>OX376707.1:29622935-30276350 GCA_947389935.1 Agrilus cyanescens | reverse complement strand
TCGGCGTCCGTTCGGAATTCTGCTTATTCCACGAGATTCTACGTCTCATTTTACATGGGTATAGACTTATTCAACGTTCAATGGACCGGACTTGAATCTTTGCTAGGGTGTCTAATGTGTCTTCCATGTTTAATAGCCTTATTTTGCTAAATTCGCAAAAATCTCTTTTCCTCGGCGTCCGTTCGGAATTCTGCTTATTCCACGAGATTCTACGTCTAATTTTACATGGGTATAGACTTATTCAACGTTCAATGGACCGGACTTGAATCTTTGCTAGGGTGTCTAATGTGTCTTCCATGTTTAATAGCCTTATTTTGCTAAATCCGCAGTTATCTCTTTCCTCGGCGTCCGTTCGGAATTCTGCTTATTCCACGAGATTCTACGTCTCATTTTACATGGGTATAGACTTATTCAACGTTCAATGGACCGGACTTGAATCTTTGCTAGGGTGTCTAATGTGTCTTCCATGTTTAATAGCCTTATTTTGCTAAATTCGCAAAAATCTCTTTTCCTCGGCGTCCGTTCGGAATTCTGCTTATTCCACGAGATTCTACGTCTCATTTTACATGGGTATAGACTTATTCAACGTTCAATGGACCGGACTTGAATCTTTGCTAGGGTGTCTAATGTGTCTTCCATGTTTAATAGCCTTATTTTGCTAAATTCGCAAAAATCTCTTTTCCTCGGCGTCCGTTCGGAATTCTGCTTATTCCACGAGATTCTACGTCTCATTTTACATGGGTATAGACTTAGTCAACGTTCAATGGACCGGACTTGAATCTTTGCTAGGGTGTCTAATGTGTCTTCCATGTTTAATAGCCTTATTTTGCTAAATTCGCAAAAATCTCTTTTCCTCGGCGTCCGTTCGGAATTCTGCTTATTCCACGAGATTATACGTCTCATTTTACATGGGTATAGACTTATTCAACGTTCAATGGACCGGACTTGAAACTTTGCTAGGGTGTCTAATGTGTCTTCCATGTTTAATAGCCTTATTTTGCTAAATTCGCAAAAATCTCTTTTCCTCGGCGTCCGTTCGGAATTCTGCTTATTCCACGAGATTCTACGTCTCATTTTACATGGGTATAGACTTATTCAACGTTCAATGGACCGGACTTGAATCTTTGCTAGGGTGTCTAATGTGTCTTCCATGTTTAATAGCCTTATTTTGCTAAATTCGCAAAAATCTCTTTTCCTCGGCGTCCGTTCGGAATTCTGCTTATTCCACGAGATTCTACGTCTCATTTTACATGGGTATAGACTTATTCAACGTTCAATGGACCGGACTTGAATCTTTGCTAGGGTGTCTAATGTGTCTTCCATGTTTAATAGCCTTATTTTGCTAAATTCGCAAAAATCTCTTTTCCTCGGCGTCCGTTCGGAATTCTGCTTATTCCACGAGATTCTACGTCTCATTTTACATGGGTATAGACTTATTCAACGTTCAATGGACCGGACTTGAATCTTTGCTAGGGTGTCTAATGTGTCTTCCATGTTTAATAGCCTTATTTTGCTAAATTCGCAAAAATCTCTTTTCCTCGGCATCCGTTCGGAATTCTGCTTATTCCACGAGATTCTACGTCTCATTTTACATGGGTATAGACTTATTCAACGTTCAATGGACCGGACTTGAATCTTTGCTAGGGTGTCTAATGTGTCTTCCATGTTTAATAGCCTTATTTTGCTAAATTCGCAAAAATCTCTTTTCCTCGGCGTCCGTTCGGAATTCTGCTTATTCCACGAGATTCTACGTCTCATTTTACATGGGTATAGACTTATTCAACGTTCAATGGACCGGACTTGAATCTTTGCTAGGGTGTCTAATGTGTC
Organism: Agrilus cyanescens; assembly: GCA_947389935.1. NCBI lineage: Eukaryota > Metazoa > Arthropoda > Insecta > Coleoptera > Buprestidae > Agrilus > Agrilus cyanescens. The sequence goes on along the minus strand of OX376707.1, from coordinate 30,274,520 downwards.
TTCCATGTTTAATAGCCTTATTTTGCTAAATTCGCAAAAATCTCTTTTCCTCGGCGTCCGTTCGGAATTCTGCTTATTCCACGAGATTCTACGTCTCATTTTACATGGGTATAGACTTATTCAACGTTCAATGGACCGGACTTGAATCTTTGCTAGGGTGTCTAATGTGTCTTCCATGTTTAATAGCCTTATTTTGCTAAATTCGCAAAAATCTCTTTTCCTCGGCATCCGTTCGGAATTCTGCTTATTCCACGAGATTCTACGTCTCATTTTACATGGGTATAGACTTATTCAACGTTCAATGGACCGGACTTGAATCTTTGCTAGGGTGTCTAATGTGTCTTCCATGTTTAATAGCCTTATTTTGCTAAATTCGCAAAAATCTCTTTTCCTCGGCGTCCGTTCGGAATTCTGCTTATTCCACGAGATTCTACGTCTCATTTTACATGGGTATAGACTTATTCAACGTTCAATGGACCGGACTTGAATCTTTGCTAGGGTGTCTAATGTGTCTTCCATGTTTAATAGCCTTATTTTGCTAAATTCGCAAAAATCTCTTTTCCTCGGCGTCCGTTCGGAATTCTGCTTATTCCACGAGATTCTACGTCTCATTTTACATGGGTATAGACTTATTCAACGTTCAATGGACCGGACTTGAATCTTTGCTAGGGTGTCTAATGTGTCTTCCATGTTTAATAGCCTTATTTTGCTAAATTCGCAAAAATCTCTTTTCCTCGGCATCCGTTCGGAATTCTGCTTATTCCACGAGATTCTACGTCTCATTTTACATGGGTATAGACTTATTCAACGTTCAATGGACCGGACTTGAATCTTTGCTAGGGTGTCTAATGTGTCTTCCATGTTTAATAGCCTTATTTTGCTAAATTCGCAAAAATCTCTTTTCCTCGGCGTCCGTTCGGAATTCTGCTTATTCCACGAGATTCTACGTCTCATTTTACATGGGTATAGACTTATTCAACGTTCAATGGACCGGACTTGAATCTTTGCTAGGGTGTCTAATGTGTCTTCCATGTTTAATAGCCTTATTTTGCTAAATTCGCAAAAATCTCTTTTCCTCGGCGTCCGTTCGGAATTCTGCTTATTCCACGAGTTTCTACGTCTCATTTTACATGGGTATAGACTTATTCAACGTTCAATGGACCGGACTTGAATCTTTGCTAGGGTGTCTAATGTGTCTTCCATGTTTAATAGCCTTATTTTGTTAAATTCGCAAAAATCTCTTTTCCTCGGCGTCCATTCGGAATTCTGCTCATTCCACGAGATTCTACGTCTTATTTTACATGGGTATAGACTTATTCAACGTTCAATGGACCGGACTTGAATCTTTGCTAGGGTGTCTAATGTGTCTTCCATGTTTAATAGCCTTATTTTGCTAAATTCGCAAAAATCTCTTTTCCTCGGCGTCCGTTCGGAATTCTGCTTATTCCACGAGATTCTACGTCTCATTTTACATGGGTATAGACTTATTCAACGTTCAATGGACCGGACTTGAATCTTTGCTAGGGTGTCTAATGTGTCTTCCATGTTTAATAGCCTTATTTTGCTAAATTCGCAAAAATCTCTTTTCCTCGGCATCCGTTCGGAATTCTGCTTATTCCACGAGATTCTACGTCTCATTTTACATGGGTATAGACTTATTCAACGTTCAATGGACCGGACTTGAATCTTTGCTAGGGTGTCTAATGTGTCTTCCATGTTTAATAGCCTTATTTTGCTAAATTCGCAAAAATCTCTTTTCCTCGGCGTCCGTTCGGAATTCTGCTTATTCCACGAGATTCTACGTCTCATTTTACATGGGTATAGACTTATTCAACGTTCAATGGACCGGACTTGAATCTTTGCTAGGGTGTCTAATGTGTCTTCCATGTTTAATAGCCTTATTTTGCTAAATTCGCAAAAATCTCTTTTCCTCGGCGTCCGTTCGGAATTCTGCTTATTCCACGAGATTCTACGTCTCATTTTACATGGGTATAGACTTATTCAACGTTCAATGGACCGGACTTGAATCTTTGCTAGGGTGTCTAATGTGTCTTCCATGTTTAATAGCCTTATTTTGCTAAATTCGCAAAAATCTCTTTTCCTCGGCGTCCGTTCGGAATTCTGCTTATTCCACGAGATTCTACGTCTCATTTTACATGGGTATAGACTTATTCAACGTTCAATGGACCGGACTTGAATCTTTGCTAGGGTGTCTAATGTGTCTTCCATGTTTAATAGCCTTATTTTGCTAAATTCGCAAAAATCTCTTTTCCTCGGCATCCGTTCGGAATTCTGCTTATTCCACGAGATTCTACGTCTCATTTTACATGGGTATAGACTTATTCAACGTTCAATGGACCGGACTTGAATCTTTGCTAGGGTGTCAAATGTGTCTTCCATGTTTAATAGCCTTATTTTGCTAAATTCGCAAAAATCTCTTTTCCTCGGCGTCCGTTCGGAATTCTGCTTATTCCACGAGATTCTACGTCTCATTTTACATGGGTATAGACTTATTCAACGTTCAATGGACCGGACTTGAATCTTTGCTAGGGTGTCTAATGTGTCTTCCATGTTTAATAGCCTTATTTTGCTAAATTCGCAAAAATCTCTTTTCCTCGGCGTCCGTTCGGAATTCTGCTTATTCCACGAGTTTCTACGTCTCATTTTACATGGGTATAGACTTATTCAACGTTCAATGGACCGGACTTGAATCTTTGCTAGGGTGTCTAATGTGTCTTCCATGTTTAATAGCCTTATTTTGCTAAATTCGCAAAAATCTCTTTTCCTCGGCGTCCATTCGGAATTCTGCTCATTCCACGAGATTCTACGTCTTATTTTACATGGGTATAGACTTATTCAACGTTCAATGGACCGGACTTGAATCTTTGCTAGGGTGTCTAATGTGTCTTCCATGTTTAATAGCCTTATTTTGCTAAATTCGCAAAAATCTCTTTTCCTCGGCGTCCGTTCGGAATTCTGCTTATTCCACGAGATTCTACGTCTCATTTTACATGGGTATAGACTTATTCAACGTTCAATGGACCGGACTTGAATCTTTGCTAGGGTGTCTAATGTGTCTTCCATGTTTAATAGCCTTATTTTGCTAAATTCGCAAAAATCTCTTTTCCTCGGCATCCGTTCGGAATTCTGCTTATTCCACGAGATTCTACGTCTCATTTTACATGGGTATAGACTTATTCAACGTTCAATGGACCGGACTTGAATCTTTGCTAGGGTGTCTAATGTGTCTTCCATGTTTAATAGCCTTATTTTGCTAAATTCGCAAAAATCTCTTTTCCTCGGCGTCCGTTCGGAATTCTGCTTATTCCACGAGATTCTACGTCTCATTTTACATGGGTATAGACTTATTCAACGTTCAATGGACCGGACTTGAATCTTTGCTAGGGTGTCTAATGTGTCTTCCATGTTTAATAGCCTTATTTTGCTAAATTCGCAAAAATCTCTTTTCCTCGGCGTCCATTCGGAATTCGGCTAATTCCACGAGATTCTACGTCTCATTTTACATGGGTATAGACTTATTCAACGTTCAATGGACCGGACTTGAATCTTTGCTAGGGTGTCTAATGTGTCTTCCATGTTTAATAGCCTTATTTTGCTAAATCCGCAGTTATCTCTTTTCCTCGGCGTCCATTCGGAATTCTGCTTATTCCACGAGATTCTACGTCTCATTTTACATGGGTATAGACTTATTCAACGTTCAATGGACCGGACTTGAATCTTTGCTAGGGTGTCTAATGTGTCTTCCATGTTTAATAGCCTTATTTTGCTAAATCCGCAGTTATCTCTTTCCTCGGCGTCCGTTCGGAATTCTGCTTATTCCACGAGATTCTACGTCTCATTTTACATGGGTATAGACTTATTCAACGTTCAATGGACCGGACTTGAATCTTTGCTAGGGTGTCTAATGTGTCTTCCATGTTTAATAGCCTTATTTTGCTAAATTCGCAAAAATCTCTTTTCCTCGGCGTCCGTTCGGAATTCTGCTTATTCCACGAGATTCTACGTCTTATTTTACATGGGTATAGACTTATTCAACGTTCAATGGACCGGACTTGAATCTTTGCTAGGGTGTCTAATGTGTCTTCCATGTTTAATAGCCTTATTTTGCTAAATTCGCAAAAATCTCTTTTCCTCGGCGTCCGTTCGGAATTCTGCTTATTCCACGAGATTCTACGTCTCATTTTACATGGGTATAGACTTATTCAACGTTCAATGGACCGGACTTGAATCTTTGCTAGGGTGTCTAATGTGTCTTCCATGTTTAATAGCCTTATTTTGCTAAATTCGCAAAAATCTCTTTTCCTCGGCGTCCGTTCGGAATTCTGCTTATTCCACGAGATTCTACGTCTCATTTTACATGGGTATAGACTTAGTCAACGTTCAATGGACCGGACTTGAATCTTTGCTAGGGTGTCTAATGTGTCTTCCATGTTTAATAGCCTTATTTTGCTAAATTCGCAAAAATCTCTTTTCCTCGGCGTCCGTTCGGAATTCTGCTTATTCCACGAGATTATACGTCTCATTTTACATGGGTATAGACTTATTCAACGTTCAATGGACCGGACTTGAAACTTTGCTAGGGTGTCTAATGTGTCTTCCATGTTTAATAGCCTTATTTTGCTAAATTCGCAAAAATCTCTTTTCCTCGGCGTCCGTTCGGAATTCTGCTTATTCCACGAGATTATACGTCTCATTTTACATGGGTATAGACTTATTCAACGTTCAATGGACCAGACTTGAATCTTTGCTAGGGTGTCTAATGTGTCTTCCATGTTTAATAGCCTTATTTTGCTAAATTCGCAAAAATCTCTTTTCCTCGGCGTCCGTTCGGAATTCTGCTTATTCCACGAGATTCTACGTCTCATTTTACATGGGTATAGACTTAGTCAACGTTCAATGGACCGGACTTGAATCTTTGCTAGTGTGTCTAATGTGTCTTCCATGTTTAATAGCCTTATTTTGCTAAATTCGCAAAAATCTCTTTTCCTCGGCGTCCGTTCGGAATTCTGCTTATTCCACGAGATTCTACGTCTCATTTTACATGGGTATAGACTTATTCAACGTTCAATGGACCCGACTTGAATCTTTGCTAGGGTGTCTAATGTGTCTTCCATGTTTAATAGCCTTATTTTGCTAAATTCGCAAAAATCTCTTTTCCTCGGCATCCGTTCGGAATTCTGCTCATTCCACGAGATTCTACGTCTTATTTTACATGGGTATAGACTTATTCAACGTTCAATGGACCGAACTTGAATCTTTGCTAGGGTGTCTAATGTGTCTTCCATGTTTAATAGCCTTATTTTGCTAAATTCGCAAAAATCTCTTTTCCTCGGCGTCCGTTCGGAATTCTGCTTATTCCACGAGATTCTACGTCTCATTTTACATGGGTATAGACTTATTCAACGTTCAATGGACCGGACTTGAATCTTTGCTAGGGTGTCTAATGTGTCTTCCATGTTTAATAGCCTTATTTTGCTAAATTCGCAAAAATCTCTTTTCCTCGGCGTCCGTTCGGAATTCTGCTTATTCCACGAGATTCTACGTCTCATTTTACATGGGTATAGACTTATTCAACGTTCAATGGACCGGACTTGAATCTTTGCTAGGGTGTCTAATGTGTCTTCCATGTTTAATAGCCTTATTTTGCTAAATTCGCAAAAATCTCTTTTCCTCGGCGTCCGTTCGGAATTCTGCTTATTCCACGAGATTCTGCGTCTCATTTTACATGGGTATAGACTTATTCAACGTTCAATGGACCGGACTTGAATCTTTGCTAGGGTGTCTAATGTGTCTTCCATGTTTAATAGCCTTATTTTGCTAAATTCGCAAAAATCTCTTTTCCTCGGCGTCCGTTCGGAATTCTGCTTATTCCACGAGATTCTACGTCTCATTTTACATGGGTATAGACTTAGTCAACGTTCAATGGACCGGACTTGAATCTTTGCTAGTGTGTCTAATGTGTCTTCCATGTTTAATAGCCTTATTTTGCTAAATTAGCAAAAATCTCTTTTCCTCGGCGTCCGTTCGGAATTCTGCTTATTCCACGAGATTCTACGTCTCATTTTACATGGGTATAGACTTAGTCAACGTTCAATGGACCGGACTTGAATCTTTGCTAGGGTGTCTAATGTGTCTTCCATGTTTAATAGCCTTATTTTGCTAAATTCGCAAAAATCTCTTTTCCTCGGCGTCCGTTCGGAATTCTGCTTATTCCACGAGATTCTACGTCTCATTTTACATGGGTATAGACTTATTCAACGTTCAATGGACCGGACTTGAATCTTTGCTAGGGTGTCTAATGTGTCTTCCATGTTTAATAGCCTTATTTTGCTAAATTCGCAAAAATCTCTTTTCCTCGGCATCCGTTCGGAATTCTGCTTATTCCACGAGATTCTACGTCTCATTTTACATGGGTATAGACTTATTCAACGTTCAATGGACCGGACTTGAATCTTTGCTAGGGTGTCAAATGTGTCTTCCATGTTTAATAGCCTTATTTTGCTAAATTCGCAAAAATCTCTTTTCCTCGGCGTCCGTTCGGAATTCTGCTTATTCCACGAGATTCTACGTCTCATTTTACATGGGTATAGACTTATTCAACGTTCAATGGACCGGACTTGAATCTTTGCTAGGGTGTCTAATGTGTCTTCCATGTTTAATAGCCTTATTTTGCTAAATTCGCAAAAATCTCTTTTCCTCGGCGTCCGTTCGGAATTCTGCTTATTCCACGAGTTTCTACGTCTCATTTTACATGGGTATAGACTTATTCAACGTTCAATGGACCGGACTTGAATCTTTGCTAGGGTGTCTAATGTGTCTTCCATGTTTAATAGCCTTATTTTGCTAAATTCGCAAAAATCTCTTTTCCTCGGCGTCCATTCGGAATTCTGCTCATTCCACGAGATTCTACGTCTTATTTTACATGGGTATAGACTTATTCAACGTTCAATGGACCGGACTTGAATCTTTGCTAGGGTGTCTAATGTGTCTTCCATGTTTAATAGCCTTATTTTGCTAAATTCGCAAAAATCTCTTTTCCTCGGCGTCCGTTCGGAATTCTGCTTATTCCACGAGATTCTACGTCTCATTTTACATGGGTATAGACTTATTCAACGTTCAATGGACCGGACTTGAATCTTTGCTAGGGTGTCTAATGTGTCTTCCATGTTTAATAGCCTTATTTTGCTAAATTCGCAAAAATCTCTTTTCCTCGGCATCCGTTCGGAATTCTGCTTATTCCACGAGATTCTACGTCTCATTTTACATGGGTATAGACTTATTCAACGTTCAATGGACCGGACTTGAATCTTTGCTAGGGTGTCTAATGTGTCTTCCATGTTTAATAGCCTTATTTTGCTAAATTCGCAAAAATCTCTTTTCCTCGGCGTCCGTTCGGAATTCTGCTTATTCCACGAGATTCTACGTCTCATTTTACATGGGTATAGACTTATTCAACGTTCAATGGACCGGACTTGAATCTTTGCTAGGGTGTCTAATGTGTCTTCCATGTTTAATAGCCTTATTTTGCTAAATTCGCAAAAATCTCTTTTCCTCGGCGTCCATTCGGAATTCGGCTAATTCCACGAGATTCTACGTCTCATTTTACATGGGTATAGACTTATTCAACGTTCAATGGACCGGACTTGAATCTTTGCTAGGGTGTCTAATGTGTCTTCCATGTTTAATAGCCTTATTTTGCTAAATCCGCAGTTATCTCTTTTCCTCGGCGTCCATTCGGAATTCTGCTTATTCCACGAGATTCTACGTCTCATTTTACATGGGTATAGACTTATTCAACGTTCAATGGACCGGACTTGAATCTTTGCTAGGGTGTCTAATGTGTCTTCCATGTTTAATAGCCTTATTTTGCTAAATCCGCAGTTATCTCTTTCCTCGGCGTCCGTTCGGAATTCTGCTTATTCCACGAGATTCTACGTCTCATTTTACATGGGTATAGACTTATTCAACGTTCAATGGACCGGACTTGAATCTTTGCTAGGGTGTCTAATGTGTCTTCCATGTTTAATAGCCTTATTTTGCTAAATTCGCAAAAATCTCTTTTCCTCGGCGTCCGTTCGGAATTCTGCTTATTCCACGAGATTCTACGTCTTATTTTACATGGGTATAGACTTATTCAACGTTCAATGGACCGGACTTGAATCTTTGCTAGGGTGTCTAATGTGTCTTCCATGTTTAATAGCCTTATTTTGCTAAATTCGCAAAAATCTCTTTTCCTCGGCGTCCGTTCGGAATTCTGCTTATTCCACGAGATTCTACGTCTCATTTTACATGGGTATAGACTTATTCAACGTTCAATGGACCGGACTTGAATCTTTGCTAGGGTGTCTAATGTGTCTTCCATGTTTAATAGCCTTATTTTGCTAAATTCGCAAAAATCTCTTTTCCTCGGCGTCCGTTCGGAATTCTGCTTATTCCACGAGATTCTACGTCTCATTTTACATGGGTATAGACTTAGTCAACGTTCAATGGACCGGACTTGAATCTTTGCTAGGGTGTCTAATGTGTCTTCCATGTTTAATAGCCTTATTTTGCTAAATTCGCAAAAATCTCTTTTCCTCGGCGTCCGTTCGGAATTCTGCTTATTCCACGAGATTATACGTCTCATTTTACATGGGTATAGACTTATTCAACGTTCAATGGACCGGACTTGAAACTTTGCTAGGGTGTCTAATGTGTCTTCCATGTTTAATAGCCTTATTTTGCTAAATTCGCAAAAATCTCTTTTCCTCGGCGTCCGTTCGGAATTCTGCTTATTCCACGAGATTATACGTCTCATTTTACATGGGTATAGACTTATTCAACGTTCAATGGACCAGACTTGAATCTTTGCTAGGGTGTCTAATGTGTCTTCCATGTTTAATAGCCTTATTTTGCTAAATTCGCAAAAATCTCTTTTCCTCGGCGTCCGTTCGGAATTCTGCTTATTCCACGAGATTCTACGTCTCATTTTACATGGGTATAGACTTAGTCAACGTTCAATGGACCGGACTTGAATCTTTGCTAGTGTGTCTAATGTGTCTTCCATGTTTAATAGCCTTATTTTGCTAAATTCGCAAAAATCTCTTTTCCTCGGCGTCCGTTCGGAATTCTGCTTATTCCACGAGATTCTACGTCTCATTTTACATGGGTATAGACTTATTCAACGTTCAATGGACCCGACTTGAATCTTTGCTAGGGTGTCTAATGTGTCTTCCATGTTTAATAGCCTTATTTTGCTAAATTCGCAAAAATCTCTTTTCCTCGGCATCCGTTCGGAATTCTGCTCATTCCACGAGATTCTACGTCTTATTTTACATGGGTATAGACTTATTCAACGTTCAATGGACCGAACTTGAATCTTTGCTAGGGTGTCTAATGTGTCTTCCATGTTTAATAGCCTTATTTTGCTAAATTCGCAAAAATCTCTTTTCCTCGGCGTCCGTTCGGAATTCTGCTTATTCCACGAGATTCTACGTCTCATTTTACATGGGTATAGACTTATTCAACGTTCAATGGACCGGACTTGAATCTTTGCTAGGGTGTCTAATGTGTCTTCCATGTTTAATAGCCTTATTTTGCTAAATTCGCAAAAATCTCTTTTCCTCGGCGTCCGTTCGGAATTCTGCTTATTCCACGAGATTCTACGTCTCATTTTACATGGGTATAGACTTATTCAACGTTCAATGGACCGGACTTGAATCTTTGCTAGGGTGTCTAATGTGTCTTCCATGTTTAATAGCCTTATTTTGCTAAATTCGCAAAAATCTCTTTTCCTCGGCGTCCGTTCGGAATTCTGCTTATTCCACGAGATTCTGCGTCTCATTTTACATGGGTATAGACTTATTCAACGTTCAATGGACCGGACTTGAATCTTTGCTAGGGTGTCTAATGTGTCTTCCATGTTTAATAGCCTTATTTTGCTAAATTCGCAAAAATCTCTTTTCCTCGGCGTCCGTTCGGAATTCTGCTTATTCCACGAGATTCTACGTCTCATTTTACATGGGTATAGACTTAGTCAACGTTCAATGGACCGGACTTGAATCTTTGCTAGTGTGTCTAATGTGTCTTCCATGTTTAATAGCCTTATTTTGCTAAATTAGCAAAAATCTCTTTTCCTCGGCGTCCGTTCGGAATTCTGCTTATTCCACGAGATTCTACGTCTCATTTTACATGGGTATAGACTTAGTCAACGTTCAATGGACCGGACTTGAATCTTTGCTAGGGTGTCTAATGTGTCTTCCATGTTTAATAGCCTTATTTTGCTAAATTCGCAAAAATCTCTTTTCCTCGGCGTCCGTTCGGAATTCTGCTTATTCCACGAGATTCTACGTCTTATTTTACATGGGTATAGACTTATTCAACGTTCAATGGACCGGACTTGAATCTTTGCTAGGGTGTCTAATGTGTCTTCCATGTTTAATAGCCTTATTTTGCTAAATTCGCAAAAATCTCTTTTCCTCGGCGTCCGTTCGGAATTCTGCTTATTCCACGAGATTCTACGTCTCATTTTACATGGGTATAGACTTATTCAACGTTCAATGGACCGGACTTGAATCTTTGCTAGGGTGTCTAATGTGTCTTCCATGTTTAATAGCCTTATTTTGCTAAATTCGCAAAAATCTCTTTTCCTCGGCGTCCGTTCGGAATTCTGCTTATTCCACGAGATTCTACGTCTCATTTTACATGGGTATAGACTTATTCAACGTTCAATGGACCCGACTTGAATCTTTGCTAGGGTGTCTAATGTGTCTTCCATGTTTAATAGCCTTATTTTGCTAAATTCGCAAAAATCTCTTTTCCTCGGCATCCGTTCGGAATTCTGCTCATTCCACGAGATTCTACGTCTTATTTTACATGGGTATAGACTTATTCAACGTTCAATGGACCGGACTTGAATCTTTGCTAGGGTGTCTAATGTGTCTTCCATGTTTAATAGCCTTATTTTGCTAAATTCGCAAAAATCTCTTTTCCTCGGCGTCCGTTCGGAATTCTGCTTATTCCACGAGATTCTACGTCTCATTTTACATGGGTATAGACTTATTCAACGTTCAATGGACCGGACTTGAAACTTTGCTAGGGTGTCTAATGTGTCTTCCATGTTTAATAGCCTTATTTTGCTAAATTCGCAAAAATCTCTTTTCCTCGGCGTCCGTTCGGAATTCTGCTTATTCCACGAGATTCTACGTCTTATTTTACATGGGTATAGACTTATTCAACGTTCAATGGACCGGACTTGAATCTTTGCTAGGGTGTCTAATGTGTCTTCCATGTTTAATAGCCTTATTTTGCTAAATTCGCAAAAATCTCTTTTCCTCGGCGTCCGTTCGGAATTCTGCTTATTCCACGAGATTCTACGTCTCATTTTACATGGGTATAGACTTATTCAACGTTCAATGGACCGGACTTGAATCTTTGCTAGGGTGTCTAATGTGTCTTCCATGTTTAATAGCCTTATTTTGCTAAATTCGCAAAAATCTCTTTTCCTCGGCGTCCGTTCGGAATTCTGCTTATTCCACGAGATTCTACGTCTCATTTTACATGGGTATAGACTTATTCAACGTTCAATGGACCGGACTTGAATCTTTGCTAGGGTGTCTAATGTGTCTTCCATGTTTAATAGCCTTATTTTGCTAAATTCGCAAAAATCTCTTTTCCTCGGCGTCCGTTCGGAATTCTGCTTATTCCACGAGATTCTGCGTCTCATTTTACATGGGTATAGACTTATTCAACGTTCAATGGACCGGACTTGAATCTTTGCTAGGGTGTCTAATGTGTCTTCCATGTTTAATAGCCTTATTTTGCTAAATTCGCAAAAATCTCTTTTCCTCGGCGTCCGTTCGGAATTCTGCTTATTCCACGAGATTCTACGTCTCATTTTACATGGGTATAGACTTAGTCAACGTTCAATGGACCGGACTTGAATCTTTGCTAGTGTGTCTAATGTGTCTTCCATGTTTAATAGCCTTATTTTGCTAAATTCGCAAAAATCTCTTTTCCTCGGCGTCCGTTCGGAATTCTGCTTATTCCACGAGATTCTACGTCTCATTTTACATGGGTATAGACTTAGTCAACGTTCAATGGACCGGACTTGAATCTTTGCTAGGGTGTCTAATGTGTCTTCCATGTTTAATAGCCTTATTTTGCTAAATTCGCAAAAATCTCTTTTCCTCGGCGTCCGTTCGGAATTCTGCTTATTCCACGAGATTCTACGTCTTATTTTACATGGGTATAGACTTATTCAACGTTCAATGGACCGGACTTGAATCTTTGCTAGGGTGTCTAATGTGTCTTCCATGTTTAATAGCCTTATTTTGCTAAATTCGCAAAAATCTCTTTTCCTCGGCGTCCGTTCGGAATTCTGCTTATTCCACGAGATTCTACGTCTCATTTTACATGGGTATAGACTTATTCAACGTTCAATGGACCGGACTTGAATCTTTGCTAGGGTGTCTAATGTGTCTTCCATGTTTAATAGCCTTATTTTGCTAAATTCGCAAAAATCTCTTTTCCTCGGCGTCCGTTCGGAATTCTGCTTATTCCACGAGATTCTACGTCTCATTTTACATGGGTATAGACTTATTCAACGTTCAATGGACCCGACTTGAATCTTTGCTAGGGTGTCTAATGTGTCTTCCATGTTTAATAGCCTTATTTTGCTAAATTCGCAAAAATCTCTTTTCCTCGGCATCCGTTCGGAATTCTGCTCATTCCACGAGATTCTACGTCTTATTTTACATGGGTATAGACTTATTCAACGTTCAATGGACCGGACTTGAATCTTTGCTAGGGTGTCTAATGTGTCTTCCATGTTTAATAGCCTTATTTTGCTAAATTCGCAAAAATCTCTTTTCCTCGGCGTCCGTTCGGAATTCTGCTTATTCCACGAGATTCTACGTCTCATTTTACATGGGTATAGACTTAGTCAACGTTCAATGGACCGGACTTGAATCTTTGCTAGTGTGTCTAATGTGTCTTCCATGTTTAATAGCCTTATTTTGCTAAATTCGCAAAAATCTCTTTTCCTCGGCGTCCGTTCGGAATTCTGCTTATTCCACGAGATTCTACGTCTCATTTTACATGGGTATAGACTTATTCAACGTTCAATGGACCCGACTTGAATCTTTGCTAGGGTGTCTAATGTGTCTTCCATGTTTAATAGCCTTATTTTGCTAAATTCGCAAAAATCTCTTTTCCTCGGCATCCGTTCGGAATTCTGCTCATTCCACGAGATTCTACGTCTTATTTTACATGGGTATAGACTTATTCAACGTTCAATGGACCGGACTTGAATCTTTGCTAGGGTGTCTAATGTGTCTTCCATGTTTAATAGCCTTATTTTGCTAAATTCGCAAAAATCTCTTTTCCTCGGCGTCCGTTCGGAATTCTGCTTATTCCACGAGATTCTACGTCTCATTTTACATGGGTATAGACTTATTCAACGTTCAATGGACCGGACTTGAATCTTTGCTAGGGTGTCTAATGTGTCTTCCATGTTTAATAGCCTTATTTTGCTAAATTCGCAAAAATCTCTTTTCCTCGGCGTCCGTTCGGAATTCTGCTTATTCCACGAGATTCTACGTCTCATTTTACATGGGTATAGACTTATTCAACGTTCAATGGACCGGACTTGAATCTTTGCTAGGGTGTCTAATGTGTCTTCCATGTTTAATAGCCTTATTTTGCTAAATTCGCAAAAATCTCTTTTCCTCGGCGTCCGTTCGGAATTCTGCTTATTCCACGAGATTCTGCGTCTCATTTTACATGGGTATAGACTTATTCAACGTTCAATGGACCGGACTTGAATCTTTGCTAGGGTGTCTAATGTGTCTTCCATGTTTAATAGCCTTATTTTGCTAAATTCGCAAAAATCTCTTTTCCTCGGCGTCCGTTCGGAATTCTGCTTATTCCACGAGATTCTACGTCTCATTTTACATGGGTATAGACTTAGTCAACGTTCAATGGACCGGACTTGAATCTTTGCTAGTGTGTCTAATGTGTCTTCCATGTTTAATAGCCTTATTTTGCTAAATTCGCAAAAATCTCTTTTCCTCGGCGTCCGTTCGGAATTCTGCTTATTCCACGAGATTCTACGTCTCATTTTACATGGGTATAGACTTAGTCAACGTTCAATGGACCGGACTTGAATCTTTGCTAGGGTGTCTAATGTGTCTTCCATGTTTAATAGCCTTATTTTGCTAAATTCGCAAAAATCTCTTTTCCTCGGCGTCCGTTCGGAATTCTGCTTATTCCACGAGATTCTACGTCTTATTTTACATGGATATAGACTTATTCAACGTTCAATGGACCGGACTTGAATCTTTGCTAGGGTGTCTAATGTGTCTTCCATGTTTAATAGCCTTATTTTGCTAAATTCGCAAAAATCTCTTTTCCTCGGCGTCCGTTCGGAATTCTGCTTATTCCACGAGATTCTACGTCTCATTTTACATGGGTATAGACTTATTCAACGTTCAATGGACCGGACTTGAATCTTTGCTAGGGTGTCTAATGTGTCTTCCATGTTTAATAGCCTTATTTTGCTAAATTCGCAAAAATCTCTTTTCCTCGGCGTCCGTTCGGAATTCTGCTTATTCCACGAGATTCTACGTCTCATTTTACATGGGTATAGACTTATTCAACGTTCAATGGACCCGACTTGAATCTTTGCTAGGGTGTCTAATGTGTCTTCCATGTTTAATAGCCTTATTTTGCTAAATTCGCAAAAATCTCTTTTCCTCGGCATCCGTTCGGAATTCTGCTCATTCCACGAGATTCTACGTCTTATTTTACATGGGTATAGACTTATTCAACGTTCAATGGACCGGACTTGAATCTTTGCTAGGGTGTCTAATGTGTCTTCCATGTTTAATAGCCTTATTTTGCTAAATTCGCAAAAATCTCTTTTCCTCGGCGTCCGTTCGGAATTCTGCTTATTCCACGAGATTCTACGTCTCATTTTACATGGGTATAGACTTATTCAACGTTCAATGGACCGGACTTGAATCTTTGCTAGGGTGTCTAATGTGTCTTCCATGTTTAATAGCCTTATTTTGCTAAATTCGCAAAAATCTCTTTTCCTCGGCGTCCGTTCGGAATTCTGCTTATTCCACGAGATTCTACGTCTCATTTTACATGAGTATAGACTTATTCAACGTTCAATGGACCGGACTTGAATCTTTGCTAGGGTGTCTAATGTGTCTTCCATGTTTAATAGCCTTATTTTGCTAAATTCGCAAAAATCTCTTTTCCTCGGCGTCCGTTCGGAATTCTGCTTATTCCACGAGATTCTACGTCTCATTTTACATGGGTATAGACTTATTCAACGTTCAATGGACCGGACTTGAATCTTTGCTAGGGTGTCTAATGTGTCTTCCATGTTTAATAGCCTTATTTTGCTAAATTCGCAAAAATCTCTTTTCCTCGGCGTCCGTTCGGAATTCTGCTTATTCCACGAGATTCTACGTCTCATTTTACATGGGTATAGACTTAGTCAACGTTCAATGGACCGGACTTGAATCTTTGCTAGTGTGTCTAATGTGTCTTCCATGTTTAATAGCCTTATTTTGCTAAATTCGCAAAAATCTCTTTTCCTCGGCGTCCGTTCGGAATTCTGCTTATTCCACGAGATTCTACGTCTCATTTTACATGGGTATAGACTTATTCAACGTTCAATGGACCGGACTTGAAACGTTGCTAGGGTGTCTAATGTGTCTTCCATGTTTAATAGCCTTATTTTGCTAAATTCGCAAAAATCTCTTTTCCTCGGCGTCCGTTCGGAATTCTGCTTATTCCACGAGATTATACGTCTCATTTTACATGGGTATAGACTTATTCAACGTTCAATGGACCGGACTTGAAACTTTGCTAGGGTGTCTAATGTGTTTTCCATGTTTAATAGCCTTATTTTGCTAAATTCGCAAAAATCTCTTTTCCTCGGCGTCCGTTCGGAATTCTGCTTATTCCACGAGATTCTACGTCTCATTTTACATGGGTATAGACTTATTCAACGTTCAATGGACCGGACTTGAATCTTTGCTAGGGTGTCTAATGTGTCTTCCATGTTTAATAGCCTTATTTTGCTAAATTCGCAAAAATCTCTTTTCCTCGGCGTCCAATCGGAATTCTGCTTATTCCACGAGATTCTACGTCTCATTTTACATGGGTATAGACTTATTCAACGTTCAATGGACCGGACTTGAATCTTTGCTAGGGTGTCTAATGTGTCTTCCATGTTTAATAGCCTTATTTTGCTAAATTCGCAAAAATCTCTTTTCCTCGGCGTCCGTTCGGAATTCTGCTTATTCCACGAGATTCTACGTCTCATTTTACATGGGTATAGACTTATTCAACGTTCAATGGACCGGACTTGAATCTTTGCTAGGGTGTCTAATGTGTCTTCCATGTTTAATAGCCTTATTTTGCTAAATTCGCAAAAATCTCTTTTCCTCGGCGTCCGTTCGGAATTCTGCTTATTCCACGAG
Organism: Agrilus cyanescens; assembly: GCA_947389935.1. NCBI lineage: Eukaryota > Metazoa > Arthropoda > Insecta > Coleoptera > Buprestidae > Agrilus > Agrilus cyanescens. The sequence continues at coordinate 30,258,021 of OX376707.1, read as the reverse complement.
ATTCTACGTCTCATTTTACATGGGTATAGACTTATTCAACGTTCAATGGACCGGACTTGAATCTTTGCTAGGGTGTCTAATGTGTCTTCCATGTTTAATAGCCTTATTTTGCTAAATTCGCAAAAATCTCTTTTCCTCGGCGTCCGTTCGGAATTCTGCTTATTCCACGAGATTCTACGTCTCATTTTACATGGGTATAGACTTATTCAACGTTCAATGGACCGGACTTGAATCTTTGCTAGGGTGTCTAATATGTCTTCCATGTTTAATAGCCTTATTTTGCTAAATTCGCAAAAATCTCTTTTCCTCGGCGTCCGTTCGGAATTCTGCTTATTCCACGAGTTTCTACGTCTCATTTTACATGGGTATAGACTTATTCAACGTTCAATGGACCGGACTTGAATCTTTGCTAGGGTGTCTAATGTGTCTTCCATGTTTAATAGCCTTATTTTGCTAAATTCGCAAAAATCTCTTTTCCTCGGCGTCCATTCGGAATTCTGCTCATTCCACGAGATTCTACGTCTTATTTTACATGGGTATAGACTTATTCAACGTTCAATGGACCGGACTTGAATCTTTGCTAGGGTGTCTAATGTGTCTTCCATGTTTAATAGCCTTATTTTGCTAAATTCGCAAAAATCTCTTTTCCTCGGCGTCCATTTGGAATTCTGCTTATTCCACGAGATTCTACGTCTCATTTTACATGGGTATAGACTTATTCAACGTTCAATGGACCGGACTTGAATCTTTGCTAGGGTGTCTAATGTGTCTTCCATGTTTAATACCTTATTTTGCTAAATTCGCAAAAATCTCTTTTCCTCGGCGTCCATTCGGAATTCGGCTTATTCCACGAGATTCTACGTCTCATTTTACATGGGTATAGACTTATTCAACGTTCAATGGACCGGACTTGAATCTTTGCTAGGGTGTCTAATGTGTCTTCCATGTTTAATAGCCTTATTTTGCTAAATTCGCAAAAATCTCTTTTCCTCGGCGTCCAATCAGAATTCTGCTTATTCCACGAGATTCTACGTCTCATTTTACATGGGTATAGACTTATTCAACGTTCAATGGACCGGACTTGAATCTTTGCTAGGGTGTCTAATGTGTCTTCCATGTTTAATAGCCTTATTTTGCTAAATTCGCAAAAATATCTTTTCCTCGGCGTCCGTTCGGAATTCTGCTTATTCCACGAGATTCTACGTCTCATTTTACATGGGTATAGACTTATTCAACGTTCAATGGACCGGACTTGAATCTTTGCTAGGGTGTCTAATGTGTCTTCCATGTTTAATAGCCTTATTTTGCTAAATTCGCAAAAATCTCTTTTCCTCGGCGTCCATTTGGAATTCTGCTTATTCCACGAGATTCTACGTCTCATTTTACATGGGTATAGACTTATTCAACGTTCAATGGACCGGACTTGAATCTTTGCTAGGGTGTCTAATGTGTCTTCCATGTTTAATACCTTATTTTGCTAAATTCGCAAAAATCTCTTTTCCTCGGCGTCCATTCGGAATTCGGCTTATTCCACGAGATTCTACGTCTCATTTTACATGGGTATAGACTTATTCAACGTTCAATGGACCGGACTTGAATCTTTGCTAGGGTGTCTAATGTGTCTTCCATGTTTAATAGCCTTATTTTGCTAAATTCGCAAAAATCTCTTTTCCTCGGCGTCCAATCAGAATTCTGCTTATTCCACGAGATTCTACGTCTCATTTTACATGGGTATAGACTTATTCAACGTTCAATGGACCGGACTTGAATCTTTGCTAGGGTGTCTAATGTGTCTTCCATGTTTAATTGCCTTATTTTGCTAAATTCGCAAAAATATCTTTTCCTCGGCGTCCGTTCGGAATTCTGCTTATTCCACGAGATTCTACGTCTCATTTTACATGGGTATAGACTTATTCAACGTTCAATGGACCGGACTTGAATCTTTGCTAGGGTGTCTAATGTGTCTTCCATGTTTAATAGCCTTATTTTGCTAAATTCGTAAAAATCTCTTTTCCTCGGCGTCCAATCGGAATTCTGCTTATTCCACGAGATTCTACGTCTCATTTTACATGGGTATAGACTTATTCAACGTTCAATGGACCGGACTTGAATCTTTGCTAGGGTGTCTAATGTGTCTTCCATGTTTAATAGCCTTATTTTGCTAAATTCGCAAAAATCTCTTTTCCTCGGCGTCCGTTCGGAATTCTGCTTATTCCACGAGATTCTACGTCTCATTTACATGGGTATAGACTTATTCAACGTTCAATGGACCGGACTTGAATCTTTGCTAGGGTGTCTAATGTGTCTTCCATGTTTAATAGCCTTATTTTGCTAAATTCGCAAAAATCTCTTTTCCTCGGCGTCCGTTCGGAATTCTGCTTATTCCACGAGATTCTACGTCTCATTTTACATGGGTATAGACTTATTCAACGTTCAATGGACCGGACTTGAATCTTTGCTAGGGTGTATAATGTGTCTTCCATGTTTAATAGCCTTATTTTGCTAAATTCGCAAAAATCTCTTTTCCTCGGCGTCCATTCGGAATTCTGCTTATTCCACGAGATTCTACGTCTTATTTTACATGGGTATAGACTTATTCAACGTTCAATGGACCGGACTTGAATCTTTGCTAGGGTGTCTAATGTGTCTTCCATGTTTAATAGCCTTATTTTGCTAAATTCGCAAAAATCTCTTTTCCTCGGCGTCCGTTCGGAATTCTGCTTATTCCACGAGATTATACGTCTCATTTTACATGGGTATAGACTTATTCAACGTTCAATGGACCGGACTTGAAACTTTGCTAGGGTGTCTAATGTGTTTTCCATGTTTAATAGCCTTATTTTGCTAAATTCGCAAAAATCTCTTTTCCTCGGCGTCCGTTCGGAATTCTGCTTATTCCACGAGATTCTACGTCTCATTTTACATGGGTATAGACTTATTCAACGTTCAATGGACCGGACTTGAATCTTTGCTAGGGTGTCTAATGTGTCTTCCATGTTTAATAGCATTATTTTGCTAAATTCGCAAAAATCTCTTTTCCTCGGCGTCCAATCGGAATTCTGCTTATTCCACGAGATTCTACGTCTCATTTTACATGGGTATAGACTTATTCAACGTTCAATGGACCGGACTTGAATCTTTGCTAGGGTGTCTAATGTGTCTTCCATGTTTAATAGCCTTATTTTGCTAAATTCGCAAAAATCTCTTTTCCTCGGCGTCCGTTCGGAATTCTGCTTATTCCACGAGATTCTACGTCTCATTTTACATGGGTATAGACTTATTCAACGTTCAATGGACCGGACTTGAATCTTTGCTAGGGTGTCTAATGTGTCTTCCATGTTTAATAGCCTTATTTTGCTAAATTCGCAAAAATCTCTTTTCCTCGGCATCCGTTCGGAATTCTGCTTATTCCACGAGATTCTACGTCTCATTTTACATGGGTATAGACTTATTCAACGTTCAATGGACCGGACTTGAATCTTTGCTAGGGTGTCTAATGTGTCTTCCATGTTTAATAGCCTTATTTTGCTAAATTCGCAAAAATCTCTTTTCCTCGGCGTCCGTTCGGAATTCTGCTTATTCCACGAGATTCTACGTCTCATTTTACATGGGTATAGACTTATTCAACGTTCAATGGACCGGACTTGAATCTTTGCTAGGGTGTCTAATATGTCTTCCATGTTTAATAGCCTTATTTTGCTAAATTCGCAAAAATCTCTTTTCCTCGGCGTCCGTTCGGAATTCTGCTTATTCCACGAGTTTCTACGTCTCATTTTACATGGGTATAGACTTATTCAACGTTCAATGGACCGGACTTGAATCTTTGCTAGGGTGTCTAATGTGTCTTCCATGTTTAATAGCCTTATTTTGCTAAATTCGCAAAAATCTCTTTTCCTCGGCGTCCATTCGGAATTCTGCTCATTCCACGAGATTCTACGTCTTATTTTACATGGGTATAGACTTATTCAACGTTCAATGGACCGGACTTGAATCTTTGCTAGGGTGTCTAATGTGTCTTCCATGTTTAATAGCCTTATTTTGCTAAATTCGCAAAAATCTCTTTTCCTCGGCGTCCAATCGGAATTCTGCTTATTCCACGAGATTCTACGTCTCATTTTACATGGGTATAGACTTATTCAACGTTCAATGGACCGGACTTGAATCTTTGCTAGGGTGTCTAATGTGTCTTCCATGTTTAATAGCCTTATTTTGCTAAATTCGCAAAAATCTCTTTTCCTCGGCGTCCGTTCGGAATTCTGCTTATTCCACGAGATTCTACGTCTCATTTTACATGGGTATAGACTTATTCAACGTTCAATGGACCGGACTTGAATCTTTGCTAGGGTGTCTAATGTGTCTTCCATGTTTAATAGCCTTATTTTGCTAAATTCGCAAAAATCTCTTTTCCTCGGCATCCGTTCGGAATTCTGCTTATTCCACGAGATTCTACGTCTCATTTTACATGGGTATAGACTTATTCAACGTTCAATGGACCGGACTTGAATCTTTGCTAGGGTGTCTAATGTGTCTTCCATGTTTAATAGCCTTATTTTGCTAAATTCGCAAAAATCTCTTTTCCTCGGCGTCCATTCGGAATTCGGCTTATTCCACGAGATTCTACGTCTCATTTTACATGGGTATAGACTTATTCAACGTTCAATGGACCGGACTTGAATCTTTGCTAGGGTGTCTAATGTGTCTTCCATGTTTAATAGCCTTATTTTGCTAAATTCGCAAAAATCTCTTTTCCTCGGCGTCCAATCAGAATTCTGCTTATTCCACGAGATTCTACGTCTCATTTTACATGGGTATAGACTTATTCAACGTTCAATGGACCGGACTTGAATCTTTGCTAGGGTGTCTAATGTGTCTTCCATGTTTAATAGCCTTATTTTGCTAAATTCGCAAAAATATCTTTTCCTCGGCGTCCGTTCGGAATTCTGCTTATTCCACGAGATTCTACGTCTCATTTTACATGGGTATAGACTTATTCAACGTTCAATTGACCGGACTTGAATCTTTGCTAGGGTGTCTAATGTGTCTTCCATGTTTAATAGCCTTATTTTGCTAAATTCGTAAAAATCTCTTTTCCTCGGCGTCCAATCGGAATTCTGCTTATTCCACGAGATTCTACGTCTCATTTTACATGGGTATAGACTTATTCAACGTTCAATGGACCGGACTTGAATCTTTGCTAGGGTGTCTAATGTGTCTTCCATGTTTAATAGCCTTATTTTGCTAAATTCGCAAAAATCTCTTTTCCTCGGCGTCCGTTCGGAATTCTGCTTATTCCACGAGATTCTACGTCTCATTTACATGGGTATAGACTTATTCAACGTTCAATGGACCGGACTTGAATCTTTGCTAGGGTGTCTAATGTGTCTTCCATGTTTAATAGCCTTATTTTGCTAAATTCGCAAAAATCTCTTTTCCTCGGCGTCCGTTCGGAATTCTGCTTATTCCACGAGATTCTACGTCTCATTTTACATGGGTATAGACTTATTCAACGTTCAATGGACCGGACTTGAATCTTTGCTAGGGTGTATAATGTGTCTTCCATGTTTAATAGCCTTATTTTGCTAAATTCGCAAAAATCTCTTTTCCTCGGCGTCCATTCGGAATTCTGCTTATTCCACGAGATTCTACGTCTTATTTTACATGGGTATAGACTTATTCAACGTTCAATGGACCGGACTTGAATCTTTGCTAGGGTGTCTAATGTGTCTTCCATGTTTAATAGCCTTATTTTGCTAAATTCGCAAAAATCTCTTTTCCTCGGCGTCCGTTCGGAATTCTGCTTATTCCACGAGATTCTACGTCTCATTTTACATGGGTATAGACTTATTCAACGTTCAATGGACCGGACTTGAATCTTTGCTAGGGTGTCTAATGTGTCTTCCATGTTTAATAGCCTTATTTTGCTAAATTCGCAAAAATATCTTTTCCTCGGCGTCCGTTCGGAATTCTGCTTATTCCACGAGATTCTACGTCTCATTTTACATGGGTATAGACTTATTCAACGTTCAATGGACCGGACTTGAATCTTTGCTAGGGTGTCTAATGTGTCTTCCATGTTTAATAGCCTTATTTTGCTAAATTCGTAAAAATCTCTTTTCCTCGGCGTCCAATCGGAATTCTGCTTATTCCACGAGATTCTACGTCTCATTTTACATGGGTATAGACTTATTCAACGTTCAATGGACCGGACTTGAATCTTTGCTAGGGTGTCTAATGTGTCTTCCATGTTTAATAGCCTTATTTTGCTAAATTCGCAAAAATCTCTTTTCCTCGGCGTCCGTTCGGAATTCTGCTTATTCCACGAGATTCTACGTCTCATTTACATGGGTATAGACTTATTCAACGTTCAATGGACCGGACTTGAATCTTTGCTAGGGTGTCTAATGTGTCTTCCATGTTTAATAGCCTTATTTTGCTAAATTCGCAAAAATCTCTTTTCCTCGGCGTCCGTTCGGAATTCTGCTTATTCCACGAGATTCTACGTCTCATTTTACATGGGTATAGACTTATTCAACGTTCAATGGACCGGACTTGAATCTTTGCTAGGGTGTATAATGTGTCTTCCATGTTTAATAGCCTTATTTTGCTAAATTCGCAAAAATCTCTTTTCCTCGGCGTCCATTCGGAATTCTGCTTATTCCACGAGATTCTACGTCTTATTTTACATGGGTATAGACTTATTCAACGTTCAATGGACCGGACTTGAATCTTTGCTAGGGTGTCTAATGTGTCTTCCATGTTTAATAGCCTTATTTTGCTAAATTCGCAAAAATCTCTTTTCCTCGGCGTCCATTCGGAATTCTGCTTATTCCACGAGATTCTACGTCTCATTTTACATGGGTATAGACTTATTCAACGTTCAATGGACCGGACTTGAATCTTTGCTAGGGTGTCTAATGTGTCTTCCATGTTTAATAGCCTTATTTTGCTAAATTCGCAAAAATCTCTTTTCCTCGGCGTCCATTCGGAATTCTGCTTATTCCACGAGATTCTACGTCTCATTTTACATGGGTATAGACTTATTCAACGTTCAATGGACCGGACTTGAATCTTTGCTAGGGTGTCTAATGTGTCTTCCATGTTTAATAGCCTTATTTTGCTAAATTCGCAAAAATCTCTTTTCCTCGGCGTCCAATCGGAATTCTGCTTATTCCACGAGATTCTACGTCTCATTTTACATGGGTATAGACTTAGTCAACGTTCAATGGACCGGACTTGAATCATTGCTAGGGTGTCTAATGTGTCTTCCATGTTTAATAGCCTTATTTTGCTAAATTCGCAAAAATCTCTTTTCCTCGGCGTCCGTTCGGAATTCTGCTTATTCCACGAGATTATACGTCTCATTTTACATGGGTATAGACTTATTCAACGTTCAATGGACCGGACTTGAATCTTTGCTAGGGTGTCTAATGTGTCTTCCATGTTTAATAGCCTTATTTTGCTAAATTCGCAAAAATCTCTTTTCCTCGGCGTCCGTTCGGAATTCTGCTTATTCCACGAGATTCTACGTCTCATTTTACATGGGTATAGACTTATTCAACGTTCAATGGACCGGACTTGAATCTTTGCTAGGGTGTCTAATGTGTCTTCCATGTTTAATAGCCTTATTTTGCTAAATTCGCAAAAATCTCTTTTCCTCGGCGTCCGTTCGGAATTCTGCTTATTCCACGAGATTCTACGTCTCATTTTACATGGGTATAGACTTATTCAACGTTCAATGGACCGGACTTGAATCTTTGCTAGGGTGTCTAATGTGTCTTCCATGTTTAATAGCCTTATTTTGCTAAATTCGCAAAAATCTCTTTTCCTCGGCGTCCGTTCGGAATTCTGCTTATTCCACGAGATTCTACGTCTCATTTTACATGGGTATAGTCTTATTCAACGTTCAATGGACCGGACTTGAATCTTTGCTAGGGTGTCTAATGTGTCTTCCATGTTTAATAGCCTTATTTTGCTAAATTCGCAAAAATCTCTTTTCCTCTGCATCCGTTCGGAATTCTGCTTATTCCACGAGATTCTACGTCTCATTTTACATGGGTATAGACTTATTCAACGTTCAATGGACCGGACTTGAATCTTTGCTAGGGTGTCTAATGTGTCTTCCATGTTTAATAGCCTTATTTTGCTAAATTCGCAAAAATCTCTTTTCCTCGGCGTCCGTTCGGAATTCTGCTTATTCCACGAGATTCTACGTCTCATTTTACATGGGTATAGACTTATTCAACGTTCAATGGACCGGACTTGAATCTTTGCTAGGGTGTCTAATGTGTCTTCCATGTTTAATAGCCTTATTTTGCTAAATTCGCAAAAATCTCTTTTCCTCGGCGTCCATTCGGAATTCGGCTTATTCCACGAGATTCTACGTCTCATTTTACATGGGTATAGACTTATTCAACGTTCAATGGACCGGACTTGAATCTTTGCTAGGGTGTCTAATGTGTCTTCCATGTTTAATAGCCTTATTTTGCTAAATTCGCAAAAATCTCTTTTCCTCGGCGTCCGTTCGGAATTCTGCTTATTCCACGAGATTCTACGTCTCATTTTACATGGGTATAGACTTATTCAACGTTCAATGGACCGGACTTGAATCTTTGCTAGGGTGTCTAATGTGTCTTCCATGTTTAATGGCCTTATTTTGCTAAATTCGCAAAAATCTCTTTTCCTCGGCGTCCGTTCGGAATTCTGCTTATTCCACGAGATTCTACGTCTCATTTTACATGGGTATAGACTTAGTCAACGTTCAATGGACCGGAATTGAATCTTTGATAGGGTGTCTAATGTGTCTTCCATGTTTAATAGCCTTATTTTGCTAAATTCGCAAAAATCTCTTTTCCTCGGCGTCTGTTCGGAATTCTGCTTATTCCACGAGATTCTACGTCTCATTTTACATGGGTATAGACTTATTCTTCGTTCAATGGACCGGACTTGAAACTTTGCTAGGGTGTCTAATGTGTCTTCCATGTTTAATAGCCTTATTTTGCTAAATTCGCAAAAATCTCTTTTCCTCGGCGTCCGTTCGGAATTCTGCTTATTCCACGAGATTATACGTCTCATTTTACATGGGTATAGACTTATTCAACGTTCAATGGACCGGACTTGAAACTTTGCTAGGGTGTCTAATGTGTCTTCCATGTTTAATAGCCTTATTTTGCTAAATTCGCAAAAATCTCTTTTCCTCGGCGTCCGTTCGGAATTCTGCTTATTCCACGAGATTCTACTTCTCATTTTACATGGGTATAGACTTATTCAACGTTCAATGGACCGGACTTGAATCTTTGCTAGGGTGTCTAATGTGTCTTCCATGTTTAATAGCCTTATTTTGCTAAATTCGCAAAAATCTCTTTTCCTCGGCGTCCGTTCGGAATTCTGCTTATTCCACGAGATTCTACGTCTCATTTTACATGGGTATAGACTTATTCAACGTTCAATGGACCGGACTTGAATCTTTGCTAGGGCGTCTAATGTGTCTTCCATGTTTAATAGCCTTATTTTGCTAAATTCGCAAAAATCTCTTTTCCTCGGCGTCCATTCGGAATTCGGCTTATTCCACGAGATTCTACGTCTCATTTTACATGGGTATAGACTTATTCAACGTTCAATGGACCGGACTTGAATCTTTGCTAGGGTGTCTAATGTGTCTTCCATGTTTAATAGCCTTATTTTGCTAAATCCGCAGTTATCTCTTTTCCTCGGCGTCCATTCGGAATTCTGCTTATTCCACGAGATTCTACGTCTCATTTTACATGGGTATAGACTTATTCAACGTTCAATGGACCGGACTTGAATCTTTGCTAGGGTGTCTAATGTGTCTTCCATGTTTAATAGCCTTATTTTGCTAAATCCGCAGTTATCTCTTTCCTCGGCGTCCGTTCGGAATTCTGCTTATTCCACGAGATTCTACGTCTCATTTTACATGGGTATAGACTTATTCAACGTTCAATGGACCGGACTTGAATCTTTGCTAGGGTGTCTAATGTGTCTTCCATGTTTAATAGCCTTATTTTGCTAAATTCGCAAAAATCTCTTTTCCTCGGCGTCCGTTCGGAATTCTGCTTATTCCACGAGATTCTACGTCTTATTTTACATGGGTATAGACTTATTCAACGTTCAATGGACCGGACTTGAATCTTTGCTAGGGTGTCTAATGTGTCTTCCATGTTTAATAGCCTTATTTTGCTAAATTCGCAAAAATCTCTTTTCCTCGGCGTCCGTTCGGAATTCTGCTTATTCCACGAGATTCTACGTCTCATTTTACATGGGTATAGACTTATTCAACGTTCAATGGACCGGACTTGAATCTTTGCTAGGGTGTCTAATGTGTCTTCCATGTTTAATAGCCTTATTTTGCTAAATTCGCAAAAATCTCTTTTCCTCGGCGTCCGTTCGGAATTCTGCTTATTCCACGAGATTCTACGTCTCATTTTACATGGGTATAGACTTAGTCAACGTTCAATGGACCGGACTTGAATCTTTGCTAGGGTGTCTAATGTGTCTTCCATGTTTAATAGCCTTATTTTGCTAAATTCGCAAAAATCTCTTTTCCTCGGCGTCCGTTCGGAATTCTGCTTATTCCACGAGATTATACGTCTCATTTTACATGGGTATAGACTTATTCAACGTTCAATGGACCGGACTTGAAACTTTGCTAGGGTGTCTAATGTGTCTTCCATGTTTAATAGCCTTATTTTGCTAAATTCGCAAAAATCTCTTTTCCTCGGCGTCCGTTCGGAATTCTGCTTATTCCACGAGATTATACGTCTCATTTTACATGGGTATAGACTTATTCAACGTTCAATGGACCGGACTTGAATCTTTGCTAGGGTGTCTAATGTGTCTTCCATGTTTAATAGCCTTATTTTGCTAAATTCGCAAAAATCTCTTTTCCTCGGCGTCCGTTCGGAATTCTGCTTATTCCACGAGATTCTACGTCTCATTTTACATGGGTATAGACTTATTCAACGTTCAATGGACCGGACTTGAATCTTTGCTAGGGTGTCTAATGTGTCTTCCATGTTTAATAGCCTTATTTTGCTAAATTCGCAAAAATCTCTTTTCCTCGGCGTCCGTTCGGAATTCTGCTTATTCCACGAGATTCTACGTCTCATTTTACATGGGTATAGACTTATTCAACGTTCAATGGACCGGACTTGAATCTTTGCTAGGGTGTCTAATGTGTCTTCCATGTTTAATAGCCTTATTTTGCTAAAGTCGCAAAAATCTCTTTTCCTCGGCATCCGTTCGGAATTCTGCTCATTCCACGAGATTCTACGTCTTATTTTACATGGGTATAGACTTATTCAACGTTCAATGGACCGGACTTGAATCTTTGCTAGGGTGTCTAATGTGTCTTCCATGTTTAATAGCCTTATTTTGCTAAATTCGCAAAAATCTCTTTTCCTCGGCGTCCGTTCGGAATTCTGCTTATTCCACGAGATTCTACGTCTCATTTTACATGGCTATAGACTTATTCAACGTTCAATGGACCGGACTTGAATCTTTGCTAGGGTGTCTAATGTGTCTTCCATGTTTAATAGCCTTATTTTGCTAAATTCGCAAAAATCTCTTTTCCTCGGCGTCCGTTCGGAATTCTGCTTATTCCACGAGATTCTACGTCTCATTTTACATGGGTATAGACTTATTCAACGTTCAATGGACCGGACTTGAATCTTTGCTAGGGTGTCTAATGTGTCTTCCATGTTTAATAGCCTTATTTTGCTAAATTCGCAAAAATCTCTTTTCCTCGGCGTCCGTTCGGAATTCTGCTTATTCCACGAGATTCTGCGTCTCATTTTACATGGGTATAGACTTATTCAACGTTCAATGGACCGGACTTGAATCTTTGCTAGGGTGTCTAATGTGTCTTCCATGTTTAATAGCCTTATTTTGCTAAATTCGCAAAAATCTCTTTTCCTCGGCGTCCGTTCGGAATTCTGCTTATTCCACGAGATTCTACGTCTCATTTTACATGGGTATAGACTTAGTCAACGTTCAATGGACCGGACTTGAATCTTTGCTAGTGTGTCTAATGTGTCTTCCATGTTTAATAGCCTTATTTTGCTAAATTCGCAAAAATCTCTTTTCCTCGGCGTCCGTTCGGAATTCTGCTTATTCCACGAGATTCTACGTCTCATTTTACATGGGTATAGACTTATTCAACGTTCAATGGACCGGACTTGAATCTTTGCTAGGGTGTCTAATGTGTCTTCCATGTTTAATAGCCTTATTTTGCTAAAGTCGCAAAAATCTCTTTTCCTCGGCATCCGTTCGGAATTCTGCTCATTCCACGAGATTCTACGTCTTATTTTACATGGGTATAGACTTATTCAACGTTCAATGGACCGGACTTGAATCTTTGCTAGGGTGTCTAATGTGTCTTCCATGTTTAATAGCCTTATTTTGCTAAATTCGCAAAAATCTCTTTTCCTCGGCGTCCGTTCGGAATTCTGCTTATTCCACGAGATTCTACGTCTCATTTTACATGGGTATAGACTTATTCAACGTTCAATGGACCGGACTTGAATCTTTGCTAGGGTGTCTAATGTGTCTTCCATGTTTAATAGCCTTATTTTGCTAAATTCGCAAAAATCTCTTTTCCTCGGCGTCCGTTCGGAATTCTGCTTATTCCACGAGATTCTACGTCTCATTTTACATGGGTATAGACTTATTCAACGTTCAATGGACCGGACTTGAATCTTTGCTAGGGTGTCTAATGTGTCTTCCATGTTTAATAGTCTTATTTTGCTAAATTCGCAAAAATCTCTTTTCCTCGGCGTCCGTTCGGAATTCTGCTTATTCCACGAGATTCTACGTCTCATTTTACATGGGTATAGACTTATTCAACGTTCAATGGACCGGACTTGAATCTTTGCTAGGGTGTCTAATGTGTCTTCCATGTTTAATAGCCTTATTTTGCTAAATTCGCAAAAATCTCTTTTCCTCGGCGTCCGTTCAAAATTCTGCTTATTCCACGAGATTCTACGTCTCATTTTACATGGGTATAGACTTATTCAACGTTCAATGGACCGGACTTGAATCTTTGCTAGTGTGTCTAATGTGTCTTCCATGTTTAATAGCCTTATTTTGCTAAATTCGCAAAAATCTCTTTTCCTCGGCGTCCGTTCGGAATTCTGCTTATTCCACGAGATTCTACGTCTCATTTTACATGGGTATAGACTTATTCAACGTTCAATGGACCGGACTTGAAACTTTGCTAGGGTGTCTAATGTGTCTTCCATGTTTAATAGCCTTATTTTGCTAAATTCGCAAAAATCTCTTTTCCTCGGCGTCCGTTCGGAATTCTGCTTATTCCACGAGATTATACGTCTCATTTTACATGGGTATAGACTTATTCAACGTTCAATGGACCGGACTTGAAACTTTGCTAGGGTGTCTAATGTGTTTTCCATGTTTAATAGCCTTATTTTGCTAAATTCGCAAAAATCTCTTTTCCTCGGCGTCCGTTCGGAATTCTGCTTATTCCACGAGATTCTACGTCTCATTTTACATGGGTATAGACTTATTCAACGTTCAATGGACCGGACTTGAATCTTTGCTAGGGTGTCTAATGTGTCTTCCATGTTTAATAGCCTTATTTTGCTAAATTCGCAAAAATCTCTTTTCCTCGGCGTCCGTTCGGAATTCTGCTTATTCCACGAGATTCTACGTCTCATTTTACATGGGTATAGACTTATTCAACGTTCAATGGACCGGACTTGAATCTTTGCTAGGGTGTCTAATGTGTCTTCCATGTTTAATAGCCTTATTTTGCTAAATTCGCAAAAATCTCTTTTCCTCGGCGTCCGTTCGGAATTCTGCTTATTCCACGAGATTCTACGTCTCATTTTACATGGGTATAGACTTATTCAACGTTCAATGGACCGGACTTGAATCTTTGCTAGGGTGTCTAATGTGTCTTCCATGTTTAATAGCCTTATTTTGCTAAATTCGCAAAAATCTCTTTTCCTCGGCGTCCGTTCGGAATTCTGCTTATTCCACGAGATTCTACGTCTCATTTTACATGGGTATAGACTTATTCAACGTTCAATGGACCGGACTTGAATCTTTGCTAGGGTGTCTAATGTGTCTTCCATGTTTAATAGCCTTATTTTGCTAAATTCGCAAAAATCTCTTTTCCTCGGCATCCGTTCGGAATTCTGCTTATTCCACGAGATTCTACGTCTCATTTTACATGGGTATAGACTTATTCAACGTTCAATGGACCGGACTTGAATCTTTGCTAGGGTGTCTAATGTGTCTTCCATGTTTAATAGCCTTATTTTGCTAAATTCGCAAAAATCTCTTTTCCTCGGCGTCCGTTCGGAATTCTGCTTATTCCACGAGATTCTACGTCTCATTTTACATGGGTATAGACTTATTCAACGTTCAATGGACCGGACTTGAATCTTTGCTAGGGTGTCTAATGTGTCTTCCATGTTTAATAGCCTTATTTTGCTAAATTCGCAAAAATCTCTTTTCCTCGGCGTCCGTTCGGAATTCTGCTTATTCCACGAGTTTCTACGTCTCATTTTACATGGGTATAGACTTATTCAACGTTCAATGGACCGGACTTGAATCTTTGCTAGGGTGTCTAATGTGTCTTCCATGTTTAATAGCCTTATTTTGCTAAATTCGCAAAAATCTCTTTTCCTCGGCGTCCATTCGGAATTCTGCTCATTCCACGAGATTCTACGTCTTATTTTACATGGGTATAGACTTATTCAACGTTCAATGGACCGGACTTGAATCTTTGCTAGGGTGTCTAATGTGTCTTCCATGTTTAATAGCCTTATTTTGCTAAATTCGCAAAAATCTCTTTTCCTCGGCGTCCATTTGGAATTCTGCTTATTCCACGAGATTCTACGTCTCATTTTACATGGGTATAGACTTATTCAACGTTCAATGGACCGGACTTGAATCTTTGCTAGGGTGTCTAATGTGTCTTCCATGTTTAATACCTTATTTTGTTAAATTCGCAAAAATCTCTTTTCCTCGGCGTCCGTTCGGAATTCTGCTTATTCCACGAGATTATACGTCTCATTTTACATGGGTATAGACTTATTCAACGTTCAATGGACCGGACTTGAAACTTTGCTAGGGTGTCTAATGTGTTTTCCATGTTTAATAGCCTTATTTTGCTAAATTCGCAAAAATCTCTTTTCCTCGGCGTCCGTTCGGAATTCTGCTTATTCCACGAGATTCTACGTCTCATTTTACATGGGTATAGACTTATTCAACGTTCAATGGACCGGACTTGAATCTTTGCTAGGGTGTCTAATGTGTCTTCCATGTTTAATAGCCTTATTTTGCTAAATTCGCAAAAATCTCTTTTCCTCGGCGTCCGTTCGGAATTCTCCTTATTCCACGAGATTCTACGTCTCATTTTACATGGGTATAGACTTATTCAACGTTCAATGGACCGGACTTGAATCTTTGCTAGGGTGTCTAATGTGTCTTCCATGTTTAATAGCCTTATTTTGCTAAATTCGCAAAAATCTCTTTTCCTCGGCGTCCGTTCGGAATTCTGCTTATTCCACGAGATTCTACGTCTCATTTTACATGGGTATAGACTTATTCAACGTTCAATGGACCGGACTTGAATCTTTGCTAGGGTGTCTAATGTGTCTTCCATGTTTAATAGCCTTATTTTGCTAAATTCGCAAAAATCTCTTTTCCTCGGCGTCCGTTCGGAATTCTGCTTATTCCACGAGATTCTACGTCTCATTTTACATGGGTATAGACTTATTCAACGTTCAATGGACCGGACTTGAATCTTTGCTAGGGTGTCTAATGTGTCTTCCATGTTTAATAGCCTTATTTTGCTAAATTCGCAAAAATCTCTTTTCCTCGGCATCCGTTCGGAATTCTGCTTATTCCACGAGATTCTACGTCTCATTTTACATGGGTATAGACTTATTCAACGTTCAATGGACCGGACTTGAATCTTTGCTAGGGTGTCTAATGTGTCTTCCATGTTTAATAGCCTTATTTTGTTAAATTCGCAAAAATCTCTTTTCCTCGGCGTCCGTTCGGAATTCTGCTTATTCCACGAGATTCTACGTCTCATTTTACATGGGTGTAGACTTATTCAACGTTCAATGGACCGGACTTGAATCTTTGCTAGGGTGTCTAATGTGTCTTCCATGTTTAATAGCCTTATTTTGCTAAATTCGCAAAAATCTCTTTTCCTCGGCGTCCGTTCGGAATTCTGCTTATTCCACGAGTTTCTACGTCTCATTTTACATGGGTATAGACTTATTCAACGTTCAATGGACCGGACTTGAATCTTTGCTAGGGTGTCTAATGTGTCTTCCATGTTTAATAGCCTTATTTTGCTAAATTCGCAAAAATCTCTTTTCCTCGGCGTCCATTCGGAATTCTGCTCATTCCACGAGATTCTACGTCTTATTTTACATGGGTATAGACTTATTCAACGTTCAATGGACCGGACTTGAATCTTTGCTAGGGTGTCTAATGTGTCTTCCATGTTTAATAGCCTTATTTTGCTAAATTCGCAAAAATCTCTTTTCCTCGGCGTCCATTTGGAATTCTGCTTATTCCACGAGATTCTACGTCTCATTTTACATGGGTATAGACTTATTCAACGTTCAATGGACCGGACTTGAATCTTTGCTAGGGTGTCTAATGTGTCTTCCATGTTTAATACCTTATTTTGCTAAATTCGCAAAAATCTCTTTTCCTCGGCGTTCATTCGGAATTCGGCTTATTCCACGAGATTCTACGTCTCATTTTACATGGGTATAGACTTATTCAACGTTCAATGGACCGGACTTGAATCTTTGCTAGGGTGTCTAATGTGTCTTCCATGTTTAATAGCCTTATTTTGCTAAATTCGCAAAAATCTCTTTTCCTCGGCGTCCAATCAGAATTCTGCTTATTCCACGAGATTCTATGTCTCATTTTACATGGGTATAGACTTATTCAACGTTCAATGGACCGGACTTGAATCTTTGCTAGGGTGTCTAATGTGTCTTCCATGTTTAATAGCCTTATTTTGCTAAATTCGCAAAAATCTCTTTTCCTCGGCATCCGTTCGGAATTCTGCTCATTCCACGAGATTCTACGTCTCATTTTACATGGGTATAGACTTATTCAACGTTCAATGGACCGGACTTGAATCTTTGCTAGGGTGTCTAATGTGTCTTCCATGTTTAATAGCCTTATTTTGCTAAATTCGCAAAAATCTCTTTTCCTCGGCGTCCAATCAGAATTCTGCTTATTCCACGAGATTCTACGTCTCATTTTACATGGGTATAGACTTATTCAACGTTCAATGGACCGGACTTGAATCTTTGCTAGGGTGTCTAATGTGTCTTCCATGTTTAATAGCCTTATTTTGCTAAATTCGCAAAAATCTCTTTTCCTCGGCGTCCGTTCGGAATTCTGCTTATTCCACGAGATTCTACGTCTCATTTTACATGGGTATAGACTTATTCAACGTTCAATGGACCGGACTTGAATCTTTGCTAGGGTGTCTAATGTGTCTTCCATGTTTAATAGCCTTATTTTGCTAAATTCGCAAAAATCTCTTTTCCTCGGCGTCCGTTCGGAATTCTGCTTATTCCACGAGATTCTACGTCTCATTTTACATGGGTATAGACTTATTCAACGTTCAATGGACCGGACTTGAATCTTTGCTAGGGTGTCTAATGTGTCTTCCATGTTTAATAGCCTTATTTTGCTAAATTCGCAAAAATCTCTTTTCCTCGGCGTCCGTTCGGAATTCTGCTTATTCCACGAGATTCTACGTCTCATTTTACATGGGTATAGACTTATTCAACGTTCAATGGACCGGACTTGAATCTTTGCTAGGGTGTCTAATGTGTCTTCCATGTTTAATAGCCTTATTTTGCTAAATTCGCAAAAATCTCTTTTCCTCGGCGTCCGTTCGGAATTCTGCTTATTCCACGAGTTTCTACGTCTCATTTTACATGGGTATAGACTTATTCAACGTTCAATGGACCGGACTTGAATCTTTGCTAGGGTGTCTAATGTGTCTTCCATGTTTAATAGCCTTATTTTGCTAAATTCGCAAAAATCTCTTTTCCTCGGCGTCCATTCGGAATTCTGCTCATTCCACGAGATTCTACGTCTTATTTTACATGGGTATAGACTTATTCAACGTTCAATGGACCGGACTTGAATCTTTGCTAGGGTGTCTAATGTGTCTTCCATGTTTAATAGCCTTATTTTGCTAAATTCGCAAAAATCTCTTTTCCTCTGCATCCGTTCGGAATTCTGCTTATTCCACGAGATTCTACGTCTCATTTTACATGGGTATAGACTTATTCAACGTTCAATGGACCGGACTTGAATCTTTGCTAGGGTGTCTAATGTGTCTTCCATGTTTAATACCTTATTTTGTTAAATTCGCAAAAATCTCTTTTCCTCGGCGTCCGTTCGGAATTCTGCTTATTCCACGAGATTATACGTCTCATTTTACATGGGTATAGACTTATTCAACGTTCAATGGACCGGACTTGAAACTTTGCTAGGGTGTCTAATGTGTTTTCCATGTTTAATAGCCTTATTTTGCTAAATTCGCAAAAATCTCTTTTCCTCGGCGTCCGTTCGGAATTCTGCTTATTCCACGAGATTCTACGTCTCATTTTACATGGGTATAGACTTATTCAACGTTCAATGGACCGGACTTGAATCTTTGCTAGGGTGTCTAATGTGTCTTCCATGTTTAATAGCCTTATTTTGCTAAATTCGCAAAAATCTCTTTTCCTCGGCGTCCGTTCGGAATTCTGCTTATTCCACGAGATTCTACGTCTCATTTTACATGGGTATAGACTTATTCAACGTTCAATGGACCGGACTTGAATCTTTGCTAGGGTGTCTAATGTGTCTTCCATGTTTAATAGCCTTATTTTGCTAAATTCGCAAAAATCTCTTTTCCTCGGCGTCCGTTCGGAATTCTGCTTATTCCACGAGATTCTACGTCTCATTTTACATGGGTATAGACTTATTCAACGTTCAATGGACCGGACTTGAATCTTTGCTAGGGTGTCTAATGTGTCTTCCATGTTTAATAGCCTTATTTTGCTAAATTCGCAAAAATCTCTTTTCCTCGGCGTCCGTTCGGAATTCTGCTTATTCCACGAGATTCTACGTCTCATTTTACATGGGTATAGACTTATTCAACGTTCAATGGACCGGACTTGAATCTTTGCTAGGGTGTCTAATGTGTCTTCCATGTTTAATAGCCTTATTTTGCTAAATTCGCAAAAATCTCTTTTCCTCGGCATCCGTTCGGAATTCTGCTTATTCCACGAGATTCTACGTCTCATTTTACATGGGTATAGACTTATTCAACGTTCAATGGACCGGACTTGAATCTTTGCTAGGGTGTCTAATGTGTCTTCCATGTTTAATAGCCTTATTTTGTTAAATTCGCAAAAATCTCTTTTCCTCGGCGTCCGTTCGGAATTCTGCTTATTCCACGAGATTCTACGTCTCATTTTACATGGGTATAGACTTATTCAACGTTCAATGGACCGGACTTGAATCTTTGCTAGGGTGTCTAATGTGTCTTCCATGTTTAATAGCCTTATTTTGCTAAATTCGCAAAAATCTCTTTTCCTCGGCGTCCGTTCGGAATTCTGCTTATTCCACGAGTTTCTACGTCTCATTTTACATGGGTATAGACTTATTCAACGTTCAATGGACCGGACTTGAATCTTTGCTAGGGTGTCTAATGTGTCTTCCATGTTTAATAGCCTTATTTTGCTAAATTCGCAAAAATCTCTTTTCCTCGGCGTCCATTCGGAATTCTGCTCATTCCACGAGATTCTACGTCTTATTTTACATGGGTATAGACTTATTCAACGTTCAATGGACCGGACTTGAATCTTTGCTAGGGTGTCTAATGTGTCTTCCATGTTTAATAGCCTTATTTTGCTAAATTCGCAAAAATCTCTTTTCCTCGGCGTCCATTTGGAATTCTGCTTATTCCACGAGATTCTACGTCTCATTTTACATGGGTATAGACTTATTCAACGTTCAATGGACCGGACTTGAATCTTTGCTAGGGTGTCTAATGTGTCTTCCATGTTTAATACCTTATTTTGCTAAATTCGCAAAAATCTCTTTTCCTCGGCGTTCATTCGGAATTCGGCTTATTCCACGAGATTCTACGTCTCATTTTACATGGGTATAGACTTATTCAACGTTCAATGGACCGGACTTGAATCTTTGCTAGGGTGTCTAATGTGTCTTCCATGTTTAATAGCCTTATTTTGCTAAATTCGCAAAAATCTCTTTTCCTCGGCGTCCAATCAGAATTCTGCTTATTCCACGAGATTCTATGTCTCATTTTACATGGGTATAGACTTATTCAACGTTCAATGGACCGGACTTGAATCTTTGCTAGGGGTCTAATGTGTCTTCCATGTTTAATAGCCTTATTTTGCTAAATTCGCAAAAATCTCTTTTCCTCGGCATCCGTTCGGAATTCTGCTCATTCCACGAGATTCTACGTCTCATTTTACATGGGTATAGACTTATTCAACGTTCAATGGACCGGACTTGAATCTTTGCTAGGGTGTCTAATGTGTCTTCCATGTTTAATAGCCTTATTTTGCTAAATTCGCAAAAATCTCTTTTCCTCGGCGTCCAATCAGAATTCTGCTTATTCCACGAGATTCTACGTCTCATTTTACATGGGTATAGACTTATTCAACGTTCAATGGACCGGACTTGAATCTTTGCTAGGGTGTCTAATGTGTCTTCCATGTTTAATAGCCTTATTTTGCTAAATTCGCAAAAATATCTTTTCCTCGGCGTCCGTTCGGAATTCTGCTTATTCCACGAGATTCTACGTCTCATTTTACATGGGTATAGACTTATTCAACGTTCAATGGACCGGACTTGAATCTTTGCTAGGGTGTCTAATGTGTCTTCCATGTTTAATAGCCTTATTTTGCTAAATTCGTAAAAATCTCTTTTCCTCGGCGTCCAATCGGAATTCTGCTTATTCCACGAGATTCTATGTCTCATTTTACATGGGTATAGACTTATTCAACGTTCAATGGACCGGACTTGAATCTTTGCTAGGGTGTCTAATGTGTCTTCCATGTTTAATAGCCTTATTTTGCTAAATTCGCAAAAATCTCTTTTCCTCGGCGTCCGTTCGGAATTCTGCTT
This sequence comes from Agrilus cyanescens, assembly GCA_947389935.1. Taxonomy (NCBI): domain Eukaryota; kingdom Metazoa; phylum Arthropoda; class Insecta; order Coleoptera; family Buprestidae; genus Agrilus; species Agrilus cyanescens. The sequence continues at coordinate 30,236,838 of OX376707.1, read as the reverse complement.
ATTCCACGAGATTATACGTCTGATTTACATGGGTATAGACTTATTCAACGTTCAATGGACCGGACTTGAATCTTTGCTAGGGTGTCTATGTGTCTTCCATGTTTAATAGCCTTATTTTGCTAAATTCGCAAAAATCTCTTTTCCTCGGCGTCCGTTCGGAATTCTGCTTATTCCACGAGATTCTACGTCTCATTTTACATGGGTATAGACTTATTCAACGTTCAATGGACCGGACTTGAATCTTTGCTAGGGTGTATAATGTGTCTTCCATGTTTAATAGCCTTATTTTGCTAAATTCGCAAAAATCTCTTTTCCTCGGCGTCCATTCGGAATTCTGCTTATTCCACGAGATTCTACGTCTTATTTTACATGGGTATAGACTTATTCAACGTTCAATGGACCGGACTTGAATCTTTGCTAGGGTGTCTAATGTGTCTTCCATGTTTAATAGCCTTATTTTGCTAAATTCGCAAAAATCTCTTTTCCTCGGCGTCCATTCGGAATTCTGCTTATTCCACGAGATTCTACGTCTCATTTTACATGGGTATAGACTTATTCAACGTTCAATGGACCGGACTTGAATCTTTGCTAGGGTGTCTAATGTGTCTTCCATGTTTAATAGCCTTATTTTGCTAAATTCGCAAAAATCTCTTTTCCTCGGCGTCCATTCGGAATTCTGCTTATTCCACGAGATTCTACGTCTCATTTTACATGGGTATAGACTTATTCAACGTTCAATGGACCGGACTTGAATCTTTGCTAGGGTGTCTAATGTGTCTTCCATGTTTAATAGCCTTATTTTGCTAAATTCGCAAAAATCTCTTTTCCTCGGCGTCCAATCGGAATTCTGCTTATTCCACGAGATTCTACGTCTCATTTTACATGGGTATAGACTTATTCAACGTTCAATGGACCGGACTTGAATCTTTGCTAGGGTGTCTAATGTGTCTTCCATGTTTAATAGCCTTATTTTGCTAAATTCGCAAAAATCTCTTTTCCTCGGCGTCCAATCGGAATTCTGCTTATTCCACGAGATTCTACGTCTCATTTTACATGGGTATAGACTTATTCAACGTTCAATGGACCGGACTTGAATCTTTGCTAGGGTGTCTAATGTGTCTTCCATGTTTAATAGCCTTATTTTGCTAAATTCGCAAAAATCTCTTTTCCTCGGCGTCCAATCGGAATTCTGCTTATTCCACGAGATTCTACGTCTCATTTTACATGGGTATAGACTTATTCAACGTTCAATGGACCGGACTTGAATCTTTGCTAGGGTGTCTAATGTGTCTTCCATGTTTAATAGCCTTATTTTGCTAAATTCGCAAAAATCTCTTTTCCTCGGCGTCCGTTCGGAATTCTGCTTATTCCACGAGATTCTATGTCTCATTTTACATGGGTATAGACTTATTCAACGTTCAATGGACCGGACTTGAATCTTTGCTAGGGTGTCTAATGTGTCTTCCATGTTTAAAAGCCTTATTTTGTTAAATTCGCAAAAATCTCTTTTCCTCGGCGTCCATTCGGAATTCTGCTTATTCCACGTGATTCTACGTCTTTTTTTTTTTTTGAAAAATTCTTCATCGTCAGTCTTATAGAATAGAGACAGTCAGGCAGTATACGCGGCCATCAATTGTTCGCCGCGGGCCTTCGTGTCATCAACTTGTCGGACCATAGATACAAAAATGTATTTGTGTGTGTTCTATAGTACTAACACATACGCCTACGTCATTTAAAGATCAGGGCATTCCTTCCACATATTGTATTATTTATTTTTTTTAACATTCGAAAATTTAAATTAGATCTGCAGTGCAAAATGCAGGCAATAAATCTTAAAATATTCAACAAATGTCTTTTTTGCTCGCATGTTAAGGTTAACGTACTGAACTTGAACAAATTGCCTTTTGAGAAACCTGATGACATGTTAGGTGGTCCCCCTTTCTCGATTTCGCACAAAATGGGCTCATTTATTAATATTATTTATATACACGACTTTATGTAATGTTACATCTGTTACAAACTTTGGATAAGCGCCAATACCTAAATAATATCAGTTTCTTTCCAAAAATATATTTCTTTCCAATTTCGATTTCGAAACGATTCGTTGGAGATGTCAGAGCGTATATTAAGTACCCACACAACTGATAATTTTCTTAAAATTTTGGAATTGTAAACTTAAACCTATAAATCAGTTATGTGTAATGTTGGAGCGGTATCGGTCTGTTGTTGGCGCAAATCTACATTTTAAAACTGACATGACGCTGCTATAGAAGTTTTCATTTCAGAAATTGAGACATTACACTAAAGTACCAAAAAGAAATAAAATCTTATCAAAACTCTCTTGCTCTCTTGGAATTCATTTGTACCAACCATTATCAAATAAAATAATTGGTTGGTATGTTGGTACCCAAAAAGTAATGCGAATGTGGCGCGGCAATCCAGAAGACATCTTAACAGTTTGTAACGAGTCCAGTGATTGTTTCAAACAAAGTTATGGTTTGTGTCGAAGAATGCTGTGGTTTTTTGGGTTGTGAGGTTGTGACATTATTTTTTTTTTTTGGAGTAACAGTAAATGTTTGTTTGCAGTTCCAGTTCGAACTGCAGACAATCGTCAATATATTTTGTTTTTGTTTTTTTATTGAAAATAATCTTAAGAACAATCTGAGTTGCAAAAAGTGGTTTCTGTTGGTGGATATATACAGGGTGGCTCACGGAAACCGTTAACTAAATATAATGATATAAGTGGGTATATAATATACGTCTGGTCATCACATGGATTTATACATAATCAGCATTGAGTTTTTCAATCTCAAGATTGATGGAAATTTGTTCTTTGAATAATTTTTGCATTACTTTAGATTAGTATTTCGGTTTTTCATTTGGTTATAGATTGCGTCATTATTCTCTCCAAACATCTCTTCGTGTAATCCTCCAGCTCCGGTGCCAAGCACAAAGTCTTATAATTCAAAAAATGTATTGTCTTTGTCTTTATTCAAAAAAAAAAAAATAATAACAAACACAGAGCTCTATCAAATTAATTTAATTAATTAATTATAGAACCGAAGCTTATATAAATTTTGTCGCCAAAGTCTTGAATTAGAATAATTTATTGGCTGGATTCCACGTTAGGAACTATGAATTAAATTTTAAAATGTCAGGAGTCCTAGAAATCCTCATTGAGAAATAAATTAAGGGCAACTACCGTAAAATAAACTCAAGTATCGTAATATTCTCTACTTATTGGCGATAATCTTGTCGACAAAAGGCAATATCAGCCAATAATTTTCTACTAAAGAACGTTAACGATGAGTTCTAACGAACAAAACAACGATACCGTCAGAGAAAAATGTGGAAGATCCTTATATCCTAGTAAAGGACTTCATTAAAACTGTACCAAAAATTAGCAATGATTTTTAACGACAGAAAAAATTTTTTAGGTACGAACAAAAATTCCAAAACACCCTGTAACTATTTTATATAAGTACGTACTTGTTAATTACAATAAAATGATCCATAATGACGTTTAATATCAATTACGATTTCAATTATCGTCAACATTCATATCAAACATGACGATTAATTAAAATTATTGGTCTGTAAAGAGAACCGTACAGTCAGTCTTGTCGTGTCCATGCACAAGATCGAAAAGAAGCATTACAAAACTCACTGTACAAGGAATTTCAATTACGAACCAGTTTAGGCAAGCGATTCGGATTTTTTCGTTAAAAATTTATTAAACCCTGTCGTGTTAAAGATTGCTAATTGATGGTGCTCATTTATCTCGAGCAATCAAAAATGCAAAACGATTGCCGTAATTAAACGTTGCCGTGTAGCAGAAAAAAGTACGTATCAATTATGACAATTAATTTATTTTAACGTTACCATCATTAAAGATGCATTTTATGTTTTTAACTGAGCCATAATTATATGATAACTGCATATTTATGTATTTGCATATGTAAAAAGCTGTTGTTTAATGTGCGGGTAAAGGTGAAAGTTAGAGCCGGGTTTCCATGGCGTGTCTAGCGTGAAGTCACCGAGCCACACGGCGTAAAAAAGAGTATAGACTCGGCTCGTTACCACTGATTCAAAAGAAAACGGGCCAGCGCCATACCAGTTCGGCTCTACTCAACTCGGCTCGGTCCGACTCGGCTCGGTCCGACTCGGCTCAGTCCGACTCCGCTCATCTCTACTCGACTTGTTTCAACTCGGTTCGGTCCGGCTCGGCTCAACTCGGCTCAATCCGGTTCCTCATAGCTCTGCTCAACTTGATTCAACTCGGTTCATTCCGGCTCGGCTTGGCTCGGCTCAGTCTGGCTACGCTTTGCTCTACTCGACTTGATTCGGCTACGTTCAGTCCGACTTGGCTCGACTTGGCTTATTCCGGCTCCACTCAGCTCTACTCGACTCGGTTCAGTCCGGAAACGCTCATCTCTACTCGACTTAATTCAGCTCGGTTCAGCCCGACTTGGCTCAGTCCGGCTACGCTTCCCTCCACTCGACTCGGCTCAATCCGGCTTCGCTCAGCTCTACTCGACTTGGTTCAGTCCGACTGTGCTCAACCCTACTCGATTTGATTCGACTCGGTTCAATCCGGTTCCTCATAGCTCTGCTCAACTTGATTCGACTCGGTTCATTCCGGCTCGGCTCGGCTCGGCTCGGCTCAGTCTGGCTACGTTTAGCTCTACTCGACTTGATTCGGCTCCGTTCAGTCCGACTTGGCTCGACTTGGCTTATTCCGGCTCCACTCAGCTCTACTCGACTCGGTTCAGTCCGGAAACGCTCCGCTCTACTCGACTTGATTCAACTCGGTTCAGCCTGACTTGGCTCAGTCCGGCTACCCTTCCCTCCACTCGACTCGGCTCAATCCGGCTTCGCTCAGCTCTACTCGACTTGGTGCAGTCCGGCTGTGCTCAATCCTACTCGATTTGATTCGACTCGGTTCAATCCGATTCCTCATAGCTCTGCTCAACTTGATTCGACTCGGTTCATTCCGGCTCGGTTCGACTCAGCTCAGTCTGGCTACGCTTAGCTCTACTCGACTTGATTCGGCTACGTTCAGTCCGACTTGTCTCGACTTGGCTTATTCCGGCTCCACTCAGCTCTACTCGACTCGGTTCAGTCCGGAAACGCTCCGCTCTACTCGACTTGATTCAACTCGGTTCAGCCTGACTTGGCTCAGTCCGGCTACCCTTCCCTCCACTCGACTCGGCTCAATCCGGCTTCGCTCAGCTCTACTCGACTTGGTGCAGTCCGGCTGTGCTCAACCCTACTCGATTTGATTCGACTCGGTTCAATCCGGCTCGACTAGACTTGGCTTAGTCCAGCTCCGATGAGCTGTACTCAACTTGATTCGACTCGATTCAGTCCAATTCGGCTCGCTTAAGACGGCTCGGTTCATGTCGTCTCGACATGACGCGTGGGTCGTGCGCCTCAAGAACGACAAAGGCTCGCCAATAAATGCGCACCAAATTATTACTGCGAGCCGGACTCGGCTCGACATAACCAAACTGGCTCGGCTCAACACATCTCGACATGTGGATCGTGCGCCTCAAAAACGACAAAGGCTCGCCAATAAATGCGCCCTAAATTATTACAGCGAGCCGTACTCGGCTCGACACAACAAATCTGGTTCGGCTCAACTCATCTCGACATGTGGATCGTGCGCCTCAAGAACGATAAAGGCTCGCCAATAAATCCGCCTCAACTTATTACAGCGAGCCGCACTCGGCTCTATTCTATTGCCTTACTTGACTGTTTTAACAATAACCAATAATACAATTCCTTTTTTTTTTTTGTTACAGGTAAAGCAGTTCCCTTCGTAGAACTTACTGTAGCCCACGCTTCGGTTTTGACGATACTTGCGATCAGTTTCGAACGATACTACGCAATTTGTAAACCCCTAAAGGCGGGTTACATTTGCACCAAAGCCAGGGCATCCCTTATCTGTCTCCTAGCGTGGGTTGTAGCAGCACTTTGTACCAGGTAAATGATAACGATTAATTTATTGATTTGTTGGTAGATGATTAATACTCATACAACCAGAAATTCTGTAAAAACACTGCACGCTGCATGAACCCTTTCTTACATCAGCATGCTCACAATAGGGGTTAATTAATTTATTAATTTATATTTGCAACTATATGCACTTATAAATAAATGCACTGTGTTCAAAATTAATTTCGATAAAAACTTTAAAGTTTTCACAACACATTGATCAAAAAATATTAGACACGCCCTGAGTTGTGCTCAAAAAAAACCAAAATGACTCAAAAATGGATGACAAAAAGTATTTTTTTTCAAATTACATGACATAATAAAAAAGAAAATCAAGCCAGAGAATGCTAAAAGGTTTTTCTGTACTAAATTAGAAACATACCTTGAGGAAGCTTTGTGCCGAATGCGAAACGTCGGTGTCATTGTTTAGTCTTTTCTTACTTGAATTTTCTTAATTACCACTAATTAAGGGAAGATATAGATATTAAAACTACGTACAAAATGTAGTTACCATTGATCATTCTAATTTTTTTTAACGTTAATCATTCCATTTTAATAACTTTTTTTAACATTGACATGGCATATAAATAACCACACTTTATATTCATCAGTAATTATGCTACTTCGTATTTAATGGCAAATAACTTGACTGCAAAATATCAAAATACATTTACTTTTCTAAGCTTACGTCAAAAAGACGTCAGGCATCTGTCCGTCAAAATATTTTTCAATTTAACCTAACCATTGTATATAAGTGTTTATTGTGAGTACTATTATTTTTGATATGAATAATATTTTGTCGGATACTCGACGGACGGCTGCCTGACGTATGAATAAAGTTTTAGATGTAGAAATACAAGTGCCTCTCCTCTGAAACTTGATTCGCACTATTATTTAGATGACGTCCGGCAGCCATCCGTCACAGTAGTATATATTCGCTGGTTCTGTGACACTTTTGAGGAGGGATGTCCTTGACTTCGAACGAGTTCAAACTTGTTGAGTTTAGGTCATTGACCTTAATGTTCTGTGACACTTTTGAGGAGGAGGGAAGTCCTTGTCTTCGAACGAGTTCTTGAGTTTATGTCAATGACCTTCATTGGAGTACTGAATTTTTTCTGAATGAGTCAATGCCCTACTTTATTTTAGCGGTTTAAGGTTCTTTATTAAAATAATTTAGTCTACAATCATTTGTACGTTAGTTAAGTGGCTACTTATTATACTTTATCCTTCCATCTCGCCGTTTCTGGGACACTGAGGAGGAGGAGGAGGAGGAGTGTCTTCGAACGAGTTCTTGAGTTTATGTCAATTACCTTAATTGGAGTACTGAATTTTTTCTGAATGAGTCAATGCCCTACTTTATTTTAGCATAACAAGAAAAAGCGGTTTAAGGTTCTTTATTTAAAAATAATTTAGTCTACAATCATTTGTACGTTAGTTAAGTGGCTACTTTATCCTTCCATAATTTCATCTTCATAACTGCTGCTGCTGCTGCAGTAATCGCTCCCGACTCCTTCGTCAGCTCCAATGAGTTCACCTGTCATCTGCATAATTTTCGACGTTGAAGAATTCTAAATCTTCTTCGTTTGGCAGACCCTCGAAATACCTTCTGCATATATTTCTTGTATAGTAATTACGATTACCGTCGTAGAACTTTGCTATTACAATATAATTCTCAACGTCGGCGATGTTGTTGTTGTTGCTGTAAACAACTACACCAACCGAAATCTGCTTGTAGTTAGCTATATTGTATTCAGAAAAAAAGTCTTCAAATTCTAAATTCAGTACTCCAATTAAGGTTATTGACATAAACTCAAGAACTCGTTCGAAGACAAGGACTTCCCTCCTCCTCAAAAGTGTCACAGAACATTAAGGTCAATGACCTAAACTCAACAAGTTTGAACTCGTTCGAAGTCAAGGACATCCCTCCTCAAAAGTGTCACAGAACCAGCGAATTTATACTACTCGTCACAATATACACAATAACTGACCGTCAGTAGAAACGGATATTGTAAATTAAATTGAATAATATTTACCGGACGGCTGCCTTCCGATTTTTCAAATGATAGTGTGAACCATGCTTTAAGGTTTAGTTCAGTTACAAATTTGTGAGAGAAAAAAAAAATAGGTAACAAATGAATAATGCATTCATAGTGAACGAACGACTGGTTGTTGAGTTCATCTCTTTAAACCTATTGTTTATACGGAATGGAAAACCAAAACAAAGAATAAAAAAGGTTCCAGTGAAAAGTAAATGATTCGTTGAAAATGAAAAACGTGCCGTTTGTACATTATCGTTCTGTTAAACGAGTGGAATGTAACAGCCAAGAAGTTCCTTTTAACATTTATTACCAACGCAAACTGTGCCCCAATAAATGCCAAATGCCCTTATCCTTTCGCAGATATTACACGATCAATGAGCCTACATGATTGTATGTAATCCGGAAATACGCCCTTCGCTGGGGTAAAATTTGCAATTTTACTGTGAATATATGAAGAAAAAACATGAGATTCGTTCGTTCTATTTCAAAATCGAACAAATTTTTTTTTTATTATATTGGGAGTGGAATCTAGACAAACATGATACTAGTGCAGACTTCGCCTTCCGAAAATGACCCAGATAATTTACATAGAGATTTTGTAATTCGTGGAATATTATTTAATGTAATTAATTAATCTTATTTATAATTTATCTGTTAATAACAACTTTCTACTGCTAAATGCTGAAATTTATCATCGGATGTAACAATCCGTGCCTTGAAGATGCTTAAACAACTGCTACTTGCAACAAGTCTTTTAATATTCCATACTAAATAAATAGGTAACTCTTATCCAATTTATAATAGATAATATATAATCATTACTAACAATCTAAAGCCCACTTTCCACGGAACACATATATCGGCGAGGCTTTGCGAAATCCACACGCCGAGCCTAAATATACGTGATCCGAGCCGAGCCGAGCTAAGCCGGCTAGTGACGGTGGCTCATTAGAAAAAGGCAAACTACGCCTTTTATTACCGAGTCTACTCCACTTCAGGCCCCGAATCACAAGTAATACTCGCCGAATCTCGCACCAGACATTACTAATATCACGCTGGACTTGCCGAATCAATTTCCAAACTCGCCGTACAACGCGCAAAACTCATCCCGGACTCGCCAGATCACCCGTTCGACTCTCCGAATCAGTCACGCACCGAGCTCGCCAAATCGCGCACGTAAATTGACAAATCATACATTTGACTCGCCAAATAACGCATAAGAGTAGCCTAATTAATCACGCGATGTACTCGCTAGACCACCTGTCAGACTCACCGAATCAATCACGCACCGGACTCGTCAAATCGCGCATTGGACTCGCCATATCATACCATGAGATCGTCTAGTCAATCACGCGCTGTACTTGCTAGAATACCTACCCAACTCGCCAAATAAATCACGCACGGACTCGCCATATTGCGCACAGGACTCGCCAAATTACGCATTGGACATGCCAGATAACGCCTAGGATTCGTCTAATCAATCACGTGCTATACTCGCTAGATCACCTGCCGCACACACCAAATCAGTCACGCGCCGGACTCGGCACATTGCGTACCGGACTCGCCAAATCTCGAATTGAACTCGCCAGATCATGTCTCGGGCTCTTCTAATCAATTACGCGCTGGATTCGTTCGGTAGATCACCTGCCAGATTCACAAAATAAATCACTCACCGGACTCGCTAAATGGCGAACAGAAATTGACAAATCACGATTGGACTCGCCAAATACCGCCTCGGACTTGCCTAATCAATCGCGCGCTGGGTTCGGTATATCACCTGCCAGACCCACGAAATCAATCACGAATCGGACTCGCCATATCACGCATTGGACTCGCCAGATCATGCCTCGGACTCGCCTAATCTATCGCGCGCTGAAATAACTGAATCACATACCAGCAACTGTGAATCGATCATGCTAGGACTCGCCAAATAACGCAATGGACTCGCCATATTACGTGCCGGACTCGCTATGGAAAGTGAGCTTAAGTTTTTCCTTTCCTGATCCACTTATTCACCTACTATGCAGCTTACGCACTGGATTCGGTCTGCAATTTGGATTGCGCCTTGGTTTTGTGCTTGTTACACCTCCGCTATGGCATTCTCTGCATTCTACAAACTCTTTTTTTTTAAGCAATCCCGTTTTTTTGATGTTTTCAGCCCCATGTTTGGGATAGCGCAGTACCATTATGTCGAAGACATCGATGGATCTCACGTGCCAGTTTGTCACACGTTAGCTAATACGTTTTGGTCCGCCTTATACTTCCTCAGTACAATTTTCCTGTTCTTCATGGTTCCTTTCGTTGTTCTTATTATTGTTTATCTAATCATTGCTAAAAACCTAATATCGAACGCTGTAGGGTTGGTTATGAACAAACACATCGACAATTACTCGATTCGGGCGAGAAAGCAAGTGATTTTAATGTTAGGCACCGTGGTACTCAGTTTTTTCGTGTGTCTTATTCCATTTAGAATTTTCATAGTGTGGATAATTGTGGCGCCGGACGAAAGTGTTGTTCAATTGGGCCCTGAACGATACTACATCATCTTGTACTTTTGTAGAGTGTTAGTGTACCTAAACTCGGCCGTTAATCCGATACTGTACAACTTGATGAGTTCGAAATTTCGTACTGGTTTCGTACTTTGTTCGAAAAAGAAACGAAAGTTTTACTTCAAGAGATGGCGCAACGGCACTTTAAGTACGACGCTGACGACATCTAGTAACAGATGCAGCAGCTACGACAACTACAAAGTCATTTTCCAACCTAAAAATGACTCGGTGCTTTTCAACTATCCGAGAAATTGCTCTCCGCGTAACAGTGATCCAAATTCGGTTGGAATAAGAAAGGGCGTCATCCTGGCCGGCATCCATCATCCGGAAAGTCCAATAATGCCAGACACTTCCGGACAAAATGTATGCAGACATTTGGAATGCGACAGTGACTGTGACAAACAAACTGTGGCGTCGTCGTTGAAAGACAGTAACGAAGAATTCTTTCCATTATTTCGAAGTTGTAGGAGATATAGCGCCGTACCTAGGAACTCACGACTCAAAAAGGTCAAGAAAAATACACCCGCAACGGAAACAATACAAACTGACCAATCCGGAAACAGCGAAAGCTTCGTATAGTTGTATACAATATTAACTAGTGTTAAGAGTAATAAAAAGGAAGATAGTAATTGAACGTAAAAAATAAATTTAATTTAAGTGAGTTGCCACACATTTGACCACTGGTAACGATGACTAGTGTCTGTCACTAGTGGCTAAGTCGAGCTACTAAAAGCAGCCACAAGTCGCATTCGCAAGTGGCTAGCCGTTGACACAAGTCACAGTTACTAGTTTCTATATCCAGCCACAAGTTGCACTAACATTTCCGTAACTGCATCTCCCCACAAGTAGCAGGCTTCATTTGGCTACTTGTGGCTGCGTGTCGTCACCTGCAAGTGCGACTGCTGGCTACGTCTACTGCCACATGCGACTGTTCGCCTACACAACAGTGACTGACGGCAGCCTGTTGCATCTTGTGACCAGCCACATGCAACCGTGACTAGTCTCTGCGTGTGGCTACTTATGGCTACATCTATATCTGATTATGACTACAACTTGTGGCCGAATCCATCCACTTGTAACTGTGACTGACGAGGTCGTATAGGTACTTAAAACAAAGACTAGTGGCTACGTGTGGTCAGTTGTAACTGTAACTGCTGGCTGTATTTATTAACTTGTGGCTACGATTGGTAGCTGCGTCTACTGCCACCTGTGACTGCTCGTCTACACAACAGTAACTGACGTAAGCATGATGTATCTTGTAACCGCGGATCGCCACATGCAAGTGTGACTAGTCTCTGCGTCTACTAACTTGTGGCTGTATCTAGCCACTTGTAACTGCACTTGAGGCCGCATACAGCCACTTGTTACTAGGATTTGTGACGACGTTTAGCCACATATAACAAAGAATAAATATTGACTAGTCACTTGTTACTATGATTAGTATCTGCGACGAACTACTTGTGTCTGCGACTTTTGACGGGTTTTCCCTCTAACAACTCACTGGTGGCGACGTCTAGACACTGCACGCCTACACAAAAGTGACTAACGAAAACCTATTTCATCTTGTGACCGCGTCTGTGACTAGTCGCTGCATATACCAACTTGTGGCTTCGTTTAGCCACTTGTAACTGCGACTTGGGGCCGCATCTAGCCACTTAAAAAATATTAGCTCCATATAGCTGGTTGCGTCAAGTCACTTATGACTACGTTTGGTATCTGTGTCGAACTACTTGTGGCTGTGACTTGTGGCGAGTTTGTCCACTTAAAACTGACTTGTGGCGGCGTCTAGACACTTGTGGCTGCATCTATCCCACTTGTAACGGAGACTAATGGCTGCGTTCAGTCGCTTGTGGCTAATGTTTCTAGCCACTTGTTACAGTGACTTGTGGCGGCGTCTGGCCACTTGTGGCTAATTTTTACTACTTTTAGCTAATGCTTCTAGCCACTTATGACTATGACAGGCGGTCGCATCTAGTAGTTCTACTAAGACACAGGTGGCAGACACTAGTCGTCAGCAAAACTTAAATTTTTTTTTTCGATTAAATTTCATACTACGTTTAATCTGATTACCTAAAACATGTGATGTTGTCTTCGTCTGTAATTTAAAGACAGGTCACCTGTGGTTCCTAACGATAGTCTTGGCTTAAACTGATAACACAGATAACGAATTATCTATAATACATATTTATTTTTAGTAAACGAATGTTATTAGTAAAAATATTCCTCTTAACGGAAAGACTGATTAAATAAATAATTAAATAGAATCACAACTGACACATTATGTGGCAATTATCGCTTTAAAAAAAAAGTATTAAAAAGTAATTGCATATAAATAAATTTAAACAAAAGGAACATCTCTTTATAAATACGTTAATTAATTTTTTTGTTTTGTCTTCACTGTTTGTATTGTACATAGTCTTGTCAATGTAGCATGTAGATGTTAATTGTCTTCAGAATACAACAACTGTAGATTTAAATATTTTTTGTTTCGTTTTGTAATTATATGCCTTGCTACGAATGTTAAATATATTTGTAAATTTTGTTGATATTGCACAATAGCAAGTACACGAAACTTTTTTTTTAATTACTTTTTCAATATTAGCTGCTTTTTTATAAACTTGGCGACGATCGCCATTGACTCAGTGAGCCTGGGAAAGACATTACGGATCTTCGTGAGCCGAGTCGAACCGTTACCATCGTGAGACAAAGCCTGCGCGCTGATACGTGGTAACGGTCGAACCGAGCCGGAGCTGACGCGTTTTCCTTTGGCTCGGTCCACATTCATCAAAAAATTGATAAATGCAGCTAATTTTGAAGAAGAAAAAACAAATCGTTTTAAATTAACTGTACAAGATACTTCTTCTACCAAAGATGAATTTTCTTTTTTCCAACAGTCTTGTAAAAATAAATGTGAATTCTAGTTTGTAGTTTGCTTCTTTTGAAAGCCAAAAAAAAATTATTCCTTAACTTTAGCATTACTTTTGAACTGCAAGTGTTTCTATACATGCCACCCATAATTACATTTCACATTTACTGCCTCCAACCATAAGTACATTTAACGACATGAACTCCACCATTACCATCACTAGCACCATTACCATCATTGCCACCATCGTTACAAACAATAAACCTACATATCACCACTAACGTACGTAAGTAATACACCCAATATTTTAGACTAACGTTTTTCAACCTGGGGGTCGCCACCCCTCAGGGGTGACATTTAGAAATGCAGAGGGTCGCTCTAAAAAGGTTGAGAAACGAAGCTTTAAACTCTACATTACTCATAAAAAGTTGCTTTTCTAATAGTGAATGCCTTTAATAGTTTTCATAATTCACATTGCAGATTTATCATTAATCAATCAAGTTTTCCAATCGATAAGTATTTATATCTACCCTCACTCAATCAGAAATTTTGAATTATTATTTTATTTGATGTTATTGCACCAATTTTCTCCACAGATGGCGTTCACATGTCGTCTGTGGCATCATAGTTTTAAAAAAAAAAGAATAAAAATAACCAACCACTGCCTTTCTTGAGTATAGATAGATATTTATTATGGAAAAGTTTGAAAGTTTCTACAAAAGCTTTAAATATAATTTTTGTAAAAAATATTCAAAACACGTTTCGAGCCATATCGGTTGCGAGTACACCATCAGAGAAATTCGTTCTTGTCTGCTTCTATCACATAGAAATTTTTTTTTTTTTTTTGAAGGATAAAAATTCTACAACATTTTTTAATCTTTTGGAACATTCCAAATCTTTTTCGAAAAATCTACAACATCATTTCTGAAAACTCCTTGTCAATTGCACAATTACCAACATTTTTGATTCTTCTGGAACATTCCGGATCATTATGAAATCTTGTAGAGCAAGTTTCCAACATTTCTGAATCTTCTGGAACATTCCAGACCATTTTGGAAACATATTCGAATCTTCTGGAGTATTCCAGATTATTCTCAAACATTCATAATCTGTGAAAACTCCAGAACATTCTACAACATTTTTCAATCCTCTGGAATATTCCAGTTCATTATGGAATGTTATAGGGAATTCTCCAACATTATTGTGTATTCTGGAACATTCCAGACCATTCGGGCTTCTTGTAGAGCATTCGAAAACATTTTTGAATCTTCTGGGATATTGCACATCATTTTCAAACATTCCAAATCTTGTTCGAAAAATCTGAAATATCCTCAATTATTTATGAAAACTCCAAATCATTTTGGAATCTCGTGGATCATTCTCCAACATTTGTTAATATTTTCGAACATTCCAGACCATTCTGAAATCTTATAGAGCATTCTTTAATATTACTGAATCTTCTGGAACATCCCAGTTCATTGTGGAATGTTATAGAGAATTCTTCAACATTATTGTATATTCTGGAACATTCCAGACCATTCTGGCTTCTTGTAGAGCATTCTAAAACATTTTTGAATCTTCTGGGATATTCCAGATCGTTTTCAAACATTCCAAATCATGTTCGAAAAATCTGAAATATCCTCAATCATTTGTGAAAACTCCAAATAATTTTGGAATCTCGTGGATCATTCTCCAGCATTTATCAATATTTTGGAACATCCCAAACCATTCTGGCTTCTTGTAGAGCAATATACAAGATTTTTTTAATCTTCTGGATCATTCTCAGACATTGCAATTCCTTTTTGAAAACTCTGGAACATTCTCTATCTTTCATGAAAATTCCAAATCTTTTTGGAATATTGTATAACATTCTTCAAACTTTTTATATCTCCTGAAGCATCCCGAATCATTCTCGAAAAATTTGTAGAACTTTTTGGAAAAATCTCATCAGTATCTCCGACACTAGAAACTTTCAAACCTATCCACAGTGTTACACACCACACTTTCACATCCACATCTGCAAGCAGCACTTCTAATTACTTCTCTTTTTCAGTCCAATACTGGCCATTACTCAGTACGATTTGGAACAGTACTACGATGGAACCATCGTATCAGTCTGTTTTAGCAGCGTTCAAACGTTACTTCCAAGTCTTTTCTTCATTCTTACAGTCTCTGCTTTCTTCTTCATCCCTCTAGTCATATTGATAATAATATATCTATTGATAGCGATCACTCTAATGGAACAACCTCATATACTGGCTGCTCCAAGGAAAGACTGCTCGAACCAGAGCTCTTTAGGTGCCATAAAATATCGCAAACAGGTGGTCATTATGTTAGGAACAGTCGTGTTAGCCTTTTTCATTTGCCTCTTGCCTTTTCGTGCCCTCACACTATGGATCATCATTGTCCCAGCCGAGTCGATAATGAGCCTGGGTCTGGAGGGTTATTACAATTTGCTCTACTTCAGTAGGATAATGTTTCACATCAATTCGGCCATCAATCCGATTTTGTACAACATCATGAGCTCAAAATTCCGGAACGGTTTCTTCAGGTTGTGTCATATAAAGGGCGTGAAGAAGCGACGAGGGCGGAGCACGTGGATCTTCCGGAAGAGCACCATCACAACGACCTCCACGACCACCACCTCGCAAAGCACGTCAGAATCGTTTTGGAACAGATACAGCAATAGGACGTCATCGAGTTCGAAAATTAGCAAAAAAGACAACGCGCCAAAAACGGTTTGCTCATCCCAGAACAATAAAGACAAGTCTTATATTAGGATACCTTTGCAAAACCTGAACAACATTAGTATTTTAAAAATGATCAGATGCGAAAGTTACGTCTAAAGTTTTTGACAATGAAGTACCTGAAAGGTATGTCCCATTAGCGCTAAAACACCTGAACGGGAGGTCCTTAATGACACCCCTCAAGCTAGGGTCTCATGGTGGCATCCTTTGAGATGAGATTCCACTTTTGGCAACGGAAAAACGTCTACTAGGATCAAATCGATCAATTACATTCAATCTCGATCTCGAGGGAGGGTGATCCTGGATCTCAGGTACAGATTCATAGTGGATCACCCTCTTGGAATCAAAGAAAACAATGACCATGGTCTTCATTCTGTTTTTTATCATTCCCTGACGTGGCTCCAGACTTTTCGAAACAGAAAAGGGTCTACTGAGGCCATGTTCAGAAAGAACACCATGCTCAACGTTTTATTCCATCCCATGAGGATGATCCATCACGAATCTCTACCTGAATCAGGATCACCCTCTTGAAATCGAAGTGTGACTTTCTTTCTGAATTTGCTCATTTCGAGCTTGCTCCAAATCGACTGACACCAACTCCCCAACTCACTCACAAAAGGTTTATTTTTCCCAAAAGTGAAATCTTCACTCAAAGGACACCACCATGGGATCCCAGGTAACGTCAAAGAAACTTGCACGAGTGTCATCAAGGAATTTCTGGAACCTGCCTATCATGGCGTCTTCAAGACATGAAGAAAGCACTTAGAGTGACGTGGTAGTGTCTTCTGATGGAGAATTTCACTTTTTGGAAAGACAAAACGTGTGCTGGGGCCAATTTTGTATCGTAAGTGAGTTGAGGAATCGCCGAAACCCCGTTTTGCTTCAGATAGTCATCAGTCACCTTGAAGCAGTTTCAAAATGATTTAATTCAGAATAAAAGAGGGTGATCTTGTGCTTCAGGTACAGATTCATGGTGGATCATCCCTTTAAGATGGAAGATAACGATGAGCATGGTCTTCATTCTGAATTTTCTCATTTTCTGACTTGGCTCCAGACTTTTGGAAACAGAAGAGAGTCTACTGGAGCCAAGTTGGAACCTTGGGGGTGAGTTAAATTGATCAAATTCAAAATTATTATCATTTTAAACAATTCCGTGAGGGTGTACTACTACGAATCTATACCTGAAGTCCAGAATCATCCCCCAGAGATCGACGAAAATGATGAGTATGGTCCTCGGTTATTTTCACTATCCTCTGTTGACCCTAGCAGGCTTCTGGATTCATAAAAAAGCCAGCTGAGGCCAAGTCTGCAAGGGGGTTGAGGAATCGTCACAATGGCATTTTTGGTCAAGTATTCGGTCATCTAGGAGTAAGCTCAAACGGAGCAAATTCTGAATGAATTTTCTTCAGTTTCAAGAGGGTAATCCACGAAAAATCTGTCGCTGGGGTGCAAAATCACCCCTTTAAAGTCGATAAAAAGGATTAGCAAGGTTTTCACCCTGCCTGTTTCAAGGTAACCTGGCTCAAACAACCCTTTATAATCCCCATTGGCCCCAGCAGACTTTCCTCTTGTCCCAAATGTAATATTCCACCTCAAGGGACGTTAATGTGTTGCCCTAAGTGACGTCAGATAAGCTCAAATACGTAGGATACCCTTAGGATCTTCTGGAATCCGCACAAATACCTTCAAAAAATTAAAAATCAAAATCGGATTTTCAAAAATAATTTCAGGTACTTCATCTTTACCTAAATCCTAAAATTATGATTTTGTATGATATTCAAAACAGGGTAGCAGTCACCACAAGTATTATTTTTTAAAATGCATACCAGCAAATGTAGTACAACTAACCAATTAATTTAATTTTAAAGAGGTCAATAAAGTAAACTCTAATTATTAATTAATTAACCTCAGGTTATACATATACTAAATTTTTGTTTTAAATATTTATTTAATATTTAGTAATATATTTACATTCCAAAACTAATTTAAAATTTATTTTAAATACTTGGCATAAAAAATTATTTGGTTTTTAATAAGTTGGCGAGTTTTATTTTAAATCAAATTTTTAGAAATTAATAATTAACAGGTAAAGTAAATAAATGTATCATTAGCCAGGACCAAACTTTTTATTACACTTTTCTACATATTAACAATACTCTCCACATAATATATTTTAAATAATTGTAATAATTAATATAAATTACCAACAAGTCGATATTTATATATTTTTTTTTTTACATATTCAGGGAAAGAATACAAAAATTCTTGTAGGCCCCTTTTTTAAAATTTTGAATTCATCCCTAGGCCTATACCGCCTAGTTAAGACCTATTTTTAATTCAGGTCTTATGATCCATAATAAATGTTACTAACAATAAGACAATAAGTTTTAAAAAAATGACCGTCTCAGGTCTCATATTCGTCTTGAATTCTTCACTATGGTTTAGGGTTGAATAGAGTTTATTTTGGATAATATTTTAAAATACAAATATTGTGTTTATCCTGAAATGTGTTGTAGATTCATAGGTAATAAAAAATTTAGTAGATAAATAAAATATATTGACGTAAACATAAAAGACATGATACGAATTTTATTAGATACTTAAGTGTAGGTAGTTTTTAATAAATAAATTTTAGTAAGAACAAAAGTGTTAAGTAATACATTTTTAGGGGTAGTTTTTATACTAGTCCTAGTATTAAGTACAATAACAATTTATTAGTATGTATAATTTATTTATAACTGTATGCGTCATTTAAATAAGTAAAAAAAAACGTAAATTTCAATTTTTTTTGTATATTGGCACTACAATTTTTTTTTCAAAATTTTGGTCTCAAAAGTTTCGGAAATAACGAAAGAAATAATTGGTTTTAGTCAATTTTGTTAAAAATCTTAAAAACCATTTATTTCAAAAATTTGAAAAAAATATTTTTGGAGCCCTCACAATAAGCTTTTTCATTTGATAAATGACACGATACAGTTTGCATCACTTTTTTTATAACTGCTCCCCAAAAATAAAAAACCGTTTACTTTATTTTATTTTGAATAATGAATAAATTATTTTAGTGCCAGTATACATTTTTTTAATTTTAAATTCTCTATTTATTTTGTATTAATAATTTTTTTAATTGCTATAAATTCTACTCGCAAATTATTTTTTTAATTTTTACAAGGAAATACATTTATTTCAGCATTCAAAACAATGACTGCCCTGGACCCAATTAGGATTTCAGATTGATAAAATAATTCCTTGTACTTATATAAGGTATGTTTAATTAATTTTATAAATACTATAAAATATTCCCCTAGAAGGAGTTTAGGTATTTTTTCAAGATAAAAGTAGAAAAACTAAAATTTCACCTACTTATATTTTATTTTCTCAAAAAACTCATCCAGTACTAAATTCATACAAACGCCGCAATCTAAAAATAACGTCCAATATATTGGATTTTTTCAATATTGGATACCCCTCAAACAACCCCTAGGGGCTTAGGATATGAAACGCAAGTATCGGCTTTGATGTAAATTTTAGTTGGAATTATTTTATTTACTGAAAATTATTGACTTATAAATAACAATAAATAAAATAATTTAACAAAAAGTAAACAATATTTTTTGTTTATTATCAACGTCTTTCTACTTTTATTAAAAAATATACCTATTAATTTTATTTTTTAAACAGAAATTGATATGAAATTAATAATACACTGATGATTTTTTCAAGTTGGATTTCAACCAAGTAACAGTAGACTCGATCTCATATAGAAATTAATATTTCCGTCTTAAAATTAGTATGGGCACATGTAAAAAAAAGACATAACGTAAGAAAGAAAGACCGACAGCGTACATTTTCTGTAATAAACTATTTTCTCGTAGTGTTTCTTGTATTCTTCATAGAGCAAATTACTGTTTACAACATGTTCATTTTAATAAGTAATTCGTTATTATAAACTACTTTTATTCAATGAGAAGCCAATATTTACGGTAATATGGTCGTTTACGTTCATAATACTATATAAAAATCAACATTACCCAATAATAAGCCAATAATTGTTACAATATACTCGTTTTAATTAATAATATGTAATATTGAAGCAAATTTGAATTTTTGAATTTATTTGTATTGTCGCCACCTGTTGGTCCGTGTACTAAGTAGCGTATATCTATGGTTAAGTTGCACACCTAGATATTTACCATTGATTAAGTATGGATATGTTATGTTATGGATTCTTATGTTATGGTTATGGCTTAGGTTGTTATGGATAAGGAGCACGATTATAACGAAATAATAACAAGAGGTATTCATAGTCCTAAGATAATCACTACAATATAAACTCAATTTTCTTTAATAACAAGACAATATTGTAATTATTGCAATTTATTTACAAATTGTTACGTTTAACGTTTATAGCGCCACAATCTTTTATTCATAGAGTATTTATATGTATTTATGCATTATTGTATTTTATTGTCGGGGAAGAATAAATACCTCTGCATTTTCAAAAGCGAACGTAGTGATTTTTTAAGAAATCGTTTTTTGCAAATTACTACCGTTATATTCTGAAATTTCAGTACAGGATCATTAACTTGCAAAGTTGAAAAATTACCTTTCAGCTGTTATGGAGCCACTACCCAAACAAATAAATATTGACATATGTGGACATATGTCTATGTGTCATATTTCTGAAGGTTTATGGAAAAACTGCATACCGAAAATCGTCGAAATTTTGTAATTTAGCTGTTAATTTTGTTTTGTGGTACGAACTTATATTATGTATCACACTTTGTATACTTAATTCATATTTCTCTTGATTTTCTACAGGTTATCGGGTGGATGGACGCATATTATAGTTTGTATCAAAAGCACTCGAAGGACTTATTCTAGAACTCTTACCAATTGCCTTCTTTACTTGAGAACATTCTGCAGTTAAATAAGGTGAGAATACGGATCATAATTAGTACACTTGACATAATTAGAAATATTTCTTATTATTTAATTACCATTGTCTCTGTTTCAGATCTAAGTTGGGGAAGACGAAGATGATTTGCAATAGTGTCATTTGTCCCAGAATCGTTTGTTGTTTGTATTCTTCACCTTCTCGAAACAATTTTCTGTCAGAATTTTGTTAGCAGTTCATCTGTTTTATGTTAGAACCTTCCGCAGTTATTTAAAAGGTAATTAATAATGTTTGGAAATTAAAGCCATTATTAATTAATTGCCATCGTATCTGTTTCAGACCTAGGCTGGAAAAGACTAAAAGGAGCCACAGTTAGAATGTTTTGGACCCATGTTATAAGAGATGAGTAGTCCCTATCACATTGCATCAATCCGATTCTTTCCAGTATATAAGTTGTTCATTAGTAATATATTTGCTGCAATTCCTATTGTAATTAGTCTTATTTAGCATAAATTATTTATTAATTATCTTAAGAAAACTGAACAAATCTATTTTTTTTTAATTGTACACTTTTGTCTTAATATTAAAAATTTTTAAGTTAATTTTTGGCAAAATTGTTAAAGGTGCAACAAAATTCACTGTTTGTAAATGTTCCCTTTCAATTTGTTTATGAAATATTGTTTAAACATAATATTGATTGAAATTTGTTGTCTAGTTTAATTTATATTAATATAAAATTGTAAAATCGAATGTATTTTCTTACAAATAGTTTCAATAAACTAAATTACGTTCAGAAATCCTTTTATTTTATCCTTTTTTGTTTAATTTTTTTTCGTCAAATTATTTGTTGATCAGACCTCGTATATATCTCGAAAATTTAAAAATTTCATAATTTGTATCAGGAGAGCATAAGTTGCTTGGGAAATATGTCCGATTATTTGTTGATCAGACCTCGTATTTTTCAAAAGTTTAAAATTTTCGAAATTTGTATTAGGAGAGCATAAGTGGGATATATACGAGGTCTGATCAACAAATAATTTGACATATTTCCCAAACAACTTATGCTCTCCTGATACAAATTATGAAATTTTTTAATTTTCGAGATATATACGAGGTCTGATCAACAAATAATTTGACAATCAAAATTTTTTTTTAAATTAAATCTCAATTATGTTTAAATTAAGACATGATTTAAGTTCCTCAGGAAAAATAACAAATAAAACAATTTCTAATTTTAATAAATACATTTATTAATAATACACAGCACTTACACATATATTTCTTAATTACTTACATCATATTGATTACGTTAATATAAAATATTAAATAAACAACAAATACATTTCATTTAGTACAATACATAGGTTGGTTCAAATTCAGTGGCTTATTAGACGTTTATGGAAAACTAACGGGAGGGAAATTATGAAAAAAATCGTGCTATACTTATGACACTTGGTCTATATTTTTAAAATATTTTCAATTTTGTAACACCTTCAGTGATACCAGAAACTGATGTCAACTTTGTTATTTTAAATGGAATGTATATTTTTGTGACAAATTCGAATAAAACATTAAATTTTATGATACGTTTTATAACCAACTTCTACGCCTAGGATGAACAGTTTTTGAGATTATTTAATCTACAGAAAAAAAATCACTACCGCAATCCAAACAATAAAAAAATAGTAACTTTCCCAAAAAGTAATTTAGAGTACTGAAATTTTGACCGGTTGTAGTAGAGCTTTAAGACTAACGTTCTGCCAAAACTAAGGTTGATACTTTGTACAGGGCGATCTTAAAAAAAATCCAAAGTTTAAAAACTAAACACGAACAATTTCTTTGGATTTTAATTATGAAGGCCCTATACAAATTATAAAGCTTAGTTTTGGCAGGACAATAGTCTTAAACGTCTACTACAACCGGTAAATATTTCGATTTTTTTTATTGTTTGTGTTGCGACAGTCAATTTTTTTCTATTAATTAAATTATCTCAAAAACTATTAATTCTAGGCCTACAAGTTGGTCATCAAAATTATATTAAAATTTAACGTTTTATTCGAATTCATCGTAAAAAAACATACCATTCTATTTAAAATAACAAAGTTGGTATTAACTTCTGGTAACTACACAATGGAAAATGTTTTTTAAAAAATGGATCAATACATAACTAATTTTTCTCAAAATTCTCCTCCCGTTAGTTTTCATTAAACGTCACCCCATATATTATTTACCTTTTTAATTACGGCATAATGTTCTAAAGTGAAGAACATGAACTGCAAATGAAGTCGATGTGGATAACTTGACTCCATTGGGAAGCTTGGAGAAGGTGAAGAAGGCATACAGCAAACGATTCCAGACGAATCACACTATTGTATTCCACAGCTCGGGTCTAGAGAAGATACGGTAGCAACTGATTAATAACAAGCACTTTTAAATCTAATCTATCAGGTGTACTAATTATAGGATGAAGTCTCACCTTAATTAATTGCAGAATGTTCTCAAGTGAAGAAGTCAATAACAAACGATAAACAAGCCAGCAACATGAGCAGTACCGTTACAAACAATTCTTCGGCGTTCTTGAATGGGTTGCTTCCTTAACATTTTCACGAACTTCAATGTGATTAACCTGTTAAAAACAACACGAAAAACAAATCAGTTAAACAATTAAATAAAAACACATTAAATATAACATAAAAACGCACCGAAAAACAAATAAAAATACTAAAATTTACAGAATATCGACCAAATACAACGTGCACCAAAAAATACTGACAGATTACAGATGTGACATGTCACTTTTGGTAGTGGCTCTGTAAACGCTAAACGGGCTCTTTTAAAAATCACTAAATTAATCATTCTTTACTTAAATTATTAATAATAATTGTACGTTTTGAGACACAGTTGTGTAATAAAACTTAACACACATTTTCAAAAACCGAAACAAGAAAATATTCTTTTCTTTCCTACACCCATAGATCCTATCCAATCAACAATGAACAGAACATTGTGGCGCTATAAACGCCAACGGAACATTTAACCAAAAAACAAACTTTTAATTTGAAAAGGGTGAAGAATAATGCGATGTACCTATAGAAAGAGGCACAAAATAAAAATACAGTATCTATCTCTTTTCATTTCAAGCATGCATTCTATTTGTTTTGAATTATGTGCCATACTAATTAAGTTATCTAATGCGAATACGCCATAAGAGAAGATAGAGGGAGTATTTATATTTTCTATCCTTTTTCTCTACGTAACGTTGCCATTTGCAGTACAGTACTAGCAAATGCCTACTCTATGAATATTACTTCTATGGATTAGTCAAAGTAGCTTCTGTAGACACTACACCATAAGACTATCAAATATCTATGATCAAAACGTCAAGTAACGTTAAACATAACCTAAAATTTATTAGTAAGCATAAAAGCACAAAATCTCGCAAAACGTTTTAAAAAAAATGGCAAAACCTTTTAAATTAAGTGCGATTCTTTTCGGACACTCGTTAGATGTTCGATCACTAACTGTTACACCTGAAGACTCAATAATAAGCGGGTCCAGAGATAAAACGGCGAAATTATGGAATCCCAACACGTAAGAATATAATTTAATGCTTTTTGTAATACTTGAATCCGTCCGCTTTCAGAATAAATCCCGGATACACCGAAGCTCTTACTTACAGAGATCAGAAAAACTTTGTTGCGTCCGTTTTATATTTAGAACCGAACGAATCATTTCCAACAGGAGCCGTTATCACTGGTGGCAATGACAATGCTATTTTAATTTATAAAACCCACGAACCTTTCGCATCAGTAAAATTGGAGGAACACCAAAATACTGGTCTGATTTATTTACCAAATATGCAAATACGTATTAAAAAGTGATTGTGTTTCAGTGTGTTATTTATCAAAAGGCTGTGAAAAAAATACGTTTCTTAGTTCATCTTGGGATAACACCGCAAAATTATGGTCTATAAACTGTCTCCCAAACTCATTGGTAACTTTCACTGGACATACCGCTGCTGTTTGGGCAGTTATTCAATTACCCAACACAAATGTAGTTACAGCATCCGCAGACAAAAATATAACTATATTCTCAAAAAATGGTCATAGGATACAAATTCTTCAAGGTAAATATATTACCAGCACCATAAACAACTATAAAAATTTAATTTATAATTTGCTTAAAACTATTTCTACTTTGAGGTCATACGGATTGTGTTAGAAATTTGGCGGACTTGCCAGAATTGCAATGCTTTGTCAGTGTGGCCAATGATGCTACCATTAGGGTTTGGAATTATAATGGGAAAAATGTACAAACTTATTATGGACACACTAATTATATATACGGGTTAGTAAATTGTTTTTCGGTCCGCAATAGAAATAAATATTCTACGTTTTTGTTTCAGTATTTCTAGAAATAAAGCAGATGGTCCAAATGCTTTTGTAACATCAGACGAAGACAGGACAATACGATATTGGAAAGACGGCGAAAATACGCAAAGTTTTCAGCTACCTGCGCAGTCTGTTTGGTGTGTAGAATGTCTAAACAACGGCGACATTGTAACCGGATCGAGGTCTGAATTAATATTTTTCAAAAAAAAATTGAATTTAATTACGAAATCGTTTCAGTGACGGCGTTGTAAGAGTTTTTACGCAAAACGAAAGCCGTTACGCATCTGAAGAAATCTTGAAAGCTTTCGAAGCAGAAGTTAACGCTTTATCAAAACAGGCAACTCAAGAAATAGGAGGCTACAAGGTTTCAGAGTAAATGACTTTTTTTAAAGAAACAAAAATGAATTAAACGATAATTTTTAATCTTATTTTGACAGTTTACCAGGTCGTGAAGCCCTGTATGAACCCGGTAAACAAGCAGGGCAAATGAAAATGATCCGAGAAGTTAACGGAGTCGTTGCCTACACGTGGGTTGATGAGGGCGAAAACAGTCACTGGGAAAAAGTTGGGGAAGTTTTAGGCGGAGTTGACAAAGCTAATGAAGGGAAGACTTTACATGAAGGAAAAGTAAGAAACTTAATAATTTTGTTACCGACTTTATATAAATAACATTAATTGTTTTAGTACTACGATTTTGTATTTTCTGTTGATGTTGAAGACGGTAAACCACCCCTTAAATTACCGTATAATAAAGGAGAAGACCCCTATGTAACTGCGCACGCTTTTCTGCAAAAAAATATGTTACCTGCCGATTATTTGGAGCAAGTAAGGCGTTATTAACAATATTAATATATAATTAACTGAATTACTTTTTTTAAGGTGGTCAGTTTTATTTTACAAAACAGCAAAGACGCAACCGACAATATGCCCATGAATTCGCAGTATGTAGACCCATTCACGGGTGCGTCAAGATACATGCCTAGCGGGGGTAAAACTGCTAACACAAACAATGTTCCTACAAATAAAGGTAACGATTGCACGATTTTCATCGTTTAAATTAATGAATCCAATTTTTTTCAGGTGCTAATTTAGATCCCTTTACTGGAGCAAATAGTTACAACACCGGTGCCACTAATAGAATTAATAGCGCTCCACAAACGAATCTATTTCCTCAAACTACGTACAGATTATTTGAAATGGGCGATCCTAATTTAATCTTAGCTAAATTAAAAGAATTTAATAACAAACTCGTCGACGGCCAGGGAAAGGTCGACGAATCCGTTTTTGAAGGCATCATAAAAATGTGCAACGGCCCATTTACCGACCCTAAATATCTAGAATTATTGTTTGAACTTTTAAACTGGAATGACGGTAAGTAAGACGAATTTTAATAGCGCATTTTTTTTTTAAAAGCACTTTCCAGAAATACTTTTCCCAGTCATTGATGTCATACGATTAGCAGTGAGAAATGAAACAAACAACAAATACATTTGTACCAGTCACAGCGGCGTTGTAATAGAAAAACTTAAACGGTTAATTTCTCCCGAATGTAAAATCGCTAATAATACTTTGGTGTCGTTTAGAGCCCTGTGTAACTTTTTTGCTCATCCTTTTGGAGAGAATTTAATTTTTCACAACAGAACCGAAATATTAGAAAATATTACAGGATTAAATGTTGGCAATAAAAATTCGCAAGTGAGAAATAAATACACTGTATAACTTCTTGATACTAAATTGACTTTTATGTTATTTTCAGATAGCTTTGGCAACTCTCTTATTGAATTTAACGGTTCTATGCTTGAAGAAAAACGACGAATTTGGAATATTAATTCTTGCGAATGTACTACCCGACATGATTAATTTATTAGACGATAACGAGGCTCAGTTCAGGGCGTATATTGCACTTGGGACTTTGCTGAGTTCAGGATCGACAGAGCAAACAAACGGCGTCCGACAAAAAGTACTAGAGGACGATAAATTCATGGAAAGGCTGAACGATCACGCAAACCAATATTCGAACGAAATTGAACTCAAAAGAAAGAATTGCGCTGCCCAAGTCCAGAATAAATTATTAGGTTAAATAGATAGTGTAAAATTATATTTATTCTAAGAGAAATTTAACATGTTAAACTTTTACCTTTTTTAATCGAGTGGAATAAACCTCATAAGGATAATTGGTTGTGTTATTTATTACACCGTTCCTAAAACATAAACGAATTGTAAAACATATTAATTTAATATAAACAGTTACTGTATATTACAATTTTAAATAATCTACACTCGTAACTACAATTTGTTACTTTTAGTTAGGCAGGTGTTTCAATAACTGGAGGTCCACACTTTACACGGAGTCTTCTTTCGCGTTCGTATTCTTTCATACGAAGAATAAAGCTACAACAAATATTCTCTTCAGTTAAGGATGTAACTACATTTTCAGGATTGGTAGAATTTACTTATAAAATTATTCAATTCCTCAACGTTGTTTAAGAAACCCAACACAAAAAATTACAGTATAACAGGAAAAAGGCACTTACTCCTCATATTGACAGTTTAGATAAGCATGTTTCTCGTGGGAACATTTCACAACCCACGGAAAGTTGTCCTTCCTACAGACTCTATAGTCTATTAACAAATGGGCACAATAATCGCGATCTTTGAGTGGTATTTTAGCAGACATCAGTTCTTCTTTAGTTACCTTGGCCACTAAAATATTAATCGTTTTTGTTTCATTCACGAAATGAAAATATTACATAAATAACCTCTTTCAACACGTCCATTGGGAAATCCAAAATTTGGGTCGTAACTGGGCTCATCTAGGGGACTGGGCGTAATTTCAGGGTGCGTGTACAAGTTATAAGCATTGTCGAGTACATGTCCGGCGTAATTACCCATTTTTTTAAAACATTTAACTAATTATTAGTTTTTAAAATTAAGCACAGCGACTATTTGACGTTTGTTTGTCTTTTTTCACCATAGAAGTTAACCCTGAGTGAATAGTAACTATTCAGCCAAACAAGAACTTCACACTCTACTTTTTAAAAAAAACTGTAATAATTAAATAATCAATTGATTAACAAAAGATTATTAATTATTACAAATATTGAAAGTAATAAATATGTAAATGGCATTTTAAATAAAGAAATTACAAAGGAAGTTGAAGTCTACTATTTTGCATTAATCCGTATCTATGAATCGACCATAGATAAGAAATATATCAGTATATAGATGACCAACTATTTGACATTTGTTAAACCTCGTTCACCATAGAGTTTAACCCTGAGCGAATACGAAACTATTCAGCCAAGTAAGATCTTATGCTTATTTATTAAAAAACTGTGGTAAAAAACAATCAATTATTTAAAAAATGATTATTAATTATTACAAATACTAAATATAATAAATATTTACTTCGTAAATGCGACCATTAGAACTGATGGAAATTGAGATCTATGGTTTTCAATTAGTTTCTCTATGAATCATTCATAGATATATTAGGGTATATAGATGACCAACTCCGATCTAGCGCCCTCAAACGACTCGAGTAAGAACTAACGAATAAAGCGGAACATTTAAATGTATTAATGAATTGTTTTTAAGTTCTAGTAAGTAATTCAGTGAAAATTTGATTAAAAAAATGACCTAGTTTTCAAAAATAGATTGAATTTAAACATAATAAGTACGAAAACAATGCTATAAGTCTTAGATATAGAACGTACAGTTGTAGTTCTACCTATTTATATCTGTGGCGGCTACAGGCTACAGGACCGTGCGTTTTAACGTAATTTTTTAGAAAAATATAAAAAATTGATTTACATTAATAAAACGTACTAATTTAATTAAAACATACCTAATTTTTTATCAAAAACCATACCAATTAATGCCAGTTTAAAACATAAAAAAAACATTAAATTTAAACTTTTAAATAGCAATAACCTAATTCAAGGTCCAATAATTTACATGGTTAATAAAAAAGCTGAGATGAATGATCGTATTTCATGACTTATTATAATGTCTTTAAAAAATTCGTTATCTAAAAGGGTAATTTCGATCCATATAATTGGTACAGACTATTTTTAAACTGTTTTCGAACAAATACGTTTTACCTAACTTAATAATTTTTCAGAAAAACTGCAAAACCAATTCTACATTTTTACGTGGACATACCCGTCGATTTCGAACGACCTACGAGAATTTATCGAGTCCAAACTTGATCTGGCATCAGAAAACAGATTTGTTTACTTTACTCATTCCAACAGGTGGATATACATATTGACCTCAGGCAATTTACTCCTTTGTCTTCTAACTGAAGATTTTGAGTTTAAGGAATATTATAACACATGTATTTTTTTTATGGAAAGGTACATTTCCACAAAAAATCCTGTAGAATTGGTAAAAAGCTTTGTGGAAATAATTACCAAAGGCTTTTTACCAATTGGAGAACATGATTCTTTTAAATCAATTGGAGATACCAATTCAAATGGCCTTAAAAGTAAGTTAATTAAATTTGATTTTATGAGGCTCATTAAACACATACCTCCTCTTTTTTTCTTATCATGGGTTGATCTTCGCATTCTCCGCAAACTAAAACGTCTTCAAATAAACACCTAAACAAGGTCTCCCTTTTCTCCTGTTTCTGCCTCTGTTCCTTTAAGTCTCAGGTTTCCTTTTCTTTAATTACTTCTGTAACTCCCTCTGTTATAATGCTTCTTCATTTCTAATTTTTCACCAAACAAGAAAATTCTGTTACTTAATGTTTCTTTATTTGATATTTAAATGAAAAATAATAGTTCAGTGCTGATGCAAAGAAATAATCTATTAATTAACTTTATTTCTAGAATTGGTTCTAGAATTTGGTTTAGAAATAATCCTCATTTACACCGGATTACTGCTTAAAAAACGTGTTATTGTTTACCATAAAAACATAGAAGAAGTTCAAAGTGTAAGTCAAAAATTACTAATTAACAGAACTTAAATCAAATATTAAAACATAATTATACGGTAATAACGAGCCACGTTTCACTTTTAGGCTCTTTATTTATTTAGTCAATTAATGAAACACAGAAAACCAACTTTATACCTCGTTCCATACGTGATTAGTTCAGAAAAAATACAGGTAACACAATAACACTTTAGTTGGGTACATAAATCGCACTTTTGAATCAAAAAAACGTTACAGGGAAAATCATTTTTCTTGGCTGGAGTTACCAAAGACTTTAGTGATAAAGAAAATAGTTACGATTTGTACGTAAATTTGATGTCTAAAGAGACCAAAGTATCACAACACGCAAAAAGTACCTACTTAAAACAGCAAATTACGATATAATTATATTTTTACGTATTTTAGACGTCTTTATAATGTGCAGAATCCACAAAGAAATTGCCGTATCGTTAGTGAAACTGGCGGAAAAAGAAGACATAACCGATGAAGAATTATCTGAAGAAGCGTCAAGAAAAACGTTAGAAGTGTTTAATTACCTACAAAAATTTGTCAGTCTAAAAACCGATAGGATGAACATGATAACAATAGAATCGTTGAGAGAGAAAAAGCTGCATCCCAACATGGAAAATTTCATCTTCAATTTGGCCGTGGTCGAAAACATGATGGTCCTCTAGAAACACGACGATTAAAATACTTTTATTCTGAAATGCTGTTAAAATTTATACATTCCTTAAAAATATATTTTTGTTATCAATTACAATAATAATAAATTACAAGACAAATAATGCCTTTTTTATACCGAAGTAAAATTAAACAATAATATCACAAAAAAAAATTACAACCAATACAATTTTGGATCATCTCGTCTGTGTTGCAGTTTAACAACGTGACGATAAATTTTCAATGCAGGCCCCAATTTTAGTTTTAAACTCGTGAGCACGTCCATTCGTCTCATAAGCAGGAGAGAATGACCATCTATCTCCTAAAAGTCAATAAACAACCCTTAAATATTTCAATTACGTCTAACGAGAATTGCGCCTTAACGAAGCTCAAATAATATAAGGAACAGGACCATAAGGAATAGAAACCACACCGAAATAAACGAGAGGAATATAAAAAACTAATTTCTAGCTTTCTACTTTCATTTCTTACCTGATCTTTAAATACTTTTGCTTCATTGGGAAAATACTGGGCAAAATAATTGTACACGTCTTCATACGACCAATTGGTAGCATCCGGGATAGTCGGATCGATATTCTCTTCCAAATCTAAGTCTTTGAGACTTTGTGAATCTGAGTGGTTACTCTTAAAATCGGGTGATATTTCGCCGTTGTGATTCGCTTGAGGGCTCAGAGTTGGAGGTGTCGGAGACGGCTGCAACGACCTGTAGACTGGAGACGAATTTCCCGAAACCGAAGGAGACGGTGACTTGCGATGAATCCCTGATAATAAAAAAAATATATAAACCGTTAAAGAAAACTTTTAAACCTTGTAACTAACCGTTAATAATTATCTTCCCTCTATCGCCCGTGATAACATGCGACTGAATGTCACTGATGCCTAACTGTTCAGGCATTTGACAATTAATACACAACCATTTCATACCATTCCGAATTTTTTCAGTGACCCTCGGCTGGTGACATCCTGCATGATAGGCGTCAGCGCAAATCGAACAAACGATCAAACTGCCCTGTAAAAAAGCATTTTTCTATTACGTTTTAGAGACACCAAAAAAATTAAAAAAGTTACGTACAGCGTCGGAAGTTTCGAAACAAATAACGCAAGTTTTGCAGTGTGGACATTGCCAAGTATTGTCGGGATACATCCGTAACATCATGTTGTCGTCGCCGTTTAAGCAGCTATAGTGAGCTGAAATAAAATGTTGAACATATTTACATATTTTGGGAAGGTTTAGGACTATCTCTTTAAGGGAGAGACGCATATATTACGTGTGGCTGAACTATGTAATTGCAGTAAATAAAAGAAATCCCGTTTATAGAAGTTTAATCATTTACGTCCTGCAATTCGGGATAATTCAGACCAAACGCTGTAAGTTCGGGAACAAAAAATAGATTTAAAAAAATCATAACAGACTGAAAATGCGGTATTATTTCGGGAAATTCGGGACGTATGAAAACATTAGAATTAATTAGTCTAATTGTATATTAAATTTAGATCTACAAATGCACTACGACATGAACTGTAAGCGAAAACTCCCCCTTAACGACGTATTTTTAAAATAAAGACTAGATGGGGAATCCCCTGTTTGTATAAATCTAATCATTTACGTTATGCGTTTCGGGATAATTCAGGCCAAACGCTATAAGTTCAGGAACAAAATATAAATTTAAAAAAATCGTAACAGACTGAAAATGCGGGATTTTCTCCGGAAATTCAGGACATATCATCACCTTACGATTAACCAAAGTTCAGTATCACGTAGTAGAAACTTTTTAAACAGGCAGACGAAATATACACATCAAATAACCATTTCTAGCAGTCACTCCAGCTTAACTTACCCTTATTGCTGCATTCACGACAGGAAACAAGCCTATCATTCGATGGCCTTGCATTGTTATGACAAACCGAACATACTCCTCCTTGTTCTCTGAAATTTCCCATTCTTGAATCGGGTCTTGAGTCTAGGTTCGAGTTGTGCTTGGAATTAGAATGTCTGTCTGACGATTTACTTATCGAGCCCGTGGGTCTTCCTCTTTTCCTCGGTATGTTGTTGTCAGATGGATCAAACACTTTCTTAGCCCTCTGAATTAAAAATTACTTTTACGAAAGATTAAAAGGAAAAACTATTGCGTGTTACCATTTTTTTAGGTGCCAAAACTTTAGAATTACAAAAATAAATTGTTTTAATTGTTAAATGCACATATGTTTTTGTCAACTGTCATAAATGTCATAACAAATTAAAAACTTAACCTTACATTTTTTACGCACCTTTCGTCGGCTTCCGACGCGCAGATTTCCATATTGGCCGTTCTGGTCCAGTTTTCGCCCTCCCGTTCCATTATCGTTATTCAGGGAATGTTTCGTTTCTTTCTTCAAAAACATGAGCGGTCCGTTGCTGCTAAAATGCCTCTTGTCCGCCAGTTTGACTACGTGAGGTGGTTTGGCTCTGATATTTTCAGAGTCGCTCCTTTTCGCCGGCCCGACCAAGTAATTGCCATTGTCCATTCTCATTAAGCCCCCATTTTCGACCTCTTTTTCGAGTAAAATGCTCACGTATTTTTTCGTGTACTTTACGTTGTCTTTTGACAGAATGTTTCTTATCAATTCCGGACCGGGAACACCTATTTCCAGGTAATCCGGTTCTTGCACGATAAGTTCGGCAATTGCATTGTTCAGTATTGCCGAAAATTTTCGTTTTATCTTAAACCGATTTATTCCGCCGCTTTCCAATCGTCCGTCTTTTTTCAAATGCTTGAACTTCCGAGCCGCGTTTCGGTAACTTATGTTCCCTTTGTACTCCACTCTTAGCACGATGTCGTTATCGACGCACTTTTGCAAGTCGCTTTTTGCATCGTTGAAATTTATTGAAAAGCGCTTTAAAAGATAATTGCATATCCGGTGTATGTCTGGTCTTGCTTTCCGATGCCGCAATTGGTCAATCGCCTCCAAAATACGGTCCCGATATTTTATATTAGTATCGTTCATTATGGTGCGACTGACGCTGATTATGAGCAGTTTTCGAACGCGTTTTTCCAATATCAATAAGTTGTTATTGTAGCACTAAAACTATACACGAAATGTAGTTGTAGTTAACGTAATCGATAGTATATTTTGCATGCATTAGATTAAAAAATAGAACCTGTTGTGCTACTGCACCTCTTCACTAACAAACTAATTTTTAGAGTCTTTTAACTTTATAAGAGCGACAAAATCGAACACAGGTTCATTGAGCTTATCAGCACGAAAAAATTAACTAATGCATTCATTATATCTACTTAAATAATTTCTTTAGAGTTGCGAAGGATTTATGTATAATGTAAGGTCTGCAACAACGCACAACTCGTAACAGAAACGCAAAGGCATGCATAAACTACCTTTTGATTAAAAATATGTTCAAATAAAGTGTTACCTGATTGCTATTTTTGTGTGACTTCGGAAAGAACACGTACGCCTCGAAAACCGGTCAAAATTGCAATATAAAATGAGTTCTTTGCTTGTCCGTCAGAGACAAACATAAAGAACCCGCGATTGTTGCCGACGTACCTGCTCGAAAACAGTCACCAACGAACTGAGCGATAGCGGCGGCACGACACGGTTTTGTCCGTTTTGCGGCAGGGTGGTTATGGCATCAGAGCGCAAGTTTACGCGGCAATATGAAATTTAAATTTTTACACTATTTTCACATACAAACTTATTTTTTATTATTCTTATACTATAATTAGACTATTTATTTACTGTTTAAAAGATTTATATGGTTCTAATTTAAATAAACGCTAGCGAATCCATGCGAAAATTTCGCACATCTGTACAGTGTATGCAACCAATCACACTGGTTAGTTACACAGATTGTCTACAATTTTTATTAAAAACCAAAATATTAATTTTTAAACTTTTTCTTTACTTTTCGTTAATAGCAGGAAAAGTAATCTTTAAAATGACATCTCAATTTTAATTTTGGAATGTTTATTTACAACAAAATATGTAGTAGAATTGTATAATTACGTTTTTATTTTTACTTTACCCCCTAATTATATTCGGAATTAATTTCATTATTTGTGCAATAACACTTCAAATAAAATTATGTAAAACTGATGAAATTTACCGTAATATTCAATTATATACTTATTTTATGTACATTCTTAATGTACATAATATTTTTAATGAGTATAACGAGATATATAACAGCAATAAATAATCAATTTATTTTATTGTTCATGCATCAAGTTTTGTTTAGATTAATGAACGATGAGCAAATAAAATACGTTTTCAAATTAAAGTACTCATGTGTTATAGACTAATATTAAAAAAAAAAATGTAGCACGAATTTAGTGTTTACTTTTAAACTGTAGTCCATTTTCAACAACCAAATAATTTTTTATTTGTCTCACTCCCAATTATTTCTGCTATATATTAGAAAAAATAAAATCTTTTATATAATAAATTTATAATATTAATATACATTTTTATTAACATTAACTTTCGTTTATTTATAACACTTAAATTAACAAAATATCAATGTATAAACATCCGTTTTTAAATAGTTCAGCTCATTTACATCAGAAAAAAAATAATTGTTCTTCTTTTAACTTCAAACGTGTACCAGTTTTGGCCATATAATTTAATTTTTTTTTCTATTTACACTGGCAAATTTATAATAAAAACGTTTCTAAAACCAAATTTAAAATATCTGTAAGAAAAAAAAGCACTTAAACTGCGATTTCCTTTTAAAGCACGTGAGATCTTTTGCGGCCAATATCATCATAAATAAAAACAGTATTGAATGTCGGATATAACGACAAAGTTTCATAGGTATATGCGTTAAATGCCAACAAAGTAAAATATAACCAAGTCGACAACATAACGACTAACTAGCTAAACGAAATCTTGTTACTGCGTGCACGCGCACAACTTCAGTGTGAGCGCCATTACAGTCACGAAACATTGGCACTATCTCCAACATCCAACGCAGTTTTAACTCGAAAGAAAAGCCTCCGTCTCGTACGAGATCTGTTTGCAGTATTAACGAACTGTACTTAACTAAAACAAAAACTCAAAACCATAAAATTTCTCCTTTCGTTTTGATATATAACTGAAAAAAGCATCAAATAAATACTATATCGAGTAACTTTTATTTAACCTTATCCTTCCGACGAATCACGCCTCTTATCATACAATCGTGGCCGTCGGGACGCTTTGAGCCATCTGATTGTTTTGTACATTTTCTATGTGTCTGTATTTTTTTATTCGCTTCCATTCGCCATTGTTATAGTTCATTTGGAAGTGCGTCTCGACTAGCATTGTCAAATACGTGTCGTCCGGTTGTAGTACGTTCTCTTGGTCTTCCGACAACTTGATTGTCACGATGTTACCCAGATGAGGACACGGGTTGTCTCGTGAACCCGCCATGAAACCGAGAATGAGCGCTTTCTCGGGACGCGTAACTTTATTCGCAGTTCTAAACATGTCTTGAGCCTCCAGCATTTGTTCTCTCTGAAATTACAATAAAATAAAACTTCCAAACTCCTCAAAAGCTGCGTCTGGCTTACCGTAAGTGCCAAACCTCTTCTTTGCAACGTATTGGCAGGTTGTGGTTGTATCCGAATTTGCGTGACTTGTTGCACCGGTCGCGTGGATAAAACGACAGGAGTACCAACCGGTACGGCTGTGGCCGGTTGTTCCGTTACTACGGTGGCCCTTTGGCCGGCAGCTGCTGTCGTTATCAATGGCGGCACGGGTCGAATGGTGGACGGCGTCACGAACTGGGCAGGCGCGGTCGTTGTAGGCGTGGCAACGACAGCAGTTGTCGTAGTTACGGCGGCTGCTACTGGAACTTGCGCCGTTGTCACCGTAGACGTTACGGTCTGTATTACTGGCAGAGTTACCGTTGTCGTGGCCGGTAATGGAGTCGACGCTGAAAGAAATAATGCAATAACGTTTTAACGATTTTTTTATAAAACGATTTCAAAGAAACTCAAATAGATTATAAGATTAGACGATAATAAAAGATGGTATCGTGTGACGTACCAGCAGTTGTTACAGGAGGTGCAGGTGTAGCAGGTGCATATGTTGGAGTAGCTGATAATCCTGCCGCGTAATCTGGAGTTGTACCTGCTGCAGAAGGTGGACTGTGTACGTTAGCATTTTCACTCGCCTTTTTAGCATCTTCTATTTCTAAAATACGACAATTATATCTCTTTCAACTAAAAAAAAGACTCTGTTACCTTGCAGCTTCTTTCTCTTCTTAGCAGCAGCATAACCCAAAGGTTGATCTGCAATATCTAAAAGTTTAACACCGCCCTCCTTTCGTCCGGCTGTGGTCCTGGATAATTGGGGTCTGTTAGGTATAATGGTACTTAAACTTGTTCTACCAAATCCAGAAGTGGGCACCCTGCTAGGAATCCCCTTTAACGGCGCTAAAAATTTGTTAAATTTAATAAAATTTTTTACAATATCTTGAAGGTAAATGTGTTTTTTGTCGATTAATAAATAAATAAATTACTTGTATCTGTCATTTTTCTTGGCATTCCTCGCGATCTAACAGGGATAACAGGTGCCGAAGACTTCTTAAGATTTGAGGCCGCATCAGTAGACTTTTGTAGCAATTCTTGCCTCAAAAGTGCAGATTTTGGCTTGCGTTTCAGGTTGAAATGCTTAGCAGGAATCGGCTGTTGACCTACCTAACGAAACATACAAGTTAAAACGGTAAGATAAATAACAAAAAAGAGAATAATTTCAGCGTTTTGTTACTTACAATAGACACTAAAGCTGCTTTATTTACATAATGGCATTCCATAGGAAGCATAACTTGATCAGCCTGTTTTTTAACTAATCGTCGAAGGTCGTTTACTAAATCTGTAAAAATAGGCCTCACTTCGTATAAATCCGATATTTCTGTATTCAATGCACCACTAGACGGATACGTCTTTAAAGCTTCCGCGAGCATCGCAACCCATAACTCAGAATCACTGACTGCTACTTCTAAAATCTGGTCCAGTTCAATTTTCCACTGAAAGTATTATTATTTAGTAAAAAGGCACTTTAACAAAAACAGTGTCGTAAGCACATACTTCTTCTGTGTTTCTGCGCGGGATGTGGAAGAAACTTAACAACAGTTTTAATTTCACCTGTGTTTGAAGGTCTGGAAAACAATCTTTGATATTCCTCAACACTTCTGCGTTCAACTGCGAACATATTGAACCGCCTGTCCACGAATCATTTGATGTTCCCAATTTATTATGAAGCCACAACGAAGTATCGCTGTCTCGAACATTCGCCATTTTGCATATTTGTGTTTTTGCCAATTGTTCTGTCAAATTAGTTGTTGAGTTAAGCACTATGACCAACTGTCACAAAACTTTCGAAAACCATTTGTCCCCAGAATTTAATGTACAGGGCGTTCTTTTAAGCACCTTATTGAATAATACATACAATAAATTTATACGTGGTAGTGAAGATGTTGATAAAATCATTATTTATAGTTCACTTCAATTGTTTACATTTCGAAAATCGAATCGCACTGACGACTGTTAGAGTTAGTCTACTCGCTTGCTTATTAGGTGTATGACTAGTTGCCTAGTAAGCGCTCGCTAGTTTAGCGCAGACACAGGTAAATTCCACGTCACTTCCGCGACTAATCTTTAAGGGCACGGGTAAATTGCACCCAAAATCGTAAATTCCTTCCTAACATTAAAATAATAACAAAAAAGACAATTTGCGTTATTTCTTAACGACAAAATAGCAAATTT
Source organism: Agrilus cyanescens (assembly GCA_947389935.1). Lineage (NCBI taxonomy): Eukaryota > Metazoa > Arthropoda > Insecta > Coleoptera > Buprestidae > Agrilus > Agrilus cyanescens. The sequence goes on along the minus strand of OX376707.1, from coordinate 30,197,990 downwards.
CATGTTTTTTACTTTTTCCAAATTTTTAAACTGAATATTCCTATTAAACGAGTGTATCCATTTACGCTATTATTTTTCTTGTTGAAATTTCATTACCATACGCGTCATGGTTTTATTTATTTAATAAAATTCATATTTATCTTTATAGGAATTTACTAATAAGTATAATAAATTAACACTATTTTTTTAATACGTTTGTACATGTACGAGTTGTTTGTTCTTCAGTCATCAAGGATATAACATTAAAAATTCATAACTCGTAAGAAACGCGGCAAAAAGATCAATTTTTTGTCTTACTAAATTAGCTGTAGCAAATTATAATTACTTTGATAATGTTTGTACACATTAGTAGTACACGGTAGCGTCATTGGCGTTTCTTTATACTTACATACCTACATAAAGACATTTCAATGATGAACCATTATTTGTACATGCCATATTAATTACATTACTAAACAGTCCGAAGGATGTTATCCCTATAAGCATAATCACGAAACTATAAAATCCACTTAACTTCTCTATTATAAATTATAAGAACCTGCGTGTGTTAAAGTTAAGAACAGAAGGTAAGTTAATTTTTAAAACTAATTAAATGTAGTTGTAACGCTTGGATTAAATAGTTTTAGTATAAAAATTTAAAAATAAAAAACTGATACGTCTTAAATTTTACTGCTGTAATGAAATCTTTTTCTACGCAATTAAATATTAAAATTAGCATGACATCACAATATTTTAAAAATGTCTTTTCAAATGGTCTTTCATCACGATGGTGTTTGTTTACTTATGTAGTCATATTATAAAGCACTTAAAAAATAACAGTAAGTGCTTCTTGCGCAATATTTATATGATTTTTATGCAAAAGAAAGTAGGTACCATCAAATCAATTATTATAAGCGAAGGCATGAAGGACAATCCTATTGTAAACGCGATTTATTGCGAAAAAGAACACTTGCAAGCGTAAGAAGATGTATTAAAGGTGCTATAATTTTTCATAATTAAAGTAATTATGAAAAGGATGTCCTTAAAAAGTGTTTATGGCGGGAATTGCATAAGCGTTTGTAAACACGCGTTCGTACTTAAAGTCTACACCTAGCAAAACATTTTATTCATCAGTCTTAAGTTTGCTTTTGAAGGGAATTAAGTGAGTATCTATTTACGAGTTTTTTTTTTAATTTAATAAAAATTGTAATGGTGTCACCATTTTTTATGCTTTAAAAAAAAGTTAAGGTTCTAATCCGGCTCGAAGGACCAAATAAAATACGTAGAAATTATTAAAAAAAGAAGGATTTGTCGATTTTTAATTAAGTAAAGTTATTTTATTTCGGTGAAATTAATTTTGACTATTATTTCATGTCGTTTACTCTTTTACAGATCCTAATACGTCAAGATGAAATTCTTGTTGGTATTGTGCATATTTGGAGTAATGATTATGGGAATTTTAACCCAAGAGAATGTGGTAAGAACTCAAAAAAATTAAGGAAAACAATGCTTGAAACTAAAATAAAATTAAAATTAAGGATTTAGTAACTTTTTTAATTATGTTTTCTTGTTTATTTAATATTGATTTCTAATGAATTAAAGTTTTATCTTTTCATATTTAAAATCCTTGTTTTAAAATTTTGAATTTTCAAAAACCAAATTATTCCTTTTTTAAGATAATTGCAGTGCCGAGAGTGTACGAAAAAGAAAACATTGGAGCAGCCGAAATGATAGATGTTTCCGAAGCTTTACGTTCTATAGACGATTTACCACCAGAAACAATACAACCCTTACAAGCAGACGTTAATTCGAAAACGTCAAGTAAAAAATAATGTAACAAAATATTACATTTTTTAATACTTATTGCAAAATGCTTTGTATATAACTGCATGTAACTCAAATAAATTGTCCGAATTACTAATTGTATTATTCATATTACGAAAGATAACTGAATTATCTACGTCTTCCCTTAATTTTTAAAGGATCACTTCAATAAAACAATTTGCACCCTTGCTCAAATGCTTTTATATATTTTTTAAACCGTTGTGTGTTTTTTTTTCGGGGATTATACTTTTTTAAAAAGCATTTCTTTGTCACAATTATAAATATAATTAAAGACTATTACGGGTGTTATAAGTACATGTACAACTCGTTAATGAAAAATTAACGATATAAATTTAACCAGAGACAAGTACGTATAAATAATTCGTTCTATTACACTATTTTATAATCAACACCTTCGTTAAATATTATTATACTAAAACTAAAAAGGTTTTAATATGTATATACTTATTATCTACCCGAAAATTATTTCCTTATGTTTCCCATCTCTTGTCTTTAATTGATATTATCAAAACATATAAAAACAATTCCGTAATCTTGCGATGTGATTATTTTAATAAATAAAATTTAGCGAAATGATATCAATTTCTGCAAAAACTAATAAAATTAGCGACAATGTAGAATCTTTGAGTACGCCACTGATCTGCTCCTGAAAAAGGGCGTTTTAGGGAAATTAAGCATGTTAGAGATTTGAAAATCTGGCACCAAAGGTTATCAAGGGTGATCTTTCTAACTAAAATACTTTAAACTGTCAATCACTTCCGGTTGTACCGGAAGTTGGGGACAACTTTGTTATTTTAAATGGAATAGTATATTTTTTTATGATGAATCTGAATTAAAAATCGCTACTGCAGCCCAAATTGTAAAAAAATCATAACTTCCGCAAATTATGACTTAGATTGTTCAAATTTTTACCAGTAATAGCTGAATCTTAAAGCTAACGGCTTGACAAAATTGTATTTAATAATTTATACAGGGCGTTCAGAAAAAAATTCTAAAGATTAAAAACCTCATTAATTAGCTACTTTAAGTAAAAATTCAAAATTATTCAAAAATTTTCAAATAAAACGATAGGAAGTGTCTACATGTATCGAAAGAGGATAAAAACATGAATCGAATGAACCAATAAAAAATGGTAGGTGCCATTTGAAAAAAAACGAAGTTATTCGTGTTTGAAGTTTTTAAACTTTAGATTTTTTCTCAACACCCTGTATACATTATCAAGTTCAATTTTGTCAAGGCATTAACTTTGAGTTTCATACATTACTGGTAAAAATTTCAACTCTGTAAGTCATATCTAGCGGAAGTTATGATTTTTTATAATTTGTGTTGCAGTAGTGATTCTTTTTTCTATAAATTAAATTATCTCAGAAACAGCTCGTCTTAGGTATACAAATTGGTTAACAAAGTCACCTTAAAATTATATGTTTAATCCAAATTCGTTCTAAAAAATATACGTTTCCATTTAAAATAACAAAGTTTACATCAACTTACGTTATAACCGAAAGTGGTGGATAGTTTGTTGATACTTGTTAGGCTCTACTGCCAAATTTTTAAATCCCTCAAGTTCTTAGAACCCTAAAACGTCAGTTTGAATAGCCCTGTATAATTTCTATATTATTTAAAATTCAATCATGCATTAAAAACCGATAAAAAATGAAAAATCAATTACCTCACACATCGTTTCGTATCCTTACACTCTAAGTATCTCGAGAGACTTATTATAACATATAGCTATCCAGTCAGGTTGAGTAGCCCCCCATTGGATCTGGTTAACTTCACCCTCAGCAGCCGTATAGGCCAATATGGGATCCTCAATCGCCCTCGGCATCTGCTGAATGTCCCAAATTAAAGCTTGATGATCATCTGCAGCCGTACAAATGTGACAACTTGAATGAGGAGCCCAAGCAATCCCATTAACGCAAGCTCTATGATTATTCAGTCGGGCCACGGGAGTGCAAGGGACCCTGACGTCTAAAATAATTACTTCACACGAGTCCATCGCAATTGTGGCTAAATAATTGGGGTCCTGCTTATTCCAAGCTAGCCGTAGCAACGGGGTATGTGTGGGGTCTTCGTAAATAATCGTAGAATGTTCGAGATGTCTCAAATCGAACATTCTTACAGAACCGTCTGCACCTACAGAAGCAAACATGTCCCGACCTCCTCCAGCTCGTGAAAATGCGATGTCGTAAACCTCCTTGTCGTGGGCTATGAGTTGAGTTTTAACGTGCCCCGACACGAGATTCACGCGACCTAATATTTGACCGGTTTCCAAACCCCAAATTGTACAGGTTGTATCAATCGAGGACGTGCCAATTAAATTAGGATCTACTTCGTTCCAATCGAAACTAGTAAGAGGGGCGCAAAAGTCCGAATTTTTGTTATTATTTAACACACATTCCAGCCGCGTATCAGGTTCACCTGCTCTCCATACTCTCAAGTAATCACCACTAGACAATCAAAACAAATTTATCATTTTCTTTTTCGTACTTATATTACAAAAAATGAATATTCTTTACCTTGTTGCTAGCAAATCCGGCAAAATTCCTTTACTGTCGGGAATCCACATTATTTTCGTTGTGGGATACGGATGATCGAATGTACTTTTAGCCGAAAACTCACTCGTGTCTTCGTCTAACGACACCACCTGCACTTTATTATTATATTCTTCAACGAAACTACCTAACGCTAATCTAAATCGTTTGTCCGGTCTTACAGACCAGTTCATGCTGTATAGGGGCCATGGAGCTACGTATTTGTAAATTTCTTTACGTTTTCCGGCAGGAACGCCAGTGTGAGCCATTTTTTAAATTATTTTTTCAAAGAGACGCGAAAAAACAACTCATGATTCACAGACACAGACACAGAACAGTAACGTAATTAGTAATGAAATATTGTTTTGCTCCGCTTGTAATTAGCGTTTATAAGCAATTATAATCGTAAAATTAGTAAACAAACATTAATTATTTGACAACAAATGTCAAACACTTGACATTGACGTATGATGTCAAAAAGAATCATAGATAAAAAATAAGAACGACAATTGTGGTTATTGACCCTAAATGGCAGTCAAATTGCGCTTTTGTTATTTGGTTACACTCAAGTCAATACTTAATTTTATTGTTGACTGTATCAAAGAATGTGTTAAGGAGAAGTGAAAAAACAATTCATGTAAGTAAGTAAGTAAACAAACATTAATTATTTGACAACAAACGACAAAAATATTTATTAACTTGACGTTTGACGTACATCAAAAAGTACCATAGATATACGAAAGGTTATTGACCTCTTATGACACTCAAATTGCACTTACTGATTTTGTTAGGTTATTTAATTGCACTCAAGTTGATTTTATGTTAAGTGTCGAGTGTTCAAAAATGTTGATCAAATAATGTGTTGACACCAAGGAATATAAGGGTAATAAAATGAAAAATAATTAGTCAATGTCTTGAATTAAGGAATTATATAAATAATTAAAGAAAAATGTGAGAAGGAATGCATAATGCTACTATTATTTGTTTAACTTCTTTTAAAAAGGATGAGGATGGAGGCTCCTGTAAACTTTATTAGTCCCAGACTACATCCAAAGATAAACTGCTCCGTACCATCAATGGATAACTATGAGATATCAAATTTGGTTAGTGAAGATTTATGCACAAGATCTAGGGGATTCCTAGCCTACAGCACTATAAAGCCTCCAGTTGAAATTGACTTTACAACAATTTGTGAAGTAAATATACATTACATAGTAATTGGAACAGTTATAGGGACACAAAAAAGTACAGGAATCGAAATTTTTATAAAGAAAAAGTCCCAGTTTATGTCCATTGGGCATGCAAATGTAAACGCAGATGGGGTGATCTTTTTTAATAGGAAGTTTTATACTGTCAATAGTCTACCCTGTAATTTACCACAGAATTATGTTACTGCTTTTTTTAAATCTTCCAATTTTTGTTTAACCACTGACACAGTACGATTGCGGATATTCCGCACAGAAAAATCAGTTCCTTGTTTAAGCAAATTCGAAGTATGGGGAAAAGTTTCCAAACTTTGTTCCACTGTAACGTTCCAAACAGTTTCTCGTCTTATATCAAATAGAAATCCAATAAACTGTAGTTCTAATTCAAAAACTAATGTAGATTTACCACTCCAGGAATTTAAAATTCCCGAGGAGTTTTTAGATTCGTTAACTTTTGAAATAATGTCAATTCCTATAACTTTACCCAGTGGCAACACTGTAGATGAAAGTACAATGGAAAAACTAATTGCTGTCGAAGCCTCGCAAGGAAGACAGCCTTCGGATCCGTTTACCGGGCAAAAATTCACGGAAAATAAAAAACCTGTCTTTAACGTCTCTCTTAAAAGTCGAATTGACATGTTTTTGTTAGAAAACGCTCATAAAAAGGAAACGTACTTATTAAAAAGGACTCTGGGAAATCCCAACTGTCTGAAAAGAAAGATAGAAAATAATTTAGTTGAAAAGGAAGACTTAAAAGTCAATAAAAAGGTAAAACATTGTGATAAAGGCGACGTATTAAGGAGTAGTGACGAAATACTAGACAAATTAATTGAAAAAACATTAAACAGCGAAAACTTTATAAGATTCACAGCTGATGCAGACATAATAGAAGACTGTAATCGAGAAGTAAAGTGTAATAGTTGTAATTCGCAAAATATTTTGTATGTAATTCCTTGTAAACACTTGTTTTGTAAAGTCTGTATATTGGACATGTGTATTTGTAAGACTTGTAAAAGTAAGTTTCAAAAATGTGAAATTGAGAAATATAAGTTAAAAGACAATAAAGAAATTAAATATTAATCTACTTCTTGTTTTTAATTCTTAACGTAAGAGACGATCAGTGGTTAAATGCGCTAAATTTAAGCCGAAAGACAGGAGCTCGTACCGCGATTGACCCGACAAGCTGTGGGAATACCCCGTTTGTCAACACCTAAGTAACGAGCAAGGCACGTTTAAGAATATCATATACTATTCGCTATTTATTTTCTACCAGCTACATCATTAGTAGACGAATTAATTAAAGTACTTTAAAAACTAGTTTTTATATTGTACTTAATAATAACGATTAATTTTAATAATATAAATTCTTTCTGTTTGTTCTGATGTCTTATTTAGCAAGTTTAAAATATTTAAATGAAGTCTATTATAAAATTATTTGTCAGAACCGTACTTTCAGTTCTTATAAAACAATTATCTCCTAAACTTAATTTCCAATCGATACTATATCTAATTAATGTTTAATTGATACCAAAACACTTGTTTTTAACTAGGTACTTTATAACTTTTAAAAATCAAACGTATAAAATAAACGAAAGTAAAACTACTGGCATAAATTACAGTAAATGTGTACACAAAAAAAAAACGCTTTTTATCTCTTTCGGCGGGTTGATTTTCTGATTGGTGTAACTTCTTCTTCTACTTTAGCGGCCTTTTTAGCTCTTGTAGTTCTCTTCTCAATGACTGGCACAACTTCTGATTCCGTTTCTGTTTCATCTTTTTTTAAATTCCTTCTTGTTCTCTTTTCTGTTACTGATGCAACTTCTGATTCAGGTTCTACTTCATCTTTCTTTAAATTTTTTCTTGTTCTCTTTTCTGTTACTGGTGCAACTTCTAGTTCAGCTTCTGTTTCGTATTTTTTTAAATTCCTTTTTGTTCTCTTTTCTATTACTGGCGCAAATTCTACTTCAGCTTCTTTTTCAACTCTATTTACGTTTCGCTTAGTTCTCTTTTCAACTAATGGTATAACTTTTGATTCGGCTTCTTTTTCATCATCTTTACTTAAATTCTTTCTGGTTCTCTTTCGTGTTTCTCTTACTGTAGTGGGAGTGTTTTCAAAGCTGCTATTTTCAAATGTAACTTTGAGTGTGCGTTTATTCCGTCCAAGTTGTATTTCTTCTTTTTCTGTCTTCTTTGCACTATTTTCAACTTCCGTTTCGTTACCATTTTCAACGGCATCCGTCTTTTTCTGTCTTCTTGATCTTAATGATCGTCCTGATTCTATTACATCGTTTTGAGGTGGTGTATCATTATTTTTTCTTCGGGGTCGTTTTATTTTTGGACTGTCTACGTTTTCTTTGGGTTCTTCAGTTTTGTTTTTTCTTAATTTTCTTGTTTTAGTTTGAGGGCTTTTATTCTCTTCTACTACAGCTAGCTCTTTTAATTCGTTTTTTTGTTGTTTAATTTGCCTTCGCGTTCTCCTAAAAGGTTTAGCATCTTTTTCAGCATCTTCGCTTTCACTTAACGTCTCTGCAGTATTAATTTTTGTTTTTTGAGAAGTTTGTAAATCGTCATCTGCAGTATTTTTACGTTTCTTTCTTGTATACGTTAACGCAGGTGTTTTAAATAGTTCTTCCACACCTTCAACATTTTCGTAAGTGTTTTGGGGTCCGTTTTGTATTTTAGGCGTTGTAAAAAGATCCTTAACCCCCTGGACGTTTTCGTAAGTGTTAAGAGGTTCCTTTTGGTATTTGGGACTTACAAAAAGGTTGTTTACACCTTGGACATTTTCGTAACTGTTGTGAGGCTTCTTTTGTATCTTTGGCGATTTGAAGAGGTTCTTAAGTCCCGCAACGTTTTCGTAAGTGTTACGTGGTTCCTTTTGGAATTTCGGACTGGCAAAGAGCGTCTTAACACCGCGGACATTTTCGTAACTGTTAAAAGGTTCTTTTTGTTCTTTCGGACTTTTAAACATATTTTTTACACCTGAAACGTTTTCGTAACTGCTTTCCGGTTCTCTCGGGCTTTTTAAAGTTCTAAAGAGCTTTTTAATTCCTCGAACGTCCTCGTAACTACTAGCAGGTTCTTTTTGTGCTTTCGGACTTTTAAAAAGTCTTTTAAGACCTGCAACATTTTCGTAACTGCTGAATGGTTCTTTACGCGCCTTTACTGTTTTTGAAACTTCTTTTGCTCCTCTGAGGCTGCAGTGGCCACCTGATGATACATTTTCTTGCATTTCACTTTGGTCTTGCTCTTTCAGAGTTTTTGCTCTGCTTCTGGAGTTATTCAAATTTTCAACTCCACTTATATCCATAGCAAAAGGTCTGAGTGTTACGTTGTTTTCCAACATATTATTTGGGTTTGTGGCCGGATGGTATGCGAATATTATTGACGACGTATCTGTGCTAGATATAAAAGAGTAGTCGTTGTCGTTTGTACAATTGGGTAAATTATTTTCTCGTGAAGGTAAAATTATAGCGGGCAAACTGCGTCTTTTGTACTTTTCGGTTGTCTTTTTTGGATCTGTAAATCCACGTCTTTGTGCTACACGTCTTTCAGAGCTCGGCGTTTTTCTCTCGTTGTCAGTATCGATGCAATCTTCAAAAGATGAGTCGTTTGAAATATGTTGAAGCACTTGTTGATCGTATTCGTCCTCAAAGCTTGAATATTCGTCGTCTATTTTTTGTCTTTTTTCTGGAAGACAAATGTGAATGCTTGATCTTGGTCTTTTGCGTTGTCTCGTTTTAGAAGATGATTGATTAACGTCTCCAACTTCTGTGTACGTGATTACGGAGCGTTCTTTGGGCTTGGAAATTTCATTCAGATTAATAACACCATTTGATTCTCGTAAAGAACTCTGGGCAAGACTCTCCAAATCGTCTGCTGTTATTTCAAAGGTGGCAGAATGTCTAATTTTTATGTTCGATTTTGGGGTTGATACGTTTGGAATATTACTTTTTATTGATATTTTTCCACTAGACTTTGAAGATGACTTTAATATAGATGACGACCTTCTAGGACGCGAATTCGACTCTCGCACAAACGATGGATTTATTGAAGCAACAGATTTTGTTGAAATATTACCCAAATGTAGAAAGCTTTCAGATTTATCTTTTCTAAAGTTACCCTCAGGACTTGCAATGCTCTTTCTCAAGTCTTTCACGATACTGGGTTGTCCAACAGGTAAATTATCTGCTTGTGAGATTCGAACTTTGCGATTTGATTTCGGAGTTTTTAGCGTTTGTGGTAAGTTATTATCAATGATGGTTGTGTCGTTACCTGCCAAGTCGTTTGCATTAGTAGTAATCTCATCAGGTTCATACCTTTGCAAAAAAACGGACTTGCGAACTTTTACGTTCGATTTGGGTGTTTTCGGAATGTGCTTAGGAATTTTAGCAACTGAATCAGGGGTTCGATATAATTCCTCTGACGAGTTTAAATCTTCTGTATTTGTTTCAGTGACTGGTGTATTTTCTTTATCGGTACTTGTAGAAAATAAACTTTCGCTTTGTTTCGTATTGTATGGGGTCTTAGTGTTACTTTTTAACTCAAAAGATGTTCTAGATTTTTGTTTAAACCCTGGAGTGACGGGACTAAATTTTATCATTGACGATACTCTTAAAACTTTCGGGGATTTCTGCATGATTGCATCGTTTATGCCATTGCTATTAGATCTCTTCAGGCGTAAAGACGTATTTCCTATTACTTCTCGGGGCCGTTTGCTGCTGCGTCTGCTTGATTTGCGGTTTATTTCCAGTGAGTTTTCGTTAAGACTCATATTTTTAAATAGCTTCAAACTGTCTGATGTGGAATCAAAAAGATCTGCTTCTTCTAAGCTGTATCTTGTTTTTATATTTTCTCTTGATTTACTGAATAAATTCGACTTTTCTAGCTCTTCCACTTCTTGTTTACTGCGTCTGCTTGATACATGACGCAAATTAGCAGGGCTTCCTCTCGATTCGAAAGTCTCGTTATTTTTTTCTGTTTCTAAATCTTGTACGGAATCTTCTGATACTTTTGACTTATTTGACTCAGGGCTTGCTTCACCTTCATCAGTGGCGATTTCTGCTAAGTTTTGAATCGCTTCACTTCTTGAAAACGGTTTCTTCTCATCAGATGAAGATTCCAACTTCATGCTGGTTGTACTAAGATTTAGTGACTTGTTAGCATTTTTTGTGCCACAATTTCGACTTTTAATGTCAGTCATGCACTTCCTTGACGATCTCTTTGAAGTTTTATTGACTGGAGTAAGCTTTTCTTGTTTTCCTAAAGTAACGGGAGTGTCCAAAACGTAGCTCATTTCTAACTTAATGTTTGTTCGAATTCTCTCTGATGGTGTGGATTTTTTATTCAGAACAGGTATGTGTGAAGGAACATTATCCTTTTTGTTGGATCTTGTTGCTGTTGGCTTTCTAAATTTATATATTTTTTCTGTTGATACACTAATCCTGGGTAACAAGAGAAAAAAATTAAGTCTCAAATAAAAAAAGTTCTTTTCAGTAATAATAAGTACCTTGTTGGCGGTTTATGGCTTGATTTGTCAGGAACTGGTGTTTTTAAGCAGGAAGTGCTGGAAAATAAAATATTGCGACTTTATTACTTATTTAATTATAAATTAAATACAAGACACACACCTTAATAACTGACTTCCCTTTGTAGGAAGCAGTTTGCCAGGGGATACTTTTTCCGAATTAAATCCCGCATTTTTATTTGTAAGGCTGAAACAGTTACTTGTTAGTGAACAGTAAAATTAAATACTAAAAGTTATAGAAAAAAGGCAATTTTACCTTGTTGATAACTGCAATTTTCTCAATGAACTTCTTCGTTTTTCCAAATGTTTATTTGTTGAGGGAATCTTTAGTACAAATCCAGGTTTTATATTAGAGGACAACTCTTTAATTTTCTTAAAACAAATCAGGATTATGAATTATAAGTTCACGTTTTATTTTTATGTTCAATAAATATTTCGTTGTTTTTTTTACTTATACTGTATTTATTAAAAAAGATGAAAAATATAAAGAAAAAAAAGTTAACATTTTGCACTAAAATTTAACAGCTAACCGACTTCTCTATAATGTATAGGATAGTTAGTAGATCATACAATAAAAAACATTAATTGTATGAAAAAATCTATATTGTCTATGGTCTACCTTTTTACTTAAGACATCATTTTCGTAGATGAACTGTCTGCTTGCAATTTCAATGATATCTCCTGGTTCAAGAACCTTACAAGCATTTAACTTTTTCTTATTTACTGTAATCGGAAGCATTGATTTTTTGTTTTTTAGAATAGCCTTAAATAAAAAATAAAAATGAGAAGCTGCACCCTTCAGGCAAAATAAATATACTTACAACACCATTTTCTTGCACCATGAGAATGCACTTAGTGTTAAGAAGTTTTTCGTCGACGGTTAAGAAACGAATGTCATTCGACAAGCCGCCCCCAATTGTCCATGCTTTGGGGGAAAGTTTGTGCTTGTGACTAACCGTATTGTTTTTCAATAATGTCAAAAAACCGTATAAATTATGTTCGGTCATTTTATTTTGTTTACCTTAAAGAGAATTATGAATTTTTAGATACTATTTGTACACTAATATTTATAAGTGTCAGTATAGATTAAAACATCAAAACTTAGCAACGAAAAACACTTTTATGAAAAGCTGTAGATTTTTACCTTTAAAATGTTAACACGCGCACTATTAATAAACTATTTTTCACTATAAACTTTAACATAACACTAGCTAGTACACTCGAGCATCAACACGAATAAACTGACGATAATAACGAACTTTTTGTAACTGTCATTTGAATTTGAATTCAATTTTCGCTGATCAAATCAGCAACTTAATAAATAGATTAATACATAGCAAATGCAAATATGCTGTTTTTATAACAGAAATAATAAAATTTGTTATTTTAACATTTTTATTTAATATTCTGCGGTTCACGTTAATTCAAATTAATTTTTAATAGTAATTCAATTAAATGCAAATTTTTCAAATTTTAAACGGTTTATCCCATAGATGAATCACACGACACGCCTATTAACCATAGATAATTTAATCTTATAAACGTCAAGCTGCAGAACATAACCTTTAAATTGTGATTAAAAAACATATTAAAAAATGACAAAAATCTTAAAATAAACGATGAAAAAATAAGCAGAATAAAAACTTAAAAATGAATAGAGCGTAAATACAACAGTATTTTTTCGATAATTAACCTCAAGTTTTGTGCAGTGCCTTGTGTTTGATGAAAGAATGTTTTAAATTGGAGTTACGAACATGTACGTGACTAAAAGGCCCACATTAAGGATAAATCAGTCTGATTTGGAGTGTAGAAACGGATGTGGTTTTTACGGAAATGCAGAATGGGAGGGTTATTGTTCTAAATGTTACAGAGAATATGTCAGAAAGAGTAGGGAATTGCAAGCATCCGATGGGACTTTGGATGCAAACAAGGCTCATATATCGGGTTTCTCTAAATTTGAAGAAAAGAAGAGACAACAAACTGATAAGAAGAACAAGTATTTGAAAAATCTCACACCTGTATTTAGGAAAACTTCTTCAGTCAAAGGTCAGTAAATTATTAGTTTTGAGTTTAATATTAGAGGCAAATTTAATTAAATTTAAAATTATTATTCGTTTATTTAATGGTAGTCCGAATTATTTGTCTATTTTTCGATAATTAATCGGATTATTTTACGATTATTCAATGATTTATCGAATTATTCTATGATTCCTCGAATTATTCGACGTTTATTCAATGATTACTTAAATTATTCGACTATTAATTCAATTATATCTAGAATTGTTCAATGATTGTCCGAATTATTCGACGATTTCATGTTAGAATCATTTATCTTCTATTTAGAGTCAACTCGCTCTGAAAAGCACCCACCTAGACATGCCAATCCGGAAATCGAGAAACTTTTAGCTGAATATATCTCTTTATTTGGCTCGTTTGGTGAAAATGTTCGAAAAGACTTTTTAAAATGCAGTAATTCCGTTTACACAAAAGTAAGAAGCGAAATAGATTGCAAACCTATCGATGAAATGGCGGATTTGGTTCAGAGATATTACACAATGTTCTCAAATCGATTACAGAGCGAACAAGTGTACGAACACGTAAATCCGGAAGCCAAAGAACAGATTTTTGATTTCTTTGAGAAGTTTGTAATGGTCTATTTATATAGGTAAGATATTTAGTCTCTTAGTTGTTTGTAAATGCGGTTAAAAATCATTATATAACGTTCTAGCATTTTGTTTTGTCCTTACACAACTGCCGATGAAGAAAAGGATTTACATATTCAAGAAAGAATTCGTAAATTAAGCTGGGTGAATGCTTACCACTTGGGTTGCTGCATAAGTGAAACAAGTTTGGAAGTGAGAGAGTTGGTCTATACCGCAATTACGGAACTTTTAGGTACACATATTGTTTTATCAACCTTTTTAAAGATTTATTAATAAAAAACATTTTATCAGGAATGGATTCAGTAAAGGCGCCCCAAGAAAAGCTAACTTGCGTCGTCAAATGCTGCAGAAGTATAATGGAGGTGTTGCAGCATTGCCAGGGCGGTCCCGTTAGTGCTGACGAATTTCTGCCCGCTTTAATTTTCATTGTACTGAAAGCCAACCCGGCACGTCTTAAAAGTAACATGAACTTTGTTACCAGATTTTGTAACGCGCAAAGGTTAATGCAAGGCGAAGGAGGATATTATTTTACAAATCTGGTACCTAATTCAAAAGATATCAATGTTTTACACCTAATAAATAATCTGATAATATTTGTTGTAGTGTTGCGCAGTTTCGTTTATTGAAAGTTTAACGGCGGAGTCGCTGAGTATGCCAGAAAACGAATTTAAAGCTTATATGACGGGTGCCATAACTCCTGTGAGTGCTTGGGAATCTGCTTTAGTTGCCTGCGAAAGCATGCATCAACTTTGCGTGCATCTGACTCAACTGAAGATGTTATCTGATAGGATCCATTCGGTTAAAGATGGTGCCGAATTACTGAAAAGCGACGTTGATAAGTTTAAAGTTAGTACATATTAAAATTACAGATTAATCGTAATTTCCTGAATATTTTTTCTTTTTATTAGACAGACATAATTACGAAAGTAGGATCGACCCTAGAAAGAATCCCTATTGTTATAAAACCGCCTCAAACGCTGTTTATTTGGAGCAAAGAAGGACTTTTCGGAAATAAACAAAAAATGGTCACCGAAGAGAAATGTAACAACGAAAATAATTCGTCTGTAAATCATGAAGACAAACCAGGTGCTTCAAATTATTACTGGAAGAACCTTCAGATGCAATCCTTCGGGTTGCCTCTCGATGGTTTCGAAAAACCCAAACCGGAAACAAATGACGCGCCCTTTTCACCTGCAAAAGAAACGCCCACAATTGGTAACATGTCAGGTTTGTCCGGTGTGAGCTACGACATCGATCTATCTGATTTAAGTGCCGATAACAGCATTGCCGACGAATTGACTCCAGAAAAAATAAAATCGAATAATTATAAGTTGGATCCTTTCAGCCCTGACGACAAGTTTTCTTTGAATTCTTTCTCACCTTTGCCCGATTTCTCTGGTAATTTTGATCTTGCAAACGACCCGGAAGTTAATGCTTCTGTAATAGATAAAATGGGAGACACCCCGACGTCGAATTTACCGTCTCCTTTGAAACCAACCACCTACGGGGGAATCACCAAACAAGGGTGGCAAATACCTAATATTCCTTGTAATACGGGACAGTTTAATTCAGGCGGATTGAGTGAGCCAAATTCGAGTCAAAAAGAATCTGAAAAAAGTTAGAAAATTCGTTAGTTAAGTAGTTTTAAGAAAAGTCGTGTTAAAATATAAATGTATTGTAAAATACGTATTAAACAATAAAATATAACGAACAGTATATTTAATTTTTATTAAATAAGCTTATTAATTCCCTGTGTTATCTCCTCAATGTACGTTTATAAAAAAAAAACATGTTTTCGGTATAAATCCTTTTTTGAAATTACTGCAACCAACCACGCACGTTTGTTTAACGGGCTGCCTTTAATTTTTATTAAATATTAAAAAAGTGTTTTATCCTTAACATTCACTTTATACTTTGGCTTTTTTTGTTTTTTACCATTCGTAGGCCATAATCTTTAAAATTATATACAAATTATTAATGTTTATATTCGTACATTTAGTCATTATTTTTACTTTCGGGATTGATACTGTAGTCACATATATCTATGGTGATAACCCATAAATTGCTGTAAGTTTTTGGCTTACGTCAGTTTATTTTATTTTTATATCAGTTTAGGTGTTATACTTTCGTAATTTATTTACAATTTAGTGGATTTTGCGTGTGTTTAGTTATTAAATATTCCCTCCTAAATAAATTAAAATTATTAATTAATATTAACGACGTAATAATGGAGTTAACTCATACATTTTTGAGGTTATGTCTATTTTGATAGTAGTGTCATACGAAAGAGAAATATGCTGTAAGGTAAATATTTTAGTAAATATTTAAAATCTCATAATACTTTATTAATAAGTGGGTGATAATTACGAAAGTACACAGTACAAGTACAACTAATAAAGCAAATATCAAATTAGCACCGGAACATTACATACGTCTACATGAGTTTGCTGTTTTTGGGACACCAAAGTTTGCATGTGATTTATTTTAAATTTTAAGTAGTTGTTTAATTGTTTATCTTAGTTAAAACTACAAGCATTGAATATTATAGGGTAAATGACATTCAAAGTCATTATACTTGTTTAGCACTTATAGTAATCAACATGAAAATATGTTTTTATCAGTTTGGTTTCCACTTAAGATTATTGTAATAAGAGTTAAGAGGAAGAAAGACAATTAGATTAGCTTGTGTTAGGCTAGACTGGGTTATTTTTTACTTAGGAATCTTGGCTATTTACGCTTATATTTCCTTTATTTTCAATATCTTACAGTCACTGAAACATTAAGTCTTGAGAATAGTGTATACATTAATAAAAAATATAACGTAAAAATAGATAATAATAAAATTAGGGTCATAATATGCTATAAACCATTAGACCACTTTTTTTTCTTCATTTCATTCACCTGAAAATAATGAAAGTAACGACAATATTAAATACTTTTTCGACGAAATGCAACATTTGTTATTAACTTTTCACAAGATTTGATCAATATCTGATATTGCCTGATAAACAAACTAATTGATTTCCCTCGTTAAAGAAATTAGGTACCTACCTGGATTTTCTAAATTTGTTCATTGTCCCCTAAATTAATTTCTTATTATATTTAACATTTTTTTTAATTTAACTTTGACATTTTGTTAGTGGTCAGATCTCAGAATCAGAAAAAAAAATAAAATAAACTTAGAATGACCAAAAAGATACGAAACGAACAAATTCAAATAAAATAATATAAGAATAGATTATCAGATTATAATATCTTTCAATAATATAGAACGTTAGAAAACAAAAAATTATTTGTGCAAGTCAGCGTTACATTGCCTATTAGTTATCTTATCTTAAAAATATTATTGAACTTGCCTAACAACGGATGTCATGTTGTATGTGTCGTTAGTGAAAGAAG
Organism: Agrilus cyanescens; assembly: GCA_947389935.1. Classification (NCBI taxonomy): domain Eukaryota; kingdom Metazoa; phylum Arthropoda; class Insecta; order Coleoptera; family Buprestidae; genus Agrilus; species Agrilus cyanescens. The sequence goes on along the minus strand of OX376707.1, from coordinate 30,180,838 downwards.
CACCATTCACTAATAACACGTGGAGATCCCCGTTTATTTTTATTGCGTTTTTAAAAGTGATAGTGCACCATCTAGCATTTTGTTTTGCTTTAAATTGGTCGTTTCTAAAATGGTAAATGATGCAAATCCCTCAAAAATAGGCTTCGCCGTTAAAAAAGAATGGGATTATAGGTATCTATAGAATTATTCGTTTGCTAATTCAAAAAGATAAGATAACACTTTTTCGATTCAGGATTAAATCTTTTGTTCCCTAATTCTGTTTCATTTAGCTCCTTGCGTTTGGCTTACTCATCCAATGCGTTTCCAATTGAATTTAAAAATACGTAAATAATTCTCTTAGTAAGAACTAATAACAAAATTTACCAATCTATTTAAAGACAATTAGCCTACGTATTGTACCTTACAATTACCCTACAAATTTGTGATTTTTGAGTCAGCGAACGAATTGTAAATGTTTCCAACTACATCTACTGTTTATTTATGTAAATCAAGTCAAACAATAAATACAGCATCCCACATTCGAAAAAGATTAGGATGGCCTTAACACAACCCATTTTGAAAAATATATATGTAATCGCCTATCGTATAATATGCAGATGAAACCGGACTAATCGTAAGATTTCTCAGGGCCAAGATTTTATCTCGATATTGCATAGTTTTACATCCATGATTATAATAATATTAAATAGAAAGGCATAAAATTTATTGTTATTGTATTCATTCTTTAAAAAATAAAATGTCAGATACACTCTGCCTCCTAAGCGAGTAGATTTTGAGTTAATCCTTGAATAACTTTTCCGATATGACTGCTTAGCTCCGTTACAAGTTGTTGTACAAGGTCAGTTTATGGAAATAAATACTAAATTATTTATATACTAAATTATTTATAAACTAAATATAAAAATTTCCATTTCTTTTTCATCGTAAAAGTTTCAATAGAATCGATTGAAGTGACCTTTGGTCCCTAATTGTAAAACGAAAGGTCAAAAAGTAGAATTTTAGTTCGTTTAGAATTCGGAATCAAAATAGAAATTGACTAAAGATTCGACTTCCCTAAAGTTAAGGATTTTTATTTCAGTTTAGACCTTCAATTAAAAAATTCATAATGATTTAGCAATTAATAAATAACGAATAAACATAGTTCAAAGATTAATTCAGATATCAAAAAAGGAAAGAGGATAAAACTGACAGTTTAGAATTTATTGGAAAGTAAATTTATTTGAAGGATGCAAATGATACCGCCTTTTTTTTTTCAAAAGTTGATAAATGTAAAAAAAAATTATATCCAAGGATTCCCCGTATTCCTTAGTAAAATAAGTATTTCTTTCACCATTTAATTGCGTTGTTTATCTTTTTTGTCATCAATATTAATGAACGCATTAATGTATATGTTTATTTAGACAATTAAAAACACGTATGATAATGCATGTAATGCTTCAATTAATTAGTTGATACAAACGATTAACAATACACCTATGTGTAGTTCCACCGCCTTTGGTAAACAATATTTATTAAAGGCACGTGCCTTTCGAAAACGGCTTAATGAGATAAATTTTATATAATTCACTAAATATATTTCGAAGATAATTTTATAAAAAAGAAATAATTTACGTATTTATATTTTTAATTAACTAAAGTATGCAATCACAAATAAAGTGCTAGCTCACGTACCTATTCATATGTTTACAAGCGTTACGAGTTTTATTAATCCTTAGCACATAGTGAATGAAGGGAATGACTTGCACTTTATGTTGTAAATAATTATTATTTTTTTAAGTTATTACGTATTACTTTAATTAACTTTTTAAGTGGTTAAAATTTCACTTTACACTTACGATTAATTAAATTATTGTTAATTTTTGTCAATGGATTTTTCTTTCTAGCTGTTTTTAAATTTTGCGTATTTTTTCAGCTGCAGAATGGACGGAGAAGACTACACCCGAGACAACAACAGCAAGGGCTACGAGTCGAAATGCGGCGTCGACATGGGCCCCGACCTCGGCGACATGAACTTCATGATGATCGACTACATCAAGGAAGCGATGAAAGTAAATGGATAATAAATTTATTATTTTTTTTTTGCGTGACACGGCCGTGAACTTAAATAAAGTTGTCCTACTTTCCAGGCGATGGCAATGATGCGCGGTCATCAGATGCTTACGGACGTTACCCTGGAAGTTGGCCAAGAACTTTACCACGCCCACAAAGTCGTCCTGGCTGCCGGAAGTCCTTATTTCAAGGCCATGTTCACCGGAGGACTCAAAGAGTGCGAGATGAACAGGATTAAGCTACAGGGTGTTTCCGCTACCGCAATGGCGTTGCTTATCAATTTTATGTACACTGGGCGGATTAGGGTTAATGAGAATACTGTGTGCCAACTTTTACCTGCTGCCACTATGTTTCAAGTAAGAATCAAGGGATGAAATAACCGTTTTTTAGTCGTAAATACAGGGTTGCTCTGTGTTTATGCGCATGCGTTTGGTTTCTCAAGAGCTCATCTTATTTCTACTAATTCAGTAATTAAATGAAAAATGATTATGTGTTTAATTAATCTTTAAATAATAACGGAGTTTAATTAAATATTTAGATTAATTGTGGTAGGTTATAGCGAATTATTAAAATTCCGTAATTTTTGCTACTATTGCCAATACGATTATAATTATTTATCATCTGAAATAAAAGTGGATAACTGTTATGATAACGTAGAAATACTCTAGTGACGTCGGTTTTTGCAATTGTTGACAACAAGGACCGTGTTGTTAACAAGAAATTACATTTTTTTTCACAAATATTTACAAATAAGGCGAGATAAAAATACAATTATCAACTTAAAAACAATTTAGGTATTAATTAAAAGTTGAAATTTTGATTTATTAAACTACAAATTCAAAGAAAATAAATATTATGGCTCTGAAAGGTTTAAAAATGTAATTATTTTAGGTGAAAAATGTCATCCACGCCTGTTGTGATTTCCTCGAAAGACAATTAGACCCGAGTAACGCCATAGGAATAGCAAGTTTTGCAGAGCAACACGGCTGTTCCGATCTTTGTAGCAAAGCTAATCAGTATATCGAGCGCCATTTCACTCAGGTATGTTTTACGTCCCATTTGAAGGCCCTTTTTAGATGTAGATTCTTTTAGGTATGTGAAGAGGAAGAGTTTTTTCAGCTAAGTCCGTTTCAATTAATCAATTTAATAAAGAAAGACGAGCTGAACGTTCAAGATGAAAAGGACGTCTACAACGCTGTCTTGAAATGGGTTAAGTATGACGAGGAAACTCGGTACAAGAAAATGGAACCGATACTTTGCGCCGTACGGTGTCAGTTTCTAACGCCAAAATTCTTGAATGAACAGATGAAACATTGCGATTTACTTAAGAAAACTCCAGCATGTAGGGAATATTTAGCTAGAATTTTTAAGGTAACTAAAGAACCGGATTACGAATTGCAGACAATTTTAGTTGTTGTATTTCAGGATCTTACACTTCATAAACGTACTGCAGTAAAAGAAAGAACGCCAAACACTCCTAGAATTATTTACGTAGCTGGTGGATATTATAGACAATCTCTAAACGTATTAGAAGGTTACAACGTCGATGATAAGACTTGGCACACTTTAGCTTGCTTAACAGTTCCCAGATCTGGTCTTGGCGGTGCGTTTTTAAAGGTACTTTTAATTTCTCCATTTCTTTTTACTCCATACAATATCAGTATTAGGCACTATTTTGACTGAATAAACTGTTTATTTGTTAAATTCTAAAGAAACTGTGTAGGGTATTAGTTCAGCTTACAAAATCTAACATTATCTAGGGTTCATTTTATGCAGTTGGTGGACGAAACAATTCTCAAGTGAACAGTTACGATTCGGATTGGGTAGACAGGTACAACCCTGTAACAGACATTTGGCGACCGTGCAGTCCCATGATGAAGCCCCGAAGTCGAGTAGGAGTCGCGGTTATGGACGGTCTTTTGTACGCCGTCGGGGGAAGCGAGGGAACAAAATATCACAACAGCGTCGAATGGTAATCAATTAACTAATATTTTTTTAATATATCTAAAGTTTGAATAACTTTAATAATTCCTAGTTACGACCCGGAACAAGACAGATGGTCGTGGGTGAAACCGATGCACACGAAAAGGTTAGCAGTTGGCGTCGCGGTCGTTAACAGACTATTGTACGCGATCGGGGGCTACGACGGCGCGAAAAGATTAAACACTGTCGAATGTTACCATCCCGAAAACAACGAGTGGACCGTGGTCACGTCGATGCATACGTACAGAAGTGGCGCAGGTACTTAATTGTCTTGTTAGCCGCGCATTTTTCAATTAGAAATTTAAAGTTGTTTGCTCTTTAAGGCGTCGCTGCAATCAATCAATTTATCTACGTTGTCGGAGGGTACGATGGCACAAAACAACTTAACACCGTGGAACGTTACGACACGGAAAAAGACACCTGGATATTTATAGCGAGTATGAAAACGGCCAGAAGTGCTTTGAGTGTCACCGTACTGGATGGAAAACTGTACGCAATGGGTAAGAATATACCACAAAAAATGTTAGTGTTAGTGCAGAAGCTTTCATTTATTTTATATTAGGTGGTTATGATGGTCATAATTTTCTCGTAAACGTCGAAGTGTACGATCCTGAAACAGACAAATGGGAGGATGGTGAACCGTTAACTTCCGGCCGGTCGGGGCACGCGAGTGCGGTTTGTTATCAGAATCCTATATCTCTACCTCCACGCGAGGACACGTTCCCGTCTACGTCCAGTTGAGGAAAAGGAAATCAATGCTTTAAAGGAACGTCAACTCCGTCGGAAAATCTGTGATATCTAATGACCGTTGTAGAGGTGAGTGTAAGAGAAGAGGTACGTACGTCTTAAGTGCCAAATAACAACAGAAAAAAATACATAATTTCGACTGATTGAAAAGTTGTGTTATTTTCGGTGATAAATGATTGTTGTTTGTGTAGGCAATTCCACCGTAACGTCAAAACGACTTTCCGAAATTTAGACAAATTAAAAATAAATAAAACCAGCGTGGTGTTTATTAGGTTTTTTTGTTATAACTTCCTCTTTAAACGACTCAATTGTAAATAATTACAACCTACAAAATGGTTTTTTTTTAGAAGAAACGATAAGAACAGATATTTTTTTTAAAAATTTATATGTCGGATAATTTAGAGTTTTAAGAAAAAATACTCGGGTAAATTATAGCTAATATCGTAATTATGCAAAAACTACTAAAGCTAGGGGTTTCCCTTGGGGCTCGTTTGCTATTCATTAGCTATAATTTGCCGAAATATTTTTTTCTAAATTACTCGAGATATGAATTTTTTAAAAATAAGCCATATTAAAACTGTACGAACGTTTACAGTTGAATTTTATTATAATCATAAAGAATAAGAGCAAAGTGAATTTTTTATTTCGGTGGAATAGTCTATTTATTATTACACGTCTAGTTATTTCGTTTTACAAATTAATTATCCAAAATACTCATCTTACCTGTTGTAGTATGTAAGATAGAAATGTATATAAATTTAGTAATTTATTAAATATTATATAGGCGTGACTGTATGTAAAAGTAAGCACAGCTTTTAAAAGCATCTAATCATAAGAAAATTGTGGTTCCAAATTAGGAATATAAATTTAGTCGTGGTAGACGCGAGAATAATTTCCACGTAACAGCAGTATTGAAATTTAATAAATAAAATAAGACAATGTACATACACAATAATGTAGCTAAGAAACTTATTGTTTTTAAATATTTAACACTTTGGTCAATAAAATAAACGCTTCCTATTTTCTTAAATGAAATTATTTTATTAGTTAATTAACGAGTATTTCACCGTTTCGTTTTGTAGCTACAATAGGTTTTTTATTTTAATGCAATTATTAGAATTGTTTTTGTTTATTATAATTAATCTGTTTTATACCGAAATAGATCTTTTTTTCACAAAAGAATACATACACATGCACGCAGTGGAATAAAGTTAACGTCGAAATTAATATCTGCGCTAACTTTATGCCATATTAAGAACAAGCCAAGAAGAAACATTCCTTGTGTAATACTTTGTGGCGAATGTTTGTACTTGTTATAAAATTATAATAATTGATAAATGAGTGAAATAAAAGCCGATACGAGTAATATAATCTGTTTGTGTCAATGTCATCCAATTTTTTATTTTATTTTAGTGTAAGAATCGCACACTAATAACAACATTTCATTGTAAATAAATTATTCAAAAAACTACTTACTGTATTATTTATTATTTTTTAATTTCCTGTTTGCCTTTGATCCTTTTTTGGCGCCGACCTTAGCTGATTTGACAATGTTTTTAAACTGTCCGCGGAGTTTAGCTTTTTTCCTTTTGTTTAAGAAATTGCGTTTTAATGGTAAATAGGCGTAAGGATCGGCCTTGTCTTTCCTTTTTACATCTCCTCCAGCTTTCTTTGCTCTGTATTCAGAACCTCCAGCACCACTGTACATGGATGAAGTCGAAACATCCCTATTAAAAAACGAATTAGAACAAATTATATAATTATTAAACCATTTATCGGTTCATCAAAAATTTAAAATTAAAGAAACGATTCCCTAAGTCTCTTAAATTGTAATTAATAATCAACATAATTGTGTAAAGTTATTGTTTACCTGTGAATTCCTGAACCTCCAGGTTTATATTTAGAAGGTGGCCGACTTCTACCACTGAATCCACTTCTTAAACTATCACTAACATTTCTCTTACGTTTCCTGTCTGTTAAAACGGCCGTTTCTGCTGAACTCATATCTTCTTCACTGTCTCCGTCTTAAAAATTAAAACATTAACACATATTTAACCTAAACAAAAATAAATTTGTACCTGAATCAGACACGCTCATGAATTTCTTCTTCTTTTTAATATCGTTTTCATTTTCTGAAGAGTCACCTCCGTCATCATCTATAATAAGACGGCCGTCATCTGCAGTTTTGAATCCTCTATTTTTATCTGTTTTTCTCGTTGAATTTTTATCGGTGGTCAGTTGCGGATTTGTAGCTGAAATAAAATAAAAGTATGTACATTGTCTTCTAAAAAACTATGAATTATTTACCTCTTATCTTATTCCTAACTGACGGATCAATAAAATCGACAATCGATTCGGGATCTTCTTGAATCCAAGTTGATGTTTTCTTCTTTTCTTTTACTTCGTCTTCGGATTCTGATTCAGAATCAGCTAATATTTCTTCAATACTACAACAAATACAAAAATTTATTCATCATCATATAAATAATTATTTATTAATTACTTATTAGTCTTTGGCCTAACAACAAAATCGTCCTCGTCCATTTCTACGTCCTCTTCAGTTTCTTTCTTCTTATTTTTTCTGTCTATAATCTTTCTAATATTCTTTAATCGTTTGTACATAATTGTATCATTTTGAGGTATATGAGGTTTAATAGAATCTACCCCATATTTTCGTACGAATTTGCTGAGAATATCGCGTACTTTTATCCGGTAATGTCTTTTGCAATCTTCCGTCATTTTACAAAGAGATTCGATCTAAAATCTTCAATGTTTGTAATTTTAAAACTATAGGATCTAACTTACAATCTGTGGTAGAGATGCGCCTACTACAGGACTTGGTAACGTTCTGCAATACACTTTAACAAAACTGAGACAAGAACCGACCACTTCTCTAGACGGAGTATTTAGTAAAGCAATTATGTGTTCGAAAATTAATTTTATATTTTCAAACCCAAGACTTCCTGCAAGTAACAAATAATTTTTGTTTGCGGGAATTAAAATAGATTTCTATCTCACCTGAAAAATTGTGAAGAATGGAACAAAAAGCCAAAACTGTAGCATTGACCATCTGAGGAGTTCCTTCCAATCCAATAAATACCATTCCAAGAAACTGTTTCGTTTGTTTGTGACTTTGTAAAGTCTCTCCAATTGTGTTAAGCAAAGCATAAGCTGCACTTCTGCACCTTTCGTTGATATCCTTGCAGCAAAGGATGGCTTCAGGAATGGCAGATTTTATTATTTTACTGTCCTGATCTAAAGTTGGTTGTGCTTTAATTAAATAATTCAAGCAACGCAGACGGGCTCCTTTGCTCGATACTGAGGCAGAATTTAAAGAATTTACAAGCATTTTTTGAACGATTTTTCTGTTGTTTTGTATAAAAGTTTTGCATCCTTCTGTCTCGCTAGAACAAATTTCTTCTAACAATCTGTACGCTTTCTTCTGTTCTTTATCTTTTAAATCGGGCAATGGTTTGACGCAACGATCGAATAAATTTGATAATTCTTCCACGTTCTGATACGGAATTAGAATCCTTATCAAGTCCAGAATGCTTTCTTTCTTATACAAATCGTGGGGATCAGTTGCGTCTTTCAAACCATCCAAATGTTCTAACGCTTGATAGAATAATTGTTTTCTCAGTTCCGGTTTTGTTACTATAAGAAATACCTAAACAAGAAATAGGAATTAAATATTTATATTTCCAATTGGTATTTGTTTACCTTAATTGTATCAAGAGCTGCTAATCTCTGGCCTTCTTCGTCACTTCCAGAAGGTTTAATGCTGTATAAGTTGAATAAAATAGGTAAATAATTCTTATCAAATTTTGCTATTTCATTCAGATCTTCCGCGTTGTTATTTTCTTTAGAATTTATTATTAATCTCCGGAGTGCGGCCATTACGGCTAAACGTATGTCTTTGCGGTCAGCTATTGCCGTTCCCAAAGTTTTTGCGATTAACTATAAAAATAAAACGATATCTCAATCATTATTTTGGTTGTTAATGATAACGCAAAACTTTTTACCTTAAAATTATCTTTTATATCTGTAGGATTAATACAGAAACTAGGCAGCAAATTCCAAAGTTGTAAACTTAGGAGTTCGTAGCTGTGCGCCCCGATACCATCGTTCTTTTCAGCTAACTCCCCTGATTTGCGTTGACAAGAGACGGCAAGGGGAAGAATATATTCGATCCAAAAACCTAATCTGGACGTCTTTATATTCTCTTTTAAAACCGGCAAAAGCCACGATCTATCCATATTTAGATCACCCGATTGTTTCTTAAGAAACAAATTTTAATTAATTAATTAATTAATTATTAAAAGCATATACAACAATAAGTACCTTTAAACTGATATCTTGAAGAACCAATTCCGGTCCCATGGATCGTATTGCAGCCCCAACAGCATGTTCCAGTTCGTTATTGTAACTAAATTTGTACGAGTCGCGAAGTTGCGCCAAATTTTTTAAACAGCTCGTTAGCATCTGAGCACAATTTCTTCCTGCTACCTCAAACATAATTTTTATAACGTAAAGCACTTGATGCCAGGCAGTGTTGTACTGATAACTTAAGCAAGACTCGATGACATTGAAACATTTCAGTAATTTACTGGCGTGGCTTTCAACGGAAACTTCCGTCTCGCATGACGGTAACAGAGCGTCTTTTAATAACGCCTCCAAGGCTCTAGTAGCAGAAGACGCAACCTCGACTTTATCAGAAAGCCACAGTTGAGAAATTGTCGCGAAAATCTTTGGCAGGGCTGCGATTGCTAAAGAAATATCTACACTAAAACAGTAAAATGTTTAAAAAAAAAACATTAATATTTAATTAATAGTGAATTTACTCGGCTAGATGAATATGTGCCTGTTGCATGACTGCCAGCCAAGCAATCGTGGGCTGTGTATCACTGGGGGACGGCTGATATTCGTACAGAGCTGAAATTAGCTGTGCGTTTAGCTTTGCTGGAACAACTGCTGATTGATGTGAAAAAAGCGAATGCAGAACTTGTATGCTAGACAGTGTTACAAATGGATAGTTTAATGTCATTAGTTTCAGCATCATCTCACAAGTTTTCTGAAAGAAAAAAAAAATGTTTAGAACAGCTACACACAAATTATGGTAATTTTACCTTCATATTTGATTTCGAAAAATAGCAGACAACGTCTTTTAAAAGTCCAAGCACATGTAATATTGTAGTTTGATTAGCTTGAATTGAAGACACGTATACTTCACCACTGGCCCCTCCCAGACAAGTTTTCAAAGTTTTTTCGCAAAATTCGGCCACAATATCTGCCGGTATGTTACTAACGTTATCTTTAGAGAAACAGTCTGATTTTATAATTTCGGAGATTGCGTTACGAATTGCTTTTCGCCACTGAAACAGATAATTTTGTAAAACATTGTCGGTTTAGTTTATAAAATCATACTTTTGGTTTAGGATGAATTGCAAACATATTGACTAAACTCAAAAATACTTGAGTTGTCGACGAATTTGACCAAATGGCAATTTCTTGGACCTTCAAAAATGCTGATATAATGCCTATAAGTGATTTTATAATTATGTTGTTTTGTGAAGAGCTGAATTGCTGTAAAATATTTAAAAGTTTGGGTACAACTTCATTAAAACCCAACCTCAGAACACTTTCAGGAACTGTTCTAATGCCCATATTTAAAAGTGATAACACTGCTGTTATTTGATTTTCATTGCTGTCATCTGCATTTATAGATTGTTCTAAAGTAGTTAACTAAAACAAATAATTCGAGTTACTCAAAACTTGACAACAAATAAAAAATTGAATTAATTACTAGTGCACAATAATATTCAGTTGGAGTTTCATTTCCTCCATTCTCTTTAATAACTTCAGTTACAGCAGCTAAAATTGCAAGCATTTCTTTATGTAGAGCAGAATCTGATCTGAACATTCTTAAAAATCGATTGAAAGACATGTTACTACAACTGCTCCACTCAGAAGCAAACGAGTCCATGGTTTGAAACGACCCTTGTGATACAGATTCTGTATAGTCTGACTGGGTTCCACATTCCGATTTAGTAGTAGAACTAAAGGTTTGAATTCTGTCATGTTTCTGTAATGCTTCTGTTGTTAAGTTACTGGGACCTAAAATACGTTATTTTAATTTTTTATTGTATTATAAAGGTGCTTAAATAAAATTTAAACCTAAATTTTCTTGAAAAAATCGAGATCTTGCAATGGTCCTAAACCTTTTAGTTTCAGGGTTTGAACTGGAACTTTGACCTTTAGGCCAGCGTTTTCCTTTACTTGCACCTTTCAATTTACTTCTAAATTTCCCCATTTTTTTTATTAATAATCACTTATTAAAGCACGACACTTTTTTAATTAATAAATTAATTACATTTCACACGTGAAAACACAAAGGTTATGTATGCATCTGTCACGTTGACATTTCTTAAAATTCATAGATAAATTATTCATACCAACATAACATATACCAACCAAAAATAAATGAATAAAAGGCAGGGATATTTTCCTTATTCTTTTATATACGTTAAAAAACTCATAATTTTTTATGTGTAGTAATATTTGCAGAAATTAAATTTCTGTAGCATTTTATTAAAAATAAATTGAAAAATATTTTTCGTAAAACAAATTGTAATGCTTTCAACAATATAGTAATAGCAAACTGTTTGTGTAGTATTGCTGTTTCTGAATTTATGATAAACAAATTTGTTTGTATTTATAATTGGCTATGAGTTTAATTAATTAATCAATTAATAAACAATACCAATTTTTTCAAATTAATAAAATTCGAGACTAGTTAAGTTTCTTGTTATAATAATGGCGTCATTGGAAGTTATAAATTGGCTCTACGGTTGTCACCTGTCAAAAATAGAAAATGGCAGATAGCGAAGAAGTAAGTTGACACGTGTAGAGCTCATTTAAAATTTTATTTCTGTAATAACCCAAATAAAATAATTTATTTTGCAGTTTTCGAAAGCCTTAAAGGATTTACCGATAAAAATTCAAAATTCCAGCTTAAAGCAACGCAAGGAAGTTTTTAATAATGTTAAAAATATCCTCTCCCATTCAGGTAGGTGTAAAACTGCATATTTCGGCTTAATTTTTTTCTGAAAAAACAACATATTTGCAGCAATTAATGAAAGTATAGTGAAAGGTATCTGCAAGGCTATTCAAATAACATTACCTCGTTATTACGACAGTAATTCTCAACTGCTAGTAAGGAATTTATTAATTTCATTGATAGAAGTTCATCCAGAATGGACTATAAAAAGTTTAACGCCCATTATTGGAGATATAGCGAACCAATACAAGAATTTAGTGTCCACGTAAATTACACTTTTTTAATGTGTACATTTTTTTGTGTACATATATTTTTTTTAGAAAATTTGTGTCTCAAGTTGCATTATGCAGCTTAAATTGGGCTTGTATTATAGTAACAAATGGTTGGAAAAAGGATGAAAAATTAGTTACTGAAAACCTTCTTAAAATTGTTGACTCTCAAGGAGTTTTTATGACTGTTATAGTTTCTTCCGGGTTAAACAACAAGATCTTTAAAGCAAATAAATTAGTAAGCTAAAATATAATTAACAAAGGTTCATACATAAAAATTTAAATTGTAGTTATTTAACATGTGGAAATCGACTCCAAATTTAATCAACCTTTACATTGATCAATTACAAAAATTAGACCAATCTCAACATGTTGCAGTCCTTGGATCAGTAATTATAAAATACTGCATTTCTAATGATAAAAAGGATACATTCCGTGGTGCTATTGTAAGTGTTTTAATTAATCAAATTGTTTGTTAGCTAATTATTGATGTTAACTGTAGCCAATGTTGATGGACATCTTCATTAAAACTGTGGTGAGTTCCAAAATAAAACCTCTAAAAGAAGTTGTCGTTGGATGTAATCCACTTCTTCAAGTACTAAATCACGAGCAATTTAAAGCCGTTCTTTTGCCAGCTCTTCAAAAGGCCATGCTGAGAAATCCAGAAGTAATAATCGAGTGTGTTAGCTACGTGTTATCTGGATTGAGTTTAGATCTCAGCCAATATGCTTTAGACATTGGCAAAAGTTTAATAGGTAAACAGAAAATATTTATTTAACAGTATCAATTTGAAATCATTTATTTTTCTTGATTAAATTTGGCTGAAACGGCCATTCCTGTGTCGGAGATGCGCGCGCAGCTTCTCCTGCTTACCCCTAAATCAGAGCTGTTTTTTAATTTCATTTTCTCTAAAATATTTTTAATCAAAAGCTGTAGCTGTACATCAAATCATTGATGTTAATTTTTAAATTATTTACGTATTTATTAAAGCCAACTTGCCATCTAAAGATGAAACAGTTAGAGAACACTCAGTAATTGCCTGTAAACGATTGGCCCAGCAATGCAGCGATTCCTCTGCAGTAGAGCGACTTCTAAAGGAAGTCTTTGCTGTATATCACGGATCAAATGGAAAATTAACTCTCATTGAACATAAAGTAAACGTCTTACGAGTAAGTGCAATTTTAGAATCCAGGCATTACTTTTTTTAACGAAAAAATTAATTCATATTACGATTTTCAAATTAAATATGTAATTGGTTTTGTGGTTTCATAGGGAGCTGGAAATTTGAGTTTTAATGGTGTAATGGGGAGCAGTCTTCAAATTTTGGCTTCAAATGCGTCCGATCATTTCGCTAAGGTGCTGGAAACTGAGGTGCACGAGAAAGTTCTGTGTCATACATTGGAAATGCTGTCGTTATGGATAGCTAAGTTTAATAATGAAGTGCCAAAAAAATTAATAGATTCTTTAAAGGTAATATTTCAACGTATAATTGTTTTTACGTAAAAATAATTGACTTAATAAGAATTAAATACTTCTTTTTTAACTAGTTATCAAAGATAATTACTACTAATACAAACAAATATAAAAAAACTATGTTCTTTTTTAAATATACTTCGGTAAATTATTTACTTTTAATGTTTTAAGTCATAAAAGATTTAAAAACAGAAGTTCTCAACCTTTGCAAATGTTTCATATTTTCTTAAAAAGACCATCAAACAATTATCAAAATGTTTAAGCCCAAATATTCAAAAGTTTTGCGTTAATTTTCAATAAATTTATTTATCAACTAATCAAAAAAACATTTTTATTCATCACAGAACGGAATGAATTTTAAAACATCGACAGCAGCCGTTAGGACTTCATACATACAATGCATGTCGGCCTGTTTCAATGGCAATACGATACAGCAAGCAACAATTTTGATCCCAACTTTATTAAAATCTATTGAAAAAGCTATCGCACAACCTTCACAATACCCCATCGTTATCGAAGGCTTGAGTGCCACCTGTTTGTTCCTTAGAATCATCACTGCCCAAGGATCTAAGGATAATTCGTACACAAGTATATGGAACGTTATCTTCGACATGGACAAACAGTTGTTTGTGTCAGAGAAATTTCTTTCTGCTGCAACTAATGAAGGTAATAAATCGTAAACAAATTGAAAAGTCATTAGCGAGGCGCGTAATTTTTAAAATGATCTCAAAGTTTGGTGTGTTTAAAAAATTCTATAGTGTAAATTTTTAACTTTAAAGCTTTGGTAATGGTAATGGAAATGTGTCAGATATTATTACTGGAATTCCCGGAAAGGTTTAGCGATAAAGGGGGACCTTTACATCGGGCTATATTAATCTGCGCTACTTCCCCTGCAAGTGAAACTCGACGAAAATGTAGTACCATCTTAAAGAAGATGGTCAGTGGATTGGGAGGAACTGCAATCGCTAGGGCACTTCTGAAAGATTTATACGTGTTTTTGGAAACTGCAAAGATTCAGTATATAGGGGATTCAATTTTAAAAGAAAGAAACGAGCCCGTTAATCAAGAAATATCTCCGCATGCAATTTTGGAATGCGTTACAACATTATGTTCGGCAAAAGATTTGCCAACGGATGATGCACAATTATTGGCCCTAGATGCCCTTTTACCAGCTTCCCATCCCGCTCTATCGAACGTATCTAACGATTTATGGATCAAAATTGTTAAACATCTGCATTTAAACCCAAAAGATTTCGTTTCTCAGCAGTCACCTCAGCTTAGAAAATTACTTGTTGAACAGTATACCAAGTCAAAGGTACCTACTGAATACTAAACGTTTTTTGCGTATTACCGATCGTTTTTTAGGCCTTTGAGAATGCTGTCGCTACCGTGGTTTCCATTAAAAGTAACGTAATTTTACCTGACATTATCAAATTTGTTAGAGAAAAACTTAACGACGAAAAAATCATACAAATTACCAAAGATGAATATTTTACTTATTTAACACCTGAGGGAGAACTGTACGACAAAAGCGTTTTGCCTGGGTATTAAAAAAGATACTTTTACGTTATGAAATGCTTAATTAATTTTTTTTAATGCAGAGAAGAGGACAACAGCGCCATGAACATGAAGAGGGAAAGTAAAGCTTACAGTTACAAAGAGCAATTGGAGGAGATGCAGTTGAGACGTGAGTTGGAGGAGAAGAAACGTAAGGATGGAAAAATCAAAGAACCACAGTATACTCCCAAACAGTTGGAAGCTGTTAAAAATCAGAAACTGAAGGAGTCAGCTACACGAACTAGACTTACGGAGGTAAAAGATTTATAAATTGTAGTTTTGATAACAAAAGAAAAATATTTTTATGTTCTTTTACAGTATAATTTAATAATTGAAAACTGCGTTTCAATGATTGAGGCTTGTTTACGAGGAAATCCTAAAGATCTTTCCCGCCATTTTAAAGATCTTTTACCGACTGTTCTGTTAGTTCTTCGATCACCCCTGGCTGCCCCGTACGCTACGAAATTATACGTCAATCTTCGCAAAGCAGTTTTTCCCCGTCACCTCGACACTTTGGGCGATTTAATAGCTCACGTTACTTTGAGGCTATTGAAGCCTTCTTGCGATCTGGATAGTAACTGGGAAAAAGAAGATTTAACGAAAGAAATGGTCAGGACTGTAGGACTCATCCACGACGTTACTCTTAGAAAGGTCGAAGATGACGACGACGAAAATGAAGAAGTTACAGAATCAAACCACGGTTATTTCACTTCTCCCGCAATGTGCTATACTTTCAGCTTGTTAAAGTCTGCTTTGTTGTCATCTCATGCGAAAAATAACGAAAATTTAATACACGACGGACTGCAGATCATTTCAGAACACGCGAAATTGCGAGGGTCTAATGAAGATCCGAATGGAGACTTATATAATCCGAAATATTTGCCACGGAAAGAAATGTTTCAGCTATTGATTGAATTAATAAGTAAATGTTATTACATTATAAAATTATATTTTCTAAATTCATTCAACTTTAGGTACAACAAGTGGTAGGATCCAGAGTCAAGCTGTTGCTTGTTTATTGGACGTGGCCGCGTCCGCTAGCGGGAAAGAAAACTGCTCTAAGGCCTCTCTTTCCGAAATTGACGTCCTTTTAGGGGCTATTCAAAACCCCAAGGATACTGTCAGAGATGCTGCTTTAAGAGCCATCAGCGAAATGGCCTCTTCCATTCCTTCCTACAAAGAAAATTACGAAGAAGCTGTAAGAATTAACAAAAGGATATGGATAGCTCGATTCGATGTGAATGAAGACAACAGGTAGCTAACATAATTAATAATTAAATACAGAATTGTATGTAATAATTTTTTTTTAGAGATTTAGCGCAGCTTTTATGGGAAAACGCAAACTTGAATTTTCCACCAGAGTTTTGCGTAGAATTATTAAAAGACGTAGAACATCCTGTTGAATGTATACAAACTGCAGCTGCCCAAGCTTTGGCTTCTCTGCTAGAGAAAGACAGGAAACAGGTGCAGCCCATACTAGAAAAACTGTTACAGCTTTACAACGAAAGATTACAAGTAAAATTTCTATTTTCTATTTAAATTACGTTTGTTAATAAATTGTACATTTGAAGATGATTCCGCCAAAATTGGACGAGTTTGGGAGAGAAGTTGAGAAGCCGATCGATACTTGGGGACCCCGTCGAGGAGTAGCGATCGCCTTAGCTGAGATTTCACCCCTTTTAGAACCCGACACAATCGGTAGTCTTATACAATTCTTTGTGTCGACGTCTCTAGCTGATCGGAAAGAAAAAGTACGAAAAGAAATGCTGAATGCTGCTTTGAAGATTGTTGATCTTCACGGAAACGTAAGCAAAAAAGTAAATGCTACATTAGTACGTTTATTTTTATTAACATATTTTAGGAACACGTGTCAACTTTGCTACCAGTTTTCGAGAACTTCATGGACAAATCGTCCAAATCTGCTCAATTCGACGCAGTTAAACAAGCTGTCGTTATTTTGATGGGCTCGCTGGCCAAGCATTTGGACAAAGACGATCCGAGAATAAAACCTATCGTGATGCGATTGATATCGGCGCTTTCTACTCCCTCGCAAACGGTATAAAAATATTTTCTGTTGTTGTTATTGAATGTTTTATTTAAATACGTATTATTGTAAAAAGGTGCAAGAAGCGGTTGCAAACTGCCTTCCTCCTCTCGTTCCCTCAGTGAAAGAAGAAGCCCCTGGTCTTGTTAATAAATTGTTACATCAGTTACTAAAAAGTGACAAATACGGAGATCGAAAAGGGGCCGCGTATGGTCTGGCAGGACTAGTGAAAGGAATGGGAATTTTAGCACTTAAACAATTAGACATAATGACTAAACTTACAGAAGCCATTCAAGATAAAAAAAATTATAAACATCGAGAAGGTTAGTTAGTTTGTTTGCACATAGAAATATGTTTTGTGTATAAATATATTCATAGGTGCTTTGTTCGCGTTCGAAATGTTATGCCAAATGTTGGGTAGGCTTTTTGAGCCTTATATAGTCCATGTGTTGCCCCATTTGCTGCTGTGTTTCGGAGATTCTAGTCAGTACGTGCGTAACGCCACGGACGATTGCGCGCGCATCGTCATGGGTAAATTGTCAGGACATGGAGTCAAACTGGTATTACCTTCGCTTCTGGCAGCGTTAGAAGAAGACTCGTGGAGAACAAAAACAGGTAAACTAGTACATTATTAATTTTAATTGAATTAGAAATGAATTATTAATTAGGATCCATCGAGTTACTCGGAGCCATGGCCTATTGCGCGCCCAAACAACTTTCGTCTTGTTTGCCCAGCATTGTTCCTAAACTTATCGAAGTTCTTAGCGACTCTCACATGAAAGTACAAGAAGCTGGCACGGAAGCTTTGAAAGTAATCGGGTCCGTTATCAGAAATCCCGAGATACAAGGTAATAAGTATTTTAATATAAGTTATCTGTAAACTGTAATAGTATGTTTTTAGCTATTGTACCCGTTTTATTGGAAGCACTGCAAGATCCATCGCACAAGACATCAGCGTGTTTACAAACTCTGTTAGACACCCAGTTTGTGCACTTCATTGACGCGCCTTCTTTAGCTTTGATTATGCCGGTGGTTCAACGGGCGTTCCAGGATAGATCGACTGAAACACGTAAAATGGCGGCCCAAATTATCGGGAACATGTACTCATTAACCGACCAAAAGGATCTGACACCGTATTTGCCTACTATTATCCCAGGTCTGAAGATGTCGCTCCTCGATCCCGTTCCAGAGGTAAATAATTATATTAATAATTGCGTTTTTGTATTTAATATTTTTCTAGGTTCGAAGTGTCAGTGCTAGGGCTTTAGGTGCCATGGTTCGAGGAATGGGAGAGTCCAGCTTTGAAGACCTGTTGCCATGGTTGTTGCAAACTCTTACTTCTGAAAGTAGTTCAGTGGATCGTTCGGGAGCTGCGCAGGGTCTTTCGGAAGTTGTCGGAGGACTTGGAGTCGAAAAACTTCATAAACTTATGCCAGGTATGGACTTGAAGGAGCTTCTTATGTCCGAATTTGATGTGTTTTTCTTTTAGAAATCATAGCGACTGCTGAAAGGACCGATATCGCCCCTCACGTGAAAGACGGTTACATCATGATGTTCATATACATGCCGGTTGTGTTCCAACAAGAATTTACGCCTTACATTGGTCAAATTATTAACCCAATTTTGAAAGCTTTGGCTGATGAAAACGAATACGTACGGGAAACTGCGCTAAAGGCAGGACAACGTATTGTTAACCTTTACGCCGATTCTGCAATTCTTCTTCTTTTACCCGAGTTAGAAAGAGGTTTGTTTGATGACAACTGGCGAATTCGGTACAGGTACGTCGGTTTAATTTAATCTCAATAATATTTTGATTTATAAGTATTATTAATTTAGTTCGGTGCAACTTCTGGGTGATCTCCTTTATCGTATTTCCGGCGTCACTGGAAAAATGAGTACGGAAACGGCCAGTGAAGACGACAATTTCGGCACTGAACAGTCTCACCAGGCCATCATCCGAGTACTGGGGGCGGAAAGACGCAATCGTGTGCTCGCTGGTTTGTATATGGGTCGGTCTGACGTGGCTCTAATGGTGCGACAAGCTGCGTTGCACGTGTGGAAAGTTGTGGTCACTAATACACCGCGAACACTCAGAGAAATTATGCCTGTGCTTTTTGGTCTTCTTCTCGGATGTCTTGCTAGTGAGAGTTATGACAAAAGACAGGTAAAATGACACGTATATCTGAAAGTTTTGCTGAATCTTTTTTGGTATCTAATTAAAGGTTGCCGCTCGAACCCTTGGTGACTTAGTGAGGAAGTTGGGTGAGAGAGTGCTCCCGGAAATCATCCCCATCCTCGAAAAGGGACTTCAATCAGAACGATCTGATCAAAGGCAAGGCGTCTGTATCGGTTTGTCGGAAATAATGGCGTCTACTTCGAAAGAAATGGTATTAACATTCGTTAATTCTTTGGTGCCAACTGTGCGCAAGGCTTTATGTGATCCGCTCCCGGAAGTAAGACAAGCTGCAGCGAAGACGTTTGACAGTTTACATTCTACTGTCGGTTCGAGGGCTCTGGACGACATTCTTCCAGCTTTATTAAACCAATTGGTAGTTTATTTTGAAATTTTGGGGACTTAAATTGTGGATTTTTATTATTTTTTTTTACAGAATAGTGACGACCCTGATACGGTTGAATGGACCCTAGACGGTTTGCGTCAAGTGATGGCTATCAAATCAAGGGTTGTTCTTCCTTATTTGGTTCCTCAGTTAACTGCACCGCCCGCTAACACTAAAGCCCTTTCGATTTTAGCTTCGGTTGCCGGTGAAGCACTGAACAGATATTTACCCAAGATTTTGCCCGCTTTACAAACGGCTCTTGCCAGTTCTAAAGGCACACCGGAAGAAACTCAGGTACGTAATAATAAAATAAGAGGAAAAAAAAGATTATTAATTTTTATCCTTATTTCAGCAACTGGAATATTGCCAAGCGGTCGTCTTATCAGTTGTAGACGAGACTGGAATAAGAACAGTTGTCGATACTTTATTAGAAAACACGCGTACTGATAATACCGATCAAAGAAGAGCAGCTGCGGCGCTCTTGTGCGCTTTCTGCGCGAATTCCCGCGCGCAATACATCGCTCACGTTCCGCAGCTTTTGCGTGGACTTTTACATCTCTGCACTGATAACGATAAGGACGTTCTGCAGATGGCGTGGGAAGCGCTTAATGCAATCACCAAGGTACGTGTGAAAGCCGGAAGAAAAGTTCAGTCGTGTGAAGAAATTTGTTTTAGAATCTGGAACCGAAACAGCAAGCTGCTTACGTTTCGGATGTTCGTCAAGCTGTTCGTTACGCGTTATCGGATATGAAAGGAACTGGTACAGATTTGCTATTACCCGGTTTTTGTTTACCGAAAGGAATCGCCCCGATTTTACCCATATTCCGTGAGGCAATCCTTAACGGCGACGGGGACGAAAAAGAGCAAGCAGCCCAAGGTTTGGGTGAGGTTATTCGATTAACAAGCGCTCCTGCTTTGCAATCAAGTGTAGTGGCAATTACTGGACCTCTCATTAGGATCCTTGGCGATCGATTCAGTTCAAACGTTAAATCGGCCGTTTTGGAGACATTGGCTACTCTTTTAGCTAAGGTATTTTTGTCTTGATTTTAAAAATACTTCAGTATTTTTATCAATAATCAATTTTAGGTAGGAATAATGCTGAAACAATTTCTTCCGCAACTGCAAACGACTTTCATAAAAGCACTAAACGATCCAAACAGAACTGTAAGACTGAAAGCGGCGCAAGCGCTTAGTTATTTGATCGTAATCCATCAAAGACCCGATCCCTTGTTCACTGAACTGCACAATACCATAAAAAATACAGACGATTCATCCGTTCGGTAAGCAAGACTCGTTTTTATGTTAATAAAGCATCTCGAATATTTATAATTTTTTAGTGAAACCACCCTGCATGCTCTGAGAGGAATTATAAGCCCGGCAGGAGACAAAATGTCAGAACCAGTTAGGAAACAAGTTTATTCGACGCTGGTTAGTTTACTGGGTCATTCTGAAGACGTGACACGAAACGCAGCTGCTGGTTGTTTGGGCGCCCTTTGCAAATGGTTACCGCCTGTTCAGTTAGACAACACAGTCACTGAACATATTTTAAGTAAGTTTTGTTTAAGAAGTTTTATTATTATTGTCGTTAATTAAACTATTATTAATTTTTAGATGACGATCCTTCAGTTGACTGGACTTTAAGACAAGGAAGAGGCGCGGCTCTATCTGTGGCTCTCAAAGAATCCCCGGCTCTTTTATGGGACGAACAGTATCAGCTACGATTGACTAAAACTATCCTGAGTCAACTGTCAAGCGACAGAGTTCCTATCACCCAGACAGCAATCCGATCCTGTGGTTATCTGTTGGAATATGTTTTGCTCAATAATGAGCCACTGCCAGTAGCTTTGCTAACACCATTCGTTAAGGTAATAACTTCAATTTTTTGTGTTTGTTTCTTATTTTAAAACTGTTTATTAATTTTGCCTAGACAATGAATAATAACAGTAACGACGTAAAGCAATTGTTGGCTAAAATTTGTATTCACTTGGCAAGAAGGGTGCCACCTGAAAAGATGGTTCCGGATCTCCTAAAACTATTGTTACCCGCATTGGTCAATGGAACTAAAGAAAAGAACGTGTTCGTTAAAGCAAATTCGGAAATAGCACTTATCGCGGTTCTTCGATTAAAAGAAGGTGACGAAACGCATCAGGTGAGTGCTCTATTTTTATTTAATTGTCATTAAAAATGATTGTCTATTTCGTTGTTAAAGAAATATTTAAATGTTCTTGACGTCGGGGCCCGAGAATCGTTGTCTGATGTGATAAGTAAAGTGCTCAGGAAAATTATGCACCACACGGAAGGAAAGGAAGAAGAATTAGATGACACGCTATTGACTTGATCATTTCAGCCGTACATGTTTAGAAGCAAGTCGATAATGTCCGCTAATAATATATGTGACTTTTGTAAATTGCCCTTGTTTGTTGTTAATTATTATCGTCATGTATTAGAACGTACATCTAATCGATACTTTTACTTATCAAATCGTTTTATTACTTTTTATTATTCTTTGTACAAGTATTTAAAAAGGCTGAAATATATGCTTAAAAGTCAAATATTTCGTTTCATTTCGCTATTAATGTTTATATTATTAGTTTTTTTAACTTTTAATACAGTAAACTAACTAAATATTGAACGAGTTAAATTGTTTATTGTATAAAAATTCGTCGCACTGAACTTTTTATGTTTATTCAATAACTTAATTAATCATCATCAAAATATCCGTACATTCACAAAAACTGTTTCTTATTTCGCTTCCTGTTTATACTATTGTAATTTAAGATTAATAATTATTACCGAATTTGAAACTACTGAAGACCATAAATTTTAAGTGTTCTATCCATTGACGTAGACGCAATGAAATGAGCGTGTTTGCCAAATCTAACGCCGGTTGCAGCAGCTGTGTGATCGTTAAATACCTTTAATTCTTGCCACTGCTTGCATAGATAAATTCTGAAATTAAATTTTAACAAACAAATGTGTTATTTTGTTACTAATAATTATTGCTAGTTTTTTCTTACCTAATATCACTTCCAGCGATTGCCAGATACGTGCCGCTTTGGTCGAAACACAAATCTTTAATTTGATAACCTTCCTCCAGTTGTAACGTTTTGAAATTCTTTAGTTTTCGCAAATCCCACAGTTTCACGCACGCATCATCAGCAGCTGTTGCCAAATAGTACCCGTTTTCGGAGAAAGAAATGCTTGTTATAGCGCCAGAATGACCTGGAAAAAAAAAAAAACGAATTTAATTTAAAAAAATCCAATTATTTTCTTAACATTGAACCCAACCTGTAAAATTTGCAACGTTGCTTTGTTCCTTCAAATCCCAAATTTTCACCTGCGAGTCGGCTGTGCCAGTCCCGAAAATCAATCCGTCAGGATGGAATTGAGCCGTAGTAAGTGCCACGTTCGCTTGATCTGCAACTTTTGTCAGTAATCGACCGGTTCTAATGTCCGAAAATGCCCAATGTTGATCTTCGGACGTCGATAAAACATAATCTCCAGTCGGATGAAGAGAAAGACCTGTAACCGGTCCATCATGACCTCGAAGAAGTAAAGTTGTCTGAGACGTCGGAACGTTCCAAATACGAATTGTTGTGTCAGGAGACGCTAAAAATTTTTTTTTTAACGTAACTATATTTTTTTGTGGAATGATTTTAAAAATAGTTTTTTACCTGTTATAACTAAATCTTCATCAGGATGATAGATTACACGACTAACTTTCTTAGTATGCCCTTTCAAAATCGCAATAACTTGTTCTGTATCTTTATTAAATACTGTAGCGTTTCTATCGTTTCCTCCTGTTAAAATTTTGCTTGTGTCTGATGCGTGAATATCAAGAGCCAAAATACCAGGAATACTTGCAGAATGCAGGCCCTACAAACAATTTTTTACTCGATTTATTAATCATTAACAAAAAAAAAATCAAACAAACTCACCGGGTGAGATGCAATTGTCCTGAACGAGTTTAAAACATCTTGAGAAGTCAGTTCTTCTGGCACTGTTCTTCCACGCTTCTTTCTCTCTTGAGTTAAAACTGTTGCCTTATCTTGCAATTTCTGGATAATTTCGGCACTCATACCGGCTTGTTCTGTTGGTTGATTTGCCACACCGGCAGCTTCTGCTGCAACAGCCTGCACAAAAAAAAAAAACAATAAAAACCGACTGCAAACGACTCTAAACAACAGAAGTATTTATAACTAACTCATAAAGACATAAAATAATAAAAAAACAGTACTTACAGGTTGTGGAACTTGTGTAATTCCTGCTTGTGGTTTAAGAGTGGCCAAAGCTTCTCTGGCCGCTGTGACTTCTTTATTAAGCCTTGCAATAACTCTACATGCAGCGTCGTGTTGATAAAGGGCATGACTGAGTTCCTGTCGAGCCGTTTGGAGCTGTTGTCTTTGCGTAAAACTGTACAGCATAACTGCATCCCATTCATCTTGTAATAATTTTAAAGTTGCTGGAATACTTGTAGCACTTGGCGGTTTAGGTTTAACAATAGGTGGTGCTGGAATATACACACTATGGTAAGCGAGAAGCAACTACAAAAAAATTACAAGTCTTACTTTTGATTTCGATTAGTTCATCTGCACTTAGTTCTTTTCCACTAATGGGATCTATGCCGTTTTCTAGTATGTATTTTTCGATTATTCTCTTCTCAAAAATCGCCCCGGACGATGGAGAAACAACTGGGTGCTCCGGCACTTCGTTAGAGACTGAAAACAGTTGATCGTATAGGTTATAACCGGCATCTGTAGCGGCGTTTTACTTTAGTAACCGATTATATGACAGAAAGGTATTAAGTGTAAAGAAAAAAAGTTAAATTTGTTAAAAAATATCACAAAAAACTACGTAAATTAAGTTTTATTCAGAATTAATATTATTTAAGAACTTACTCGCACATATCAGCGCCATTTTTATCAATTTTCACAGATATGACGCGAACGCCAACCGAAAAACTCCGAATTTAGCTCAATGGTACTGTCTCAATTAACAAAAGCCGATTGGTGGTTATCTAAAAATGATATTTATATTAATTTGTAATTAATAAAAAAAAAGTATTTTGATAGAAGTGATGGCAGTTTTAATTTAATTTTAGTATATTAATGTACTTGCATTCTGCGAATATTTAGGCATATAATAAATAACACAGTGAATTAAATACACGTTTTCTATAGGTCTTATGATGTCTGCGCGCAAATATCGATAGACCAATAAAAAACGTGTATTTAAAATATATTTAATTCCCTATGTTACACGGACTACTGTTTACGAACTTATGCAAACATTTGGGTATGCAACCAAACATACACCAAGTTATTTAAAAGAAACACTAATTCTATTAAAACATTTTATGTATTTTTTATAAATACTTCTGATAAGCAAGTTACCTAATGATTATAATTTAATTTCCATTCAGAAATTTAATGAAAAAAGAGAAAAAGTGAATAAAATCATGTTTTACTTCAAAAATTAAAAACTTTGAAAAGAAATACTAGCAAACTTTTAAACATTAAATGTATTAGTTCCACTGAAAAAAAAAATGGCATTTAACTAACAATTTTTTCTAATCTATTAAAACTATCTGTTTTACATTCAAGTTGTTTCATTATTTCAAATGCTATAACAGACAAAGCCGAACTGGTGTTTAAACTTTCTAAACCATTTTTTAAAGGTATATTGAGTCGAACACCTTTATAGTTAACGGCAGTTTTAAAAGTTTCCTCGCTTATACCTTCCGTTTCTCCGCCTATTACAAGAACTAAACGGCTCATTTTAGAAAAATCCACATTATAATAAGGTAACAGTGGAATAGACTGAATTAATTCCCTTAATTCGTTAGCTTTATCTGCTTTATCAGCTCCCGTTATTACGCTATTATCTGCAATTAGTAAATGAGACCTGCTATCTAATTGTTCTGTGATACTGGGCCAATCCATTTTCGAATGAATTTGAAGTTTAAAATGTGCTCCCATGGAACTCCTAAGAACTTTTGTCTCCCATAAATCGACGCACCCTTAAATGAAATAAAAAAAGTACATACATCATAATTTAAAACTATTAAATTTCAAATATAATATCTAAAAGTCATACCTTTGGTTAATATAACTTTTTCGGCACCTACTCCGGCCGCTATTCTTAAAGTGGCTCCTAAATTACCAGGTTCTCTTATATTATCGCAAATTATTGTCAACGGTAGAGAATTTAGTCCAGGATTATACTGTTCAACTTTCGGCACTTTAATAACTCCTTAAATAAAAATATTTTCAAAATTTATAATAATTACATTATATAAACTAAGCAAACCCATAATTCCCGGTGCTGTAACTAAATCAGACCACAACTGCATTTCTCTGTAGGGCATCTTCAGAATTTTAATTCCAAATTTTGGTAAATATCCTTTTATATCTTCTATATCTTTTTTTCTAGTGAAAAGTAGATATTTCAGCAAACAATTGGCTTTCAGGGCGTCCATTATTAATCTTTTGCCTTCTAAAAGAGCTAAACCTTTAATTTGTTTCTGCTTCCGTGATTTAACTACTGTCATAATGGAACTACAACAGTTTGTTCACCCAAATTAAGTTAAATAAAGTAAACATAATTATTATTAAAAAATTACCTTACTTGAGGATCTTTATTTTTTAATTTTGTATAAATAAAATTGCCTTCTGCATCAATTGTGGTACCTAACATATCTGTTGCCGTTGTCTCTTTAGTAATCACTTTTATTACTTGTTTGGATCGTTTAACTTTCTTTTTCTCATTATTTTGAGAAATATTGTTTACTACGTCTTCACTGAATTCTTCTCGGTTTGCAAATGAAAATGTTTTTGGCTTTTCTGCGGGTTCATTCACGTCTTTTTGTTGATCAATTTCGGCATACTCTTCTGCTGAATACACTCTTTTTGGAGTCCTATGTTGCCAGCGAGGATAGAATCGTATCTGAAAGCCACTTTTAAACACATCATTTGATAATTTAGTAAAAACTTTTCGGTAAATTAAATCCATTATTCTTGCAGAACTTTAAGGTTAATTTGCTGACTTAACCTAACTTTTCTTTTACTTGTTTTGGTTTTTGGCATCATAGATATTCTGCTCATTTTTCATAGACTACGAGAGAATGAGTATACACTCATAGGAGATGGCGCCACAATATTATCAGCATAAAAACTGCCTTATTTCTTAAAATATAACATTAATATCTTATAATAATTGTGTTAAAACTTCAGATAGCTTTAAAAACAATTATTTCCGTTAATTTTTGGGTTTATTTACTTTTGTTTGTTCTTATAAACTTTTCGAAAGTGGAAAAATAAGGAAAAATGTTTATTGGTATAAATAATTTAACTAAACGCGTGGGAATTAAAAAGTAGATCATCACAGATCATTTCCCTCGCGTTTAGTACCGTTATTTAAATAGATATTACACATACATGCACATATGTTGCAAATCAATCAGTGAAGTGCATACCAGAAATACCGTTTATGTCGTGTACAATATTTCTTAAAGACGCTCGTTTAAATTATTAAGTATAATAAAAATTATCTTCTGTTTAGCAGGTAAGTTTGTAATACATAATTAAATAATATCAGAAATATTAAAAAAAAAAAGTTTTAATAATTCTATAAATGGATTTTGTCACATACGTATATAACTTTCTCTTTCGTATTATATACATATATGTAATTTATTTTCCTGTATGTAAAAAAATACATACGACACGACATATGTACTTCTGCATTCTTTTGTTTTCGTGTCGTATATAAAAAGTAGAACTGTTTTATTTTAACTTAATCTAAATATTATTAAAATATTTCACGGACATTGCTGTTTTTAACATAACATTAACCTTGCGTTTTATGAATAAGACTTGGTATTTGAACATCCTTTTTTAAATATGCAATAAAGTAGGTCACGAATGTTATTGGTATTTTTTGTTTAAGCATTTCTTTTATTTATACGTTTATCTAATAATTCCGTAAAAAGATAAAAAAGCGCTCCATTAAATTCAAATTAATAAATGATTACATTGGACGATAGAATACTTATTTATTACGAATTCCTAAGCATAGATGGCACTTGCAGTACAAAATTTCACCAATTGTTCATATCTATGGTGTCTATAATTAAATTGATACGTCAAAACAAGTGGTTCTAAATGGTGTAATATGTAACATAATCGAATTATTTATCCAAATATTTGTTTATTGTTACAAAACACCACATATGTTTCGGTAAATTTAAAACGGTTGGTGTGGATGAGTGTCGACGTATTATTTCCGAAAGTGATAACAAATATGGTAATAAACTTAATACCTACTTAATACTTTGTTAAATATAACGTAAGAATTGCATTTGCATTGTGTTTTAGAATCACGTACAGCACGTATTGAGGTCTAGATAAACAAATTTCGTATTTTTGCTGCTTGTAGTTGTAACTAATTATGACCATTATGACTTATTAAATATTGCATTAAATTATTTATAAACATAAGCACACTTGTGTGTGTGCAAATATTGTATTTCGTTTTATATCTACTTCAAAGCGCACATCCAAAAACAATTAATTAATTGCTTATTAGTGCAGTGTATTTGCACTAAAACTTTCAATTTGGAACTCTTACTGAAATTAAAATTAGGTTCATTCCTTGAGTAGGTTTACAGGTATGTTAAAAAGAGTTTTTTCTGTTTCAAGTGCATTTTAGTTAATGTACTTATGTGTTTTTGTATTAATTAAGTACGTAACATTGATAAAGATTGTGTTCTTCCCCCACTCGTTCGCCATCTTGAAAATAGAGCAACAATCGCCACTGTTTTTAAGATGGCTGCTGAACAATGGGAAAAACAGAGTAAGTAACGTCTCTATTTTTAAGATGGCGGCTGAACAAGGGGGATTTTTTAAATCGCTAGATGCCCCCTCTATTCTACTGCCTAAAAAATTTTCCTTCTGTACCACTTATTGAAAATAAAGGCACAATTAATTAACGCAAGCCGCCATATTGAAAATAGAGTAGTTAACGCGTCTATCTTCAATATGGCGGCTGAATTGGGAACGTCTTATTCTTACTAAAACTCTCCCTGTTCTATTGCCCAATATTTTACCCCCGGTGTCATTTAACTGACCTGTTATTGCTGCTTTATTTATGTTGAAAGGAAGTAGCTATCAGTGTTGCAAAAAAGGTTTACGTAATGATAAATAATTAGTTTATTAACAAAATGAGCATTCAGCATATCATTATAATTATCTTTAAAACTATGTGTAGTAATTTGCCTGTCAGTGGATTTGAATTATAGTTTACATGTACAGATTTTTAACTAATTTGTCCGATTGTGTTTTCATTCTAGATCCTTGAATTTTTTACGCTTATTTCGCTGATGATAAATGAAAAAAATAAGCTATTGTTTGTATTAAAGTCGCTCAGGAACCACATAAATTTTAATTAACATATTTATGTAGTACCATTAGTCTGATGTGGGTTAAAAAAATTGTTTAAAATTATTATAATTCTAATATATATTTTTTGGTTTTATTTAGGTTCATACTAGAGGCCAATGTCTGTGTGGTCAACTAGTAGTTTAGGTTTAGCATCAAACAAGACCACTGGAAAGGGCACTATCACATGCGATAGTACATGGCAATTGCTTCATCGACCTCACGGCAGCAATTATTCTAAGGTAATTAAAAATACGTACGTTATTTAGTACCTATAAAAGTTCCGCTAAAGTATTACTTAATCATAATAACTGCACAAATTACTGTTCTTTTGCTGCTTTTTTCTAAACTGGATAATATACAATAATGGAGGTAAGAACATTTTTCTAGTGGTCTATTTTATGATGTCTAAGTTTAAAAGTTTGTGAAGCGTTTTGTGACTTATTTTGTGGTCAGTTTCGTTTTCAAAAGTATTTTTGAGCTCCGGAATTTCGTTTTTAACCCGAATAAGTCCTGGAGTTGCCCTATACATCCCAGTTTTCTCCTGGATCCGACGTCACTGAATTTAAGTGTTCAATTCAGCACTTATGTAGTTGTATTTATTTTGTAATAGAGACGGAGTATGAGCCAAATGGGCGACGAACTCCACACACCACGTTACTTGTCATGGCGTAAATTACAATTGAGCAGAGCAAAGCTGAAGGCTTCGAGTAAAACGTCAGCTTTGCTCTCCGGTTTTGCGATGGTCGCCATGGTAGAAGTGCAACTCCAAACGCCCACCACAATACCTTCGGCTATGCTGGTAGCTTTCGCTGTCATCACGACTCTTCTTGTGGCTGTACACATGCTGGCGTTAATGATAAGCACGTGTATCTTGCCCAATATCGAGGCAATTTGTAGTCTTGATGCCATTAATCTGGTGGAGGAATCGCCACACGAAAAACTACATTGGTACATAGAGACTGCGTGGGCCTTTTCCACTTTGTTAGGGCTGTTGTTGTTTTTGGCTGAAATTGCGATTTTGTGTTGGGTAAAGTTTTTTGATATCAATCAAACGGCTGCTTGGTCAGCCAGTATAGTATTAGTGCCTGTTTTGTTCGTTTTTCTGGCGTTCGCGGTGCATTTCTACAGATCGCTCGTTTCGCACAAGTATGAAATGACAGTGTCTGGTATTAGGGAATTGGAACTTTTAAAGGAACAGATCGAACAGGGCGACGCAGAACGAACTAGGAATAACGGTGTAGGTGACCTCATTACAGGGGTGCATATTGTTTGAAAGAAAAAATGAATAAAATTATAATACAGATTCGAAACAGGATTTTTTTGGGGGTTTTCACGTACAATTATGACCCCAAAATCCTCTGTAATTTGTATTTTAGTTTTTATATTATATCCACTCTGAATAATTCCATCGTTGTGATTAAATCGAAGATCTGATAATGCTCTACGATTAATTGATTATTACCGAAAATAATTTGAATTTGTGATACTTACGCCGAAGTATACGCGTAGTATATTGTATCGATGGTATTTTTTTATATTTATACCATCATGTATTTTTTATATGGTAC
The DNA here is from genome assembly GCA_947389935.1 of Agrilus cyanescens. Lineage (NCBI taxonomy): Eukaryota > Metazoa > Arthropoda > Insecta > Coleoptera > Buprestidae > Agrilus > Agrilus cyanescens. The sequence continues at coordinate 30,150,093 of OX376707.1, read as the reverse complement.
TTTTTTAATGGAAATTTTAATACGGTGTATTTTTTTCAAGTGCAATAAAGTAACGTAATTTTTGGACGGTTTCGCTTAAATGTAGACGTTAAGAACTTAAAATAACGAAGGGTTTTCTTTTACCTAAGATGAGCTATTTTTTTATTGTCTATAAAAATGTGAAATCTGTGGTAGTTTTGAGAAAGAAGCTTCCCTAAATATTTACACAAAATTAAAAAATATATATATAACCGAAGAGAACGGGTCCCCAACTGTGTATAAAATAAGAAATTACGTGTTAGTTACTTCCTGTTTTATTATCTTACGTGCTATATTATTTTTATTTAGTTTTAGATTTTTATAAATCCAATTTAACAGTTAACAAAAAAGAATATGTTTGTTTGTTTTAAATGGTTATTTTTGAAAATATCTTGAAACATGTACTTAAATAGAGAAAAGTGGATGTTACAAGTGAATCTGTGATCATAAATTATGTACTGTAGGTAATTATTATTACGGCAATATTTTTTTTTAATGAGTTGGAGATGAAGTTCACAATAAAATTTCTTTAGATTAATATATTTTATTTTAATTTGTACGATACTAATTCTCAAACTTTAGACTCGTTTAGTTAATAGACAACACGTCAAGATACTGTCGTTTCTTTCTTCATCCCCGTCGATTTAGAAGAATACGTAAACGATAGTACGAAACAGGGCTCATCAACATTTTCCAGAGCTTCTGCTTCTCTTTCACTACAAACACTGTCGATATCCTGAAGTTGGTGCTAAAAAAATAGTATTTATCTACGTATTTATGGACTGAGTCGACGGAGGATGTTAAGTTCGCAAACTGAATCGATGGGGGATTTCGAAAAATTCTACAATTTATTACACTTACCGGTGGTATAGGATAAGTTGAAGGAATGACTCCACTCTGCCTAAAGTAGATTTCAACCATTACACTAAAAATACATATGTTGTCCCTCCAAACACCTTCCTGCATCTGACCACTGTCCAGATGAAAGTATCTGCCTTTACCATGTTTTAAATCGTTAGCCCATTGCCCTTCGTATCTGTTTCCGTAACTTTTACCCCTTGGCTCGATCGGGGGTTCTATAAACATGCCAAATCCATGCCTATTCCCAACCCTCCAATCGCCTTGATAATAAGAAGCGTCCGCGTACCACATTTCGCCTTCTCCGTGTCTTTTGCTATTTTTGAAATATCCAATATAGTATGACCCATCGGGATAGTGTTCTTCCCCAAATCCACCGTACATTCCTTTTCTCCAGTCCCCGCGATATTTTAGAATAAATATTTTTTCCAATGGTACAGCCAAAATACCGAATCCATGACGATAATTTTCTGCCCAATCTCCTTCGTAAAGTTGTTTCGTTCTACTTAGGTAAACTCCTTTACCTATTACATAATTAATTTTTTTTAACGTAAAATGAAAAGTTTTATAAGTGCACCCTACCGTCTTTCAAGTTGTATTTCCATTCCCCCTTATATTTGTCTTTACCAATACTGTATATAGAATGGCGTAAGCCATTCTTTTCGGACAATTTTTCGAGTTTTTTTGACCGAGGTTTAAATAATTCTGCTTTTTTAAAGGGCATTCTGAAATTGATATCTCTATATTACATCGATTTGTTAAAATCAATACGCTATTACGTAAAACTACCAGTTTGGAGGAGTTAATAGTTTTTATAAACACCTTAAAAATTCGCTTTTTTTATAAAAAATACTTATATCATTATCATTTGGCGCTAAAATTTAAATTGTCATCTTTTGAATTTGGTGACAATATCTTTAAATGTCTTTGCGTTGTCATGTTGGTGACATTTTTTTCGTTTTGGTCACTATAGAGGTAATGCAACATAGAACGCATACAGAGCAAAAAATGACTATACTCTTCCTATCTTTGTTTATGTACGTCTACTGTAATACTCGTCATTGGCTGGCACAGCTTCGATTTCTTAAAATAAAAAGAGATAGAAAGTGTACAGTAATAATCAGCTAATTTCTATTGGGCGTCGCGGTTGCCAATGGTTTGGTTTGGCCCTTCTACTATATTATGTCTATGGTTATAGTGGTGTTGGTATGACTGCACGATTGTTACAGTTTTTTAAGTGTTTTTAAGAATAAGACAAAATGGCCGAAGTAAACAAAGAAGAATTAATTTTAATTAATGTAAATAGTGAAAAAATGGATAGTTCAGTGAATAATTTAAGTTGTGAAAAAACTGCCAACTTGTTATCTGTTAACGTCGCGGAAGTAGATAACAACGATACACTTGAAAGTGAGGCAACTAAAGTTCATGACCCTAAATCGGAGGCAACTATCGAAACTGCAGTTATCGGAGATGTTGAGGCTGATAAAAAAACTGCAGTAGAAGAAATAAAATCAACTGTTCAAGAAAAAAGTGAGGAGAAAGAGCCGGAGAAAAGTGACTTTGACAAGGAACCTAACCTCAAAAGTGAACCGTACGTAAAATTGCAATTTAGAGACGCCGAAGCGTATGAGGAGTTTAGTGAAATACTTTTAAAGTTGCTGACCACTATGGGGTTTACTTTTAAAGAGGAGCAACTCAATTTCCGTATCGACTTTTTTGAAACGGACTCTCTTACTAATTGCCCCGATTTAGAAAAATTGAAAATATCAAAGAAAAAGAAACGGAAGCGAAAGAAATCAAAAGACGAAAGTGACGGGTTTTTCGTACTGGATACCACACCGTCTTTGAGTACCCAAAGAGAAAAAGTACTGAAATACGAAAGCAAATTTAATATACAGAACGCAATAGAAAAGAATAACGAAAATACAAGCGATACTAATTCACCTATATCAGCAGCCAACAGCTGCTTTAATTGTAATGAAAATCACAATTTAAAAGATTGCCCTTTACCTCGGGATAACGCTAAAATTAATCAAGCAAGGTTGAAGTTTAGAAATTTACCAAAAAATGGGTAAGACTTAATTATGAAATACAACAGACGCTCGATAACGTGAACTAGGTATTTATTTTTATTTATAGACGCTATCATCTTGAAGACGATCAAAAGTATTCTCACTTAAAACCCGGTCAATTAACAGACAATTTGAGGAAAGCTTTAGGTTTGCATAGAGACCAGTTACCAGATTATATTTATCGAATGAGGAGGCTTGGTTACCCTCCAGGTTGGTTAGAAGAAGCACAAGTCGTTCATTCTGATCTAACAGTTTACGATTTTGATGGAAAAAACGTAATCACAAATAAGAAACGAAAACCTTTCGTCGATCCCGAAAAAATTGTCGATTATCCCGGATTCAATGTTCCTTTAGTTAAAGGTTTCAAAGATGTAAGTTGCAAACAAAATCACTTGAGTCATCTTCTACACTTTTATGAGTTTAGGAATATCGAGACTTTGGTGTTCCCCCTTATTCAGACAAATTCAGCAAGAACGTTATGTTGCAACATATAAAAAAGTTAGAAGAGAGAGAACAAGATAACTTGGACGTGGAGGACATGGAATTGGAAAGTATTATGTCAGAAAAAGATGTTACTCCGTTGAAATGCGTGTCAGACGTAAGTAATTTAATAAATACGAAACTTGGTAAGTTTAATTAAATTCGTATGCAGTTTTTTTTTGTAAAGAACTAATTTTTGTTAAGCATTATTATCTCGTCATGTTTAGAGTTTAAGTGGTAAAGAAATTGATTCACCATCGCTGACCGAGTTGGAATCGAAGAAAAATCAACTGTTGGCCGAATTGAATGACAGCACCAACGGAAGTGCAACGAGCGCTATAACGGCAGGTGAAATTTCCTCTGAAGATAATAAAACGGTAACGAGCAAAGAAAAAGAAGTTACCGTTGAAAGAGACACGACTAAAATTACGACGATTACAAGTATGAGTGAAAACGGCAAGATAAAGAACATTACTGAAGAAACATTCGAAGAATCGACGGAAACAATTTTTTCTGAAACAATGGGAATGTGTTCAGTATCGAGTGTAACTTCGGATAAAATGGTGAACCTTTCGCAAACTGAATCGGTGGAAACTTTGCAAACTGAGTCGATGATCGGTTCACAAACTGAGTCGATGGGAGGTTCGCAAACTGAATCGATGATCAGTTCCCAAATTGAAACTGCAAGCAGTTCTCAAACTGAAACGATAAGCAGTTCACAAACTGAAACTGTGAGCAGTTCAGAAACTGAAACTTTGTCGAGCTGTTCCGAGTTTATGGACACAAGTGAATCAAGTGACCCAAGTAGTTCGACTTTGATTAGAACGATTGCTTTCGGTACACCGATCCTTAAAACGGCATCGCCTTATTCCCGATTACCGAAGCCGGAAAATTTTTCCAAAAACATTTCGGATGTAATAAATTTCGAAAATTTGCCAAACTCCACCGGCAAATACGAACAAATGGCCGAAGTGTTACAGAAAGTCCGTAAAACGTTGAAGAACCTTCACGAAAAGAATTCTTGACGCGACCCAAGTTCTATATTATTTTTGTCCTTTTGGTAGCTGCTTGTAAAGTCTCCCAAATGTCAGTACAAAAATGAACGAGAAGTTCTTTTTTTACAGTTTTTCTATTATTTTTATCGTGTCTCAGGAAACATTCCGACTTGAATGGAGTTGATTTTTTCTGAAATGTTGGTTTTTATTATTGACAAAATTTGGATATCTATTTTTAAAAATTATTTTATGTAAAAAATGTAGATATGTAGTTAATGTTTCGGCTGGTCACGTAATACATAAATAGGATCGTGATTTTGATTTTATGATTATTTTATTGTCAAACGGTTAGCAAGGATTAACAATGTTTATAATTAATTTGATGAATAAAAGAAATTGCTATTCTTTTTGAAATACGTGCGTTTTCTTACGGCGGTATGCGCAAGGGAGAAAGTTTCTGCTGTTGGTTGCCTCGCCTTGAGGTAAGAGACAGCCGCGAATTATGGGGATTCCCCAAAGAGCGTTTATCTCCCGTTAACGTCCCGAATTACGAAATCTGGTCTCCTTATTCATTATTATTTTTCTTACAATATTAAATGCTTATTTAATCACGGATGTAAAATGATAAAATTTTATTTTATATATTGAAATTATCAACAAATGCATTTACATTTAGTAAATGTATGCATTAGACATATTTTACATAAATACATAAAGTAGTATTGAATTAGAGAGTAACATGACAATACATAGAAGTTCCATCGAGTTAAAAAATAAGGAATGTACAGACAGCACCATATCCCAAAAAAAAAAGTGCACATTTAATAATTCGTAAAATATTGCTTTCATAAAATTAATTAAATAGTAAGTTTGGGAAAGCTAACATGGATAGACATCGTATTTTTTAAAAATATTTCTTAAAACCCATAACATTATCGAAAATAATTGGCAAGTAATACTTTTATACTATGAGGAAGGTGTTTATTATGTACGGTTTTACTAGTAACATCACAGAACTGGTGACGGTGGATTAGGGGGAGAGCCATCGCGATCCTTTAAATTACGTAAAAAAAATCATGCAATTATTTATATAACACTTACAAGTGATACTTACGTTGTTTGTGCCGGGTTTTATTGACCGTTCCAATGTATTTCGGGGTCGTAGGAAATACATTAATGTTGCAAAAGCAATGAACAATCCAAACAAGATGAAATTGCTGTCTTGATTTGGATTTCCAGAGCTCACAACTAGAAAAGATTTCGTGTCTTTAAAATAATCGGATTCTTTAATACCCATCGCTCTGATTCGTTTCAAATCCTAATGTTAAGGTTGATTTCGATTAAATTTCTAGTCTTTTAGTCATTCTAGATATTATTTTCTTAATTAGACGTGTTGGGGAAACTAAGCACGTTAGAGATTTGAAAAATCTGCAGTAGAGATTATCAACGATTATACCGGAAGTTGATGTCATCTTTGTTATTTTAAATTGGATTATAGACAGAATTTCAAGGTGACTTTGTTAACCAATTTGTATATCAATGATAAGCGGTTTCAGAGATAATTTAATTTATAGAAAAAAAATCGCTGCTGCACCGCAAATATAAAAAATCATAACTTCTGCAAAATATGACTTAGAGTGTTGAAACTTTTACCAGCAATAGCTAAAAGTCAAAGCTAACGCCTTGACAAAATTGAACTTAATGATTTATACAAGGCGTTCAGAAAATAATTCTGAAGTTTGAAAACTTCAAACAAAAATAACTTCTTTTCTTCAAATGGCATCTATGATATTTTATTGGTTCATTCGATTCCTTTTTTTATCCTCTTTCGATACATACGGTTACTTGCTGCTGTTTTATTTAAAAAATTTTGAGTAATTTTGATTTTTAAGTTTTTAAACGTTGGAATTTTTTTCTGAACGCCCTGTATAAATTATTAAGTTCAATTTTATCAAGGCGTTAGCTTTGACACTCAGCTATAAGTGATAAAAATTTCAACACTGTCATATTTTTTTTATAATTTGGGTTGCAGTAACGACTTTTTTTTCTATAAATTAAATTATCTCAGAAACCGCTTATCATAGGTACACAAATTGGTTAACAAAGTCACCTTAAAATTTCGTGTTTAATCCGAATTCATCGTAAAAAATATACCATTCCATTTAAAATAACAAAGTTGACATTAACTTCCTGTATAACTGACAACACCCTGTATAACAACCTCAAATTTCAGAATACAATTAATATAATTACCCAAGTTAATTTTAAGAAAACTTACCATCTTGGAAACATTCAGAATTTGTGCAGTAAGACTGGGTTTGCCTTAGCTATAATGCAATTAATTATATAATGTATCATACTTAAATATAAAATGCTACATACCAGATTTAAAAGCCTTCTCACTGCCATTTCGTGCCCAATGCATTCACATGGGTCCATACTGCCACCGTCGTCATCCATTCTTCGTTATTCTTAAAGGATTACTGACAATTAGTGCAAAAATAAATATTTACCTGGATATCTTTTCTGCATATGCAATATGCCAACCTACTTATCAATATCTAGTACTTATTGATAATAACTTGGACGATTCCTTTTAAATGTACACTAAAAAACTATCTTCGATGGAAGCGATGTAATGTAAGATAAAAATTATTTATTAAACCATATCTAAATATAACTATTTTTATCGGTTAACAAAGGCATATCCATTGTTATGCCATTATGAAAACAAACTATTATACCTTCTGTCAAACAGGAATTGTCAAATCTGTCAGAATATCCACCCACCAAACTAACCAATCGGCGTTCCGGATAACTGTTCCAAAAAAGGCTTATTCAAATCCTATTGGTTCATATCGATTTATAGAAAGTTGCGTGGACTAATAACAAAACTTATCTAAATTGTTAACTGTGGCAAATATTTAACAAAATATGCCAAGGGACTGCAAAATACATGTTCAAGATAACATTACATTTAAACCAATATCTGGTTGAGATAAGCCTTGCAACTATCTATTGCAACTTTTTATTTCATGTTGTTTTATCGTACCTAATCGTTCTTTTTGTTTTATAAAATTCTATTTGTATTTTTTATACAGAATTGAAAAATAGCGTGACATCACTAAGTAATTTCCTTATTAAACAATGTACCAATTTATGATAGAAAACCGAATATATCTCTTAATTGTTGCGACTGAAAAGTTTCCACTCCCAAGGATGCGCACTAACGTCTTTTTGGCGGGAAACATTCGCCTTTTAAATGTTTCAAATTTTATTCGCCATCGAATTAATCGTCGTAAAAGGTTAACCACTCTAAACATACAGATTGTAGAATATTCATTATAATAATATTGTTTCTTTTTTAATAGTTCCAAAACGAGGGTGTTGATGAGGGCGTGGTTTATAGAGGGTGGACATTGGGGTTGGATTCGGGGGTGGCACTGGTGTTTTTGTGTGGACGTGGGAATAGTGTTGGACGGGGTGGGTTGTGGTGGGGGCGGTGGACGTTGGGGGTGGGGTCAGTGTGTGTGATTCGTGCTTAGGAGGTGTGGATATGGTTGGGGGTGTGGCGGACGTTTGGGGTAGATCGAAGGGTACGGTTGGTAGGGGGTGGGGCGGGGGTGGTGTGGTGTGGTACTGAAAATAGTCACCCCCACTATCATTCGTCTCCCGGAACCACCTTCAATTTTTATTCTGTGTATTATTAACCCCACCCCAGTACCACCCCCTGTCGCCAATATATATGTACATATTATAAAAATTATTACGAATTTGAACGCGTACATATTTTAAGGGCGCATGTGTACATAGGTAAATATGAGAGTGTTAAAGAGCAATTTTCCTCCACTTCTTCTGATACGTTTACCCCCAGTAGCACCCCACGATGGACCAGAGTGACTCCAGCTTTGCTGTCATCTACACGCTTTGGCGGTAGATGAGATGGTGCAACAGTGTCACGTTCGCGTTCAACAGATAAGGTAATTTTTTTTGGAAAACTTTTTTTCTATTTTCTGGTAAACAAATATTTTAAAACAAATTAATTAACTGGATAATTTTTACTATAAATTTTTTTTTTAATTAAGTAATTACTATTAGATTATTTAATTAACTACAATATACGACTAGGAATTTGAAAGCAATTAGCCACTTATGTTTTATTTAGGTACTTAAACAGAACGTGAGTTCTAGTTTTAAGATTTTTAACGTAAACTGCATGTTAAGATGTTGTTGTTGTTAAATAACTTTTTACGAACTATGACCTCGTGGAAAATTTTTCCATGTAAAAAATTGGTAGGGAATTTGTAGTGAAATTATAAGAAAAGTGTCACATTTTTCAAACAAATTTCTGCCCCTTATTTTCACCCCTTTGGGGGTAGATTTAAGAAAAAAATAATAGCCTATGACAATGTTCTGGTCTTAAACCATCTCTATGCCAAATTTTATAAAAATCGATGTAGCTGTTTGGGCGTAAAAACGTACCAAACAAACAGACTGACAGACAAACTTTTGCATATCAGCATTTAAAGTGTTTTAATATTGAGTAAAATTTATTGGCACCGAAAAGTTTCAATTCGAAAAGACCATTATCAATTTTCGAAAAGACAAAGTTTCCACACGAGTACTTACGCCCCAAAAGAACTTTTCAAAAGCGAAACAAAAGTTCTCGCAACTTCTTTGAATTGCTTTGTGAGCTTTTGTCATAAAAAAATTGGTTTAATTGCCCCAGATACGATCAGATCAATAACCAATCAGTGAATGTGGACTATTTTAAATTAATACATAATAAAATCGGACCCCCAGCAATTTTTGTTCCCCTTTTATGGTCCCTCTTGAGTGCTGGAAATCTTCCAATCAATAGGGCAATTTTAATGTAAGTCACGAGTGACCACAAATCCATAAATCTCTTTTTTGTTCTCCTACCACATATCTTTTTCAGGGCACCAACATGTCCGGAAGACTTCAATTAAAATATGCGACCACCGGACTTGGGGGACCCCCCAATCCCACCACAGACGACAGGGAGACTTGGGGTAAAAAAGTTGACTTTCTTTTATCCGTTATTGGCTTTGCTGTGGACTTGGCCAACGTTTGGCGTTTCCCTTATCTTTGCTACAAGAATGGAGGAGGTAAGGGATTTATTATGACCATTTCCCCCCCCCTCTTTACTACTGTTTCTGCGCCTAATATGTCCCCAAGTAGTTATTTATGTCTCAGAAAAAAAAAAATGAATGTAAAACAGTAATTGTCAGATTATTTTCACGTGTGACGATAAGCTGAACGAGTTTTCCAGTACACTTAAGTATCGCTATCAGAGAGTGTATAGATATTGTAAGGTGAGGGAACTTTGGGGTTCATTTTTTGATTGAAAAATCAATGTTTACGTCATAACGGAGATTGAAAGATCACTGTGGCAAAATATAAAAACCACGAGGTCGACTTAAATGAAAAAAATTGGAAAGCAACTTTAAGATGGCTTCAGATATTGTGTTACGTCACTGCGTGGAGGCCACTTCATCACGCGTATCGGGTCGTAAAAGGTCCGTTTAGTGGCATAAATTAAGGTCCATTATTATTTCAGTCTCTACCTATAGATAGGAAATGTTAAACGACGGTTATATTCGCTCTATAATACCGGTAATGGTTTTGAAATCGAATTATGAAGAAAGAGCTTTTAGATCGTGCTTGTTATTAGCTTCAGAGTTCCGTTTAATTGACTCAAAGAGTAGATGCGATGACAGCGACACCGTGTCAACTCAATCAATTTTGGCCCCCGAACGACGACGCTTTTGAGTACCCAACACTTTTACGTGGGTACTCGTACAGAAGAGTATCTATGGTATTGTATTGAACACGTGCTAATTTAATTTTTAAAGTGCCTACCACCTGCATTTGAAATATATGTCCTTTATTAATCAGCGTGGGTCTCTGATGAAAATTTTGCATAAATAGAAAATGTAATTATAGCTGTCAATTTGAGAGATCCTAAAGTGATTTTCGACCAACAATTAACTATTGTTTTGTTCCGGATATAAAACGAAACGTTTCTAAATTTAACATCCGGTAAAATATAGAAAGCAAAATTAATTTTCTTTTCTGTCTTATGATTATCCAATATTCTCGACTATTTAAAATTATCATCGAAAACAATTGAAATTTTTTGATCATTTTCGAAAAATTTCGAATATTTTTAATCATTTTCAAGTAGTCTGGTACATTCTGGATAATTTTCGAAACTTCTGCAACTTTGGATCATTTTTGAAAAATCCAGAATGTTAATTCGAAATCATTTTCGAAAAATCTGAAACATTGTGGATCATTTTCGAAAATTCTGCAACTTTATGTACCATTTTCGAAAACTTGGAACATTCTTAAACATTATAGGAAAATGTAGAACATTCTGGATGGTTTTCAAAAAGTTGTACAATTTTCGAAAAGTTTGGAACATTAATTCTGGATTATTTTAGAAAAATCTAAAATATTCCCGAGCATTTTCGAAAGCTCTGTTACGTTGTTGATTATTTTTGAAAAGTCTAGAACATTCTGGATCATTATAGAAAAATCTACATCCTTTTTGAAAACTTTAGGACCTTAATTCGAAATTATTTTCAAAAAATCGAAAACATTCTAGATCATTTTTGAAAATTCTGCAACTTTATGTACCATTTTCGAAAAATTTGGGCTATTCCAGATCATTTTCGAAAAATCTGAAACATTCTAGATCATTCCCGAAAATTTTGTAGATCTTTCTCGAACTCTCAAAATTGTTCTCGAACAATTAAAATAATTCCACAAAAATCTATAACCATCCTCTGACATTTCTAATCATTTTGGAAAAATTTAAATCATTTTAAATCTTCTTTTTGAATTAAATGAAGGACTTTGGGGAATTTTGGACAACACTTTATCGAAACCACCAAACGTGGACCCCATTTCACATTTGTGTATTTATTATTTTTTTTTCAGGGGCATTTCTGGTACCGTATTGCATCATGTTGGTAATAGGGGGAATTCCATTGTTTTACATGGAACTAGCTTTAGGGCAATTCCATCGGAAAGGCGCCATCACATGCTGGGGTCGTCTGTGTCCACTTCTCAAAGGTAAAAATTTACAAACAAAATCCAATTTATTTTTTCATTACATAGTGTTTCCTGTTACCATTTTTGGTAACCGGAAATGCAGACTATTACCATTATAAGTCCCACTAACGCCATAAAGCAATAAAGAATTGAAATAATTCGCCATGAAACAATAATAAAATGATAAGTTGGAAGAAGAGTCTCAATTCTTTCTCAAAGATTTAATGCGATAAGTCGACTTGGTCCCGGTTCCGGACGTGCCCCGCTCGAGGGCGGTGTAGCGGCGTCATCTTTGTCCCGCAGGGTCTCTTATGCGCCCGACAGGCACATCATCCCTTCTTTATGCGTTAAGAGCGCGGTCATGACAATAATGCAATCCGTTCGAGCCATATCCGGGGCCGTTTCCGCAGATTAGCCGAGACCAGATAATTGACTCACCAAAGTACAAGAAAAATAAGAAGAAGAAGAAGAAGACGATCCTCTAAAGCGGCTTCTATTGAAATCACTCTTCCATGGCAATTTATCCTGCCACTTAGGCATTCGAATGCCTTTTTGATGTTGTACCATTAGGTACATCATTTTGTGCACTCGAAATCACTCACTAATCCATCGTCCCACGAGATTGTCCTTATTATTGGTATTAAAGTCTTCGATTTTCAAGTGAATAAAGGCTTTCAAATAAAAATTCATTTTCGAATGTATACAGGGTGGACCTCACGATTCGTCAGCGGTGAAGATGTCGTCAGCGAAACGATCCAACGATCCGGAAAAAGACCGTGAATTCCTTAAAGCCCATAATCATCAACGTTTCGACATCAAAGACTTATAACATCCCCCGGATTCATTAAACCACCCTGCCCATTGCCTCCTTACATATTACACTCCCTTTCACCCCATCACCATTATTGCAATTAGGTAGCTAACATTCGCCCCCTTTTTTTTTTTTTTTTTTCAGGAATCGGATATTCTGTCGTCCTCATAGCATTCTACGTCGATTTTTACTACAACGTCATAATCGCTTGGGCCTTGCGATTTTTTCTTGCATCCTTCAGTACGTTGCTTCCATGGACGTCCTGCGACAACCCTTGGAACACTCAATATTGCAAACCGGTGAGTGTCTAACAATTTATCCACCCCCACCCGCCCCCTAGTGACTCGTGTTTTATTATTTTTTATGTTCCAGTTCGATTTGTTAAACACAACCCAAAACGATACCACCAACAACAGCTTATTGGATGAAGAAACTCGGTTCGCTTCTGCTGCATCAGAATATTTCAAGTTGGTATTATCCAGTGATGCCACAATGGTCTCATAACTATTTTTTTTTTTAGTCGCGAAATTTTGGAACTGCACAGGAGCAAGGGTATCCACGATCTTGGTGAAGTCAAATGGGACTTGGCGCTGTGTCTGCTGGCAGTGTATATAATTTGTTATTTCTCCCTATGGAAAGGCATATCGACTTCAGGAAAAGTTGTTTGGTTTACTGCCCTTTTCCCCTATGCTGTTCTGTTGGTATTGCTGGTAAGAGGTGCAACTCTGCCTGGGTCAGCTGATGGTGTCAAGTATTATTTGTATCCCAATTTTTCGGTTATTACGAAGGCAGACGTAAGTTTATTTTTACGTTTAGGATACAATTGTTCCTTTCTCATTCCCTAATTGTTCACCTAGATATGGATTCATCCTCTGGAATGACCTTTCTAAGGTTCTATTTCCCATTAGTTTTCCAGAATCCTGACCAAAGTGTTCCCCAGTGGCTTCTGTGGAATCCTATTTCGTTCCTTAATAACGTCTTTGGGTCTCAGGATTTTGTTTGCTATCAGTAATACTTTTGAAGCTCAATAACTCTTCTGATATCTTGTCTCCAGTAGTTCTTCCAGAACATGGCAATCCTTGTTCCCAAAAGTTCCTCTGCATTTCAGGATTCTGTTGAGAATTCTGACCAATCTGTTTCCCAATGGTTTCTAACGATTTCTTTTCCTAATAACTCACCTAGAACTCATCAAACTAATGACAATCCTTCTTCTCAAAGTATTCCCTGCAGTTCCTTCAGAATCCTAAAATTCTATTCCCTGTTAATTCGTTTTTATTAAGTTCAACAATTTTTTTCCTTAGATGCTCCTAGTTTTCAGTAAGAGTTTTCTGGAGTTTGTTTTCTGACCCAAAACCCCAAATAAATCTTCCTCCAAAAAGAAACTTGTAACATTGTAAATCTTTTCCTTTTCACTTGCGGTGTATTTAAGTGTACCTTTCTAAGAAACTTTCGCTCTCAGGACGTTAGTAAAATCCTTTTCAATCTTTTTTCACTTGAAAAGGAGAAAAAGTACTTTCGGAAAAAGAATAACGTATGCAACAGACGAAAGCGACCGCTACATAAACGTCAATGAATAAAATAGAGAGTCAGATTAATGTTAAATCGCACGATCTCGAAACGTCGAGTTAAATGGAAAGGTCGTGTTCTTATCCCTCGCGAGCAGGATATTAATCAAACTTATGTTATGTGTCTACCAACAGGTGGTTGACGGTCAGGAATCGCGAAATGGGAATTGGGGAAATATAGAATTTTTATTGTTGTTCAAAAAGTGATGACTTAACATTTTGGAGTCACTTATTTTTTATTGTTAGGTTTTCAAAAAAAATTATTGTAATTTATGTTTGTCAGGTGTGGGTTGATGCAGCCACTCAAGTTTTCTTTTCGTTGGGTCCGGGATTCGGGGTGTTATTGGCCTATGCATCGTACAATAAATATCACAATAATGTGTACAAGTGAGTTCTTAATTATAGTAATTCTTATTAGAGAAAACATGGGCGTAGTTAGGAGGGATATAATGGACTCTACAAAACTTATAAAATAGTGGTCAGTTTCCCACCCTGGCTACGCCAAAGAACAGAAATTGATTTCGTGCTATTTATGAAGTTTTTGTTTTATTTAAGGGATGCCCTTTTGACTAGCTTTATTAATTCGGCTACAAGTTTTGTGGCTGGTTTCGTTATATTTTCTGTACTTGGCTACATGGCTAGAACTGCCGGGGTTCCCATAGACCAAGTGGCTACTGAAGGACCAGGTTTGGTCTTCGTCGTGTATCCTGCGGCTATAGCTACGATGCCTGGTAGCCAATTTTGGGCCCTCATTTTCTTTATGATGCTTTTGACGCTGGGACTAGACAGTTCAGTAAGTCTTATTTTAATTTTTATTATGGAATTTTGGTTTTAATCCAATTAAAACATTTGCAGTTCGGCGGTTCTGAGGCGATAATAACGGCACTGAGCGACGAATTCCCAAAAATTAAAAGACATCGCGAAATTTTTGTTGCTTGCTTGTTCACTTTGTATTTTATAGTGGGATTGGCTTCGTGTTCCCAGGGAGGGTTTTATTTTTTCCATCTCCTAGATCGGTACGCCGCTGGTTACTCTATGCTTTTTGCTGTTTTTTTCGAAAGTATTACCGTTTCGTGGATATACGGTAAGAGTATTCCAAAAATATTTACTTTTTTCATTTTTTGCTTCTATTCTGTATCTTTAATGCAGGAACTTCGAGATTTTGTAACGATATCCGCGACATGATAGGGTTTTCCCCTGGGTTATACTGGCGTTTTTGTTGGAGATTTGCAGCCCCTTTGTTTTTGATATTTATCATTGTGTATGGTTTAATTGACTACGAACCACTCAGTTACGAGGGATACGTCTATCCAAATTGGGCTAATGCCCTCGGTTGGACCATTGCTGGTTCTTCTGTTGCCATGATCCCAACAGTGGCTTTTATTAAACTACTTACCACTCCAGGATCTTTCTTGGAGGTAAGTTTGAGCTTTTTAATTTATTTTATACTTTTAAATGCCATTTTAGGTGTCGAAACGCGTTTTAGGTACTTAAAATCGTTATTACTTTATTTTTTAATAAAATATTTATTTAAAATATTTAATAAAATAGCGCCCGCTGTACATTTACGTTCGTAATACCTTTACTACCTTACTTTTTTTTTAATTGCATTTTGAACTAATTTTGCTAATTAGCAAACCCGTTTACAATTGGATTTAATTTTCTTTCTTACTGAAAAAAGCGTGGTTCCGCCCGGGATCGAACCGGGGACCTTCTGCGTGTAAAGCAGACGTGATAACCGCTACACTACGGAACCAACTTACTAACACGTTCTGTAGAAAGTTTATTTAAATTTACGTAAAGAAAATATATAATAGTTTACGTTTTAAACTTTTATATACGACATAAATATTAACAGCCGTAAGAACTTGGAAAAACAAAGTATTAAATACTTAACTACTGTTTTGTAGAGAATTAAAATCCTAACAACGCCCTGGTGTGACCAAACAACCACAACAGTCCCTATAAATGGTATCGTACAATCTGAAAATAACGAAGTAAGATTGGCATCGACGAGACAATCTTTCGACGATCAAATCCCTGTAACCGACGTTTAAGGGATGAATAAAATGTTGTAGATATTTTTAATTAATTAACGTAGGGACTTAATAATAGCTATTCATTTATGAGCAATACAATATGTATAGGGAAAAGTTAGCAAAACACAAAATAACATCTATCATCTTTAAAAAGAGAAATTGCAAAAATTTTGATGATGAGTGTTATTTTTTTACGTGCTAACAAAGTAATAATATGCGTAAGTAGAAAAATTAATATAATTTTAAAATAACATTATTATTAACGTGTTTAATAGATGATAATAATATTCGTCCAGTCCAGGGGAACTTTTGGTGTACAGCCGAGTTTTTCTATAGTTCAGTTTTTCGCCACTAGCCTCGTGAGCGTGCTTTAGTATTAGCTGAATTTAAAACATTAAAAATCAAAATATTTTGCAAGTATACGTCAATTTTAATCAGATTAAGAATATTATATTGAGTTTAGAAGGTTTTTAAAGGTTTTGAACTACTTTTTTTTTTAATAATACGAAGTTTAAAACTTATGTGAAACTACTTAGCGATCGCAGCGCCTCCATATTACAAACAAACGCGATTGTACACCAGGACTGCCAACTGTAAAGTATAATATTTGTTTTAATTATGAATATACCAAGAGTAAAACAGCGGCCGCTTTAACATGCATTGTAAATAATTATAGTGTAAAATGTAAATACTAGAAAAAAAAAAAAACGTTTAATTAACAACTGTTAGGTACTTATACTTATGATAGATTTATGTGCATATGCATAAGTGTGAAAACAGCTAATTTGAGGACCACTTTAGAAGAACAAAGTTCAAATTGGAACTTTGTACAGTTCCGTTAAATGTTTTATACTATTTTTTACTGGTATTTTTTTACCTATAGTCACAATGTTCAAGCAGCCATTTGAACATAGTGAAAAAATTATATATACACGTTTACACTCGAATAATTATTCATAAACATTAAATATAAATCTAGGATCAGTTCACGTTCAGATGTTATACTAGTGTAACTAACATAAAATACAGGGCCGGACTGATACGTCTAGATATGAAACCACGCGTAAAATTCGCCGATAGTCCGACCCTGCTACAGAATTTTTTTATTTTTAATATTTATTTTAAGCAATAAATCATTAAAATAAACGTAAAATCATAAGTCATTTGTACTCAACAGCCAAATACGAATGACTAAAAATATTACAAACATAATTAATTTTTTAATTCAGACAGAAATTGAGACAACTAAAACAGCCATTTAGTTGTCTTGTTTCGTAAATTTAAATTATACTACAAAAACATATGTATCTCATATGCTTATATATTTTTATTTTTAATTGTTTTGTAAAGAGGAGTCTTGTAACAGCCATTGCAAGATTCCCTTTAATTAAATAAATAAATCATAATTTAAAACCATTATTACTTGTGTAGTAGTGTGTAAGTCTACATATTTTTTAGATACAATACGATTTATGACTACAAAATACCCGCCACATTTTAAGTTGGTAACATTGCAGTGGCAATGCCACGTCAGTACGTCAGTTGTTCGCGCTTTTCTTCATGTGTAGATCATGACATGATGTTTCTTTCGGTTTTGAAATAGTTTATCGTGAATCTTAGTTAGTGTTAATTAAAAAGAAAAGTGTGTGAGTGTTTCAATTGATAATTAGTTAAGAGCCGAATCTGAAAAAGTGTTTTTCAAGTTACGCAGAGGCGAGGTGTAAGATTAATCATCATGAATTGGTGAAGGTGCTTAAGAGGTTAGTAATACGTAGCAATTTAAAGCCTGCGTGTTCCTCGATTTCACTCTGTGAGTTAACTTTTATTTTACTGTTTTACCTTTTTTAAAAGGTACATTTTAAATATTGTATTGTATTAATGATAAATGCCTTCGTATCGTCTAACAAATAATATAATTTCGTGTTATATTAAGTGCCTGTTAACGACATAAAAATGGCGGCCTAAAAAATTTTTTACTAAATATGTATTTTATTAAAAAAATATTTATTACGAGAACAGAGGTACAAAATACAAATTATCCGTAAACAACGTTACAAAATTTCAGATAACTACAGTTGTTTATTAATACCCCTAATTTTTTCCCCATGAAAATGAAGGGTATAAATAATATTTTTTGTGACGTTGTGTATCTCATCTTTGTTCTACCGCCAGCTAAAATGCAAATGTTACACATATGCAACCAGAGCTTTTTGCGCATGACGGGTTGTCTATAAGTTAGGAGTATTTAGCTGTCAATA
Source organism: Agrilus cyanescens (assembly GCA_947389935.1). Classification (NCBI taxonomy): domain Eukaryota; kingdom Metazoa; phylum Arthropoda; class Insecta; order Coleoptera; family Buprestidae; genus Agrilus; species Agrilus cyanescens. Next base: position 30,131,917 of record OX376707.1, on the reverse strand, counting down.
AAAACCTTTAAAGTGAAATTTATTAACCAAAACATTGATTTTAAACTTTTTTTCACTTATCGTCAATAACGACGAACATAATCTTTAAAGTCTTGTGTATTTTAAATTTTTATTTATTATTATTATTTATAAAGACCGTTATTTCGGTTAGTTTGTTACAAATTCAAATGATTTTGAAAATCATAGAGCACCGGAGAAACCTATATGCGAAATATTTAGGCATTAATAAGGATGGTATACATACTTTATTTTTCTTTAAGGTAAATAAAACTTGTTACATTACATTTACTAAAAGAACACATTAATAATCTTTTTTTAATAGTACGCTAGTTAGTCGGTCATAACAATAATTAATTTTTACATTTACATGCAATACATTTTAGTTTATTTATCCCATATTTCTTACACAATTAATACATAAACAAATTGATTAGTAACTTAACAAATGCTTTTATATTTACATCTAATTGCCCAAAATAACATTTTGCATGTCTTCAGTTATTTGTTGTGAATTCGGTTTAACATTTTCTTGCCTTTGAACTTCCTGACTCAAACGTGAACAGGACTTTTTATGGATAAACCAGTGTAATCTCTGGCAGTCCCTGTCACAATATTGAACCACCTTGCATTTGGAACACTTCTTTGCGGGCTTCTCTTCACCGCATGCATTACAAATTGGTACATTATCTACAAAACCTCTGTGACCATTAATCGCAGATGTGACAATGTTTAAAGCAGGGGGCGAATCTGTTGACGCTAGATTTGCAACCATCTGTTTAAAAATTGTGCATTCCCTATAAGGAAAACTTCGAACTATTTCTTTTATGAATTGGTCCATTACGTTTAAATTGCCTTCTTTGTCTGGCTTCAGTAACTTTTTGCAAAACAGTTCTAAAATGTCAGTCTTCTTTTCTTCGCTCTGATCAGATTTTTTTGATTTAAGTTTCTCTAATTCCGAAACTACGCAGCTCAAGTAATGAAACTTGAACGACATTACTTCGTTAGTTTCAGCCCCGCGTTTCATTTCTTTGGTACTCATTAACTCTAGTACTTTCTGTATCTCTTCCAGATGGTCTATAAGTCCTACGTATTTCTGTAAATTGAGTGCTACTCTTACGGGGTGTAAATTGATCTGCATGACGAATTTATGAAAGCTTTCAGTTAAAAAAGAAGGGAGATATGGCTTAGTTTGTTGTCCTTGTAAAGTATTGTAATACTCAATTTCGTTCTTTGGTACAAAGTTGTTTATGGTTGCAACGCAATTGTGATTACCCACAAATGCTGCCATTTGGGCTGCAGTACGACCAACACTGTTAACAGCGTTGGTTTTTGCTCCTGCAAGGAGCAACAAACTACAAACTTCAGCATTTCCGCTCAAACCGGCGAAATGTAACGCTGTGTATTCGTGAACATGTTTACAGAGATTGACATCAGCTCCCTGTAATTATTTTAGATAAAATAAGTATGATGATGCATTTTGTTGGAAGGTCTTTTACCTGATCGAGTAAAGCTTGAACCATTTCTTTATTGCCTTTGTATGCTGCATGTTGCAGAGGTGTCATAAGGTTCTCATCAAGTATATTAACATTTTGTTTGTTTACCAGAAGATTTTTTAACGAAACCGCATCGTTTTTCTCGATAGCTTCGAATATTTTCTTTTCATTTTCACCCAACTCGTTAGTCATTTTTAAATGAAAACGATTTTATTTTGTTAATTAACGTTTTAAATACGTTAAAACCGAAAAATTCTAGTTCTAACCTCTAAGTGTCTCCCCAATTCTAACCTAACTCCCCACTGGTCCCCTAATTCTAACCTCCAATAACTGTATGAGATAATTTGGTTTACGCTCTATGGGAAGTAGCGTTCAATGTGGCGCAAATTTCAAATTAAAGTTCTTCGTTTAATTCAAAATATGAAAATTATGAAGCCTAATAATTAGGAAGAAAATGTTTATAATTATTAGACTACATTTAAGAAAATTTGTATTTATAATTTCATTTTCAATAACCAAAGTATTAAAAAAATTTACAAAAACATTAAAAAACAATTTCCGTCATATTTACATTAAATAATAACAGTTATAATTTAAAATTCACCTGATAATCACAAATGGCAGCTATTTTATTTAATAATTTCCTAATATTTTTCAAAAAAGGGAAAATCTAAATAAAATGAAAACTTTATATAAAATTTTTTAATTGTAATATTTTTAAAAATATTACGTTCATCGTCTACTAATAAATATTTATTTAATATTTTACGTATATGTGAATGTATGAAATGTAAATACAATAAATTCGATTAACAATAAGTACATAATTAGTGTAAGAGTGTTAAGGGCGGTACTTCCCATAAGAATAGGATTTTAACATTTATATTAGTTTTGCTGATAAAATTAGATCGTGTAAATTCTTCATGGCACCAAGCTAAGTGGCGACAAGTCTCCCACTGACGACTTTTATTATTTACCCTTAACATAACTGCAAATAACAGCTCCTAATCTTAACTACACAGTAACTTTCTAATGTAATATTCGTGTAAAATGTTTTCGGTCTAAAATCTAGTAAATAGTTGTTTCTATATGTGTATGTGTGTGTGCGTGTTTATAAAATTTAATAGTAAATAAACACCCTAAATGGCTTTCAAGTGCACTCTTGTTTTGTTTTTGGAAACTTTCCAGTAAAATTGTAAAAAATGATGACCGTTAACCGTTACATATTTTAGGCTTTCACGGCCGGTGTTTAGGCCATACTATCAGAGATTTTGTATTAAAACTTTGACTGAAATTGAAATTTCGAATAATTAAACAGTAAAATTTAAATTCTACAAAATGGGCTTATTAAATTATTGTAAAATTATATTGATTTTATTTTGTTAATTATTTAATCCTATTGGAAAAATTATCATCAGAAGAATCTAATGTTCTTACAATTTTAATTATTTTGTGTGTAATTAGTTTAGGGAAATTTTTGAAAATGCAACGAATTTTTTTAAACTTTGACTGTCAGAATTTTAGATCAATTGTCCTCTTAATATTAGAGTAATAAATTTTCAAATGTTGCTATTTATAGACTAAGTAAATGGGTAAATGCACTAAATAAACGAGAAAATAACAAATAAAAGTTAAAATCTACTCCAAATATACAGAAAATATACATTAGATATGTACAAATAGAATTAAATAAAATTTAGATCATTCTTCAACTTCATTTAATTGTTATAACAGCAAATAAACCAAAAATTTTTATATTGGCTCATATTATTTCTAAAAAGAATCAATGGTAAAATGCGGCAACACCGCTACATACGTGGGTCAGTACCAAAAACTTTTTACTCATAATTTTTAATATCTACTAGGCAAGTTCTTGTGGAATTTCTATTTTTATATCTGATAAATACAATGATTTTTTACAAAACCTAAATTTCAATGATTTTATAATAAATTCCACGTTAACAAATCGCCAGCACTTGACAGGAAAACTTAACATAACCTAAACTCTTACTTAATAACCAACTGTTGAGAAAAAAAATACCCCAGGCGATGTTGCCACGTTTGCAACAACTTTTGTATATGACTTATTTTTCATGTTAATAGTTTTGTGGTTTTATTAAATTTAAAATTTCGTATGTATTAGAAGTTGTAATCTTTATGCTTATAGTGCAGAGTTGTTATTGTCACTTTGATAAATACAGTCACTAATAATTACCCATCTGATGCATTAGGTATTAATTAATTAATAATATATTCGAGTGTAATTAACAGCATGTCAGAGAATAGTTATTGGGTACATTTACCTATTTATAACATAATATACCTATACACCTATATATGAAGGTACTTATTACATATATTAGTTATTATGTATTAATATTACGACTAATTAGCTGTCACTAGTTTTCGACAAATAAAATTAAGAGAACTACCACCCATCATGCAAATATTTCGCATCATTTATATTGAAACTGGTTTCTCTGGTGATAAATCACACACATTACTTGCGTATTGCAGGAACCAACAACTGCTACACGTGTTAGTTAAACGGGTTGTCTATAAGTTAGGAGGATTCAGCTGCTACAAAAAATGTTTAAAGCAAAAGTTTTCAACCAAAACGTTAATTTCAAACTTTTTGTTTAATTTTTTCAATATTGTCACAGTCTTTAAAATAATGTTAATAATTAGGTACATACAAAAAAAAAAAATATTGGTACATTTTTGGGATTTTATCAAGAAATTAATAATTTCAGAAAACATTGCCAATTATCCAGATTTTCTAAAGAATATTTTGAATATGACACAATAAAAGCATCATTTATTTCTGTTGTCATTGTTCATAATAACGTAGATAATTAAAGATCCATAGATAAACAATTGTTAGGCTGAGAAATAAGGACAATCAAAAATCTATTAAGTTACGACCCTTAATGTCTTTAATCTTGACTAATAACGCATATTTAGGTAGATTTAAAATAATGCAAAATCACACATGCACTCGTAAAATTGCAATTAGAATAACGACTCTGATTGTGACTTGGTTAATTATTTGCGGAGACGACAGACGATCTCCCGCAGAGTTGTGTATCGGCTTTTAAGTTTTAGCCCTCTCCAGTGACGTCACGTCATGTTCAGACAAAAATTTCATTAGCTGTTACGTGTTTCGGCGACGCCGGTGCGGCGTTTCAACTGATAAACACCTAAGTAATTATCTTTAAGTCAAGTTTCCCTTTAAGTACGACCAATGAAAGGTGTTGTGACCATCCGAATCACAGACAAAATTCTTTTCGACCAATAGCGACAGAGCGGGGGTGTGTTAAGATAAGTAAAGGATAACCAAACACCCCCACAACCTTAACAACTTAACACTCAGTTCGGTTTCAACGTTCGGTTACTTGGTCGGCTTTAGACACGCACGTGATTTTTTTTTTTTAATTTCTTGGTTTCGTTAAACGTTAAAATGTTGTTTGGTGGTGTTAATCCAGGGGATGACTTTCATAAAGGTAAGTAATCTTTTTTTTTTTTTTTGATAAGTTTTATCACAGTTACTTCATTTTAAATTATCAATTTTTTTTTGGAAAATTAGATAACCTTGTTGTGTTCAGTGATTTTATTTATCATTTTGGTTTTTATTTGTAGGTTATTCTCATCAGGAAGAATGCAAAGTTGTTCTTCAAAATAAAGACCTTTGGGCAAAATTTCATCAGCATGAAACGGAAATGATCATCACCAAATCAGGAAGGTTAGTAATTTTTATTTACGTCACTGTTGCATTTAATTTTAATTAAATTACTGAGGTTTTAATTCAAGTAATTTTGGTAGCTAATAATTTTTTTTTAAGAATTCCTTAATTATTTTCAAATGACAAGTTAATTATTTTGTTTTTAATTATTGCTCTAATTGTAATTATTATTTGTTAATGGTCATAACTACCTAGTTGCTAAGTCAAAAATGAATGAATATTTCTAGAATTTCTAATTGCAAGTACAAAACTATTTTCTGTATTTTTTTCAAAATTTTAGTCCCATTATGGTCAATTTTTAGCTATTTTCTTAGAATCACTTATTTTTAAATTATTAAAACAAATACATTTGAGACCCTCACAACGAGCTCTTTCATTTAATATGTAACACGGTATTTTTTTAATTTTTCAATTAGCCCCCCAAAAGTGACCCCACATTCAAAATTCAATTATTTACGTTACATGTTCGTTTAGCCCTGGTGTAGTGAATATTATTTCTATAGGTTTCTATTAGTGGAATTTTTTTTTCAAAATTATTTAGATTATTTATTTATTTGGTACCCACATAATTTTTAAGGGGGTAGTAATAACTTATAGGTACACCGCCACAATTAAGTACCTAAATGTTATGTAATGTTTATTTAATTATCTTTCGGTAAAAGTTTTTATTATATTCACTTAACACTAATTAATAGGATTAGGGACTTAATTAAATATGATTTCCTGAGTGAAGTTTCTGTTAATTTTCGTAACATTAACTGCATGTAGGAATTTTTCTTTTTAATTTTTTTTTGGTTAATTTTAAAAAAAAAAAAGAGCACGTACCTATTACTTTAATTATTCACAAAATAACCACTTATAGTTTTTTAAAACGTGCTTTACTATAACTTTTCTGTTGAAAATATCTTGGTTTTCTGGATTACTTTACTTTGCATATGGCGAACGAGAGCCGCCATATTGAATTTCATCATTAATTTGGGGTTTTTCTTTTTAGATCACCAATCATATTAATTTATTTTGCTACATCGTAATTGGGTTTCTACTTAATAATTTTTGACGTAACTTTTTTTTCTATAATTTTGAAAATTTGAATAATTAAACAGTAAAATTTAAAATTTACAAAAAGAGCTTATTAAATTATTGTGAAATTCTATTGATATTAATTTTTTAATCTTTTAATCCTGTTGAAAAAATTATCACCAGAAGAATCTAAAGTTCTTACAATTTTAATTATTTTGTGTGTAATTAATTTCGGGAGATTTTTGAAAATGCAACCAATTTTTTTTTTAACTGTCAGAATTTTATATCAATTGTCCTCTTAGTATTAGAGACCAAGTAAATGGGTGAATGCACTAAATAGACGAGAAAATAACAAATAAAAGTTAAAATCTACTCCAAATATACAGAAAAGATACATCAGATATGTACAAATAGAAATAAATAAAATTTAGATCATTCTTCAACTTTATTTAATTGTTATAACAACAAATAAACCGAAAAATCTTATATTGACTCATATTATTTATAAAAAGTTTTTATGGTAATACGTGGCAACACCGCTACATACGTAGGTCAGTACGAAAAACTTTACTCATAATTTTTAATATCTATTAGGCAAGTTCTTGTGGATTTTCGATTTCTATATCTGACAAATACAATGATTTTTTATAAAACCTAAATTTTAAGGATTTTGTAATACATTTCACTTTGGCAAATCGCCAGCACTTGACAGGAAAACTTAACATAACCTAAACTCTTACTTAATAACCAACTGTCAAGAAAAAAAATACCCCAAGCGATATCGCCACGTTTAAAATTGTTTATGTATATGACTTATTTTTGTTTTTTTTTTTGTTATTCTCATTCATAATTATTTAAAATACCTATACTTCGAAACGTAAGCTCCGTTTATTTGACATGGTAGTTAAAAAGGCATCGTATTTATTTGAAATCTTTTTGCGTTAATGGGTTCTTAAAATTGTCGCCTCGGCAATCAATAGTAGATTATAAGAAAGACAAACTCGCGACAGTGGTCGGTCTGTTCTGGTGCCAAGTCCACTAACACCAGACATTGCAAAAGAGCCCGTTAACACTTGACTTAAGGGCCGAAAGGGGCCGCCAACAGACCTACGGCCACCCATTGCTTTAATCTCTTCCGGAAAGCATGCCGCCCTCTTAACATACCATGATATCCTCAAGTTCTTGGACAATGGGCACAATGAAGTGTTCACGCCGTACTTAAGAAAAAAAGACAACCAGATATTTACGATAATCTTATACTCGTGTGTAGTATCTTATTGTTAGAAAAAGAAATATTTTTTTTTTTAAACGAATTTCCTGTAAATTATGTTTTTAAATGATTATAAATGAGAATAATTATCACGAAAGTATTAAAATAAAAAAATAAGTCAAATACAAAAATTGTTGTAAACGTGGCAACATCGTCTGGGGTATTTTTTTCTTAACAGTTGGTTAGTCAGTTAGAGTTTAGGTTATGTTAAGTTTTCCTGTCAAGTGCTGGCGATTTGTTAACGTGGAATTTATTATAAAATCATCGAAATTTAGGTTTAATAAAAAATCATTGTATTTATCAGATATAAAAATAGAAATTCCACAAGAACTTGCCTAATAGATATTAAAAATTATGAGTCAAGTTTTTCGTACTGACCTACGTAAGTAGCGGTGTTGCCACGTATTATCATAAAAACTTTTTATAAATAATAAGTAGGTATGAGTCAATATAAGGTTTTTCGGTTTATTTGTTGTTATAACAATTAAATAAAGTTGAATGATCTAAATTTTATTTAATTCTATTTGTACATATCTAATGTATCTTTTCTGTATATTTGGAGTAGATTTTAACTTTTATTTGTTATTTTTTCGCTTATTTAGAGTATTCACCCATTTAATAATTTATTACTCTAGTACTAAGAGGACAATTGATCTAAAATTGTGACAGTCGAAGTTTCAAAAAAATTGGTTGCATTTCAAAAATTTCCCGAAACTAATTACACACAAAATAATTCAAATTGTAAAAACTTTAGATTCTTCTGATGATAATTTTTCCAACAGGATTATATTATTAAAAAAGTAGTACTAATAGAATTTCAGAATAATTTAATACGCCTTTTTTGTAAATTTTAAATTTTACTGTTTAATTATTCGAATTTTCAAAATTATATAAAGTAAAATTACGTTACAAATTATTTAGTAGATACCCGATTACGATGTAGCAAAATAAATGAATATGATTGGTGATCTAAAAAGAAAACCCCCAAATAAGTGATGAAATTCAATATGGCGGCTCTCGTTCGCCATATGCAATGTAAAGTAATCCGGAAAACCAAGATATTTTCAATAGAATAGTTATGGTAAAGCACGTTCTAAAACTGTAACTGATTGTTTTGTAACTAATTAAATTTTATTAATTTTTTTCAAAAAATTTACATTTATAAGAAAAAAATTTTCTTCATCAGTTTGTATAAATACAATATCTAATTTAAACAAGATTGTCAAATAGAATGTTTTAAATATTTGCTTTTGTGTTGTCCATCGAAAATGCAAATACATAAATGTAAACTGTATGGAGAAAGTGGAGGCGCCTTGGCAATTATCGTCCCTTATCATGCGTAGATAAAATTTGCCCGAAAGGCAGCCGGGGTTAATTACGTCGCTAATGCTTTTGGCTTTTTGAGTGGCGCGTTTTAAAAGTTGTACCAATACGTGGAGTTGGCACAACGTACAAGCAAAGCGTATTGGGGGTGGTTCTGGTTGTTAAGAGGTTCAGTCAATTGTTTATCTCAAACACCGTGGCGCCTTCAAGGGCGACATGTAAACAAACTTTTAAATGCACAGTCATTTTCCTGTTTGTGTGCCCCAACGGGAGCCAGCATCCGAAAGGCCGGGGGAGGGAGGGAACGAGCTGACGTTCGTTATGATTAATTATCTGGCGACAGTCAAAAACAATGGGACGATTTTCGGGAATGTTAGAAATGCACATAGAAGTGACCACGCACTTTTTGAAAACATACTTTCAGACAGCTGTCTTGATCAATTTGAAAGATCTATTGGTTTAGGAAACACCCTGTATACGTCGTAATATTTTGGTCCCATTATCTATTAATCACCACGTATAGAGATAATATCATTATTATTGATTAAAAATCAAAAAAAAATAAAAAATGTCAATCTCAAAACCGTTGATCGATTATTTAATTTTGGGTGTTTGGGCTCCAGAGAGTCGACATGCAGACGTATAAAATTACCCAACGGAACGTTTTGGCAAATGTCATTTCGGTGGATGACTCGACAAAAGAGCGTGGAGGGCTCGTGAAGCCGCCGGTCGTCCGTTGTGCTTTTGTTTTTATAATTATAATCTCCGCAGACTACGTGCAAACACGACTCGAAATGGGGCGGAATTTCGTTTCAGAAGAAGCGGAAGTACTAAAGAAAATAGACCTAAATTACGGTGATTTATACAGTCGGACCTCTCGGCAGCTTGTTAAAAACCACACACTGTGTACGAAGCAAATCTTGCCGCCCCAACACTGATGAGGGTGCCACAATCAACCGCGTAAATAATAACAATCTTGTTGACAAGAATTAATTTATAAATTATATGTGTATCTGTCTGTATGTTCACTAAAATTAATGATTCTGGGTTTTGTACTTTACGTCTACAATTTTTTGAAGCCAAAATTTAAACCGTTTGTTTTTGACACGACGAAATGAGTAACAGTGGCGTGTCAGGGGGGCAGTTTTAGGAATAAAAAAATGTACGCCACTGACTTTTTTAAAAAAAATTTTTCGGATTAAGCAGTTAATAATACAACTTTTTTGTCTCTTAATATTTCTTCCTATGTGATTTCGTTTTCGAGAAAAAAAATAAAATAATTACGCTACACGTCGTTCCAATATACAGGGTGTTTCTTTACGGTATGTCATAATTACAAGAGCTCATTCCTGAACCGATTTTAAGTAGAAAAGTTCATATAAACATGTGCCCTTAAAAGTGTAATTTTCAAGATACAGGGTGTCAAAGATTTTTTAAAAAAATGGTTTTTTGTTAAATAACTCAAAGATCCTTGTGCCGATTTTTTTGAAATTTGGCAACGTTGTTTCCTATAATAATATGCTAAGTTAGCACTAATTAGTAGATAATAATGAGTTCCAGTGGCGTCTCAGGGGACAGTATTAGAAATAAAATTTGGAAAAAAATGTACGCCACTGACTTTTTTAAAAAAATATATAATATAAATATTTTTATTAATATTTCTTGGTATGTGACTTCGTTTTTGAGAAAAAATAAAATAAAAACCACTTCATTACAAGTTGAAATTTTTTTTTTAAAAATCAATTTAACTGGATTTACATACTGAAATTATTACGACCAATGCTGCCAATTTTCAATAGAATCTGCAGAAAAATCATTGTGCTATTAATAAAGAATACCCTGTATAATTAATGTTTCACAGTTATACAGTTGGTAGCATTTTTAAATACTCAGTACTACAGCTTCTATAGATAAGATACTCCATGTGGTGGACAGATTCATTTAACAACAGAACTGTTTATAATAATAAGCCTATAGATGAGGATTTGATTGTTTATGTAGGATGTAACAGTAGTGCGTACGAGTTATTGGGTTAGGTAGGTCAGGGCAGGAAACTGGTGTTTTGTTTAGCGCTTGTCATGCCATCGAATACAGTGTGTTTGTATTTGGTATTTTGCACTAAACCGAGAGCTGCTGGGCACACATGTGGTTTCTTTCTGTCGCTTCCACACTTTGTTTACTTCCCCCGACGACACGCAGACCAAATGCAAACATTATGCGATTCTCGTGTTTATAAACAAAACGTATCAAAATGTTCGCAGCTACTGATAGTAGCAAAAGAACTACAGACTGTGACAACTCACATATGGTAACTGCTGACAACGAGTGAGATTTTAATTTTTTTCTTTCCAGGCGAATGTTTCCTGCTTTCCGAGTCCAAACTTATGGCCTGGATCCAAACGCTCATTACTGTGTTCTATTGGAATTTTCATCGGCCAGTTCTTGTCGATACAAATATTCCGCATCAGGTGGATGGACCGCCGCTGGTGCGGAAGAAGCCCATTCTCCTCACAGAATTTATCTTCATCCAGAATCTCCAGCCACTGGAGAACACTGGATGGCGCAACCGATTTCTTTTGGAAGGTGAGAGTGGTCACACTTTTACTGGTGTAAAAATGTTAATGAAAATGTGTTGTTATTTTCAGACTGAAACTGACGAATACACCGAATCCTCCACCTGGACACATTGTTTTGTCTTCCATGCACAAATATCAACCTCGTATAATCATTGTGCAAACCACGGATCCGCGGACTTTAGGCTGGGCTCCTTCCGTTTCAACAGCGTTTCCGGAAACGGAATTCATCGCTGTGACTGCTTACCAAGTAAGTTATGAAGTTTATTTGAAAATTAAAATTGTATGTATTCGCATTCGCGCATGTGCGTATATTTTTTGACATCCGCATCCGCATTGTCAGCTAATATTCGCATTTTTCTTGACATCCGCATTCGTAAGATTAAATATACATAAATTAAATGACGTCAGATTGAAAATCTGAATATTCTGATTCATATACTCGTATTTCTTAACATCCGCATCCGTATTCGCAAAATTAAACGTACACAAAGTACGACTACAGATAAATAGCGTTAGGAATATCCGCATCCGCATTGTTTTTAAATATTCTTGACATCCGCATTGGAATATTCACGTATATACTCGTATTTCTCGACATCCGCATCGGCAAAACTAAATATTCATGATGTGTAAATATAGATAAATGGTGTCAGTTTGTAAAATCTGATCATCGACATCCGCATTTACAAACATCTACCTTTACATCCGCATTCGTAAGATTAAAAATATACATAAGTACGATTTTAAATGACGCCAGTTTGAAAATCTCAATATGCGCATTCAAATATTCACGAATATACTAATATATCTTGACATCCGCATGCGCAAATATTCTTATATTTATTTACAGCCGCATCCGCATTCGTAAGATTAAATATACATAATCTGTCATCTCAAATGACGCCAGATTGAAAATCTGAATGTTCTCATTCACATACTTGCGAATATACTCGTGCTTCTTGACATCCGCATCTTCAAAACTGAATTAAATTCGTGTATATCAGTGTTGTAACGAATATTCGTATTCACATTCGCGTATGTTCGTATATTTCTTGACATCCGCATCCGCATTCGCAAAATTAGACGTACACGAAGTACGAATATAGATAAATGGCGTCAGATTTATAGTAGGAATATGCCTATCCGCATTATTTGTAAATATTCGCATATTCTTGACATCCGCATTCTAATATTCACGTATATACTCGTGTTTCTCGACATCCGCATCGGCAAAACTAAATATACATGATGTGTAACTGTAAATAAATGGTGTCAGTTTGTAAAATCTGATCATTTCAATCCATATTTTCAAACATTCTGTACATCCACTTTCACATCCGCATTCGTAAGATTAAATATACATAATCTGTTATTTCAAATGACGTCAGATAAAAAACCTGAATATTCTCATTCACAAACTCGTGAATATAGTCGTATTTTTTGACATCCGCATCCGCATTCAAATATTCACGAATATACTGATATATCTTTACATCCGCATTCACATCCACATTCGTAAAAGTGAATATATATATAGATAAATGACGTCAAATTGTAAAAACTGTTTATCTCCATCTACCACATCCGCATTCGCATTTGAATTCGCAAAAAAAAAGCATCATAAATGTGCGATTCAGACCGACAACGATTTATGACCGTTGTATAGTCATCAGCCGTCGTCGTCTCCGTAGGAGACTGGGACCGTGCATAGGGTGGGCGAGAGATGCAATATGTCACTCTCACAACTTCACGGTGCCTCGAAATCCGCAAGCAAGCAATTACGTCGTGTTTTTCGGGTGCCGAATTGCCTGGCGCCTCTTTAAGGACCCAGAAGGCCGAAGAGCTATCTGGTTTCCGAGACACGGAACTAATTGTATATTAACGGAAAATAAAAGCACGGACGAGTTGACGTCTTCCGTTAAGTGGCATCTTCGATAGGTTTCGTGCGCCACCGGTATCGGTCTACTGCGACAGGGCGTGAAAAGATGTTTTACATAATCTTTATGCGGTTGGTAATCACTTTTGTAGCAGAGGACCGGTGCATCCTTAAAAAAATAAATAAATAAAAAAGTCGCCAAACCAAGTTACGTTATTAAATAACATTTTTTAAATAATTTTAGATTTTATTAAGATGAAATTTCAAATTAGTCTATGAAGTGAAAATAATAATAGATACATAATTAGTTATTTAGATGACTTTTTTGTTCAACTTTTTGAGGGTGCACCTCTCACCTCCGGTAACATATTCGATGTTTTAATGACTCGTTTCCTATGTGAGGGATGGTTATTATAAAAGATGCGCTATACTTCCGTGACATAACACGCTTTCAACAAAAAAATTATAATAACCTATCACAAACATTTTTTTTATACAGGGTCATTCAAACTGAGTGATACATTAGGGAAATTAAGCAAGTTAGAGATTTGAAAATTTGGCACTAGAGGTTATCGAGGGTGATCTTTCTAATTAAAATACTTTCAATTGTCCGCCACTTCCGGTGATACCGGAAGTTGATGTCAACTTTTCTATTTTAAATGGAATGGTATATCTACTTTTTATGACGAATTCGCATTAAACACGAAATTTTAAGGTGACTTTGTTGACCAATTTGTATACCTATGATGTTTCTGAGATAATTTAATTTATAGAAAAAAAAATATCTTCTTATGCCAAAAGATAATAATAACTAACCACCCATTTTTTTTTTTCAGAATGAAAAGATCACAAAATTAAAAATAGATAACAATCCATTCGCTAAAGGTTTCAGAGAAAACGGCCAATCGAAATGCAAAAGAAAAAGACCAAATCTAGAAGACGACGAAGAACCGTCGTCCAAAATACATAAAGAAGACGAAAATTCGCGATCTTTATTGCACCCACGGTTATCTTCATCGCGTTTAGATTCCCCAGAAGAAAGCATATCATATTTGTCTTGGTCGTCTTCTAGTCCCGAATTAATCACAGACAGAGTGCCTTCAATTTCCCCCAGATTGTATCACCAATCATTTAATCATTTCAATCGAAATGGTTTGTTTTATTTCAGTGAAAACGTACAAAATGCCCAGTTTGGTTGTGATTACTATTATCCTGCTTATGTTAACCCTTTTTCAAGTTTATACCCCTCTTTTTTCTCCCCGTATATCGCCTATCCCCATCAAATCATTCAAAATGGCAAGTTTGAACCGTTACCAAAAAAGTTTACCGATTTTTCTATTAAAGCGATCACTGGTTTACCTTAAACGATATTATTAATAAGTACTTACGTGTTACGCTTGATAATTAACGTTACCAAACTGTTTTTATGTTAAGAATAAACGTTGAAAAGACTGTATATTTTTTCATTATTTATTGTACAACTGACATTTTTTTAGAATAAGTTTTTAGTTAATAAGAATGTATATTTTGTAATATTTTTTTATAAAAAAAGTTCCTATAAAAACAATTAAAACGGCACAAAAAGGTATTATTTATTAATATTTCCTGCTTATTCCGTAATTATTTAATTCTGGGTCTAGACAATCAACTGGTAATTTTGAAGATTATGTTCCTAGCTATTTAATAGAATTAAATGAAAAGTTTAAAACTAACACTTTAGTTAAAAAGTTTTAGTTTAAACATTTTTAATAACAGCCAAATACTCCTAACTTATAGGCAACCAGTTTAAGCGGCATGCATATACTTCAGTACAATAAAGAAATCAACGCGTTGTAGTATGTATAATAAATTCTAAGAAACACGAATTGTCGGCCCAATACGGTTAGGTAATAATTAATTAATTAATTTTTCATTAATTTATTGAGTTACTTTAACTTGTTTCACTATTTTATACGTATTATAAAATATGAGCAAGTGTTAGAAACGTGTGAACCAGCCTTAATATACTATGTTAAAAAATTGGCTGTATGATGCCAGTATTCAACGTTCACAAAAATGACAGATGATTGTCTTCATTGTTGTATTTACATTTCCAATTCTTTTAATTATTTGTCAGTTTCCTGAAAGTGCAGTCATTCCTTCAGTAGATTTAGTGAAATATTTGTGTAAAAAGTGTCCATTATTAACCACCAATCACTCCTTTAACATAAATGTTAGTATACGGATAATTATTGATTTTGGTGAGTGATAACCTCAAATTGATCTTCTGGGTTTATGATTTAAAACGAATTTTTAACAAAATAATACAATTGTAAGAAGTAAATTAATTCGTTTTTCGATATTCAAGATTATTTATCATTTATTTACTTTAAAATTGTATAATTTATTAGAAATACAAAGATAAATAATACGAAAAATAGTAGAGATAAATCAATTCTTTGTTTATAGTTACGTATTTAACAGTATTTAAACATTATCACATTTTTAACCTTTACGCATATATTAATTGAATATAATTATGTAATAGTAACTATTACGAAGGCGAGGTAAATTATGTGTACAAAATACAAAACAACTATGCAAATACGTTTAGAATTAGAAATTATTACACGACGTTTATTTTGTGTATTAAAATTTTGATTAATACGTCTATTAGGGATGCAGAAATAGATAGTTATGCCTATTTAATGTTAGGTATTTTAGTTGCAAATTTTTTATCTTATCAGTTCCCAATTTTAATACTCTACGCATATGTATCATATCGTATTCGTTAATCTTTAGTGAGTGTTATCTTAGTTTTCTGTATGTATGTTTTTGCGATCATAACTATTTATTCATATCTAATTAAAAGAATTATCGCAGATATGTGAAAATATACTATGATTAGGTAAACGCCAAACTTTTCATTTATCTATTACTGTGTACACTGTGCGTCTCATAAATTTATCATAAGCTCATGTCTCACAATCTCCTTAAAGTTCGTTTTGAAAAACATGAAAAGTACGAGAGAGTGCCCAGTGAATCACACCACTATACGTGGAAAGAAATAAAGGGAAAATTCTCCCTCAGTGATTCATCGCAATCTCAACAACGAAGAAAAACTGAAAATGAGGTAATTTTTAGGGCAGAGTATTTTTTTGCTATTTGCTTTAAAATTGCGAGAATTTTCGTATTTTTTTGTCAGCATAAAATTGCTAAATCCAATTATAAAAGAAACAAAATGAAAATATTAAGAAATTTTAGTAATTTTTTGAGTGAGTGCAAAAGTTCGTTACAAAAATATTTTTTTTATTTCTTAATTATTTAAAGGTCGTTGGCGTGTAGATGTTTTTATTATCATATTTAATATTTTACCGTTGTAATATATCTTCCATTCATTTAAAAAATGCATTCAGTCTTATCATCTTTAAGTTAGACTTCCTGAAAATTAATCTGTTGTTCTATAAAGAATGAGACTTTTTGTTATTGTTAATTATAAATTATTTAAAAAGATGTGGCTATGAACCGAGAGGACCCGGGTTCAATCCCGATTCAGAGATCTTATAATCCTGTAGAAATCCCCCATGTCCTGGCAGTTAGTTATACAACGCATTAGCTTTAGCAAGAGCATCACTGGTTGCAAACTTAACTTGTTTGAATAGGTTTTTAAAATTTTTTTACAAGTGCTATTGGACGAATTTTTTTAAAAAAATTAACTTCCACAACAAATTTTTTTCTTAATTTAAAATTAAGTAAGTCCTTCTAAAAAATATCTTGGCTAAGGCACAATAAATATTTCCTGTTTTTGAAAATATTTATCAGCAGATTTACGTAAAGTTATTATTTGTATATTTGTATAATATGTAAATGTTTTCTTATCGGTTATCAATTATAGAGTGGTCGTCGAATTGTACTAACGGAAACATTTTAATGTTATCTCGTGTCTCGTAAACACTATTTATTTATCGGATAGATTCGTGTGCATAAAATTGTTATTTCTTGAAAATTGTCGTTCCAGTTTTTGAATTTACAATTTTCACTAAGTTTTCATTTTCTTTTCGTTTGTGAATAATTATGATATGTCAGAAAAAAGCAGTTTTAGTGGTCTGTCGAGTAAAGGCAGTTCGACCAGAGGGTTGGTGTCTAGTTCTGAACATTTACCCTTGATCTTAACAACCCCTAAAACTTACGGTTCTTTGTTCCCATATTATCAGTTCATGAAAAATGTTATTGGAAGTACACAGGTAACGTTTTATCTTGTTTTAATTAGGTTCTTAATTAAGACAAATAACTACAGAAACTAGTGCAAGAATTTTGTTTTCATTACCAAAAATTTATTATTTAACATAAATATTGAGTGAAGGTTTTTATCGATAAATCAATTTCAATCGCCGTAATAAGCAACTTTAACTTTTACATACAATTTATTTGTATACCTCTCTATTTTTTACGCCGATAATAATTAAATAGTGTAATATTTTATACATTCTATGCACGCTATAATTATTTAATATTTACGTAACAGTTAAATGTTTAAGTAATTTAAAGTCGACATTTGTTATACAATTTTTTATTACATCCTTATTGTTATTATAAAACTTGGCAATGAAACTTATGGTTGAGCTCTAGTTATACATAGTCGCTTCTTTAAATAATATAACGTATAATTCATTTAACAAATAAACTCCACAGTACAATCACAGTTATGTAACACACGATTAAGTATTTTTTAACTAATGATATTACTATTTTTTAGTAGCTACTGTGCCCTGTTATATTTTAAAATTGGGGGGTTGTAGGTTATTCTAAAAAAAATCTAAGACATTATAGATCTTTTTAAAAAAATGTGGAATATTATAGATACATCTGGAAGATTCTAGATCATTCTCGAAAAATCTAGAACATTATAAGTCATTCTCAAATCATCTGGATCATTCTAGATAATCCTGAAAACATCTGGAATATTCTCAGATTATTCTCGAAAACTCTAGAATATTATAGGTCATTCCTGAATAAATCTAGAACATTGTAAATCATTCTCAAATAATCTGGAACATTCTAAATCATTCTCAGATTATTCTTGAAAACTCTAGAATATTCTAGGTCATTCCAGAAAAATCTAGAACATTGTAAGTCATTCTAAAAAAAACTGGAACATTGTAGGTCATTTTCAAAATATCGTTTGAGTTAGTTACGTCATCAAAGTGAATTAGGGGATTCCCATATTCTTCACCATTCTCTTTACTGACGTTTCAATTAAATATTTTGTATATTTCGTTGAGAATGTCGACATAAAAGTTGTCACTGGGTAACTGGAATTTGGCAGTGTGTATTTGATTGTTTTAATTCTTAATTAATTACTCAACACCCACTAATTGTAAGTAGTGTGGATCTAAATATTATAGGCAGTTAAAACCACATTTAAATTCGTACTTACTTACTGTATAGTGTATGTTTATAAAAATAGACTACAAAATTCAATTGACTTCAAAAAAGGAGTTGTTAAATAACGTCTAATCTGCTTCCCTTCAGTCCTGTTTCTGCCTCTAATATATTCCAAACACACGTTTCCTAATCTTTTTCGCGTTTATTAACTTATTCAGGTAAAAGAACTTTTAAGAGCAAAACAAAACAACATTACTTTCCCTCAATTAAATTTTTAAAATAATTTATTATCTTTTATCAGTAAAATGCACACATGCATTAGAAGTGCATATTTGTGTGTATGGATAGTGTATCGTATCAAATATGTCAATATTTGCACTAAAATAACAATGTTCGTTCGCCGATAAGTATTTAGTTTATTTATCAAACAACCGATTGCGACCACCGCACCGCGCAAACTATTGTATGTTGCGTACTGTACATAACTTTAATTTAACGCGTGTATACAAACAAACAAACAGGAGTACATATAAACAACGTGTACCTACATGCCATTAATTTCATTGTTTTCCAACTAACAATACACATTCGCGGTACCAGCAGCACGCTTTTCGTCGGTTTATTTTATTATACCCAATTAAAAGTACGTGATGATGGTCCGTTTGTTTAAGCCCATTGCGTTTAATTAGATAAAATTAATATCGTTGTAATAGTGCCGATTAAGCAGCTTGCGGACGAGTTTGTAGTTTCCTATACCAGTGCGTCTGTTAATATCGATCAAGATGTTTAAATATCCGAAAATGTTTCACTTGCAGGTGAGGCGAAAATATATATATTTTTTTTTTTCAAAAAATAATCTAAAATTTCGGTTAAAATGAGTCCCAAAAAGGCATAAATTAAGTTGAATTGGAGGTCTTATATTGTGTACTAATTATTATTTTTTTAATTTACTTATTTGCGAACGTTCCACAACTTCTGGCTCAGACCACATCACTCGAAGGTTCAATTTGCGTTAATATCGTACAAAATGATGAAAAATCTCGTCCACGACTTGTGGTTGCGACTAGTGGCTGCCACATGTGGCTCAGCCACGCTACTAGAGGCAGGGACTACTGGCTATACGAGGCCACAAGTCGCGTTAACTTTTTTATACCTTTGGTGATACTAAATGACAACTACATAGTTGTCCACGACTTGTGGCGACGACTAGAGGCTATCACAAGTGGCTGGATGTGACCACTAGTCGCGCCAACTTTTCTATCCTTTTACCGAAATATGTCCATGACTTGTGGTGACCACTAGTCGTCGCTACTAAATCGGAGGCGATCACATGAGAACGTTTCCTTGTCAGTTCTTGAACTTTATCAGTTATTTTTGAATTAGGGACACAATGTCTTCTCCGACACCTCCCACGAAAGCTCGTCATAGTATTGACAGTCCTACTGACGTCCCCCCTAGACGTCGTCGATCTTTTCTTAACTTGCACATACCCGATTCTCCATGGAGAGGATCCCTTGGGCATTTACATTTGCCCTCGTTCACTGTCACCACCCCCGAGGGCGAACAACGGAGCATGTTTCATTTCGCCCTCAGGAGGCACTCGCAAAATGTAAATCTTCGTAATTATGTACAAAAGTACAAACATACGAAAATACTCCAGATATATATATAATGTATTTTACTAATTGGGTGCCATTCATAAAAGAAATATATAATGACTTATCTGCAAAACATTTGGATTTTCCCAAATATGAAATAAATGTTTTGTTTATTTCTTTATCAAATTTTTTGCTTAAATTTATAATTTAATTTTTTTTTTAATAACTAATGTATTTTTTATCTAATATGCTACTGACTTCCGAATTATAAAGTTATTAAAATCGTTAGATAATAATTTACTGAATCACAAAAATAGTTTGATTTAATGCGTGGGCACTTAAAGAACATATTATTATTTTTGAAAATTGGAGGAATTTTGTTAGTAGACCAAAGTACATCAATGGCAAACCACAGACATTCTTTTCCCATTAAATAACGCAAGTAAAATTAACATTAGTGCTTAGTGTTAATCGGAAAGTAAAAGTGCAGTATTGAAGGGCTCGTCTACAAAAATACAAAACGAAACGTCGTCGAAAAAAAGAAACTAAAAATGTTGGCAGTCAAAAAATTTTTGTACACTTTTATTCGCGCTGTTTTGTGGGGTATTTTCAGATGTTCGTTGTACAAAAGCGAGTTGAGTGCCTAAAACAATAATAAAATTGTCTTTATTATAACATGGCATGAACCCAGTTGATGCACTAACACAAAAACTTAACGATTAAACAAACTTATTTTTAGATTATTATTTATTGCAAGCAATTCCACATCATTGTTTTTGCGATTGTTTAATTTACTATCTGCGTTTGCCATATACTTTTAACTCAACTTATGTGCGGCCAGTTTCAATATAGATACCGTCAGTAGTGTCCGGTGGTTGTAAAACAACCCCTGGTGGGTGTAGAAAGGTATTTTTGAGAATAAATGAAAATTTTCTTTTAAAAATACCATAAATGTACCTATTCATTCATATTTAAAAATATATGACTATTAGGTAAGAGAAAATATTGCTAATTATGATAATTAATATTGTCAGCAACTTTGAGTCTTTAGTATGCAGTAATTTATATTGAAACAAACCGTTCATTGTGTAATAATAATACGTATTTTATCCATAATATTAATGTCAATTCGCTTATTACAATTAACGTGTTTGGAAGTGACTTAATGTTTGCCAGTTTTGTTGTTACTTTTTTTTAATTTTGATTTATTATTTTCCATTTAGACTCTGCATCCTACTGAGTCCATGGTGTCATTGTGTTACCGATCTTTGGCAGCTTACATAAACGATGACGACCTGCAGGGGCTCAGAAATTTTCTCGAAAATAGACAGATCATTATCGATGACAGAGACGAAGTAAGTAAGAAATACAAATTTTATTTGCATTTTTTCCCAATTAATTAATTGTGTACGAAATAGATTTTTGAAAAAAAAAAAAAAGATTTGATTGATTAAATTTTTATATTAGAATGGAGCCACTGCACTCATGTTGGCCGCTACCAAAGGGAAACTGGATTTCGTACGAGAACTTTTGACCCACGGAGCCGATCCTAACATAGAAGACAGCGACTCCTGGACAGCACTTCATTGTGCATCAAAAGAAGGACATGTCGACATCTGCTACGAGTTACTTCAGCACGATGCCAAGATCGATCCCAGAGAAATGGTAATTGTAGATAATTTCTAAGATCGACGCAAGAAGGCGTATCTCAGTTTAAGACGCCATCCGGGAGTTGTTAATAACACATAAGTGACTGTAACATATTTACAGGGAGGCTGGACTCCTCTCATGTGGGCCTGTTACAAAGGTAGAACGCAAGTGGTCGATTTATTACTGAAAAGTGGCGCTGATGTGAACGCACACGGAAACTATCACATATCTGCGTTGTTATGGGCCGCTGGTCGTGGTCATACGGACATTGTCGAGTCTCTTATCAAACACGGCGCGAAAATAAACATCGGGGACAAATACGGGACTACAGCTCTGATATGGGCCTCCAGAAAAGGCCACACGGAAATTGTGGAACTCCTTTTGAAAGCCGGTATTTAATTCCTTTTAAAAATAAGTAAAAAGTATTTAATTATTATATTTTAAATTCAGGATCCAATGTCGATACAGCTGGTATGTACTCATGGACGGCTTTGTTGGTGGCAGCCCAGGGAGATCACGTAGAAATCGTGCACCATCTGCTGGAATGCAAACCGAACGTGAACGCCCTCGACAAAGACGGATGCAGTGCCCTTATGATAGCCTGCAAGGAAGGCTATTACGAGGTTGCAACAGCGTTAATTAACGCTAATGCTTATATAAATATACAGGTAAGTACCTACGTCTTTCTACTTAAATACTTTATACTTAGGTACTTTACAGGACAGGGCTGGAGACACAAATCTAATACATGCGGTTAAGGGTGGACACAGAAACATTGTAGAGGCACTTCTGAAGAAATACGCAGACGTGGACATATGTGGAAAAGACAGAAAGACTGCCATTTATATCGCAGTAGAGAAAGGAAATCCCAGTATTGTTAGGATTTTATTAAACGCTAATCCAGATCTCGAAATAGCAACAAAAGTAAGTGATCAAATAATTTCTTGATTCGTCTTAAATCTGTTGTAACAATTGTAGGATGGCGATACGCCCATGTTAAAAGCGGTACGTTCCAGGAATGCGGAAATCGTTCAGCTCTTGCTGGACAAGAAAGCCAAAGTTTCGGCAGCTGACAAGAAAGGCGACACTGCCCTGCACATTGCCATGCGTGCACGATCTAAACAAATAGTCGAAATACTTCTGCGCAATCCTAAACATAGCCAGCTGCTTTACCGGCCGAATAGGGCCGGAGAAACGCCGTATAATATCGATATGAGTCACCAAAAGACGATCCTGGGTCAAATATTCGGTGCAAGTGAGTTTATGCGTAAATAAATGTGCTAACAAATTAATTATTACTTCGTAGGAAGGCTTAATACGAATGAAGATAACGAAAATATGCTCGGTTACGATTTATACAGTAGCGCGTTAGCTGATATTTTGAGTGAGCCGTCGTTATCGATGCCAATAACTGTTGGACTTTATGCCAAATGGGGCAGCGGAAAGTCTTTTCTTTTAAATAAATTGAGAGGTAAGTAACGAAAGCGACAGTAAGTGTGCGACGTTGCCTGGGCGGCGCAATGCGTTTATGCGCATCTGTAATGGAAGACATTTTTTAATTTAAGATGAAATGAAGAACTTTGCGAGGGAATGGATTGACCCGACATTCAAGTTTACCAGTTTGTTGTTTCTAGTCGTAGCACATGTAAGTTTAGTGTTTGGCGTAGTCGTGGGACTTTCACTTCACAGCTGGATTTTCGGACTAATAAGCGGCGGATGCGTTTTCATGCTGTGCTATTTTTTTATAGCGTTAGTTTGGTTTGCGAACAAGAGGTAAAAATTAATTTACAAAAATATTAAACAGTCAAAACTTTTCTACATATTGAGAAATTATTTTTAAGGTACGATTGGGACTGGCCGTATACTTTTAACGCAAAATTGAGCAGACGACTTAACAGTTTGAAGTTAATTTTGCTAGTAATGTTTTGTCATCCTCCGGGTGCCCAGTCGCATGACCTTTTTTCGGTGCAACCAATAAGGTAAAGTATGAATTTAATATAAATATAAATTTGACAGTAGAGGTTATCAAAGACGATGTTTTTTACTAAAACACTTTCAACTGTCCATCACGTCCGGTTTTATATCGGAAATTGATGTCAACTTTGTTATTTTAAATAGAATGCTATATTTTTTAAGACGAATTCGGATTAAACACGAAATTTTAAGATAATTTTTTCTGAACGCTCTGTATAAATTATTAAGTTCAATTTTATCAAGGCGTTAGCTTTGAAATTCAACTATTACTGGTAAAAATTTCAACACTCCAAGTCAAATTTTTTGGAAGTTCTGATTTTTCATAATTTGGGTTGCAGTAGCGATTTTTTTTTCTATAAATTAAATTATCTCAGAAACCGCTTATCGTAGGTATACAAATTGGTTAACAAAGTCATCTTAAAATTTCGTGTTTAATCCGAATTCGTCGTAAAAAATATACCATTCCATTTAAAATTTAAAATTTCCTATACAACCGAAAATAGTGGAAAAGCATTTAGATCACCCATTATATCTATTTTTTTGTAGGTTTTATTTTACTGATCAAACAAGGGTCAGTAGTACCACAGGTGGTGAAAATTCTGTCGTACAAATGCTTGGGTCTCTTTACGATGCTGTTGAAGGCGACTATGGTACTTTTGCAACAAGATTATATCGAGCTTTTAGACCAAAACCAGGTAATTATTATTAATTAATTAATAACTATTCTAAAAAGTGATTTATTATATTTTTTTGTTTTAGTGAAATCTTCTACCACTTGGAAATGGAGAAAGATATGTTGCATTCCGTACGTGTTAATATTCGAAGTTTTATTCCTCTGCTTTTTGGCGGGAATTTGTGCTTTAACTATATACCTGGTGCATCTTAGATCTCCTGAACAAAATCAGTAATTATTTATTGTATTATTTACTCTCTAAATATTGTAAAATATATTTTATTTCTTTTTAGGGAGATGGAAGTCGAAAAAATGACTTTACAAATAGTATTAATATTCATAGCTTTATTGTTAGGAATAACAGCAATAGCCAACGTATACACTTGGAACAGGATGTTCATGTCTCTGTTTTTTTCTCAAAGAAGGCAACTGCAAAAGTCCATAGCGAGACTTGACACTTTAAAATCGGAGGGATTCTTGCAGGCCCTTAGGCACGAGGTACAAACAAAATATTATAGTACGTATTATACAATAAATTCAAATTATGTTTCTCTTTTATTACTTTAGGTTCATTTAATGAAAGACATGGTAAAATGTTTAGACAGTTTAAGCGCTCAGCAAACAAGGCTTGTGATAATAGTCGACGGTTTAGATAGTTGCGAACAGGACAAAGTTTTACTGGTGCTGGATGCCGTTCACATGCTCTTTTCCGATTCGAATAGTCCTTTCATTGTCATCCTGGCCATCGATCCTCATGTTATTGCAAAGGTACGATTGATACAATACGTTTTTAATATTTAATTGGGGCGATTTTTAAAGATATAGATGAAAAATTGCGCTTAAATTTAGTTAATTTGCCCTTCATTGAATTGTTTTTGCCTGTTGGTCCGCGAAAGGTATTTCACCTATTACCTTTTGGTATTCCCCTATCCGCCACCCGGGGACGCGCCCGATGGGGGTTGCAGGCTCCCCACACGGGAAAAATATGGCTTATGCTTATCAGTGGTGAACACCGGGCATAAGGGATCTTTTTTGGTGGTAGGTCCAAACCACAAAGTTTATGTATGATTTGGAGAAAAACTATTTATCAGAAAATAACTACTCAAGACCAATAAAATTGGACATGTTTTTTTTTTGTCATTTTGTCGTCCAGTAAATGAACCCAAATTGTTGTGTAATTTTAAATAAGAAAAGGAATTTTGTGCTTATTGCAATAAATTACAGTGTAAGTTTGAAGATTCCTTTTCTTCTACCGAATCAACACATCTACCACACACCACACAAGTAACTACACCAACTACCCTAACAGAAATACGGCATTACAAGAAGTAGATTAACCCAGAATTTGCCCACATGTATTGAAGTGTCTTTAAGCTGCTTCAGTCTTCATCAAAATACATTTTGACACATAAATAAATTATACATAAACTTATTCTAACTTAAACTTAATAAAACTTATTTCTAAACCTATTAAAATTACCTGCTCTAAGCTAATCTAATTAATTACTTAATTTGACTAATTAAAACAAAATAATTATTGTAATTTGAATACATATTAGTTGAATGTTTTAATTAGTCAAATATGAACTGTGAAAGCTTACTTATAAATACAGTAATACATTTTCGCATTTTTTTAATGAAGACTGAAGAATGGAAAAGAAAAGAAAGGGGGGGGTATTTACTGGGCAAAATGTGCAAAAATTGGGTAGTTTAAGAATTGAAATTAATTGAAAATATGTTAGAAAAGTCAACCCCAAATCATACATAAATGCAAATTACCCTTCGAACCTATGAAAACGATACCACCATTGGGTCAATTAGGAATTATCGTCTGGTCCTTGAGGAAACTGATAATTATAATACTTTACAAAAATTCCATTTTCCAAACAACTTCTTAGTGTTCTATTCAATTAAAAAATTATATGGCGTCATCTAAAGAAGTGCATCAAAAAATAGAATATCTAAAATCATAAAAAAGCCAGCAACCTGAATTTTGGCTGCCTTATTTAATTAACAAATCAGTCGAAAACAATAATTCAAAAATTAAATACAACACAATTGATATAAACAAGTTTACCATCTACCATCTGCCATCAGAGGATTAAACTGAGCCTCCATGTGCTCAGTTTATTTTTCATGGAAATTAGAATCTGATCTAAAACAAATTTATTAGGCTAAACTTACACCACTAATATATAATCCCTTGTTTGTTGCTTTATTTCTTGTGGAATTGAAAACATATCAAGATTGTACTCTTTTGTATCTTCGAAAAAATCCATGGGAGATAAACATAGGATCTGTAATCATACAAAACAGACAACCTGAAGGATTCAGGTTGCTTTACCAATAGATTAAAAAACAAATTATTTGCCTCATTAATACCTTGGTATTTCTCTTCTTGGAGTTGACCCTCTTTATGAAAACATGTCACTGTCATCCCAGTAATATTTATATATAAATTTGTTACCCTTCCAATATGTATACTCTCTATATGATTGTAGAAAACAGCATAAACTCGAAAAATCTAATAATCTCGGCCCATTCAAAGAAATCTATAATAGATGGAGAATCTGCAATCATACAAAACTCGAAACCTAGATTCAGGTTGCGACTTTCAACACATTAGTAATGTAAACAATATTTAATAATATTCGGAAGTTTGTGCTTACTCTTTTTCACCTTACCAACTCTCTTGACGATCCTTATACCACTACAGACCACACGGGAACGCTATCTGCGTTGATCGCTCTAATTTAAACGTACTACAATGTAGTAGCCACCTAAAAATTATTGCGATTACCACAGAAGGCGCCCCCTTTTTGTCTGCGGTGGTATATTAATACATCTGTGGACACTGAAAGCCTTGCTTGGTCGGTGTTTTGTTGGAATTGCTCCTGACACGCCGAATCCAGTAGTTTCGACGGAATCCAGACCATGGCCATTATTTCCTCTTTGATGATGATCCTCTTCTTGATTTATGTTTGAATCGCTTATTTTTTTTTAAGAAATGACGTTAAGTCAATTTTTTGCTATATTAAATTTATCGGATTAACGTGTACTTTAGGGGGTAACACACGTATAGTAGTAAACTATGCGTATGTTACCCTTACAGTACATGTTAATACGATAAATTCAGTCTTTCCAGAACGTGACTTAGGTTGTTTCGTCAATAAAAAAAAAAGCGATTAATTTATATTATTTGAGTTGACCCCGAATTTACGAATATTGTACCGATCTCTAACGCGAACCAGAATAAATTTTGTTTATTGATCCGGAGATTGATTTTGCTTTAACCCCCCATGTCTCCAGTTCGATTCAAATTTTAGAATGTAGTAGTATTCCTTGTCTTGGACAAGACTATAATACGCATATGTTGAGCGCAGAATCCACCCTTCACATAGTTTCTTTCCTTCGAAAATTTAAATTTCTTGCCATGTGTAAGTACACAGTCGTTTGATTTTTTGAAAATCGTGACTTTAGCAGAAGAAAGGGAGTGCTAAACACTATTCCCCGCGCAACCCCACATCCTAAACTATCCCTACAACCCGACCATACTCTAGATTACCTCTATTCCATACCCTACATCATGCCCGATGCCATTCCATTCCTCAAACTACCTTTACTACACGGGCACCATCAAAACCACCCCTACTTCATGCCCGATGCTATTCCATTCCTCAAAACTACCACCTCTAACTACTCGTCTACCCCCTAAACCACCTCACCATAACCCCAACACCACCCTATCCCCTGCTAAAGACTCGATAGAAAAAAAAATAGAATGTTACGAATTTGAATTTTCGAAGTTAAAAAACTTTGTGAAGGGATGGTTTCCGCTCCTAACTTGTCGTATATTGAAGAATACTTCAACATACTAAAATTCGAATGGATTTGGAGGAGTGAAGGGTTAAAGTGCACAATTACCGTTGATATTAACAGCAAAAATTAAAAAGCACTTTAACGATGCTACCATTCAACGTTTATTGATGAAAAAATTTAGATGAAGCAAAAGAAACGACGTTTCGATCGAAAATTTCCGATCCTTATCAAGCGACAAATTGTTGTTCAAATAATTCTGTTCACAATTGCAAAATTCAATTGTGTAGAACTCATTCGTCAGTTTTTTGAGCGAATAAGCAGAAAATCAAACTTTTTAGCAAGTATAGTACAAAAAAGGGTGAGGAGCAAGCATTCCCCACCAAAAAGAAAAAAGAAAAATTAAACATGCGTCCCACCTTGAAATGCCCATCGTCGAATCAATCCATAATCCCTCGTTGGGGCGCCCAAAAATCGAAGCCTAACCTAACGTAACCCCTGACCGCGCCTAATCAACCCCCACACTATAACACTCTCCGAAAAAAATGATCGCGACCCCCCTCCCCAACCTCCAGCTAGAAACGACGACAAGAAAATATTCGAAGAATAAACACATGAACAATGGTACTATACTTGCCAAAAAATAAAAATAAATTAGTAGACGAAGTACCAAAATTTTGGGATTCGTAAAAATCACAAAATTTTGTTACCATTGGGATACCATGCAAATCACTTACCACTCTTTGGACGGTATCTGTAAATGAGAAATAAAAAATTGGAATTAGTACATTTGTTAACATTCACTTAATCAATGATATCGATCTTATTTAATTAAATTTAATTTAAAAAAATTAAAATTAGAGAAAAATTAAAACAAAACAGTACCTAGTTAAATTCTACATTATAGAATAAAGAAATTAACAAATTGTAAATAGATCTAATTATAATTGGTAAAGTTTAAATTAATTATAAAAAAGAAAATAGAATTCGATCCAAATAAATTTAATTCAAAAAAATAAAATTGAGGTACATAAGTACTTACCACTACCGCCGCTTTGGTGTTGCGCCTTAATCCTCTTGATGAAACCATCCCGAAAAATTTGGAAAATCCATAGCACTTGTGAATAAAAATATCTAAGAACGAATAAACATGCACCTAAAAACGATCCACGATTACGCGACACGACGCGTCGCGACGCGTACCCATCCCGAAGCACGATCGCGATAAACTGACCAAAAATTGACGAACGTTGATATTTATACTGTAGTTTTTTTCCGGCAAGAACAAGTGCCGTCTTGTCCGTACCAGGCTAAAAGTAATAAGAAAATTTCGTATCATATTAGAAATAATATACAGTTTGTCACAAAATGTAAGAATAAAATAATTTGTTTGAAGTGAAAAGAGGAGTATTTTTTATTAAAAACGCAAAAAATATATGTTTCTAACAAAAGGGTGGTCAAAAGTGTCCCAGAAAAAAATATGGACATGTTCGACATCGATAATAAAGAATGTCTCAAAATTCTAAGTCCAAAAAATCATTACCTGAAGAAAAATTAAATTCAAAAAAATCAGTTTTTAACTCTATTCTACCCAACTGAAAAATCTGAAAAAAATAATGGTGATAGTCTTATTATTTTTTCTGGTTTTTGGTTTTCTTTAATTTATTTTTAAAATTTTTGAACATCGTTCAAAAATTCAATTCCTTGTCAATTTTTTTTATCAAAAAAGGTGTTTATAGTTTTATATTTCATAGTTTTGAGTTGTTAGTTCTATCATAAGTCCCTACGACTATTTATTTATTTTTTTTTGTTTAAGGCTGTGGAACTTAATAGCAGAAGATTGTTTAACGAAAGTAACATCGGTGGCCATAGTTATTTAAGTAACATGGTCCATTTACCTTTCTATTTGCAAAATTCCGGACTGCGCAAAGTAAAAACGGCACAACAAACAGCGCAAGCGCATCGTAAAACAACATCTACATGGAACGAAGCCGAAGAAAGTATGAATTTGTCCGGAAGTAATTTGCTGGGTAGATCTGTAAGTACTAAATTATTTCTTCGTTTATTGTTTTTTAATTTTAAAACCCTTATTGTAGCTTTCGAACAGACGATTGTCTGCTGAAAGCGCCGTAATGTCGAGTAATGAATTTTTGAAATATAATTCCCGTAAAAATTCGCGAAAATTGAAAATATCAGAGTCAGTTGCCAGTTCGATAGGGTCAAACTTGAATAAAATCGGCGGAGCGCAGGATCTCACAAAAATGCTTTTGACTGACGATTATTTTAGTGATGTTAATCCACGATCTATGAGAAGGCTCATGAATGTCGTTTACGTTACAGGTAATTAAATATCGAATATAAAAATTATTATTATAAAACATTTGTTTAGGACGTTTACTGAAGGCATTCCAAATTGATTTCAACTGGTACCGATTGGCCTCGTGGATAAACATAACGGAACAATGGCCGTTCCGGACATCCTGGATAATATACCATTACGACATGTCAGAAGACAATTTGGACGATAACACGTCGCTAAAATCTCTTTATGACAAGTACGAATGTTACAAAGATAATTTGAAATAATACTGATCAATAATTAAAACTTTTCCGTCATATTTTAGAGCCCGCCCGTACATTCCATCTTTGAAAGAAACCGAGCCGTTGTTAGATCTTGATAGAGACGAACGGAAATTCGATATATTTTTGTCCTTTCACAAATCCAGTCTATTAGTTAGCGATCTGAAAATATTTCTACCTTTCACCATCAATTTGGATCCGTATTTGAAAAAAGTTATAAAAGGTAAAACGTTTTAAAGTCCAAGAAAGTTAATACCTTTGCACTAATATTTAACAGCAAACAGAAAACTATTTAAAAAACTAGCCAACCTATAAATTTTACTGTTAAATAAATAAACATTCTTGTTTTCTTTTAGAGGAAATGCAAAGTTTAGAAGATGCTGGTATCATGATGACTCCCGGTAGAACCGTACCAGTGTTGCCACAAGTTACACCGCCTTCGAACATGCCTACAAATTGGGCCAACAACAATCAAGACTGGCAAAATACAGCTGCAGTCAACAGAAGAAGGACCTTTGCTAGACCTTCAGTACCTGTGCCTCCGACAGTTGTTTATCCCAACGCCACTACCCTGGTTAATTGGCAACAGCCTTGGGGAGATCCCCTTTCCATCAACACTGTCCGACATCCGTTCTCGCTGGCTCCAATTACAGAAATCGCGGTAAGTTGTTGCTGTTTGTACTTAAAATTTTATCAAATGTTCTTACATTTCAGCCGGAGATTTTAGAAACAAAATTGTCATCATTAAACGTCGCCGGTGTTTGTGATTTGTTGAACAACATTCCCGACTTGAATGCTACATCTTTGGATTCCTACAGCAAAATCATACAAGAAAATAACATAAGCGGTAGAGTTTTGTTACACTGTGATCTAGATGAACTTAAAAAGGTACGTTTTTAAAAATATTTCCTGTAACAATAAACTTTAGTATTTATTTTTTTAGGTTTTAAAAATGGCTTTTGGTGATTGGGAAATCTTCAGGATGCTTATAGCGTCTTTAAGAGAACAGGAATTGTCGTCCGTTGTAACGCATCGGGAAATAAAACCGAGACCGTTAGGCATTGCCAAACAAGCGGCTTCGACGACAACTAGAGAACGTAAAGGTGTTATTTATAAAGAAAATTCAGGGTTGTTTTAACTAACAACTAACCGTTTTTTAGGAAGTGCTATACCTCTCATAAGTACAGCGTCGAATGAAAAAGAAATTGCAGTTACACAACCGGATGGAAACGGACACATGAAGAATAAGAATAGCGTAATGGAAAAACAGGTGAAACACATTTATTTATTTTGATAACTAACTAGTTAATTACATCTAAAATTCAGTTCATTGATTGATTGATTGATTGAATGATGGAAGTGAAATTGTTAAATTAACTTCTTCATTTCAGAATTACTTTCGCTGAAATAGTAAGAAGTTAGTGTCGTTCTGTATATGTTTACATAATAACTTTGTAAGCTGTTTTTCATAATCTGCGCTTAAAACTTTTTTTTGTTTAACCGCATACTGGACGTATAGTATCAGGTAAATTAATTATTTGTGGTAGAATTAATTGCCAAAATATTGCAATTTTTAATTAGTTTTTTATAAAAACTTGTTGAGTTATTACAATATCTAACAAGGTAATAAGTCTTTTGATTGTTTAATTGTAAAGTACTTTTTTTTTAAATAAGAAATACAAATATTTTTTGTGTAATTTAGGTAACGTTAGAGGAACAAATGATCTGTGGCGCTCTTCAAACGTTGAACGAAGAAGCGTGCGAAGATGTTTTCGAAGAAACGGGAGACAATATCAATCCGGCGATAAACCCCGACATTCCTCAAACGTCAGTGATACCACCGAGTCCTGAAGCGATCGAAGGTGATTACCCGACCGTACATTCGTACTACGATACCAATACCGCGATAAAGCCATGCATAAGCTCGAAAAACATGGACTCTAACGAAAAGAATCTCCAAAAGATCACTTATTACGACGAAGCTAATAATGCGCTTGAGTCTGTTTATATCGAACCAACAGTTACCATTTTTGAACCGCACACTGGCTCCACAGAAAGTACTAAATCATCTAAATCAACGAATTAATAAAGCAATAAACCTTTCCTATATTGGAAATCATCCTTTGTTGTCCGTCCTGTACGTCCAGTATTTTGAGCCACAGTATCCTTTAATTTTTTATTTATTTATTTAAATGTCGAACTCGACCCCCACCTTCCCTCCAATAAATGTCTTGGATTCCTACCAATTTCAGGCAACGGAGGGACAGTTATTGAATTCACCAATTGTAATTATAGTACATAGTTACCAGTAATTATTTTGTTAGTTAATAATAAAGCTCATAATGTAGTAATGTTTATGATTTTTATTTATTTGTGTTTGTGCTGTTTCAGTGTTTTATTGTCGTTGGTGAATTCAGTAGCTGTCTTTCAAATGAAGGAGCTTATCTGCAACCTTTTTCTCCTGCTCCTTTTTTTTTTTACTTGTTCATTTATCACATTTAAAATGTGCTTCAATGCTTTGCACGAAATTGCACTTAAATATTCTGCAATATGTAAATGTTTATCGTTGAATCAGTTGAAAAGTATATGTTTGTTTTTTTACACATTTTACCTTAAAAAAAATTCTAATACTGCAACCAAAAATATATCATCATCTAACGAAAAAACACAATTTAAATACAACTTTTGAACATTTACTGATAATAAAAAGCATGTTGTTATCTATTTATTTTAAATCATATGGGTATATTTTCTTCAGTATTTATTAGCCCAATTTTAACAACAAAGACAATGAATGCTGTTGTATAATGTAAGTAAACGAACCGACTTTTGAATTTTTAGTATTTATACCAAATATTTAAAGAATTTCAATTAAGTACCGGTAATTATATAGCCATTAAACTTTATTTGTAAATAGTTAATGTACATTTACTCCTTCCGGGCATTTGAACCTGATTAAAACTTTTATTTGTTTATTACCACGGAACATCTTGTTCCAGATGTGATATTTCGTTCTCGAGCTAACAGTAATGCTGAAGAAACAGATTTCCTTTTGCTTCAAACATCACCAGTAGGCCACTGGCAACCAGTTTGTGTCATGCTTCAAAATAATTCACTAAGCTTAAGTGAACAAAGTTCTAGATGTAGTTCGCCTTCGCCTTCGCCTGGTACGTTTCCACTTTATACACCTTCTTTATACTCACAAAAGCTTGCGCTGTGTTTAATTTTTGCAAATTATTTACCGTTAATGTATTTCAAAAATAAGTTACATAATTATAATCTAGATTAAGTATACCAGTTGTTGTTTATTAAATGTAATTAAGTACAAAACGTTCCGCAGTTCCAGAAAGACGCCAGCGATCTAACAGCGCGAGACTGTCAAGTTTAAAAGGATCACTAGAAAAGGCTGAAGGATTAGAAAGTAATCGCAAAAATAAACACGTAATAATTAAAGACGAGAACGAAACGATGAGAAATCAAGAAGTTTATAAAAAGTTCCGTCCAAATTCTCTTTACTTAATAAAGCACGAGCATAAAAAGGAAGTTCCCATCGGCAGAAGTCGTTCCAA
The DNA here is from genome assembly GCA_947389935.1 of Agrilus cyanescens. Taxonomy (NCBI): domain Eukaryota; kingdom Metazoa; phylum Arthropoda; class Insecta; order Coleoptera; family Buprestidae; genus Agrilus; species Agrilus cyanescens. The sequence goes on along the minus strand of OX376707.1, from coordinate 30,097,393 downwards.
ATCGATCGACATCGCGTTGAAGAAGATAAAATCGAACGAACCAAAGACGATCAGTCTAGAAAAATTAAACAAACTCAAAGCAAAGTTTCTGCCTTCGAATCCGGACTTAGAAAAAGGAGACAGCGACAACGAAAGCACGCCACTTATGTCCGAAACGTGTTCTCCGATCCCGAGTCCTGAGTTTACAAGTTCGGGATCGAACAGTTTACCCCTCTCGCCATCTGCAGGTCGACCCAATGAAACATATTCGCCTGACGATCTGAATGAAACGTCGGAACTTTTAGAAAACAGTCCGATAAAAGTCTCAGTTCATTACACGTTAAGTGACAGCAGTCTCCAAGAGGAAAGAGCGCGTAGTTCGTCCCCAGATCACAAGCATTATTACAGAAGACCTAGAACGTTATCTGAGTGTGCAGGATCACCAACTTTCGGCGATAATCCGTACACATGTTCCGGCAGCAAAAACAGCTTGATTAGCAACAAATCTCAGAGCTTCGGCCATCTGCACCGGCAAAATGCAATGGACTCCGACGAAAGCTATTCGGATCCGGAAACTAGAGTGTAAGTGCTACACTAATTTTTATTTTATCGTTTCTGACGAGTTGTAGAATTAATAAATTATTGCTTTATGCTTCACATACTTCCTTTTATTAAATTATCATCCCTTAAAAAATTAAAGCAGTTTTCGATAATTTAATAGACTAATAGGAGTAAAAAAAAATAGAAAAACATACTACAATTAATAGTTTTGCTCTATTTTTTTTATGAAATAAAGAGCAAAAAAGTACTTAATTTATAATTTCATTGTTTTAAAAAAAATTGATGAACACTATAGGCAACCCGTTTGACTGACGTGCATTATTGGTTGCAGTAATTCTATACGAAACTCAGAGCAAATGTTTACGCAAATGCATTAATTATTGTTAAATATTTTTGAATCGGTGTTAATTAGTTCATTATTTTTGATAAAATACTTCATATCTGCAATTGCTAACAATTTTTTTCTTACAGGTTTTTAAAATTATGTGTAATGTTTTATTCGTTCATTTAGACACATCCACAAGTGATTTTTTCTCTATTATTTTATTCATATCTATGGTTTAGATGTGAATTTGACACAAATTAATAATTCAAGAATTGTTAACTTATTTTAAACGAAAAGCGAACAAATTCAACTGTTATTGTTAAATAGTTTACAAAAAACTATTTTTTTAGTGTTAAATTTACGTTTGAACAACAAAAATGAAATTGTTTTTGTCAGTATTCGTAATTTTTCTTTACATAACCTATACGTTATCGAGTAGTTCACAATTTGCTAGAGCCAGGATAGAAGTACGTAGAAAATTAAATAAAATTTTATTAGAACATAACAATTATTTATTTCAGAGCTGCCCAGGATGCCAATTGAACAGATTACCGGAAGTTAGGAAGTTTATCTTCGAAGACGTTCCTAACTACCAAAACGTCGAATTCAAGAGGATCCAGGGTGCACCACCGGAACTGGTCCTTCTAAACGAAAACGACGAAGAAGTAGAACGGATAGGATTAAAGTCCTTGAGTCGGAACGAGTGCAACGAACTACTTAGGAGCAAAGGCTTCACTGGTTCAGTTGCTGATGAAAACAAGGAGTTGTAATAGGTAATAAATCTTTATTATATCCCAAACTATTCCAAAAAAAAAAAACAAATTAATGCACTGAAAGGTTTTAATAAATATTGATTGTATAATACAGGTAGAATACATAATAAATGTAAGCACTAATATAAGGAATGTATGTATTCTTGCAGTTACACCTTACAAACGGGCTCAATATTTTCCAATTCAGTCCCTATTTAAAAACAATAACGAAAACCATTTTTGACATTAAAATTTGTACAATTAATAACAATTCCCTAATTGTGACCATTGAAACCTTTCTTCAATGTCTTTCGTACGAATATTTAAGTGACAGTTACATAATGAGACAAGTTCAGGCAGGTTGAATGCCGTTTCGTTTAAATAAATAACTGTTGCTAAGCAACTAATAGCCAAGCTATGAACAAAATAGCCAACCATAAAAATATTTTAGACAAAAATTGCTCTTCCATGTACTGCGGCGTTCCCAATGGCGATGCGTTCGGTCTTACGTCGCCAAAATTAAACGTTGACGTGAAAAATCCAAAGGGAAACGCTCCGATCCCAAACGACATATGAAATCCGTTATCACCGAATCCAAAACCTTAAAAAATCATTTTATTTGTTTTACAATTTCGTTGTTAATTGAGATTTGTAAACATTTTACCCGGAAAATTAGATCCGCTTTCCGGCTCAGTTCTTTGCCCTGCTGGACGAGGGGGTACTTTCTCGCGCGGGTCTTGCTGATTAGTACTCCCTCTACCATACAGCGGTATGACTTTATCTTTGCTAATTGCAGCTTTACAAACGGGGCACACTTGACGACTCAGTCTCGTTTCTAACCACTGATGCAAACACGGCCAACTTAAATTTTAACAAACACAAATATGATCTTAATAAAGAATGAACATTACGTGCAACAATCTCGCTTTTAACAATTAATTACGAATAGAAAAAAGCTGTAATAAAACCATCAATTAGCTTACCAAAACAGATGTCCGCACATACTGACAACAGCATCTTTAGCTGTGTCTAAGCAAATATTGCATTCAAAAGTGCGATCGTCCTTCTTGTCTTCACCTTCACTCGATACTCCGGCTTTGCTACTACTCGGTTCGCTTTCGTTTTTACTCGATGCCATAGTCAAATATGTTGCATTTATTTTCTAGATGTTAATGTTTGACTTATATAAAGCTTATTACTTGTAAGTTTTTATTTTTACGCTGTTCTAATTAATCAACTGTCAAGTCATACGACTCAAGACGTCCTTGAGTGTAAACACTGACGTAAATAGTTGTGAAAATGAAATCGCACAATTTTTTACAATTGAGTTTTATGTACTTGCGTGTTATAATTTTCTTAAAACGGATGGTAGAATTTATTTATTAATGAGAATAATTATTAATTTTAATAAAAATATAAAGTGATTAATTATATTTCCGTAAGTCACGCCTGGCTGTTATATAGCCACTACTTCTATGGTATAAATTTTTGACATTTTTGACAGTTAACGCATTTATGTCGTTAGTAGATGTTATTTACTTCTAATTAATACGTAATTACCGTATTTTTAACAATAATAGTGAAAATTATTATATGTGATCATTATTAACTTCTACTAAGTACTTTATATGGGTAAATGTCAACTTATTTAAGTCACCATTTATTTCTACTGAGTGGACTTTTGTGTTACATCTTCATTGACCTTGGTTGTCTGCTTCGTACTATTTCGAAAATACCTTTAAAAGTTCGTGATTATCTTATTTCATTTTGTTTTTTTTTATTGCGAATTTTAAAAAATAAATATCCTGGTTGCTTTTTGTAAAAAAATTTCTGTTGCAGATGCTACTTTTAGCCGTGGCAGTCGTCCAAGTTCGAGAATGTTTTCGAGTTAATTGGTGAGTGAAAATATTTTTTATTAAAAAAAAAAATGGAAAAAGATATTATATTTCTTTATTATTTTTTAACATAAAATTGTTACAAGAGGGTTAATTATAATTAAAATGCAGGTAATAATTGCAATGGTTTTTTAGTGGTACAAAGTACAAAAAAATATATTATCATCACTAAATAACGTTCAATATTCCGAATGTATAATTTATTACTATATTTTCTCTACTATTACATTGTTTATTATTTAGATTTATTTATTTAATTTAAACTAATTTCACTTATATTCCAACAGGAACATTATAAATATCAACCCTAGACACTGTATGTGTGAGTGTTACTTCAAAACCTGAAAGAATCTTGGCGTCTTTTCTTCATTGGGAACAGACAGGACTGCTGAGTCTCTGAATATGAGTTGTCAACAGCTTTGGTACATCAGGAGCTGCTACTATCAAATGGGTAAAATTTGCTTTTAATAGGGTATTATGAACAAAAATTGGCGTATTTTGACGATTATTTGCAAACAGTTAAGTAAAATTTGCTTTTTATAAGACGTTATGAACGAAAATTATCATTGCAAGGATTATTTGCTTAATATTTGGTAAAATTTGCTTTTAATTAGACGATATTAACCAAAACAAGCATAGATTGTTAACCAAACAGTAATCATAAATTTCGTTCGTATGTAGTTTTTGTAATTAGAAATGAGATTAAAAAACGCCGTTATTTAACAACATTCTAAATTGTAAATTTATTATTTATTACCATTGATGCTATTGCTACATTGTTTATTATTAAAATTAATTATTAATTAAAAGTAATGTGTCTAAACACTTTAACAGGAACATTACGCAAACTCATGACACATATGCACGTCTACTACCCCAAAACCTGAAGGAATCATGGGCATGCTGGATTTCCAAAAACCAATTATCAACGACTTTGGTACATCAGGAGCTGCTGCAATCAAATGGGTAAAATTTACTTTTAATAAGGTATTATGAACAAAAATAAGCTTATTTTAACGATTATTTGCAGATGATTGAGTAAAATTTGCTTTTATAACACGTCATGAACGAAAATTATCATATTTTAAGTTTTATTTGCTTAATATTTGGTAAAAATTACTTTTAATTAAATATTACGAACCAAAATAAGCTTATTTTAACGATTATTTACAAATAATTAAGTAAACTTTGGTTTTATAAGATGTTATGAACGAAAATTATCATATTTTAAGTTTTATTTGCATAATATTTGGTAAAATTTACTTTTAATTAAGTATTACGAACCAAAATAAGCTTATTTTAACGATTATTTACAAATAATTAAGTAAACTTTGGTTTTATAAGACGTTATGAACGAAAATTATCATATTTTAAGTTTTATTTGCTTAATATTTGGTAAAATTTGCTTTTACTAATATATTACGAACCAAAATAAGTGTACTTTGACGATTATTTGCAAATAATTTAGTAAAATTTGCCTTTTATAAGGCGTTATGAACGAGATGAACATATGATTCGGATTATTTGCGTATTATAACTTATAATAAATAATTAAAAGCCATTTATTATATGCTTATTATTAAAAGAAATTTGCTTTTAATAAGACGTTATTAACCAATACAAGCATATATTGTTAATTGTATGTATTATTATTATTGAGATTTATTTTATTAATTTAAACTAATTTTTCCAACACTTTAATAGGAATATTACACAATCTCAGGACGCAATATGTACGTCTACTGCTCAAAATCCTGAAGGAGCCGTGGGCGTGCTGAATTTTCAAAAGCAAATTGTCAACTACTTTAGTACATTAGGAGATGCTTCAATCAAATGGGTAAGTGACGACACTCATAATTAAAGATATACTTTATTAAGTTAAATTAAAAGAATAAAAACCTTGTAGAATTTTACAAGTTTGTTTAACAATATCGTCAATAACTGTTCATATTTTTGCTTCATTTTGCAGACTGATTTATTACTTTGTGCCAAAAACTGAACATTTAATTTAGTACACTTGGTTTTTTCTTTCTAAATTAATTTATTTCATTCAAACAAACCTATAGTCCTATTTAGATATTACAAAATAAAAATTTGATGGTACAATGAAAGAGAAAAATGTAGATATTTGAATTGTAAATTAAAATAATAATTAAATGTTCAAATTTTGAAGCATTTACATTAAAAAGGCAGGGCGCAGCCTCCGTAGCGAACGATTAATAATAATTGAACACAAAAAAGCGGTTCAAAATAAAAATCTTCAGTCTTCAAAATGATGTAAATATTGAAACTGTTCTTGACGACTTTCAAACATATTTGTGAAACTTCACCAACTGTTGAGTTGGTGTTGTCCTTCTTCGGGTGTAAAGGCTCATCAACTGGCCTCCAAAGCCTTAATCAATTCACCAACTGTTGTTTTATTTTAGTTAATTAATTAACGTTTACAAAATATATTTCATTAAGTGCTCTATGTTTTGCGTCTTTATTTTACGTAAATAAACTTGAAATTACATTGGTGATTTTAAGTTGCATGTTTGCTAATTCTGTATTTTACTATTTTTAATTTTCGTTGAACAAGGTTGTTAATTCATCCCTCTTGTCAGTTTCTATAGGTTGACCAATGGAAGAAACCGTATCGAAGTTTGTTTCAAACCCACTGAAACAAATCGTTTTTCTGAACTTCATGTGCTGTATTCCCTGTTGAACGACATCCATCTGATTCTTTATAATATGTAAGCAATTATATTTATCGTATTTTGTATTGTAATTAATTAGTCTTAGCTCTCAGGTAACGTACATCATAAGATTCAATGAAGAAATTGTTTTTTGATTTCCTATAAAATTCATCTTATTTTTGGCTTTGAGTTTCTCATGAAATAAGTAACTTTTCTTTTTCTTTAATCATGCGTGTATATATCAATTTTACAAATTGAGTTTTTAGTAAAATTAAATGTATTATCTTAAAAATACATGATGTACGTTAGGGTGGCTATAAGGGGACAAGTGGAGGCCACAGTCACAGAGTTAGGGCTAGTTAAAACCCAATTATATCTTAGGTAATGTAAACATTTAGATATTTGTTGTAGTTAACTATATTTAAATTTTATAATTATGTATTTATTCTTAAATAGTTCAATTGTAACAGTTTTATGTAATACTATTGTAAATATTATATTATGCTTTAAATAAATAAGTTAACATTGAAAATTGTTTTATTTTACTCGTATTAAATTTTTATTTTTTTTAATTGTCAAATTATTTGTCGATTAGACCTCGTATTTATTTAGAAAATTTAAAAATTTCATAATTTGTATTAGGAGAGCATAAGTTGATTGGGAAATATGTCCGATTACTTGTTGATCAGACCTCGTATTTTTTCGAAAATTTAAAATTTTTATAATTTGTATCAGGAGAGCATAAGTTGCTTGGGAAATATGTCCGATTATTTGTTGATCAGACCTCGTATTTTTCGAAAGTTCAAAAATTCCGAAATTTGTATTAGGAGAGCATAAGTGGATTTTATACGAGGTCTGATCAACAAATAATTTGACATATTTCCCAAACAACTTATGCTCTCCTAATACAAATTATAAAAATTTTAAATTTTCAAAAAAATACGAGGTCTATTCCACAAATAATTTGACATCGTATTTAGGTACTATTAATAGTTTAAATCAATGTTAATAAATAAAATCACATTTATTTTAATACTTTTTTATTCAGAGATCAACTTTAAAACAGATATACATCATTTTAAGTTTAAAATTTGAAATAATGCATTAATTAGACAAACAATCAATAGCAATATATATTAACAGTCACAGTTATAAAAGACATTTCTTATATTTACAATTGACAATAAATTCAACAATTTCAAACAAAGATTTTCTGCGCCTATTATACATTACATAGTAAATACAACTGCACTTTAATATTATTCTTAATTACATAAAAAAAGCTAAAAAGTACATTTATTAATCTTAAAGTAATACCTAATATACATACAATCATATTACAATTTCAGATGCTTTTTGAATTTTCTTTTAAAATAAAAACATCTTCCCAGAATATTATTTTCACACTGCAAGCTTCAGAAAATAATATTCTGCATTAAATGAATAGATTAAAATTAACAACTGATTAATTAAATTAACAGCTTTAATTGTATTTCTATCAAATAAACTAATTACTTTGTAAGAATGTAATTGCAGAAAGTTCCAAAATGAAGAAGACAAATAGTAAACAAAGTCCAGAATGAACTAAAGTATTGCAGATGACTCGTTTCAATGGGTTTAAAATGAACTTCTCTTCATGTGGTCAACCTATAGAAGCCAACAAAAGGAAATAATTAACAATCTTGTTAATGAACAAAACATGAGACGATAAATATTCATAAAAAAATTAAAAATAGTAAAAATATTCAGTCTTCAAAATGATGTAAAAATCTGGAAAGCTACTGACTTGTGAAACTTAACAAAACTTTACTATTCTTTCAATTAAATGTGATAAAGTATATCTTTAATTAGTATTGTCACTTACCCATTTTATTGTAGAAATTCCTAATACACCGAAGTCGTTGATAATTCGTTCTAGAAATTCAGAAAGCTATCTATTCCCAACGGAGAAAAAACACGCCCACGTTTCTTTCAGGTTTTGAAGTAGTAGACGTACATATGATGTCCAAAGTTTATGTAATGTACCTGTTGGAATATTAGTGACATTAGTTTAAATCGATTACATAAATTTAAATAATAGACAAGGTAATAATGGCAATGTATTAAACATTCGTAATTTTGAAAGTAAATAGAGATGATACGATAGGTAGAAATAATCTGCAAAAACTAAATGAAAAGCGAATCAATTAACTAATTAAATAAACAATAATGATAAGGAATATGCAATAAAAAATTACAATTTATACAATGGCGCATTTGCCGATAATTGATTTGTAATTACCTATTATGAAATAAAGTGAGTAAACATCAATAATTATTGGTTTTTAATAGTGTTTTATGAACTAAAATACGCAAAATCAATATAATTGCTGGCTTAATTGGTCTTTTATAGTGTCATGAACTAAAATGAGCTTGTTATGATGATTAGCAACGACTATCATTTCTGCTATTAACATATGTAGAAAAATTGTAAGATGTCTTCTCACCTTAAATAACTGTAAGATGATAAAAAAGCGAATACAGTTGACAGTCTCCTCTTCATTATTAAATAATACGGTTATTAAATTAAATAAAAAGCAATAAAACCTTATGCGAACAACACTACAACGAAAAATGATGTCTGTCAACTGTCAAGAATCTCAAGTTCATTTTAGGTAGTGACTCTGTAACCACTTGATTAGACTTAATAAGAAATTACTTAATTAATTAATTATTTTTCGATTAAATTATCATTCTAATTAAGAAAGGAAAGCTATTTTTCTAATTTCGATGTCGGTTTTAATAAATTAAGAATATATTTGTTTCTAAATTCCCTATAAAGTCAGAACCCTTATCTATGGTCAGAACATAGATAAGATTTCAAAATTAACAAAATATAGTGGCGCTATAAACGCCGACCGGAACATCTTCTGCCACTGTAAATAAAAAAGAAAATACCGAACATTAAAACTGTTAATGCATATTAATATAATTTTCTATTACTAATATTTGCTTATTTTGATTTAAAATTAATTATAATAAATAAATAGTAGTACATATAAATAATAGGCTAAGATAACCTACAAAACAGATTGGAAGTCGTTTCTGTAACGTTTGTTTTGAAAACATAAATCGTTAGTTTCAATTTGAAGAGTTATTTATACAGGTAGATAAAACAATCTAATTATTCGTTGTGTTTATAATATTTGTCGTAAGTTTAAGGAATGGGTTCAACTAGTAAGAAATCTAAAGATAAAGACAGGAAACGTCGACATGGTAGTCGTAGCAGTTCTGTAGAACGTGAATATCGTGAAAAGAAGCACAAACATCACAAGAAACATCACAAAGAAAAGAAAAAAGAGAAGGTGGCAGCAAAACAATATGGATATGAAAGTGATTGTAAGCAGTTGTGTTTTTAATATGTCAATTTCTGTTAAATTTACGTGATTATATTTTAGCTTCTGATGTTATTGAAATTATTCCTGATGAAGAAGCTTCAACTCCTCCTCCTCCTAAAATCCAGCGCACTCATTCCCCCGAAATTGGTCACGGTCAATCATCAGAAAGTTTATCCATAGAAGAAACAAATAAACTGAGGGCAAAATTAGGCCTTAAGCCACTGCAAGTTGATAATAACAAATCAGACAAGAACTCAAAGCAAAGTGATGGTAAAAGAAAAGATGATCTGGGAGAGTTTTATCACAAACCGGCAGAAAATATTGCTACAAAACAGCAAAGAGAAAAAATTAAAGAAAAACTGTCACAACGTAAAGAAAAGCGCCATTTAGACCACAAGCTCTCTAAAGTCAAATTGCTTGGTGATGGTGATAGCGATGATGATAACACATTAAAATGGATTGAGAAAAATAAGAAAATCGTTCAAGCTAAACAGGAAGCTAAAAAAAGGGTAAAATGAAATGTATAAAGTACGTGGAAAGCATATGATAGATTCATAATTTTTAGGAGAAAATGTTGGAAGAATTGGATGCTCAGTTTGGCATAGGAGAAGTGGTAGAATCAGAGCAAAGAATAAAAAAAAATCGGCAGTATACTGAAAAGAACTTACGAGGGTTAGAAGTACAACATGATACTGAGAGTTTCAAGGAGGGCCAAACTGTTGTTTTAACTCTAAAAGATAAGGGCGTTTTAGATGAAGATGACGACGTTTTGGTTAATGTAAATTTGTTAGACGACGAACGATACAAGAAAGTAAATATATACCTATTAATATGCACTTAAAACAGTTTAATAACTTTTAATTTTTGTAGAATATCGAAAATAAAAAGCAGAAGCCTGAATATAATCCTTATGACGTAGAGGAAGTAGATGAATTTGGCAATTTAAAGACCAAATCTTTACTTTCTAAATACGACGAAGAAATTGAAGGCTCAAAAAAAGAGAGTTTCAAGATTGGTTTTGATAATGCTGCTGAACGTAGACAGGTAATAATGAATTCTGTTAAAGAAAAACTTGCAAATAAGAGACTTGAAAGTTTACAAACACCAGAGCTCACGATAGCCTCTGATTATTATTCAGAACAAGAGCTGACCAAATTTAAGAAGCCTAAAAAGAAAATAAAAAAATTACGATCAAAACCTCAGACTGTTGTCACTGATCCAGAGGGTTCAAAGTTTTATACTAGGAGACCGAAAATTAAAGAAGATTCTGATGCCATCATTACTGATGACCTTCCTGGTATTTTTTTTAATTTCCAAATCTAACTGCATCTCTAACATCTTCTTTTTATAGCTATGGATATTAAGCAGGACATCAAAATAGATGACGACGTTGACGACTCATTGGAAAGAGCTTTGCATAAAGCCAGAAAGTTAAAACAAAAAGAGGCGATTACAAATGATACTCTTACATCCACTTCTAGTATAAAAGAAGAGCCACAAGAAGACGGATTAGATCCAGGTGCTATTGTTTTGAACACCACTGCAGAATTTTGCAGAACTCTTGGTAAGCATTATTATTAAGAATTAATAACATTCATGACTTACTCGTCGTTTAGGTGATATTCCAACTTATGGTAAATCTGGGAATCGCGAGGACACCGAAGATTTAATGGATTATGAAAAGGACGCTCCCGATGACATGGACGTTGAAATTGAAGAAGAAGCTACCGGGGGTTGGAACGCTGTCGACCCTAGTCGTTCGCAAGAAGTATCTGTCGTTGCGCCTTTCGAAGTGCCAATTCTTGACGAAGAACCGGACGTGGGTTCAGGCGTCGGAGCTGCTTTAAAATTAGCCATGAGTAAAGGCTACCTGGAAAAAGAAGACATGGCGCGTCCGTCAAACTCGAAATTAGCTCATTTGCAGGCACAACACTATTCAATTGAAGATAAAAGTTACGGCGAAGATTTCGATAGAGGGGCGAGACGTGAACGATATACCGGACCGATTATGGACTTTAAAGAGAAAGACGCTTTCAAACCGAACGTTAAATTAGAGTACATCGATGACGATGGACACGTGTTGAATGCGAAAGAAGCGTTTCGATATTTGTCGCACAAGTTCCACGGAAAGGGTCCCGGGAAAAACAAGATCGAGAAGAGAATTAAGAAACAACAACAAGAAGGCGTACGTTTCACACAAATACAACAATTAATCTAATTGATTTAAAAAACCTTTTTTTTTTAATTGCAGTTGATGAAAAAGATGAGTTCTACCGATACTCCGTTGGGTACCCTCAATATGCTCCAAGCCAAACAAAAGGAGATGCAATCTCCCTTCATTGTATTGTCTGGTGGCAAACATACACATTCTACAACAATTTCAAAACCTAGAAATTAGACCCTAAAAATTATTATTGTATTCTGTCCCTTTAAAGGATTTTTCTTTTCGAAATATAACGTGTTTTTAAAATAATGGTGTTTTCAGAATGTATGTACGTAATTCTAAATATATTAATAATAAGACTTGTTTGGTAAAACGCCAACACAATCTTATTTGTTACTTTATTAGAAATAAATTTACCTAAATTTTCCGTAGAGAAATAAAGGCAACTTATTATAATTTATTTAATAGGTGTACGAAGAATCGTACCAACATCAAATTATAATGTTTAATATGTATATACAGCCATGAATATATTAAAATAATTATTTATGTGAACATTACATATGAAATCGTTGAGTTTTATTTCATTGACCGTATTGAGAACAAAAGGGAGCAAGAAAGAGGTCGGGAAGTCTTGTCACTTTTGGTCCAAATAATACTGATTTGATTGTTCTTAAGAATACGAGTTTTTTTTACAATTTTGTATTTTTTTGTCATCAAAGTGACAAAACTGGCCCACAAACATCTCTTTCCGCAAATAGTACGAGTTTTTAAACATATTTATACAATTATCGCGTTTAATTTTCGTATCCTGTTCCCCACAATCCACAATAATTCCTTCTTTATGCTAACAATAAGTTCAGTCTTTTTTGCGTTGTTATACGGGAACAAAATTTCCATTCAACATCTTTCGTAACGAACGAACATTATTGTTGTTGCACAGGGAACAGGATTTGTACCTCAGAAACAAATAAAGTCAGAATTACTGATAATAAGTGACAAAAATGTTCTTCCTTTTTTTTTATGGGACACGTATGTAAGAAATGTACAAAATTTTCATAAATATCTTATTTACAAACACAGAAATAATGGCATATGTACACTACAACTCGAGTGGGACCGTTGCGCTAGGATGCTAGCAAGTAGAACCAAAATATGAAGAAAATAATGAGAGAAATTAATCGTTACAACTCTAACGTGTGATATATGTGATGTGTGTTTGTTATATAAATGTAACTACCACTGGGATATACTGAAGACGTCGGCCGCCCCTGCGCGAACGGTCCCGGGCGCCTCCACTCGGCTTCTTAAATTATCAAAACTTTCACAGGATCAAATCAACCTTTGTAACAAAAAATATATAGACGTACGTCAACGACGACGACGATAATCCAACATAAAAAACTATACACATAATCGACTTTAAATATATAAACTTAAAAAAAAAAGTACTAAAAATAATACGCGTCGACAAATTGCCAAGTATTTGAATAATTTCGAAGTTTTAGTTCCAAAAAAATTCTACTTTCTTCACAAAATTCAATTAAGATCTTAAATTGACAAAATTGTCGACGCACATTTCTTTTCCTTACAACGAAATGAATTCTGCGATCACTCAGGCTTAGTCTTACTTAACATCTGGCAAATTAATCAGACTTACACTAAATAATAATTGATTAAACGATAACTACAAAAGAAAAAAAAAACACAACTTGTTCTCTATCCTTAAAATTCGAGATCTCTGAATTTGTCTCTGTTAATTTTGTACTTTGAAAACCGTTAACTCTACGCATCGCGTCACACATTTTTTGAGCAAGGACCCTCTTCTTTTCTCGTATGTATGTATGTGAAAAACAGCGCGTGTGTGTGCATGTAAGTAGTTTTTTTTCTCGTCATTAATGTAATAACTAGTTGCTATTTACAGAGACCGAGTTAACACTTATACAATTCACCGTTACGTTTCCTTACTATTTATTAATTCAATAGCAAAATATTTAACATTTTTTTTCCACGGTATTCTCCTTACGTTTGTTCTATTCGAACGTTATTTATATTTCTATTTGTCCGAAAAAGCGTGTATGAATGCACTATTTACAAGGGAATTGAATGATATCTGCACATTACTCTATTTTCTTGTTTTGTTTTTCTCTTCTACAAAACATAACGCACCATTCCGGGCTAAAAAAATTGAAAAACAAATTTAACTCAACATTTAAACATTAATCGTAAACAAAAAATTATGAAAACGTGTAGATATCAAACGTTACTTCATTTCCTCTTACTCTTTTTAACATCGAAAAATAAATCTCCAAAATTAAAACAACCTTTTTAACTATGTACACGTTATAAAGACGCATAAATATAAATATATAATTTTATATATTTATATTAATACTTTCTGATAATTGTTAATTATCTACATTTAGTTTCTATATGTAGTAAAAATAAGACTTATCTAGAAATCTGCAATTGCACTGACGAACTACATCCCCATAGGTAATGTCATCGAACGAATGCTCCGGAACTGCTCTCCACACTTTAAAGCTTCTTCTACGATAATAGTACAAAAGAAAAAAAAACTGTTTCACAATTTATACATAACGACGTTCGATGGCGGCGAAACTAAAAAAAATGTACTTCTTTCATTACGAACTCAACTGACAACAATACAAACGTCACAAGTTTAATTAGGGAACCGAGTAAGATCCCGACACGGTGTTGCTGCTAAGCTCCGGCGGTGGAGACGGATTGCGACCCTCGTAAGGGGCGTCATCATCTGTAAAGAGTAACAATTAGAAATAAGAAAATTTGACGACATTCCCCACTTACCTATAACGGATCCATAACTAAACGTACTACTATTCGGATACAGCGGATTATTAAACGGTGGTACATAATTTGTGCTCTCCTCTTCCTCATATTTATTCACCTTCGCATCTATCGTGTCGCTGTTTTCAACGTTTTGCGTATCTTCCACCATCTCTTCTTTCACCGCTTGTTCTTCTTCCGTTTTCACTTCCTCTTCGTCGTCCGGCGTATAAAACAATTCCGGTTTAATTTCTTCTTCAACGGCATCATTCTGCTGCTGTTCCGCAGTTTCCGTAGTCTCTTCCGCTCCCAACGGTTCGTCAGTTGTTACGTCTTCAGTTTTAACGACATCGGATACGTGAGTAGTCGACGAATCTTCGATCGTTTCCATCTCAGGCGTTGGAGACGTTGATACTTTAGGAGGTGGTGTTGATGGTGGTGGTGGTGGTTGAACCGAAGCTTCGTCCATCGATTCGTCATTGGACGGTAACGGCGCCTCAACGACCACTGACGGTTCTGTTGAATGAAATGAAGAAGAATGAATGGCAAACGAGGAGATTGAAGTTGTATCGCCACTGCCCGGGATCGGAAACGTCGGACTGGCCAGGGGCACACTGGTCTTTGACGGCAGCGACAGGTCGCAACTCAGTATAGCTTCTACATTTAACGCTGAAAACGCGAAAAAACAAAAAAATTCAAACACAAATAAACGATACGAGTTGAAATGGTGCAAGCAGATGGACTTCAATGGTACGACTGATGACTGAATGGATGACTTAAAAAACAATTCAGTACGTTAAATATTAATAATTATCAAATGACGTACCAGTTTTACGGGAATCTTCGTCCACTGATAATCCGAAAGCCTTCTTTAAACGCAGACTAACGCTCTCTCTGGTTTTCTCTAACTCTGTCGGTTCTGAATTGAACGCCGACAATGCTGTAATGTAAAATAAATTGAATTAATATATTTTTATTATTAAAAGTGTGTAACATACGTTTCTGGGGTAGTTCGTTCATATGCAGCTCCTCGTCGGAAGACATGAAAGATGTTGCGCTGCTCGTACTGTCGGAACGTTGCCGCATCGACAGTACAGACGTACTGTACATTGACGACGCAATGTTACCGTCTTCGTCTTTACTCTTTGAAATGTCTTTCTCTTCATCTGCTTTATCGTTAACTGTCAGCTTCTTACGCTGTCGATACTCCGTAATAGACAGCTGCAATTTAAAGGGAAAAAAATCACAATAAATTAGAACGAGATCCGGTTAATTAATTACTTGCCTTTCTTTTCGTAGGTAAAATCGGTTCAGGTTTTCTATCTTGGAATCCGAATATGCTAAGTGTTTTCTCAACTGTTCCAACCAAGTGATCGCTGTTGTTGAATATGTGTCGTGACAGGCGAGGGTCCATTGAACAAAGCCTCGCGTTGTTTGATGTTGTAACGGCGGAAACTTAAAAATATAAGTGTTATAATATATAAAAACATATAATAGTTTTCCTATTATGAATATTTTGGTGACATAGGACAGAAACTAAAAAAAAAAACCAATATTAAAGTAACTGTAGTGTTTATTTCTATTTTAATTTACAAAAGACCTTTCAGATATGTACAGGTATATTTTTTAGTTAATTTTGTACGATCGTTGCTAACAAAACTTCATTAAAAACGAAAAATTTAATGTGTACCTTTTAACGGCGAAGTAGCGTCTTCTTGAGATTCAGGTAATCGTACGCAATTTCCAAACTCTTGTTGCATTTCGGCAGCCCGTTTCTTCAGAACGGCATCCGATTCAAGAACTGTAGATGGACTGTCTTCGTCTGTACCACTCAATACTATTTCAACACGACCTTCTTGATCCGCCATTTGACTATCACTACTCTGTAAATGAAAAAATACAATATTAAAAAATGTCTCTTTTAGAAAAATCGTTTCTAACTCACCCCTAGCGACACAGGTGCACTTGTACTCGTCGGGGTTGTTGGCAGAGACGCGACGTCGTTCGATAAAGATTCGCGCGGCAATTTTCGTTTCTTTGGCGGCGCCACTGCTTCCGAAAGAGGCGGTGAATCTGAAATTAATTTTTATATAATCCAATCAAAAGTCGAGCAAATACGTTTTAATCTTACCGCCTCCCATGGGGCTTTCGCTGATGGCCTGTCGAAGCCATCGTTTCTTCGCGTTGCCCTGCGGTTGCGAGTTATCGCAGTAAGTCGCTGCTTGCGAGAACGTCACCAGGCCTTTCGCCGAACTATAAAACGACGTGGCGTTTTCATAAAAACCACAATCGGGCGGAGGGGTAATGTGAGGTGTCAATGAAGACGGAGATATCGAACTCGCCGATTGAATGCATTCCGGACTCTTGTTTAGCCATTCGTTCATAAGCCCCTTTTTCGTTTTTGGAAATTTGAAACCGGGTTCTAGGGGTTCGACGGCGGCAGCAACCAGCAGACACGCCGACGACAAAGGCGTCTCGGGAGACGAATGGATCGAATTCGAACTACTATCTCCGTCCCTTATAGGCGACTGAAACACAAAATAATATAATAAACAATTATTAATAACCTAATTACGGGTACGTTACCTTCGGTTCATTTCTATGGGAATGGTCGCCGTTTGCCAGCGCTAGCAACAGACCTGCCGCTTTATCTGGAGAGCTCAAACCTGTAACCAATCAAGAAAACCATGCACTCATCTATACACAAAAAAAAAAAAAATAGAGTTTAAATCTTACTTTCTTTTATGTTGGTCTGACTGTTGTTGTTATCAGAATTGGGAGAAAGCAACATTTGCGTGTTCTCGTCGCCCGACGTTGCGTACGACGAATCGGCCGAATTAACACGATTGCTACGTCGTTGTTGTTGTTGCGAGTTGGTACTTGTCGTTCGTGCGCGACCTTTGCGCCTGCGCCGTTTCATTTTATGATGTTGTTCGGCAGCATTTGAGCCTGTCGATTTGTCGTCATCGCGTGCCGACGGCGGTACGGGATCCGATTCGCGCCTATGATGTGCGGCCGCCTGTTTCGCCTGATGTTCCTGTTTCCGTTGCTGTTGTTTTTCCATCCGTTCGAAAGCTTTCATGATCGCCTCGAGCTTCCGCTCCTCGCGGCTTAATTTCTTTTTATCCTCTTTAGCCTGTTGTTCTTTCGACGGCGTCTTTTCTTCTGAAGACTCCGATTTGTTGTGGTGTTGCTGATTAGAACGTCTCGTCGTGACCGACGCAGGATGATTGTTATGTGTTTCTTTATCGTCTTCATCTTCGTCCGTATCTTCCTGTTTGACTTCGACCTTTTCTTTCTCATTGACGGGTGGATGCTCGCTTTCGGATGTGGGTTCTTGTTTGATGTCTTCCGTTTTGATTTTTACTACGTCGTCAGATAGTGGGGTAGTAGCAGGTTTCTTTTCTTCTTTAACCGGTTTGGAGTCTTCTTCTACGGTTTTAACGTGGAGCGAAGGCGGCGGTAACGGCGGTTTTTCTTCTTTTACTTTTGTGGTAGGTGCTGCGGGTACGGAAGAAGAGTTGTCGTGTTCGGATATACTCGATACGGTTCGTCTTCCGCGCCTTTTTCGATGATTTGTACTGAAATATAAGTGTTTTAATATATAAATAATTAGTTGTGGCCGTTTGTGTTACCTTTCGTTGGTGTTTTCGCCGTTTCTCCTTACGGTTGTTGCGGAGTTAACGGTAGCAGATGCGGGGGCGCCGTTTTTGTTGACGGTGCATTCGTCCGGTTTTCCGCATGCGCACGCAATGTACGTCGTTCCGACAACCGCGAGATCGTGCGATTCGTGTTTAATCGTAAGCTCCATGTTCTTTTCCACGTTCGCAATCGTTACGATGTACAAATGAAGAACGCCTTTCTCTATACAGTGTCGAAGCTCCGAGTTTGGCTTGCACGAACGCCTGATAAAACGGGCGTCGTTGCCGTATGTACGCGTATCCACACATACCTATTATTAAAAAAAAAACATTATAAAGGTAATTACAAACGAATGAATTAATTACCTCGGTGTTGTCCTTGTGCAATCGATAGAAGAACAGGAACGGTCCGGGTCTTTGCGAGTGTTGTCGCGTGTTTAGTGAGCCGCCGCCGCCGTGATGGGGCGCAGAACTTCGGTGTTGCGTTGACAGCATATATTTGCCGCGCAGTTCGACGACGGAAGTGTTCGGACCCATCGAGGCCGTGCTCACAAGTAACTTGAGTCCGGTCAGCGGTTGCGTCTGCACGCGGCACTTGTGCACCGAACAATCGAACTGGGCCGTGAGGTCCGTGTGAGCGCCGTTGATGCGAATGTTCGAGACGCGCGCCCGCAACTCGGGCGAATAGTGATTCGTCACCGCTTCCTCGTAATTCTCGATCCATTGGCGAAGCTGTGGCAGTTGCGAAGACGGCCACGCGTCAGCAGCCATCGCGATAGCTCCGGCGGCCGAAGCCCTTTCGTCTTCGCTGTTGTTATGATGTTGTTGTTGTTGCTGCTGCTGCTGATTATGATGCTGCTGTCTCGTTTGAGCTTTCGTCTACACATAATAATTTTACTACATTACCTTTAACTATTAGTAGAAACAAAAATATTATTACCTTTCGTTTAGTCATTTTCCTTTCTTTTTTAATCGGTCTTCTAATGGTACGATCACGTCTCGCATGTACATTGTTTTTGTGCAGATCGCGTTTCCTATTATTGAAACTTCTACCTTTGTTCATGACATTATTACCGTGGGTGGAAGGAGGTTCGCCGTCGCTCGAGTCACTGTCACTGACGGTTTCTTTGAGTTTCTGCTGGAGTCGCAGGTCTTTTTGGAAGCGCGGGTCGCCCCGATCCTTGAGGTACTGCTGCTGTAACAGTTGCGCTTTCGCCCTGTCGACCACCTTGGTCGTATCGCACAATTCGCACAAGAAATCTTCAGGCACCTTCTTCGTTTTAACGACGCAGCGCACGTGTTGCCACACTTTACAACGATCGCATTCGATCATGTAGCCATCGTCGTGATCGAAGCCACTAAAAAAAAAAAAGACGATTATAAAAAATTATTTCAAAATTTGACTCTTACTTACCATATACAGCGATTAACGTAATCGCCGTAATGATCCACATCGTTACTAGTTACGGCTTCAGCTTCAGGAGCAGTGTCTGTCTCTTCGCCTTCCGTTTCTAGTCTCCGTTCGGAGCCGCAGCTTATGTCTGACGCAACATCGTCGTCCTGCAACGGGCCAGAGCTGCTCATGCTCGGAATTAGCGTGCTACTCGACGTACTCATCACACTGGTCGAATTTGACGAAGCCAAAGACGAACGACCTCCTAACATATTTCATTTAGCATTTACTGAAACGTTTTTAAGTAAACTCGTAAACTTACTTGTGACGCTACCGGGCGAATAAAGGGATCCGTTCGGGGCGCCGTTAATCTGCAACGGCGAGGTGCTACTGCAAGACGTGGGGCGAACTACCGGTTCAAGAGGCAAGGTGGCATTGTAGTTGTGATCTAAAAGGACAGCTTGGCAGATGAGCGACAACGTGTCCAAGCCGTTCTGCGGTTTTTGATCCATGATTCGGGGCGATATACGTGAGACTGCTTCCGGTGCTCTAAACCAAAGTTTTGTTACATAGCTATGAACATTCAAATACAAGAGTTATATGAAATCCAAAACAAAGAGGGAATTGTCCTTTTTTTTATCGGTTCCGTAAGTTACAAAAATATCTAATGTACCTATTGTTTTTATAATTAATTAAAATGAGCGGTGTAATGCGAAATTTATCAAACAACTGTATATAGTTGATAAAGTAAATATGTTGCATTTAATCTGTTGACTATATTTCTTGACCTTTTCACCTTTCACAAGCATATGTGACAAAACATTATAATACATACCAATAAATAGGAGTTAAATAAAACGTTGTACTTACTCTGGAGGAGCGGAATTTGAGTACGTGTAGTTGCCATCGTAACGTAAACTTGCGTCTCTGGATCGCAAACCGACGGCCCCACCGGAACCTGCAAGGTTGCCAGTTGCGCACGAATAAGAACCACCCGTTGTATTATTCTGGTTCAAAGTTTCGATAATTTGAGCCGTTAGGGCTTGCGTATAGACCATTTGCTGGTTGCTTTGCAAAGACGCAGCAGCAGATATCTTTGCGTAGTCACTTGCGGCGTTATAAGTCGGAATCGACTTCAGATTGGCCTTCGCCTT
Source organism: Agrilus cyanescens (assembly GCA_947389935.1). NCBI lineage: Eukaryota > Metazoa > Arthropoda > Insecta > Coleoptera > Buprestidae > Agrilus > Agrilus cyanescens. Next base: position 30,076,669 of record OX376707.1, on the reverse strand, counting down.
TTGACCGATTCCTCCGCCGATCGGAGGGCTACGCAGTTTTTGCCCTTGGATAGCATGCTTTCCGATGTAATTCGGTTTATTAAGTTGACTTCCCGTCGCGCTTAAGCCTCCTCCTATTCCTTTCGGGGATCTTTGCGGCGGTATCGTTTTGAGGCCGGAGCTAGTTCTTTGCACTTGTTGATTCGGAATACCTCCGCTTCCACAAACGTTTCCGCCTTTATATTGAGGAGGTATCGTCTTTAGGCCGCCGAAGTTCTGTTTCAGTGCGTTATTGTTGAGAGGCGGTAACGTCTTTATGTGACCTTTTTGAGGTGGGTACATAACTTTGGGAGGTTTAGTAGCGGTGAGACCTACAACAGACGGAGGTTGCTGCGATATCGCCACTTTATTCGGGATGTTTGCTGTGGTTTTCATTAGAGCAGGCATCGACGGTTTACCCAGTAGTTTCGTTGCACCGTTTGCGTTCGTAACGACTTTCTGTTGAGGATAATATTTCATCGGAGCGGCCGTTTTGTTAACAACGAAACTGGGATTAGTGTTCAGAGTCCCTGTCGATACGCCACTCGATACAGGGACCACTACGTTACTGAGGATTTTCATTTTGTTGCTGTTCTGCTGTTGAACGATCGATTTCGGTATTGTACTCGATTTTAGTAATGCGGGTGCGTTGAGGTTCTGAAGGACCTACAAGTAGTTTTTAGTGAACGTTAAAATACTATTAGTTGGTATAATAGTTACTTACATTATTCGGAGGGAAACTGGTTGCTGTAAGTAGTTTTTGTGCCTGTGGGATTCCACCGGCGCTACTGCTGAACGCGGTGGTTGGCGGTACAGGATTTGCGACAGGAGTTTCGGGCAACCCTGCCGAGTTCTTGACAAAAACATTGTGAATGGCCGGTTTTTCGGTGTTGGCCGTTACCACCGATCCGTTATTTACAGTTGCGACGTCGTTACAACTGATTGTGGTTGCGCTTTCGGTCCTTTTCGAAGCCGCGTCGGTGGACGATTGAACCACAGTCATCGGTACCGTCTCGTTTGTCTGTGGTCGTACGAGAGTGTACGGCGGATTGGGCACGACGGTGATCTGTTTACCGAGACCGTTGCTCACTGTCAAAGGTGAAGAACTGACCAACGTGAAGTGGTGATTCGTGGGGTACGGACTGTTTAAAGATTTGACGATGGCCACAGGCCCTTGAGTATTTACTACTGTTATAAGGGAATTGTTGGGTGGTATGGCGGCCGTGGTGCTGCCACCGGTAACAGTTTTCTGTAATATCGACGATAACGGATTACCAGTTGCGACTGTCGTCGCAGTCGTTGTTGACGTAGGAGACGACGATTGCAGGGATTTAGTAGTTGCATTCCTGTTGTTCGACTCAGTTGCAGCGACATCTGAGGGCTCCTTTTCATCAGGATTTGTGGAGAAAATACTGGTTTGATTGTTTTCTGATTTTTCAGAACTCGCTTGGTTTGCGAGCGTCGAGCTCGATTCTGTAAAACATAGAAAAAATCGTTTACTTTTTGTTCTATATTTCCTGAGGTAGTTCTTCTGAAACATGAAACGTTGAGGATAGAAAACTTTAATAAACGACGGCCACATAGCCCGAAAAACTTAAATGTAAATAGTCTACATTATTAATTGGCGTGTTATTAAGTAGAACTTACCCAAACATACACTCATGTCTTCGGATTTTTACATTCTGTATCCATATCAATTAACAAAATTTGAAAAACGTCACGAAATCGCAGCATTAATAAAATAATAATTGTTATTATCTGAAATAGAATTAAAAATAATTAATATATTCAATTTAAAAAAATATATAAAATTTACTATAAATACATTAAAATAATTTGTGTAATAATCGAATAACTTGCAAAAGCGCTGAATAATTCCAACGACAAATAATTTGAAAAATCACCAATCATGTATATACATATTAGATTACTAAGATTATTCTAATTAATCGAAACGAGTAGGTATATAATCATCGAATAACTTTAAATAAATTTGGAATAATTCTAATATCAGCAGGTAATTTGAAAAATCGTCTAATAATTTGAACAATCGCCAATCTATAACTACGATAATTCCAACTGTTTGAATAATTCGAAAAATCGTTCAATAATTTGAATAATTAACAATCAATTCAAATCGAGTAATTCGTACAATCATAGAATAATTCATACGATCATTGAATAAATCAAATAATCATCGAATAATTCCAAAAATCATCGAATATTTCAAATAATCGTTTGATAATCTACCAATCAATTATTCAATTACATTTTATTCGACGTTTACTGGAACTCTATTTGACTCAAATTTGAAATCGAATTTCATTAATCGATTTGAGAATTATTGGAAAAAAATCGATTTAGTACATCCCTATTCGATATTTAATGTATACCTATTTAAAAAAAGTGGTTTTTATTCGTTAGGTGAGCAAAAAAAGTTATTTAAAAAATTTATAAGATAAATTAATGTTAAATGTAATAAAAAATTGTACCTATGAGGAAAAAAACATTAAAAAATAAAAGTAAAGTTTTGTAAATTTCATTAGACGGACAAATAATTTGCAGGTAAAAGAAGAATTTTTTTGATTTATTGACAAATCTATAGTTTTGTAGGTGCAAGAGTGAACGGTATGTACGCAAAAATTGAACTTGTTTTCTCTTACTTTACTTTAGTGCATTCGAATTTAATTCTATAGTTGAATACAGAACAGAAATTCGCTTCTGCGCGAGCGCTATTTCGAGGTCAGCCTTGCGCATAATTTCAAAGCAAAGATGAGGCTCAGGAAAGGTGAGAGCAAATGAAATGAACGAAAAGCAATTGAGAAATGTTAAGCGCATATTTTATTCTCTATCGCTTTATTTTGTAACAGTATCATAATTTTTAACATAATAATAACAAAAAAAAAAAAGATCGCAAAGCCAGAATCGAAAGCAAACATTAAGCGCCATTTAAATCTACCATCTAGTGAATTTTTCTGTGTACGATAACGACACCTTTATCTCCATTTCGGAAATAAAACAGATGGAAAATCGATGTTTTAGAAAATAAAAATGTTAACGAAGTGTTTAGTCCTTTTTACAAGTAAGAAAAGTTTTAATATGAAAACATAGCTGGAAACTACATAAATAAGTACTTATTAAAAATTACGATTCACCAACGTTCTATTAGCAGTTCTAAAAACATCAACTCGACATATACGCGAGTTCATATAATAATAATAATAATTATGTATCGTAATCGTAGTTATTGCAGGCTTTTTAAAATTGTAACAGAAACGAGTTGAACAATATGATTGATGAAAATATGCAGGTCAACGTAAATGATACGTTCCAATATAGTAAAAATTAATGAATTATCACGACCAACTATAAATATACGAAGACTAATACCGAAGCAAAACAGGAATGTAAATAATTTATTTTTAGAAAATTGTAATATTATTGCTTGCATGCTTGCGGATCTGTACGAGTTGATTTGAACAATATAATAACTAAGTACTTAAAAATGCACTATTTTTCCTACTCAATAGAAATCATAAAAAGCCATTCACTTGCTGAACATTTTCCCCGAGTTGAGTTAATGGCGGGCAATATTAAAACGTACACAATTTAAACTAAAACCCATTCTAATTGACAAAACAACAACAAATATCAATTTAGCAACCAATTTTTAATATAAATAACTAAAATATTAAGAAAAATGTTAAAACCAAAAATTGTCAAATGTAAATGAAATTTGACAAAAACTAACAAAAACAATGCTAGTTTAATAATATCTAGAAAAAGCCCGTAAAAGATGGTACAAATAAGTATATTCAGTTGTAATTACCTGAAACTAATCGTTATGAAGACTATCTTTTGCATCACCGATGTAAACACAAGCATTTTTCACGAAAAAAACTTCACGGCAACAAATTCTTATAAGTTCATTAACAAGAAAAAATGCGAATCACTTCAAATACACTTATTTCCAATAGTCTGAATACACATACACCTTATTTTCTGCAAAATTAAGATTATAGGTTTGAAAACATACATCAAAACTAAATATGGCAGCCATATTCTGTGCAAAACAAAGGAAATGTAGCTATGAAACCTGTTCAATAATCTCGAAACTTACTCGTTTTCCGTTCTGAAACTTCTCGAAACTGCTTATAGGGGGCGCATTATTTTAGGCTCGTTCACCAATAGTAACAATTCGTAATCGATCAATTTAACACCTATAAAAAAAATATTTTTAAAGCAAAACTAATTATTATCGTTATGTATATTAAAAGATTAGTTAAAAAGAAATAATCTTTTAAACAAAATTTTACTAAAAGAACCTTTAAAAATAGCAACATTCAATATTAAATTTTTCTCGTTGTGAACAGGCCATTGGAACTGTTAACATTTTGGCCATATTGGGATTCACAATTTTTTTATATAAAAAATCAAAAATATTTATTGGGACATTTAAACAAAAGCCAAAATAATTTATAACAAAAACTTAATCGTTGCGATTTTTATTATTTCTAAATAATAAATATATAAAATAATCTCATCGTTTCTACGATCACGTATTATTTTAACCTCAAAATTATTTTATGTACGTATAACCATCGTATAACTTGAGTAAATTATTTATTGTAAAAATTACATAAATAAATAGAATATAATAATCAGGTTATGTTAGGTTATGTTCAAGACAATTCAATTAAATAAAATAATACGTTAATTGGCATTTATTTATATATATAAATTTAATAACTACCTGTATATACACTTCATTTTAAATTTCAACACTAAAAGTTCGATCAAAACTCAACGAATGGTTTACTTTGTGGGTGGCCAAACCCATTGGTTTGGTGGGGCTTCTCCGAGAAGAGGTTCCCATGGTTTCCACACCAGCATCTTCCTTGCTAGAAGCAGTTCGTTCTCAGCTTGAATTATAAGTTCTTCTACTTGTCCAGAACAAATATTCTTTTCAATTTCACTAATATCTTTTGTAGATTTCAATATAGTTGACCTTTCATTAATAACATCTTCTGTATACTTCCTATATGCTGCATCATGTGGCATTTTTTGTAAAACACGTAAAATTTTACTATAAAGCGCACCCAACGTGTGATGAGGGGTTTTAGCTACAGCTAAACCAGTAATATATGTCGACTTTTTAAGATTTCCAGCCATTGCTGGTTAATTTATTGAAAATAGTTTGTTTGTAAATAATTGTTGATTTAATTTGATAGATTTACGTAATTTTTTGAGGTTACCAAGGGTCACCAACACACCAAGATAAAAAATAAATACACTAATCATAAAACTAGTAAAGCGCGGCAAACTTAAAATTTGGCTTGAAACTATAAAAACCTCTCATTCTTCTAAAAACTGCATAAAACCATCCAAAAGTGAAAGAACCTTCTGAAAACTACGTAGAATTTTTTAGAAATGTCAAAGAAATCTCATAGAACCTTCTGAGAACTTAATAGAATATTCTACCGGTTTATAGACCTCATAAAAGCCTTATAGAACACTAAAACCTAATAGAATATTCTAAAAACTTTACAGAACTTTCTAAAAAACTAGTAGAACATTTTAAAAAATTCTTAGAACACTCAAACTTTAATAAAACCTTATAGAACGATTTAAAAACCTCATAGAACTTTCATAAAACTTAATAAAAACCTCCAAAAACCTCATTTTAAATTATACCCCACCTCTTGAATTTTCTATGTAGTCCTTTGTGACACTTTACACTATTCCATTGGAAATAAACATCGATGGACGCGCAAAACAGTCATTAATAGAAAATAGTTTAATGACAACAAAATAGATCCAATATAGCTGACTTATCAGACAATAACGTAAACAATAATTACATAAAAAAATTACATCACAGACTATTTATATCATATATATGTACTTAAAAGTTTAATTACCTGGTTATTTGATAATAATTAATTAAATAGGTTTGGTGCAAGCGTCTTCTTTTACTTCCCAACATTGTTCCCAATAACATTTCAAACGGTTGTCATGATTACTGCAGAATTCTCGAAAGTCTTTTAACATCTTCACCTGAAAGTTGTAATCGACAGCTTGATTCGTACGCCATCGACGACTTACCATATGGTTCCACGACCACAAAAAACCAATCTATCGAAACAATAACTTTATTAAAGAATTAATATTTCAACAGAAATCTTCTGTACCTTTTTGGTGGTATCATAATCATCTTTATTCTTTCCACTAACGTGTCGGGTTATATAAGCCTCATGGGGACTTGGTGCCATGTCTATGTGAGAAGGATATCTAGATCCCGTTCTCCTCTGACTAACTGACGTGAGTCGGTTTCGTAGTCGAGGAATCGGGCTAGGTACCAAGATGAAAACGGTACCAGTGCAATGGATGTACTGATGTTCTTGGCACATAGGCGTTCCCTGGCCACTTTGTCGAGGTTGCACCATACAGGGTAAAAAACCGAATCTCGATAGAATGGCCTCTTGGAACAGGAACATTCGGTCTATCCACGTATCTTCTCTAAATTCTATTATATATGAATAAGTAGTTATTTAATTAATTTAAGTATCTAAAAGCTGTTAAATTCAAAGTTGCTCACCTTCGAAGAGCCTTTTGTGTTTTTGTTTTAGACATTTTGTATCTAAAGGTATAAAAATGGGTCCTCGCAGGGGATCAGACTTATTCGAATAAGGCAAAGCTAGTGGATCGTGCGGTATAGGAATTAATTGCAAACCGCAAGCTTGAGCCTTCCTATGCCAACTGAACAACTAAAAACAAGTAAAAACCAGAAAATGATTTTCCAAAGACCTAATAAAATCTTTTAAAAACCAAGAAATTGTTTTATTTTTACGTACTAATTCAGCAACGATTGATCCGGAAGCAACTAACCATTCCACAACGATTTCATACGCTTGGTCTGGCCTAAAAATGGTTTGATACCTTGCATGGCCCCATTCAACTCTATCACTTTTATTTGAAAAATCAACGTCCAGGTACATACTTTTATACATAGGACCTGCAAACCAAAAAATCCTCGTCATAAAAAAAACATTTCTTGAGCTACACGAACTTACAATCATTATCTAAGTCTCCTTGCAAATACGCTGCATCGATTGCTTCACACAGGAAGTGTGGTACTCCACTTTCCCGGTCAAGTGCGACGTTGGGGACATTAATTGTCGTAGGAGACGTACTCAGGCCCCAATTTAAAGAAGGTCGCACCTCAACTTCCAGCCATTCGTTTTCGAAACCCAGTAAATCACCCGAAGGCAAATTGTTTTCATCTATAAAATAAAAATCAGATAGATAGATCACATCGATAAATTAAAGGTCACCTTTATCGGTTTGCGTGAAATAGAACAAGAAAAACCCGTAAACAAACTGCTTCGTGTATTCTCCTGAAGCATGGCATATAAATTGTTCTCGCCTGAGTGATTCCATAATCTAAAAGTATAAATTAAATACCTACTGATTTTTTCTTCTAATTAGAAAGGCGGGTTTTACCCTAACTGCGTGTTCAATGCAGGTGATTCCTTCCATATTCGATATTAACCAATGTACCGCGTCTGCTGCAACAAAAGTGGTCGAAGGTAAATTCTGTTGTGCATTAAGAATATTTAAGCCAGTAATGGGGTGTCTTAGGGCTTCAATTATTTCAGTAGGTGCTGCAGTAACGCGAAGGTGAATCTCTTGAGTAAATACACTGCAACGAATCATTATTCAATGGAATACCAAGTACATTAAGTCCCACTTGGACTTACTTTTCGTCGTTATTATCGTGAGTTGTAGAGTCGTAGTTTTGTGATTGTGAAGATTCTACAGCTGGCGAGTTTCGACCTCTTTCCATTCCTTTGGAACCAGATCTTTTATTAAAAGAACAAAAACTGTATAACTATTTCACAAATTAATGTTTATAAAAGACTGATATTGCTAGTTTTTTTTTTTAAACATTAATCATGCAGCAGCAAGTGCGTATTTATAGCGACAATAGTGAAGAGATTAAGAACACGTACAGAGAAAGAATACTACAAATAGCTAATTAATTATGGAACTATTCTTGCAGATATCGAATAGATTGTAAGTTTTTTTTTTAATTTAAGAGCCTCTTTTTTTGGTAAATTTAGAGATCACAATCATCAAACAGTTACTACTTTCTATCACTACTGACCTAACAGCAGTGGCTACGCCCCTGTCACCGCATCGCAGTGAAGTTGTCTGTAAAAAGCACGCAAAGTCACTTGGCATATAAAAGCATTTTTTAATACAGGGAAAACAAATAATAGGAAAAGAAAATTGTCTTGCGTTTATAACAAAATATATGTACGTATCTGCACCTACAAAAGTATAAAACATTGAGAAGATCGCCACCACTACAAGCCCACAAGCACTAATTAAAAGATATACCTACTAAACAGCTCTTCATAAAATAAACGGGTCAAAATTGAGCAGTTAATTTAGTTAATATGAGTATAAGAAATAGAAATTATTCCAACCCATAGCGTTTACAAGCTCAATTTTGAACCATTTATTTTTAATGACGTGCACTGTATGAATATTAAATTAAAAATAGATAGATGTAATCTCCAACCTGGCCCTCATCGGTTTTTCCGGCAGTCGGTTACTTCCTAGTCGTTCACGAAACGGCGAAGTGCCTACAGCGTTCTGGAACATTTTTTAAGGAACATATTGTGAATGTTATTTCAAATTTGTTTGTACCTATATTTTAAAATTTCGGCTCTAAGTCGACCTGTGGCATGTCTAAAGAGTGGCGTGCAAAAGAAGAATTTCAAGTAAACGTAAATAAACGCAAAAAATAAAACGAACAAAACTACATTACAAATTTACAAAGGTGGAATGTTATGTGTGCTGTAATTAATGTGTTAGACTACAAAAATGTGTTAGTGAAGGAAATAAAAACTTCAAATAATTACAAGTAATTCATCTTTCTTGGATTTTTGTTTGCTTGAATTAAAACCAAAAATTTATTAAACTAATTGATAATTGCAATTGTAACAAATACAATTTAGTAGAAGTGTGATCTGTGAAATTTGTTTATTAATTAATTATTAATATTAATTAATACCTGGTTAAGTGCTTCGTTCTTTAATATAATGGCACTCAAGCTTAGGCGCCGCTGTTGAATCAGGGACGCATTGTTAGGCATGCTCAAAGACATCTACAACATGCAGGCAAATTATTCTTCTAACCAACTCACAAGCAAACGGTTAAAAAAGTGCTTTAACTACTAAATGTATGTGAAGTGCTTTTCTATTTTAATTTAATTTAATATTAGTTATCTGAGAATTCTAATTATTAATAAATAATTAATTTGAGGATAATCTTACTCTTTGATTAAACGTACAACTTAAGCCACAACGCACAACACTAAATTAATTCATAAAACTTAAGCAAATTAGAAAAAAAAAATTAATAAGAAATATTTTCAGTCGTTGGAAGAAGCTCTACGAATGTAAAATATATTATACAAAAGTAATAGTTAAGCAGAAAAATGTCGAAAAACACTTACTCTTGGTTTCTTCACTGTACAAGCGCGTTTTATTTTGTTGGCGGCCGTTTCGATAAATTTTAAAAAACCTTCGGCCATCTGGGTACGGTCAGAAGATGTAAGAGGACTGTATATGTCGTAGTGAGGAGCGCCTTCTACTATCCTTTTTGTTGCAGAATTATTTAAAGGCAAGAGGTAAATTCGAAATCTAAAAAACAAATATAATGTTTGAAAAATGATTTGGAATTATCTACCACGTTCTAGAATGTTCAAAAATGTTCTAAAACATCGTACAATGATCACGAATATTCCAGATTTTTGGAAAGTGATTTGAAACGTTCGAGAATGATGTAAATTGTTCTAGAATGTCCCAAAACATTACATAATGTTCTATAACATTACAAACGATCTAGAAACTTTCAGAGATTTCGAGAATGATTTAGAATATTTGACAACAGTCCAGAATGACGTACAAAGTTCGAAAAAGAATTTGCCGTAAGTTTAAGACAAAAAACGAAATTTACATTACGACATTTTAAAGAGACAACCACAAACCTCCAATACTTTAATGCTTCCACCAACAGGAAGTCGGTATCGCCTCTAGTACATATGTAATGGTCCAAATAGTTCCAATGGTAGTTCTCCAATTTTTCGGTGGTAAAACTTACCCAGGACACTTCATACGTTTCATGATATGGTGCCTGAAATCTGTACCTATAATGGATGTTAAATGAAGGATATGGATGTCTGCAAAAGAAATTTACATATCAGATTGCTAATTGATAATATTTCTGATGGGTTGATCTAATCGTACCTTGGTCTGTATCTGGTAACAGTGATGGCATTTCCGCTCAAGGAAATCTTATGAAAAATTCGTCCTATGGAAAGATAGAAAACTTCAATGGGTTCAGTCTCCGCCCTTTTTCGTGAAAGTAAGCTAGCACTCGAAGTCGTTTGAGTAGCGCTTGTTGCGTAGTCCTTATTAGACAACAAAATAAGCTGAAACCCTTGGGCCAGCCTTTGTGACACGAGTTCCCGAAAAACTTCCGCCGTCGACAAGGGTTTTTTATAATTCGTACGCTGTTGCGCAAAATCGGCGTTCACGTCATCCGGCAACAGATGGTAAAGTGAAAAGACGTAGTCGACCTGAAGAGCCCTCTTATCCGGAAAGTAATCCGTTGTTATGGGCAGACAAGCAGGGATCGTCAGCGATTTCCAATCTACACCTACAATTATTTATTTTTTCTTATTATTTTTTGTTATTTTTCCATACCGATTGCAGGAATAAGTGAATGTTTAGTTGACAAACACTACGTAAGCAAAATCAGTTAACTAGTATTTGACTAAAAAGTTTCTGTTAGTTAGTTAGTTCAGTTACGATAGTTTAGTTGGTGATGATATAAAACGAAAAATAATACACTACACTTTCAAAGGCGCCATTAGAATCTATCAGTAAAGATGACACGTTGGATGGCCAAATTTTCAACTTAGAAATTAAAATTCTTTTCTGAAAACTTCATAAAAAACAAACCTTTTAAATATGAAACGAATGGCGCCTCGTATTTTTAAAACCATTTGCATTTTTTTGTACAGCAGCGGTAGCAGTAAATATTATATACAAATGACTTTAGTACTTGCAATGGTGAACTTGAGTGATAAAGAATGAAGTTAAAAGGACTACAGTGATTACAGTGTATTGGAAGAGAAGTAGCTACATGAAAAAATACCCTTAAATATTTCAACAGAAAATGTAATTCTAAAGATCAAAACCTTATTTTATGATTAATTCCAATAAGAATATTAATAAAAGAAAAAATAATGTCCAACCCAGGGTTCATTAATTTAGCAAAACCATTTAAATAAGATAAATTAAACCAGGAAAGAAAATAAATAAATTATCAAAAAACTGATATATTTTCTATTATGTTATTGCCTCTTAGGATATTTTTAGATGCCTGTGCCTACGGTAATTACGTTTTATATACGAAATATTTCAGATACTAATAAGCATTAAATAAATAAAAGAAAAAATGCCAGTTTGGTGTTTTTTTGTGCTTACATATGTCCTTTCTTTTGGATTTTTTATGTGATTTCTATCGACAAATATTCGCTGAATAGTAACGCAAGTTCTCCATTACAATCAATATAATTATGTGTTGTTATATTATTAATAATAACAATAGTTCATTGTGCAACAAGTGGGATAAAAAAGTTCTTATGAGAGAAACGGCATAAGTTATGCCGTTCAATCCTTAAAAACTTGACTCATACGCAGAGTAATTCATAAAAAGTGAGCAATCACTAAACTCCCACCAAAATATTACGATTGAACTCAACATTCCTTGTACTAATGTCGCTAGTTTAAAGTTGACATTTTGTCATGACAATTAAGAATGTGAACGTTGCACAATTTCACAAAACTTTGAACGTTCTGTCTCTCCAACACCAGCAACATTAGTACAAGGAATGTTGAACTCAATAAAAATATTTTGATGTCTAGTATATTCAGTTAAGAGATTTCCCATTCTTTACGAATCACCCTGTATTATGCGTATTTTACTTTATTCAACAAATGCACGATTAATATTAAAAAAAATATATCATTTTCTGTCGAACTTATTACATAAGTCTAGAAAATCTAAAGACAATTTTTACAAATACAGCAAAATTCAGTTATAACGATATATAAAGAAGTTTGTAAAAAGACGCGCTTATTTTAAGGTCAAAACAAAAGTATCTTACGACTCAATTATAGGTAAACTAACTCGGGAAAGTCCTTAATAAGCATGTACGTTAAAAGCGACTTTTACTGTAATTGTATTACCTATAAAGAACAAGTCACCAATCAATGTCATAATGGAAACATCAACTGCGATAGCATAGATGGAATACAGGCCGTATTCGCTGGCCTCATCACGTTGCTTTCAACGGTTGTACGTGCATGCGAAAAGTCGATTTCCGACATGCGCAATGATCAATTTGCCCTTGCGCATGCGCCTACAACTGATGAAAGCCCATAATGAAGTTAGCGAATACGATAAGTCGCGCATGTGTTGAATAAAGTAGATCATACGGTCGGTGTAAAGAAAAAGGAAAATGTATGTACAGATAAATGAAGCAAGAGCATAATTGTGCCACTAGTATTATAGAAGTATCATTTATATATATGTATAATATGTACTAATGTGTATATAAAAAAAGTCTAGACCCAACTACGAAATGAAAATGATAAATTTGATTCAAACCTATCAGAACCTCGTTCACTGTAGCGACCCGATGTCCAACGTAGAGTCATGGAAAAAACAACGTAAAATATAAATATATAAATTTTTAAACATTAAAGCAACATCGAATAAATGCTATACAGTGCAATGTTTCTTATGACTTATGTTAGGTCACTCAAATGGTACAGGGGTTAACATTTTACGTAAGCAGCAACTTTTTCTTTAATGAATACGTAGGAGGATTGCAACCTCAACCATTTTGCTATTATTTAATCTTTCTCAGTAACCAAGAGTCCCATAAAAATTTTACATAGAGCTTTTTATGAAAATATATGCCAAAAAATTTACATTGTACAATTTGGTTGATGTTTATATTGCATCAAAAAAGTTTTAATAAAAGTAGAAGATTATTTAATTGGTTACAAAAAAGCTCTACGCAAAATTTTTGTAAGACTCGTAGTTATTAAGAAAATTTAATGCAAAACTACGTGCGCATAAAAAAGATGTTGCTCACCCAAAACGTCAACGTTTTGTCTCGACCTTTTTCTTTCGAAATTACTGTCTTAATAAGGCAATTATGTTGCATAAAAATTAATCAACGATCACTGTTATTATTAAAACAGTTTCCGTTTACATAAATATAACATTAAGGAGGACAAAAACGTATTAATTATGATAATGTAGTATCAAATACATATAACAAAAATTAAATAACTACTAATCAATTAACTTTTTTGTCCCCTTGCTAATAAAAGCGTATGAAAATAAACGTGAGATTGCAAAACTTATAATTTTTGCTGGCCACTATAAATAATAATTAAACAAATATGAATTGATATCTTACTGTTAGATGATAATGTGTTTTCCTAATTAGTTACAATTAACGAATGTAATAACAATTGACCTAATAATTCGTCGTTTTTTCTTATCTTTAAATAAAAACACACTCATGAAAAATTACGTTAAGCGTTATTTCAAATGCTTATGGTAAAAATAGACCTTTTTATGGAAGTGGTTAAAAATGCTCAATTGATTATTATTGCTAAATATTTTGAAAATATACTAAATAAAATGGAAAAATGTACTAAATTAGTAACGGTAAACAATGATTAGGCTCAAGCACAATACAAAACTTTTGCATGTAATCATGTGGAAATAATAAACGAAACTACACCATGAGATCACAAATTATGCAATCAAAAAGAATTATCGTAATGGGAACTGAATTGTGCCATTATACTGAAGTAAGACGGGAATTTATTACAATATGCGTTAACGAATTTCCGTCTTCTTTCGACATATTTCGGCACAGTTCGGGCTCCAGTATTAGATTCCATTAAAGTACAAATTATATGGAAAATTAACTCGCTTATAAGTATTTTGGTTTGCCTTCAAAATTTCTTTGTATCTATATTTCTTTCAAGTACTTAACATTCGAATATTAGACAATTTACCTGTCGTTAAAGCAGGAGTCCATTCCTGCTCCCCTGTTGCGCCCCACAGTAGAGTACCTTTAGAACTTTTTGTTTGTGACGCTACACTGTGGCTGGAACTGTGATGATTCGGGCGTTTCTTGCAATCTACACACACACACACATTTTGAAAATATTACATTAAACACATTCTTGTTAATAAAGATAGAAATCATTTTCAAAACTCACATTCCAAAAGAGCAGCTGCTGAAATCGAGTTATTGGAAGAATTTGCGAAACTATTCGTCGGCGGCACTGTTGTAAACGTACAAAGAGATTCAGGAACAGGGGACTCTGGTCTGGCTTCTTCACAAGAAAGGGGTTGAGCGGGTACTGCCTGATAATGATGTTGCTGTATTAAAACACCGGTTGGTCCTAACAAATGTGAAGTAATTTAATTCAAAATTGTAGATCATTTACGAGTTTTACCTTTAGGAAAAATATGCGTCCATCGTCGTCGATTGGAAGTCAATTTTATCGTGACGTGTGACGGGTCAAATGGATTTATAAGAGCCCGACTCCTGTGCTGTTCGTTGGAAAAACCTACAGCAGGTGGAGAACCTGCGGATCCAACCACCAACCTCGGTGGCGGAGAAAAATCCTTGTCAGAACTAACAGCCCAGTTTTTATCTATTAAAAAAAAAAAAAATGCGATTAATTGTATTGTATAAATAACACAATTGTCTTGCATACCTTCATTGGTACCAGAAAAAGGAGATAAAATTGGGCTAATTGGAGTGGAAGGTATTGGTACAGCTTGTGATTTTTTTGGAGATTCGCAAGGATGGTATATGTCAGGGTCAGAAAGTTTCCTCCTGATTCTGGTTTGTTCTTGTGGGTCTAGAAGACTTCCCGAAGCCTTCTTGTACCTCGCAGACGATCGTTGCCGATTACTAAAATATGGCAGAATTATTTATATAAGTTTAGTTTCGCAGTCACTCACTTGCTGCCGTGAACTGAAGGCAATTGAAAAACCTGAGCGTCGTAAGCGTCATAGTCGAAAAACGAATTATGCAAATATTCTTCTTCAGGCACGAGTTTCTGTTTCGGTATTTCTTTAATTCTGGTGTGTTTGCTCGGCATCGGTGGGAACTTTATTCGAGGAATGAAGTTTGAGTACGCTATTTTTTTATTTGATGAATAAAAGGACAAATTGATCCAATGAGGCATCGAATAATCGTCAGGTACATTCATATTTGTGTCTTTATTGTGGAACTACAACGATTTTATTTTTTATTTTCGAAAGTGTTAATCAAATAAATAAATAAATAATACCTTCAATAAGGGCACAGCGTGTAAAGGTTGTTCTCCGACACAAACTAAATCACTTCCAACGCCGTTATCAATAATTCGCTGTTTGGTAACGTTGGTTAATTCGCGGTCAACTTCGAAAACGCCAACGCCAGGTGTTACAACAACGCTTAGTTGACCCGTTCTATCGAAACTGCGATCGAGGTAGTGTTTTTCAAAAACTTAAATGAAGACAAAAAATAACTACTACATGTTAATGACAAAATATTTTGTCTTACCATTAAGAGACATGTTTAGAACTTCAAGAAAGTTTCCTTGTGCAGCTGTACTGTTTGTACTAGCAGGGATGGTAATTCCAGGTTTTGAGTGGTACTCTAAAACGACTTTCAAGTACCCTGCAAACAATTTTCGTAATTGAACCAACATTGTGCTCCAATCGTCAAACTTCTCGTTCTGGCAAGCAACCCTAAAGTTATTTTAGTTTTAAAACATTACCGAACGTTTAATTAATTTCGTATTTAAGTATGTACCTATAAAAGTCTTCATAATATCGACCCCTATAGTCCTGTTGTAAACATTCCCTCATGTGTTCCGGGAATTCTTCCAAGCTGTTCGCCTGATAAAAAGTCCTGGAGAATAGCACAATGGTAACCTCATGATTGCTGCCGTTCTTTTTCCATTTTTGAAATAAATCGGCCAAGAAACCGTTCACGGCTTTTTCAAAATACAGATCTCCGTATATGTCAAAGTCCCACATTTCTGAAGACATTTGCAGAAAGAGATAGACAAGCGACGTGGAAGAACGGAAAACTATTTTGGTTTCATCATTGATTACTCCACATGCAACTCTATCTCCCAGAGACCACATTTCGTATACTTGGCAACGAATGGCGCCTCCACAAAATTCAATTTTCTTGTTCATGTACACGCACGTGTTTGTCTAATAATAAAGTAATTTAATTAATTAAACAAATATTAAGTTTAATATCAAAAATAAATAGAGTAGAACAATGAAATTATCTGGGTATTGAAGAATATGGAAGAATCACGTAAAAAATATTGTAAACAAAACTAAATATCTTATTTATGTAGGTAATTTAAATTGATGAATAAATAAAATATACTTGAAAGAAAATTAAATACCAGGCTTTGTTTAAGTCTCCACATTTCAGAACGTCCCATGTACTGGTCTTTGAAAGTAAGTTCAACTGAATCCAATGCTACATCGTTTGGATTCACAATTCTTACACATACAGTTTGATGTTTGTAAGTCTGTAATCCAAATGTAGTGGCAATGCTTTGTTCCACACTAACAGTATCTAAATTAAAAAAAAAATACCAAAGTATATTAAATTTTTTTATTAATAAACTGCGTACCTTTGGTAAGCAAATCATCTTTAAACGTTTTAATCTGCAGCAACAATCTCGGATTATCATTTTCTGCGTCAGGGTGATATATTTCTACAATGTCACCCTCTTTAGCCTCCGGAAAATCTTTTGGATTGATAATTAAATCTTCGTCTGTAAATAATGTATCACTTTCAAATTTTTATACGCAACATTGGCTCTAACAAATTTATTATCTAATTTTTGTTACGAAAATAAAAACAAAACTTAATAATTACGTACTATTTTCTCGTAAATAAAATAACATGTATCCACGTAACACTTACCACGGAATGTTTTTTGATGAACTAATAAACGAAAAGATTTCATTTTGGTTTTTTATTACATTACATTACATTATAAACAAAGAAAAAGATGTTTTTGGTATTTTCTAACAATTAACAACCAACACAACCAACCCGAACCAACCTACAACCAACAGCTGTCAGCTGCATAGTCAGCTGACAGTCCTTTGAAGGAGGAGGAGTCAACTCCGATCCCAATTATAATAGCGACACGATCTGGTAGAGGCGCTAGTTACTAATAGTAAAGTGGGTTGCATAAAACTTGGAATATTTTCTTAAATAATATAAATTCTGTTTTGAGAATAAATGAACAAAAAATATAAATATATAAGTTCGATGTATTTTTTCCTCTATTTTAAAAATGATTAGATACACTTTTTTATGATATTTTAACTTCTTTGTCCTCAATATTATCTTGTCATCTTTAATGAGTACATAAGCCTATTCAAATGATAAAGAACTGCCTTAAAAAAATATAATAAACAGCAAAATCTCAGATAAAACAAAGATAAGTGTACAACATAACAATCTTTTATAATTTTGTCTTACAATTAGCGTTATTAAAAATGGTTTTAGAGGTAATTTTAAACTATTTCTAGAATTATTTCAGTTTGTTATCGTTTTGTTATTTTTATTTTCTAGGTAGATAAAGTCATTAAAGTTTATAAAACCCTTGCGCAAATCCCAGCCCTAGTGGGTGCAAGATTTGATGTAAACGGATTAATAATAAACTCATGGTGGAGCCAAAGGAACTTAGATACAGGAAAGACGAACAAATTCATCATTACTCATTTGGTCACACAAAGAATCAAATCAATTGGTAAAACCAATAGTATTGATGTTTCACAAGAGTAAGTGCAATTTAAAATTGTTAGACCAGAATATGTATGTACCCTTTTGTTGAAAGGCTGTTGTCTCGAACATCTCCTTCTGAAAATTATCGAGCTGTTATCAGAGAAATTGAGGGAAAAGATAGCCGTAAGCAACTGTTAGAAGTTTGGTCTCATCAGAATTTACACCAGTCTGTAGATCTTTCAGCTCTAGAGTTACATGGAGATGTTTACTCTGATGGTATTTAATAATAAGGAATATCATTACTGTATAAGATTAAATAAACTATTTTTTTTAGGAGAATTTGGAAGTCTACAGTGGGCTCCTGATGAATCTAAAATCATATATGTAGCTGAAAAAAAGCAACCCAAAACTGAGTCTTTTTATAAAAGAAAACCACCAAAAAGAGACAACGATAATGGTGAAGACAGTAGTGCACCTGTTAAGGTATCTATGTATACCAATTCAAATTCAAAATTTAAATTATATTTTTTAAGGGTGAAGAGTACTTATTTCGTCAAGACTGGGGTGAACAGTTAGTAGGGAAGAAACAATCAGTTATTGTTACTTTTGATGTGCATACAGAAGAGATTAAGATATTAGAAGGCATACCAGAAGGAGTATGTCCAGGACAAGTTACTTTTGCACCTGATGGAGATTCTATAGTCGGGATTGCATTGATTACAGAACCTCGTAAGCTAGGTCTAATTTATTGTACCAACAGACCTGGTTTTATATTTCAACTAGACTTTAATGGAAACTACGGTAATATAACGGAATCACGCAAAGTTTCCTTTGTATCTTTTCTCATTCTCATAAAATTACTTTCCTTTCAGTCACTTTATCCGAAGAGGGTAAAAGTGTAAAATCGCCGCGATTCACCCCGGACGATAAAACTCTCGTTTGGTTGCAACGTAACGCCGGAGGACCCCATCATTCAACAATGGCCCTTGTTAGCAAACAATTCCCGTTTAATGCTTCGGTATGTATGTGTTTAATCAAGTTTTTCATTTCTAAAAATTAATAAACATTCAGGAAACGCCAAAAGTTATCGTCGACGTCGTCAAAACAGAAATTACCATAAATAATAACGACGTATTTTACGGACTTTACAACGTTTCGTTTCCGCAAAGATGCTGGGCATCCGGGAGACGATTGCTTTTGTCCACCGATCAAAGATCTTCTACAAAGTCATATATAATTGATATAGGTAAACATAATGGCTTATTTATTTATTTTTTATTAATGTATAATTTCTACTATTTTTAATAGATTCCGGTAGCATCACGGAATTAAAATACGAAGAAGGAAGTCTAATTGTTTTAGACGTCTATGACGACTTAATTCTTTGCAATCACAGGAATTTTTTGTGTTCTGATAAACTATTGGCCGCTCAAATACCTCATAAAAATGACGAAAAGTCGATCGTTTTCAACATGATTTCAAAACCGGTCCATTTACTTCAAGACCAATTCAAATTTAGTTACTTAGACTTGGAACAGGAAGGACATGACAACGTCAGTAAGTTATTGTACCTAATAACTGATCTTACTAATAATTCAACTTGCTTTACTACTTTATTTAAGAGTCCTTTACTGCCATGTACATCGGTCCGAAAACAGGCAATGAAAAAAGTGTTCCTTTGATTGTATGGCCACACGGAGGACCACATTCTGTATTCGGAAATTATATGTTCTTGGGATTATCCATTTATATAACTTTGGGTATGCGCAACTACGGAATCCCCTTCAATACTAAATTTGAACGCTCATTTATTATTTAGGGTATGCTGTGCTTCTGGTGAACTTCAGAGGTTCAACAGGAAGCGGAGAAGATAACGTCAACTTTTTGCCGGGAAAAATTGGCACTAGTGACGTATCCGATTGCGTTTTGGCCGTTAAAACGGCACTAAACAAGTTCAATTGGTTAAATCCAAACCAGTTAGCGTTGGCGGGTGGTTCGCATGGCGGATTTTTAGTTTTGCATTTAAGCGGTCAATATCCAGACATGTTCAAAGTTGTCGTAGCCAGAAATCCTGTTGTAGACGTCGCAACGTTAAGTATATTATCAGATATTCCCGATTGGTAAGTTTGATTTGTGAACTGTGTTACGCCATCTATCGGAAACTGCGGAACGACATCTATATGGTTGGCTAATGAATAGTAAATTACAATGAATAGTAAAATTTTACAGGGCTTATGTTGAAACGGGATTCGGATATACACAAAAAGGTCCAATGAAAGAAGAGGAGCTTTTAGCTATGCGTAAATTATCCCCGATTGTACATGCGCATAAGGTTAAAGCACCCACATTGCTTCAAATTGGTTCTAAAGATTTGAGAGTACCCGCTGCTCAATCTATTGAATATTATCATCGCCTTAAAGCAAACGGTGTAACAGTAAGGTAAAAAAAAGTGCCTGAAATAATTACATTATAAATAAAAAATGTGTGGGTACTTTTTTGTTTTAGAATGAACATTTATGAAGATAATCATTCGCTGTCTCAGGTGCCACATGAAATTGACAACGTTATTAATGGAATAATGTGGATTGATAAATATCTAAACCAAACTGAATGATAAAGTAGATTTTATAAAGCATAAGACATTTTATGTCAATTTCTTATTACAATAAAGTTTTAAAATTTATCCGTTATTAGTCTTTTATATAACATACCTTGGGTGGATGAAAATTCTTTCTACAGAATTCTTTTTTTATGAATTTATTTGTTACAAATATAAATTAACAGCTTATGCAGCAGATAATTCTTCTTGAACTTTCTTCCATTCAGAAAGGGGTCCATGTTCAGGGCGGTATTGAACATTACAACCATCCTGTTTGAAACGGCCTTGGTCTTTCAAATCTTCATACACTTGTCTCTCATATTTAGTAAAGCCCCATTTCTTGGAAACATAGATCTTCTGACGACCGGGGAACTTGAATTTGGCACGTCTGAGAGCCTCAATAACCTAAACATCAACAAATAACAATGCAACAAAACTTAATTACATTAAAAAATATTAACCTGGGCCTTGAAACGGTCACTGGACCTAACACTCATAATGGGTTGTCCAATGCGAACACGTGCAACTGTTCCTTGGGGTTTACCAAAAGCACCTCTCATTCCGGTTTGGAGCCTATTAAAAATAGAATTAGATCATATGAAACGTTTAGACTGTAGAAAAATGTTTACCTATCAGCACCAGCACATGACAACATCTTATTGATCCTAATGACATGGAAAGGGTGAAGTCTCATGCGAATGTGGAACTGATCTTTACCGCAATTCTTTACTAAATATTTGTTTGCGCAAATACGTCCTGCTTCCAACGCTTCAGAGCTGAGCTGTTCATATTCGTCGGACACTAAATGAACACACAACGGGAAATCTTCTACCGCTGCCTTCTTTTTTCCCAGGTCGAAAATCCTGATTTTTGGATCGGGTACACCACGACAAAACCGCGATTTTGGATACGGCTTGTTTTTACAATAACGATAACTAAAACGAACGGAGTTAATAATTTATAGACAACATTGTGAAATTGATAAATAATGCAAAAATGCAACTCACCATCTTGCAGGTCGTCTTCCCATTTTGTCTGAAATAAGATAAATATACTAAAAATAAAATAATTTCTGTATTTGATAACTATTCTAAGGTTTGATAATAAGTCTGATTTGTTTGAATTAAAATTGATGTTCAAGAAATAATACGATTTTTTGTAACAAGAAAAACACTCACCTCTTTTTATTTATATCATTGACAAACGGAAAAGACATGAAAGTTACTACATCTGGTGATTGTTCCAAAAACCTTTTACCAACTGTAACATCGTAATATAGCGCGAAATACAAAAGTTCGTTAGGCGCTATTATATATTCTCTATTTTCAAGGTATTCGACAATTACGTGCAATACGAAAGAGCGAACGCGTATTATTACTAATTACTCCTCCAAAATTAGAAAAAGTAGTGGGCGAATCGTACATAAACGATGTGCGCTGTTTAAGAACGCACGAGATGGCAACAAATATATTAGCAATTTTAACAAAGTAACTGAAAAGAAAGATTAATAAAAATTGTGCTTAACGAACTTATTTACCAACGAACAGTTTAAATTACATAACGAGATTCATTGAATTTATTAATAGTAATAAAAAAACATTAATACAAACACATACGTTATGTACATGACAAAGAAATAATTCTAGTGATTATAAAAACCGAAAACAATCTAAAAAAGAAATACAAGGTGATCTTATGTTTATCATTATAATTGAGTAAAACGTAAAAAAAAGAAAACAATCAAAAACACCGTACCGTATTAATTAATATCTATTTTTACAAAATTATACATTAACCGTTCGATCTGAAATTGGAATACTGTTGTCTACAACTAACAGACGATGCGTGCTGGAACCGCTGGAATAACTATCAGTGCTGCCACTTACATGAGAAAGAGGGGTATTTGGTAATTTTTGGGGCGTGCCTTCCACGGAACTGGAAGAAACGTCTTCATACAGGGGAACTGAATTACCCGGTGCCGATTCTTCAGGAGTGTAATAATCTGAATCGTCTCCTTTTTCTTTCTCTTCACCTAAATATGTATCACAAAAAAATGCGTAACCAAATATAAATGCGTCATAACGCAAACAAAATTTATCTCACCAGACTTTTTAGTCTTCTCAGATTTACAATAATTCATATTCTCCTCATGATCAGTGTCACCATCGTCAATGTGCTCTACTATATCAACCATGTTTAAAGCTAGGGGATTACCACGGTTAGAGAGCTCCTTTTGTAATAGAGGCGATAATTTTTCAGCTTCGCTGTCTTCATCCTGTGCCTTTAAATCATAAAAATAATAACTTGTACAAAAACGTCCACATAATAAAAATCGATTATTACTTCGTCTTTTTCAAAAACTTCTGCATGTCTTAAACTTTCGCGAGACCTATGTTTATCACTGCGAGAGTTTAATTCCATTTCAGTCGATAGCAAAGGACATTGTGAAGTCTCCTTGTTGTTTTCATCTTCCCTTTTTGACGACGAAATCGTTCTCATACCAAACTAAAACACATTTACGAAAATATGTCACGAATACTGTGAAGTAATTAAAAAAACCTCATGTCTTGCTGAATCCGTATCCTTCCCACTTTTTGAAGAAACATGATCTTCGGTGTGTCTATTCAAAATTTGCGCCGCTTGAATGGCACACTCATTATCCGGCGTCTCGACTAAATCTGGAACAGCAGCAGGCGGCTGTTTATGCATCATTGGCCCGTTTAGAGCTTCTATAAGCGATACTGCTTCGTAACCGGGAGGAATAGGCGGAATATTATCACAACTACCCTGTATAATACAAATTTTGTTTGAAAAAGATAACGCAAAATTATGATAGCGATTATCGTATTACTTCTGGAGCGCTAATTGCCTGTATAGCATTTGAACTTTTTTGGAGGGCCCTAATTTGTAGCAAAGCCCGAAACGGTGCTCTGCAAATGGGACAGTTGTTTGCCTGATAACGTAAAGAATCTGCGCAAGAATTGCACAAACACAAATGTCGACAGGGAAGTATTAAAGTGTCCCTTACATCACACATACAAATAACACATTCAGCACCACTGTCTTCGATATCATCGTCATTTACTTGCTGCAAACGAATTATACAATCATTAACGTTATTAAGTATTATAAAACCTAATTACCTTCTCATAATTTTTATTCTCAATACCATATATTTCTTGTAACAGATAACATAGACCATCAACAAACAGTTTCTGCTTCAATGCTTTTAAAACGTACATTCCATCCGAGATATTTTCGCAAATTGCAATAGTTGTGTGTGACTGTCTCATATCTGTAATAATGTAATGATTTTTTTAAATTAAAAATACATATAAAAACGTTTCTTAACACAAAACATTATAATGATAACCTTCTGGACCTTCTTCAGCAACACAGTGAATAGCAACTGGTATGACTTCTCTATCCATATCATACAGCAATTCATAATCACAAAAAGGTGAAGGATCGAATACATGAGACATCTGACAAAATTGTTGATTAGCACCTTTTTTGTAATGGAATGTTTCAGAGTTTAATGAAGGGTCTCTAGACATATATCTAAAAAAAAAAATACAGGAATACTTTTGTATGTGCATATACTTAAAAATACATAATTTTTTTTCATATTTCTTTAACAGACCATATTAACGATTAAAATATCATTTTAAAGATTACATTCTGTGCTAACGACGAAAAATAAACAAAACGATTAAAATTAATGATTTGGTTAAAGGAATATAAATTAAACATTTTAATGACAGCTGAATGCCCCTAACTTATAGACAACCACACGTAAGTATAATTGGTTGTATATACGCAACTAACGTATAACCATAGAAATTTCTATACTTATTCTTTTGTTTATTTGAATAATACTCACGTAACTCCTGTTGGAGTAATTTCTTCAGCACAAAAATAATAGATTGTTATAGAACATCTGACGTCACAATCAAAAGTAAATTCTATATTAAATGGACACCCCTTTGACGCTTCAATATCACGGTCACGATTATCTCCGCTTCCCTTCTCTACTCTAGCCTTTCCATAATCAGCAGGTGCTCTTACAAAACGGAGGGACTCTTTTCGTATATTAACTAAACTTTTCAGTGTTTTAGTTGGTTCATTTGGTTGAGGGGGAGGATATGGAAACTATTATAAGTATTAAGGTTTACACAAACACTCTAGAGGCTATAAATGACCACTTACTGGAGTTGGCCTACTGCTTAAAAAGTTAAGATCCGAATTTTCGCCAAATAAATAAGATTCAGGCTGAGGCGTATCGAAACGTTCTCCGCCCATTATAAAGTGACTCCCAAAATAATTTCCTTCATAAAGAACGTAATTTATTTACACATTAGGGTAACATAATGAACTTACATACCAGAGCAGGGTGGATACTTGTAGGCATGGTTTGATATGATATCAACCTCCTCGACCCGTCTTGCCCGTTGCCTGCTTGCTATAGCACCCATTCTCACTCAGTTATCATACTTCTATTTAACTAAATATTTTTCATTTTAACTATTTTAATTAACCTATTTCCTACGTTTAGTTTCAAGTTTTAATACATTTCTTGACAGAAATGTCAGTTTGTCAATGAACTTTTAAAAAAATGACACCTCATGTCAAACATAATTGGAGCACCACCTAACAGGGAGCGCTAGTTGTACTGTTGCAATACAGGTTGCATAAATAAATATAGGAGTCAATTGTTTAATTGTAATTAAATAAAACGTAATACTGAAACTACAAATAATTTGCAAGGAATTAATGAAAAAGACGAGTTAATTATTGTCAATTTTAAAAATTCTCCGAGCTAACTTAATGGGTATTACTTTTTATTTAATTATAATTAAACAATAAACTATTAGTTGCGCTAAAATTATTTGGAAACGAACTGCAAATGTTTCCATAATTTTAATTATCAAACAACTAGAATTAAAAAAAAATCGAGTTAATTGTATTAATATCAAGTGTTCTTAATTAACAGTTTAATGTTATTTAACTTTAACGCTATCTTATTCAAGTAGAAAATTGGCTAGTGACAATTTATTTTCGATGTATTTTCTTTTATAAATAAAGAAAGTACATTGTAAGTTGTTAATTTACAACTTTAACTTGTAAGAATTGACAAAAAAATTCAAAACCGTTTAAATTTCGAGCGTTTCGATTTTAGTTGAGACACCACGTGTTTGAGGGCGCTAAGATCGGCCAAAAAGAGTTTACATTTATATTCTATGACTCAAAAGAACCTCAAAAAAATATCACTCAAATATAAGTTAAAAAAAAAATGAATTACAAAATTATCAACATCTACAAATAACAGCGTTTTTTGCAACCATAAAATCTAAAAATATTTCAAAATATCGACAATAAAAACCATTGATGGTGACAATCATGCAAAATAATGGAATCTAATAACGAATCGAATCCAGATCAACAAAAGCGAATGACCGTGGACGATTTGAATATAGAAATTTTACCAGTATTTTATGAAATTATAAAAAGGTAAATATAACTATAAGAACTGCGTCAAATGCCGTTATGTAATTGCTTATTCAACAATAATAATAATTTTAGTGTCGAGAGGGAGCATCACGATAACACAGCTAAAACCAGAGAGTCCCAAGACTGCTCTCAGAAAGTCTTAGAACTCCAAAAACGATTCGATCAAGCCCGATCACAAGTACAATAACTCAAACTCATACTCAACAAATTATTTATAAGTACAATTTCAGATAAGTTTACTGCCAGGGATCGAGTACAGCAAAGATCAACAGCTTCAACACTTAGAAGCCCTTAAAACTCAACTTCATTTGAAGCAAGAACTTTTGTACAAATACCGTTTTATGTACCCGTTCCAGGTACAGAAATAGAAATGGTATTGAGAATAATAATGAGATACCTTGCAAATAATGAGCAATTAGTTCAGCGACTCAGTGAGTCATATCCAATTCGAAGAGCAGCCCAATTAGTTGTTCTATTTTACATGAGGAGTAAACATATGATACAAGAAAAGGGCATGAGTGGTGCTCTAACTCCTGAACAGTTTAAGGCTCTTATTAGAAACCTTCAACATAATTTACAAAAAGAACTAAAAGATGCTCATCAAAAGTTTAAAAGTAAAAAATTTTAAAACAGTAGTAGCTCTGAAATGTCTTAAAAAAATATGAAGTTAAATTGTATTAAGTAGAAATAAATGTTAAATCTCCACAAATTACGTAAAAGATACCTTACAGGGCTTAAAAATAAGAAAAAAATATGCGCTTTAATGAAGGAATTTAACTCATGTATAAATAGATTTTTTAATACGTGTATTTGGTAACATAAACAACACAAACGACAACCTAAACTACTTTTAATAAAAATATGTATATGAATTTAGAATTGAACACTAACGAGATCTTCAAGTAGACAAAAAGATTTAAAAAAAAAAGCGCTTGAAGGTGCTTAGAACACGTACGAATCAAGTACTCAAGTTCACGTACGTTATTCGTTCGTATTCGGAAATTGTCGGTTCCTTAAGCGCCTTCGAGCAGAAACCGATTTTTATATCAATTTTTAAAACTTCAAATTGTACTTTTTACATTATTGAAATGTAAGACTTTAAGACTTAACACTAATAATACATGGCAGATGGAAGTTATCGTTAATCTCACATTAAAAGAGAACGAAAAATACCAACTAAATATAACACACAATCATTATGTCAGAACAGAAGAAATTAGATAAACTACTTTTTTTTAAACTTGAAAATAAAAAAGAATATGTACTTATTTATATTCTTAAAAAAACAAAAATAATAAGTTAGATTAACATACAAAAATAGAAGTCACGAACGTAAAAGTAATTTTTGGTTTTCGTTACTCCGTTTTTTTATTACGCTACGATAAGTTGTTTTATTCCATGATATGGGAAGTTATGTGCTTTAAAGAATTTATTAGTCATAAATATTTGCACTATGTACTAACCTACTGTTAGTACGAGGTAATATTTACGTTAAGTCATCGTAAGTCTATCTTTTGTTACCATACTTTCAGCAAATTACCTATATTTTGCCAGCTGACCGATTATTCGCAGATACTGCCGTTATATTAGCAACATCTGACAAGGGTTTCGATGCATTTCCCACTGTTACCGTCGATTTTTTATGTACTCCTCCACGTCTTCTGTTATTCTTTCTCATCGGATTTATTTGTAAACATTCAATCGTTTCCAAAGTTTTTCCTTCAGTTTCACCAGTATTTATAGCCTGTATAAAAAATATTACAACTAAAATTATATTTAAATTTCTATATACCTATACCTTATTGCTATGCGAATTATTGTACTCATCATGTCTCTGCTGTTTCAAAGCTTTAGTTTTAGTCGTTATCAGAGAAGACGACACTTGCGTGAGAATTTTGACGACGTTACCAACAGCTTTCGTCCGTCCTTCGCGAAACACCATTCGTTGACCAGGGGTGATATACTCAGGGTGTTTGATAAAGCGGAAATGTACCAGCGCCTTATCTCCGGTTCTTAAACAATCTTGCGACATTGACAAAATACTTGCTGTCTGTCTGATACTCCCACAATGAACTAAAAGAAAGATAATGTCGTACAGATGCAATCAACAAGGAATTTTCTCACCCATGGCCTGGTAACGTGAGCTTATGGTGGTTGGATGGTGAAGTACTAAAATCTCTCCCTGAAACTCCCAACAAGCTTGCGGATTTAGCGCTGGAGACACCATGACCATTCCTTTCCGTATCTGTGACCTTTTTATCTAAAATTATGCGGTCATATTAATTTGTCTGCAGTGTTAGCCAACAGAAACCTTTTTAAGAGCAAAGCTTGCCGTTTGGCCCGCTCGCACTTCCCTAACTGCCATTCGTTTCCTGTGGATGCTTTTTACTGCAATCGGTTGAAAATGTCCCAAAGGATCGGGACCTAACATCAAGGTATCATTGAGGTGAATTATACCTTTCAAAACGGTTCCGGATACCACAGTTCCTACACCCTATAAAAATTAATTACATATAGAGAGGACTAATGAATAAATCACTACAAGTGTGTATGTTCATTACAGGAACTGAATACGTGTCGTCTATTTGAAATTCGGCCGGTTCGTTCTCGTGATATTCCATTCTTGTCGTCAATAAATTAAGGAAAGTTTTTAGCATGTCCAGGTTTTCACCTGTCACATTTGAAACTTGAAATATTGGGCAAAGTCTGTAAATAAAAGGTGTTTATGTTTTTTTATGAAACGTGACATTTTTATTATTAAATTGCCTTTCTGAAACAAAATTGGTAGCACTTAGTACGACATCGTCGGTAGTTTTCACCATAACGGGCACCTTGCGGCATCCTGGTGACTTTAGGATCCTCATCAACAGCTTCAGATTGTCTCGTAGTACGTTTGGAGGACACATGTCAATTTTTGTAACCACCACGAAAACTGGCACTGAAAGGGCGAGAGCCAGACCTAAGTGTTCCTTTGTCATGCCTACAATACCAGCATTTGCTCCAATCTAAAAAACCTCGTGATTTCAAAATTAAATGATTCACTAACGTTTAATAAAATCTGGGAAGAAATTGAAGCATTTCTACAAAAACAAATTAAAAGTCAGCTTTACCATGAGCATGCCAAAATCGGGAACATGTCCCGTCATTCCGAAAACCGTGGTCTTCAGGTAACGTTCGTGTCCTGCCAAGTCAATAAAAGTAATTACTTTTGAACTTTTTTCACAAATTTTAACCCAATCTAAAGACCCGTGCTCTGGCTTGTTCACTACGTGACCTTAAAATTAAAGTTCTTACTGTTGTAATTTTCTAAAATATTACCCAAAAATACCTTCGCTATCAAAACCAAGGATATCGTTCCCGACTGAGCTGGTCCTACCCGATTCCATTTCGTGTTTGTGACGAAACAGTTTTTGCCGGGCGTGACCCCTACCGTTATCTAATTCGCCGTGAGTTAGAACTCCTAGTAACGTAGATTTTCCAGCATCGACGTTTCCCACGACGGCAACCCGAATTTCCAGAAAGTCTAAAGTTTTAAAACACTAATTTTCGATTTATTTAACAAATATTTAATCAAAAACATAAATGAGAATATAATTGGGTGCCAAGTTCTGTAGATAATCCTGAAATTTATTTATAAAAACATAAGTAGAAAAGTATAAAATTTTTTGGCGCGACTTTTGGGGTAATTATCAATATCAGCAACAAAATATTTAAAAAACAACGCATCACAAATCCTTTAAAGATTGCATCGTTTCAAAATTTACTCACCACTAGAATCTAATAGTTTCCTTATGAGGTACTGAGCCACAATACCAGAAATATCTTTGCGTTCTCTGAGTAATACACAGCTGCAATTCAAAGTAGTTGCCAAAGATTGCAACGTTGCAACAGCTGCATTCTTTTCTTCATCATTCAAACCAATATCAGAACCATCTTCACAACCACCAATCTAATTAAGTAATTAAAATAATGTGTATAAATATCACATTAACTGTATATAGACAGGTAGGTACCTCTAAAATGACTTCACCTCTTCCGCTTTCCAGCTGTTTTTTCAATCTGTTCAGTAACAATTCGTATTGTTCTTCATTGGGGCTGACCAGAATGGACTTGCCTAAAATTTTACTGAATGCTACATGTTCAGGTGAGTTGCTCTCTGAGAAATCACTCAGAGAAATTTTTGCTCCTGAATTGCTGCCCATTGTAACTCAGGTATATAATAAAACCTTGAATTGTTTATTGGATCTCTTTCTTTTTAAAACCAATATTATTTGTGTAATTTTTCAAACCAATAATATGTTGCATTTTACTATCATTTAACAAGAATTTGTTGCAATCTGGAAAGATGTAGTTGCAATACCTAAAAGATGAACAAATCACACATAAGTGAAAGTAAAAAGTAGAAAAGTGAGTTACACGAACTTTTACTTTTTTACAGAACGAGTTATTAAAATATTTCGGTTGTTTTCAAGAAATAAAGAAAAAATTGGCGAGTAACTTCGATGTTTATCACGATTTAAAAACCAAAATATACAAACATAAGTGTAAATAAAAAAAGCATATTTAAATTACTTACGTACGACCTTTTTAGTAAATCACATCACATTATTAAATTTTAAAACAAACAAAACGAAAGGTGAATCACAATATTTCTTTTTATTCTTTTATTGTTTTATTTTGTAACAGCTTGGCAGAAACCCAAACGTCAAACTTAGCAGCTGTACACTTGCACACACGAACTTAAACCACAAATATTTTTTTTACGTAATTAATTAAAATACGAAATTATGAATAAATACTAAACATACGGATCGTTTGTTTTCCAATTACTGTTATCACTGATGCGTTTAGATAATACGAATTACATTTTAAGTAAATAAATAAGAATAGCGAGACTAAGGACGTATTTTTTTTGTTACATATTTATTCAATTCGCCAAAGTTATGATGAAATAATGTACAGTATTGAAAAATGTTTTAAAGATGCTTGAACTGGCGCGAGCGATTAAATTATGTTTGTGTTACGCCACTGATTAGACGATAGTTGCGCATGCGCAGATGTTTGATTTTGTCCGATGTTGCACTCGGGGAACTCCGTACTAATGGACTTGATACCATAGATAACTTGATACTATGACTTGATAACTTTAAGGAAAACGCTAAAAACTTCGAATTAATGAGTTTTTGACTCGAGTTCAGTAGAAAATCTTTTATAATCAACTTCAAAAAAAAAAATACATTTTAGAAAGATATCATTATATATAATTATATGTATATAGATACATTTGTTATTAATACTTATTTTTTAATAATATAAAATGGATTACTAAGTAAACTTTAGTTTTATCATTTACATATTTACTTATTAAATTTGGATTTGAACATGTATTTAGTCAAAAGATGCTCCGCAGTTTGAGCATGTCTTAGTTTTCATAAGAAGACAACAAAGAATCCCAACAGGGAAGAAAAATATGGCACAACATAGACCTAAACAAGTGAAATCATCTTCTAATCTGCCCACTCTGCAAGCAGGACATCCCCCAATTACCACCACTTCAGGAGGCACTACAGTGATAATTGTTGAGGTGTTGCTAGTGCTAGTACCATAGTTAGGAACAGATGAATGATACAAAGGTGCAGTTGGTTGGTAAGGGGGTGGTAAATGACCAAATTCTTGATGAATTCCTAAAAAGGCTTATTGTAAAAGTGTGCACAAACCCTCTGTGTTTATAAATTAACCTGCAGGAGGCTGTTCTGTATAAGGGGGAGGTTTGTCGTAAGCTGTATTCATTTCGAAAATAGTCTACTAGGAAACGGGAAATGTTAACCTTAAAGTATTTTTTTTATCATAAAAACCTTGGTAACAGATCATGACTAATACTAGTAGTAATATAATAATAATTTTAAACTTACGATTATGTATAGGTACGACAAAACCAATAATTGACCAATAATACTCTTACAGAAAAATATTTAAATATTAACGCAAAGAATGAAAACAAAGTAATTTTCGGAAAATATCCCACTTTTGAAGCCTCAATACAAAAATAATAACAATGATAACAATTATCTATGAACAAAACCTTTGAGTTAAAATTCGACTCATTTAGCCAATATTTATCTGTAATGTTACAAGAGGACGTTTTTTTTTAAATGTTTACAAAATCTAACGCATAAAAACTTAAAAGTTCAACAAAGCAAAGCTAATTAAATTATTTATAACAATTCTGTCTAAATCAATTGCTTGATAAAGTAAAAAAGGTATAAATGCGTTAAGAAAATTGGTCCCTAATTTAGATTAAAAAAAGGTGTTTCTATGATATTAACTGTACTTTATTTAAACAGCAATAAATATGCTACAAAGATGAGCTTAACTGCTTATTTTCGAGAGAAATGTCTATTTTGGATGTTTTTTGAACAATGTATATATAGGGTTTTGTTTTCTTTTACAAATAGCGTAGATTATAGAAATAGCTTTTTTATTTGAAAATTTTCTTATGAGGTTTTTATCTAAATCAGGGGACAATTTAGATACTTTAATTTGCCTTTAGATTATTGAACATTTCTTTTTTACGTTAGATTTTGTCTATTTTGTAAAATTTTTAAAAAACGCACAGGTGCAGCACTACGGATGAATATTGGCTAAATGAGTCAAAATTTAACTCAAAGGTTTTACTCATAGATACTAAATACATCAGCTGATCAGTTTCAGGGTTATGTTGCCGTTTATTTAACGCGTTTCCACGACAACAAGAAAGTTTGATCGAAGTTGATAAAAGTTATCAGAAGTGCGAAACAAATATGAAAATCGAAGAAGTAAAAAGTACTGTGAAAACTCAAAGAATAAGTGCTCATAGTCATATTAAAGGTTTAGGTTTAGACGAAAATGGCTTTGCTATTCAAATGGCGGCAGGTTTGGTGGGCCAAGAAGCCGCAAGAGAGGTTAGTACAGCATCATTTTTAAACTTTGAGTATTTAGTTTTGTCTTTCCTAAACTGTAGGCTGCTGGTATTGTGGTCGATATGATTAGAAGTAAAAAAATGGCTGGAAGAGCCATACTACTAGCAGGCCCTCCTGGTACTGGCAAAACTGCTATTGCATTAGCCATTGCACAAGAATTGGGTAACAAGGTGCCGTTTTGTCCTATGGTTGGGTCAGAAGTCTACAGCTCTGAGATTAAGAAGACTGAGGTGCTGATGGAAAACTTTAGACGTGCCATAGGTTTAAGAATTAGAGAAACCAAGGAAGTTTATGAAGGAGAGGTCACTGAACTTACTCCAGTTGAGACAGAAAACCTTACAGGAGGTAAGTTTTTATTTACTAATCCAGAAAAAAGAGAAAAATTCGACTTTTTACAGGGTATGGGAAAACTGTAAGTCATATAATAATTGGCTTGAGAACAGCAAAAGGAAGTAAACAACTAAAACTGGACCCCAGCATTTATGAATCTCTTCAAAAAGAAAAAGTAGAAGTCGGTGATGTCATATACATTGAAGCTAACAGTGGAGCTGTTAAAAGACAGGGCAGATCTGATGCATTTGCTACAGAATTTGATTTAGAAGCTGAAGAATATGTACCATTGCCAAAAGGGGATGTCCATAAGAAGAAAGAAGTTGTTCAGGTATATAAATACCTAATAAAAATTACAACTACATGATGTATTCATGTTATTTATCTTTTAAGGATGTAACCTTGCACGACTTGGATGCAGCAAACGCTAGACCTCAAGGAGGCCAAGATGTTCTCTCAATGATGGGTCAACTTTTAAAGCCAAAGAAAACGGAAATAACCGACAAACTTAGACGAGAAATAAATAAAGTTGTTGATAAATACATAGATCAAGGCATAGCAGAACTGGTTCCTGGCGTTCTCTTCATCGATGAAGTTCACATGTTGGACATTGAAACGTTCACGTATCTCCACCGAGCCCTCGAAAGTGCCATAGCACCTATAGTAATTTTTGCGACCAACAGAGGTCGTTGCGTTATAAGAGGAACCGATGATATAGTTTCGCCGCATGGCATTCCTTTGGATCTGTTGGATCGTTTGGTAATCATTCGAACTCTGCCGTATTCTAAACCGGAATTGGAACAGATAGTTAAGTTGCGAGCAAACACGGAAGGTTTAGAAATAGAACATGATGCGTTGACAGCGTTGGGAGATGTAGGGGCAAGATCAACCCTACGGTATGCTGTACAACTCCTGACACCTGCTGCTTTAACGGCGAAGACGAACGGACGAAATACTATAACACGAGTCGATGTCGAAGAAGTCAGCATACTTTTTCTTGACGCAAAATCTTCCGCGAAAATTTTATCACAAAATAAAGACAAGTACATGTTGTAAAATTGTTCTTTTCTTACGTATATCATGTTTGTAATAAATTTAATGTGTAAAATAAATTCCATTTTTTTTCTATTCTAAAGTGGCAAATGTTTGTTATTTAAAAATTAAAGACTGAAACCTGAATAAATAAAATACATTAGACGTTATAGGGTTACTAAGCACGTTAAAAATTTGAAAATTTAGCACAAAATAAAATTGGCATCAAGTTCCGGTATAACCGGAAATAGTGGACGTTTAAAACGTCACCTTTGATAACATTTGCTGCTAAATTTCTTTATTTATACCGCTCAGTTTGAACGATCCAATCTAAGACAGGAAGTTACACTTACTAATCTATTGGAAAAAATTTGGCGCGAAAATTTAAACCTGAGGCTCACTTTAAATATTTTCAATTCAACAAATCAAAACGAGCCAAATGTTTGCGCTTTTACGTTCTGAATTGCAATTGGACGAGCGCACTGGGCTACTCGCGTGGTGTGACCCGATTGGTGGGCGCATTCTTTTTTATAACCCTTATATATCCTGTTTTTGGCATATTTTCTTTGGTATTTTGCGAGTGTTAAGTGAAGTTCTGATTTATGCCGGTGTAAATTTAATTAAACCCAGAAATGAAATATCTGGTGGTTTTAGTTTTAGGATTGTTCTTATTTGCAGGTACGTCTCATTTTTAGTTATATATAATTTTTTTTAAATGAAGTTTTGCTCTTAGATTTTTGCAAAGCCCAAGATGATCCCGGTTCGGTCGCCGATACAATTGAACAAGATCTGGGAGCAAGCAGGGAAGGTTCCAGAACTGGTAAATAATTTTATTTAGATTTAACCATTTATGGTCTAATTTTTACAAAACTCATGAGTCTCTCAGCTAACATGTAATCGACACGTTTCCTAAAATCCACGTACTTGTTGACTTCAGTCCCTTTTATTTCTTTGTATTTCTCCAAATACCAACCGTATCTGAAAAAAATATTTCAATGTTTTGCTTGAACTTTCACTAGTTTGAGCCGATATTTACTTGCAATTTTCAGTGACTGGAGTATCATATTTTTTATTAGGTTCAAGTTTTTCTCTAATCAATTCTGATTCAGCTTTCTCAATTTCATTTGGACCAATCTCAATACCTTTGTCAAAACTGTAGAATTTTGGACTTACTATAACAGTATTGATCATTAAAATCTTAATCATAACATTAACAAAAAAATATATATTCCATTTCTTTCCCTAAAAAGACCGACGTTTCGCGTACTAATTTTCATGATTCTTTGAACTGACCGTAACTAATCTACCTTGAAAAATCTGCATATTTGTAGACGAAACGTCGGTCAGATTCGGAATTAATGCATTTGATTTTGGTCTTATACAATGCATTAGAAATAATATATCTCAAGGCTACAGATAAAACTGGTCATTAAGATTAATGTTTTATGTAACCTGTCTTCCTTCTAAATCTTGAGTGAACTTGTGTAAAACCAATGTCAGACTTTGGGGGGAAATGTAGTTTAAATACTGGTTGTTTTGAAACTTTTTGGACAACACTAATATCTTCATTATCTGAATCATAATTTTCCATATTGCTTTTTAATCATCAGACTGTTATAATGGAATTGAGATTGTTTAATCAATAATTATCCATTAATAGAACCACAAACCTATTTTGTTACATCTTAAATCAATTGTAGGAATTTAAACAACATTTTTATTTAATAGATGATGAGGTAGTTAAACGCGAAGAAGAGGCCATCAAGTTAGATGGTCTCAATGTGGCTCAGATTAAAGAAATGCGCGATAAAGCAGAGAAATTTACGTTCCAAACGGAGGTTAATCGGATGATGAAACTGATCATCAATTCCCTGTACCGAAACAAAGAGGTATTAAATGAATATTCAAAAAAAAAAATAATAACAGCTACATGATTCCTATTGTAAATACTTCTTTCAGATTTTCTTAAGAGAATTAATTTCTAACGCATCGGACGCTTTAGATAAGATACGTCTATTATCTCTGACAGATAAAGGTGTCTTGGATAGTACATCTGAATTAAATATTAGAATTAAGGCTGATAAGGAAGAAGGGTTACTACATATAACTGACACGGGTATCGGCATGACAAAACAGGACTTGATTAACAATTTGGGTACGATAGCAAAATCAGGAACTGCAGACTTTTTAAACAAAATGCAAGACGCCGAGTCGTCACAGGATGTAAATGATATGATTGGACAATTTGGAGTTGGTTTCTACTCAGCTTTCCTTGTAGCTGACGACGTTATCGTTACAACCAAACACAATGATGACAAGCAATACATTTGGGAATCAGATGCTAACAAATTCAGCATTACTGAAGATCCTAGGGGAAATACCCTCCTTAGAGGTATTTGTTAAAGATCTTTACTCATATTCTGTATGATTAAAACACAAAATTTTTGTTTTCAGGAACTACAGTAACTCTCAAACTGAAGCCAGAATCTAAAGATTTTCTAGAACATGAAACAATCAAGGACCTTATTAAGAAATATTCGCAGTTCATCAACTTCCCCATTTATTTATGGACTAGTCACACTGAAACTGTTGAAGAACCTCTAGAAGACGACGAAGTAGACACAAAGAAGTCTGAGGAAGATCCAGTTGAAGAAGACGCGGCGGTAGAAGAAGATAAAGAAGAAAAACCAAAAACGAAAAAGGTAGAAAAAACGGTCTGGGACTGGGAGCTTATTAACACCAGTAAACCAATTTGGACGAGAAAACCAAACGAAGTAACCGACGAAGAATATAACGAATTCTACCGAGCATTAACGAAAGACAACCAAGATCCACTTGCAAAGGTCCATTTTGTGGCTGAAGGAGAAGTAACTTTCAAATCTCTTTTATACGTTCCCAAAGTCCAACCGTCAGACAGTTTCAATCGTTACGGTACGAAAACGGACAACATCAAACTTTACGTACGACGCGTCTTCATCACTGACGAATTCAACGATCTTATGCCTAATTATTTGGCTTTCATTCGAGGAGTTGTCGATTCCGACGATTTGCCACTCAACGTTTCCAGAGAGACACTTCAACAGCACAAACTGATCAAAGTTATCAAGAAGAAATTGATCCGAAAAGTCCTCGACATGCTGAAGAAAATTCCTGACGAAGATTACGACAAATTTTGGAAAGAATACTCGACCAATATCAAATTAGGTATCAACGAAGATCCTGCCAATCGAACCAGATTGACCAAACTTTTGAAATTTTATTCATCAAACGGAGACGACATGACCTTCTTGACCGACTACGTGAAACGGATGAAGCCGAAACAGGACAGAATTTATTACATTGCCGGAGCCAGTAGGGCCGAAGTAGAAAAGTCACCGTTAGTTGAACGACTGTTGAAAAAAGGTTACGAAGTATTGTACCTTATTGAGGCCGTGGATGAATACTGCATCAACTCGTTACCTGAATTTGACGGAAAGAAGTTCCAGAATGTAGCCAAAGAAGGATTTAGCATCAACGAGTCCGAAAATACGAAACAGAAATTCCAAGAGCTCAAAACAACTTTCGAACCCTTGGTAAAATGGCTTGGCGACAAGGCACTTAAAGAAGACATCGCTAAGGCAGCTATTTCCGAAAGGCTAAGCGACTCCCCAGCTGTCTTAGTGGCTAGTATGTTCGGAATGAGCGGCAACATGGAAAGATTAACGATATCACATGCTCACAAGAAAGCTGA
This sequence comes from Agrilus cyanescens, assembly GCA_947389935.1. Classification (NCBI taxonomy): domain Eukaryota; kingdom Metazoa; phylum Arthropoda; class Insecta; order Coleoptera; family Buprestidae; genus Agrilus; species Agrilus cyanescens. The sequence goes on along the minus strand of OX376707.1, from coordinate 30,038,552 downwards.
TGATCCTCAACATTCGTACTACATTAATCAAAAGAAAACATTAGAAATTAATCCTAGACACCCGCTAATAAAGGAATTATTAAGAAGGATTCAGGATGATCCTGAAGATCCAGCAGCTAAAGATATGGCTCTTATGCTATACAGAACTGCCACTTTGCGTTCGGGATATATGTTACGAGAAACAGCCGATTTTGCAAAGTCAATAGAGCAAATGATGAAGAAATCGTTAGGAGTGACGGACGGGGTTGAAGAAGAAGAGGAGGAAGAAGAAATCGATGTTCCTGAAGATGGTGTGTCTCCAGATGACACGGAAGAATTAAACGCTGAAGAACATGACGAGTTGTAGAGTGATTATTTTTTGTAATTTGTACTTTTGTAAAGACTGTGTTTGTAATTTAATTTAATTTAATACTAAATAAACGTTTTTGTTTATTAAAATTTTGTTTCGTGGGCAAACAAATAAATAAATATTGAGGTCAATTTATGAAATTAGTAAATAATTAGTAATAATTTCTTTTTTTTTTTAATCAACTATTGCTTTTGTTAAAGTAAAACATACTGTGAAAGTAAAAGTTACATAATATGTTGTATTTCCGTATTTGGCCTTCAATCTGTACCCATATTTTGTCCATCTGTTAACACTTTTTACTCTAATATTTTAGCCAGATCGAATTACGTCTTTTTTTTTATATTACGTGAGCTTAAATCGTGTTAATAATGTACTTTCTATCACGCGTTTAATTTAATCAATCAACCGTTTTAATACATACAACATAATACCTGTTATTATGCGGTATAATATATGACGAAGGTTAAATAAATAAAAATACAATTAAATCGTGTACAGTAAACTCAATAATTTTTAACATGAAGATAAAATCGCATTATAAACTGTGTTCCAGTTGCATATATGCAATAGTTGTTACGCACGTTAGTTAACTAGGTTGCATATAAGTTAGGAGCACTCAGTTGCAATTAAAAACGTTTTAAGTATTTAATTTTAAACTTCCACATTTGGATGTGTCGTAAGACGTATGGAATATTAAAACAATAACCTATACCATGTACCATTTTTATTACCAAGAAAGGCTTACACTCATCTTAAACAGGGAAGCTTCTCGTCATCGATTACGTCCGCATAATGAGCGGGTAATCCCCGAGTACCCAAATTGTAAATAGCGAACAAGCTTCCGGCAGCAGGTTGTTGCCTTCTTTCTTCCGGGCTGAGTGCATATCGTGACGACGTTACAAACAAAACATCAAGTTTGTCACCACCCCACGATACTGACGTAACATCTAAAGCCGGTATCGCTATGATTTGCAAAAGTTCTAAACTTTTCGTATCAACTTTAACCACCGCTCCACCCCCGTACAACGCCACCCATATATTATCGTCTTCGTCTATCGTCATTCCGTCGGGATTCCCCGTTATCTGGTCGTGTTTGCTGACATCAAAGACCACCTTTTGATTCGAAATTTTACCCGCTTTCAGGTCGAAATCGTACACCCTAACTTGACGCGTGGGGGTGTCGATGTAAAATAATTTCGTGTTTGCTTTATTCCACGCCAAACCGTTACTGATGTTAACGGGAGCTATTTCGACTTCGGGATTTTCAATGTTTTCTTTTGTTACTTTATAGAACACACCTTGATTTGGAACCACGCCACTTGAATTTTCGTAGCCCATTGTTCCTGAAAATTTTTATTTTTTCACCCCTCGTCCGAATTAAAAATGTGAAAACTCACCAATCCACAGTCGTCCTTTAGCGTCCGCTTTTCCGTCGTTGAATCGACTTGTTGGAAATTGTTTGGAAACTGTTGTAAGTGTACCAGCAGCTTCTAATCTACTACCTTTAGGGTACCATCTTATGGCAACTAGGGATCTATTTAGTCCTGCTACAAATACGTGGGTATCATGAACTGTTGGAATAATTGGTGTAACATCCCCATCTAATTGAATATGATTTAAAATTGTTGTTACAGGGTCGTACGAATATATTTTTCCGGCATGTATGTCGACAAAATATAACAGTTTAATTCTATCGTCCCATGTGGGCTCTTCGCTATGGTCAAATGGTTCAGTTAATTGCCGCACACACGGACCATCGGCGTTAGAACTGTTTTAAATTAATTATGGGATATAAAAGTATTATAAAATACTATGTGGGTATCTCACCTGGCTTGGAACGTAGCGAACGTTATTAACGTAACGACAGTGAAAGGAAATTGTTTAAAGAACATCTTTTTCGTTCGAGCGCTAAACTTGTACTGATACTGGAAATATTATAGGATGTGGATGGCAATGAATGTCGGTTTATAGCGGTTAAGAAACGATTAGTTACCTCGTTTTTTTCTTTTTGTTATTTTCATGCAGACGCGAGGTTCTTCAAAAAACAAAACCGGTAGGATTTATGGTATGTTAATATGAATATTAACTGAAGGCGTTCGTGTATCAGTACACATTATATTCATACTTGAACTCCTGCAATTACCTTATCGTATTATTGTAATATTATTCAAGTGGTTTTTAGAAATTTACGTTTTTTTACCTTGATTACTATGGACAATTTGTCTACATACGCACAAAAAAATATTTAACGAATAACAGTACGTAAAACAAAGTAAAAAATTGTCACAAATTATTTTTGAATTTGTGGCAATTTTTTTAATTTTAGAGACTAGTTATTTTGAATTATCTCCGCAATGGCAAATCCCACAAAAATTATAAACTAAACTTTTTTGTAGCCAATTAAATAATCTACAACTTTTATTATCATGTTTTTAACGTAGCAGTAATAATAAAAGTTATAAACGTTATTTTACCTATTTTAAAAAACCTAAATTCAGGGTATAGACTTAAAATATGATTTATTAAAAAAAAAATTAGTAACAAAGGGTTATATGTATTTGCAAATTCCAATTAACTAATGGAACAACAAAAAATAATCTTTCTTGAATTACTTATAATAAATACTTATAAATTTGCAACAGTTAAAAGTAATTAAAAACATGATACACTTTACTAACTGCAAGCTACACTTTGTTAGTACATTCAATGCTAATAAATAAAATAAAAAATCAGTCATTTTAACATGGCAATAAAAGATAGAGATTCGTACCTAATTTATGGCAAATTAATATTAATTATTATTTTTTTAAGCAGCTAGGAAAATGATAACCAGTCTAGATTCATTTGTACAATTTTTGTAAATCAAGCAATATTATTAATTTAGTAATTTTTAAAATGCAATGCAATACTGGAAAGTTATTGTATCACAGATAAAAACCAAATAAATAGAAAGATTTTGGCTCAAAATTTATGTAAAAATATGCATTTCGCTTCAAGATAAATAAACAAAAATAATTATCACGATAACAACTTTTTTTGGACATTAAGAATGTCCCATCGAAATAAAATTTTTATTTACGACAACGATATTAACAAGCTTATCTTATAAACTCATTCACACAGCAAACTTTCAAGTTCACGAACGTAAAAAAGGGCATTGTAAATAATAGGCACCTACTAGAACACTAATACTTTACATCACTGTAATAAATAAATAATTAAACATTCACATACATCACATAATAGATATCTCCCTGAATCTTTTGATTTATTTTTTGTAATCAATTAATAATGAAGACTGATTTTTAAAATACTTCATTATTCGGAATAAGTAGGTACCTACTAAAAGAAAACGAACCCAAATACATAATTTTTAATATAGAGTGATTCAAAATATTGATAAAAAAATGTATTTAGATGTTATTAGTACCAATGGAATATTGCACATTAATTTCATTAATTTTTAGGGTTCTGTGCCTTATAAAGAACCCTCATGTGTTCCAATAGTACTCTACCTTTCGTATTTATTTAATTTTTCTAGGAATATTTTGGATATTCGAGAATAATTTGAGATGTCCGAAAACGATCTGGAATATTAAGATCTTTTGAAGATGCTCGAGACATTTTTTATAAATGACCAAATTTTTTTTAAAAACGATCGAGATTTTTTGAAAATATTTTACTTTTAACAACGTCAGGTCTTGCAGCTACTAAATTATTAAAGCGACAACCTTTGAAAAGATCATTAAACTTTTTAATTAATTTTTGCGTAAAAAAGGCACAAAAACTAATAAACCCTTTAAAAACCGAAAAATGAAGCAACTCATGTATCAACGCTGAATACAGAAAAATACAATTTGCAATCCTGTTTTCGAAAAGCTTTCCCAAATTGACAATATTAAGTGTAACAACCTTATTAGAGAAAATATTAAAAAAATAAATAATGAAATAATTAATTAAGTACCTACTGTAAAAAATAAATTTTTTTTTTAATTGTAACTGTTGATCACAGGGCAAATTACCGCCTCTCCAGTTTCCATTACAGTTTCATCGGCTACAGCGAAACTGATAACATATTTCAGTTTCAACTGCAAACGATTCGGATTTGCAATGAGCATAATTTGAGTGATAGCCAGCGGAGGTACAAAAGCGTTATAAGCGGGTAACTCAGTCGACGAAGGAGGCAACAGTTTAACTCGACAAGACTGAAACAGAAACACTGTATTTCTCATTAAAACATTTAATTCAATATAATACTTTTGGCACAACGGCTTGAAATAAATAATTGTTAAGAGACTGTTTGTTCTTGTTTATCGTTGTGACAACGATAACTTGCACAAACTCTGTGGGTCTATTTTTTCCAAACTGAAGAGTCACCGTGACGTCCTGTACTTCCTTTAATATAGTCACAGGGGGTAAACCGCTCGGTTCAATGTCTGCCAGTCTAATAAAAATGTCATCAATGTTCAGGTTCCTTTCGTTTTCTTCTTCTTTGATCGACTTTAAACCGCTGCACTCCTGTCCTCTGAAACTGCTTTCGGAACATTCGCTCAAACTGTCGTACGCCAAATCTTTTCCGATGTCCACCAAAATTTCGTCGTCTTTGTCTTCCGGTAGGCAATAGTGTAACTCGTCTCTTTTGGAGTCGTTGTTTTCTTTGGAAATTAAATAGTTTAAATCTAAACTTAAAGCTTCGGAAATAACGTCTTTGGTTTCGTCTTTGCTAGCATTTTTTATTAAGGTGTTAATTGGCACTTTGTCTGGAAATCTACAGTACAAATTTTGAGTGTACATAAAAAAAATGACTTATATAAGTAATTATTTACTTTTTAAATGTTGTTAATGGATGGGATTTTAGTTGTTCTTTGATAAGGTATTGGCCTAGTTCTCCAAGATCATCAAGTGCACTTGGTTTGTTGGTCAATTTACTGACTTCTTTATTCTTATCACCACCAACTGTAATCATAAGTCTTTTAGGACTACAGGAGAAGCTAATGAAAGTATGGTCACCTTCAGAATTGTTGACTTTTGATACAGAAGATGGTTTCAAAATATTTTCTTTTAATAACAAATGGTTTGTTGTTTCATCTGGAGTGAATATATCCCCCAGTAAATCCAAGGAAGGCTTCTCTTCATCCACCTTTTCAGGAGACTCTTTCAGCATGTTGTCTGTTTTAAAATCCAAGTCCAATAAAGATGCTCTGTCTGAATTTGTCTTGCATTTGGAATCTTGAATGTTGCCTTTGATTATAACTTCAGTATATTTATCAAAAACGTTCCCTAATTCGTCATTGGCTTGCAATACTTTACCTACAATATATTGTAATTTTGCTTATTCGTTTTATAAACATATAAAAAAACGTGAGTACTTAAGATTTCTTCATTGTTCTGAGATTCTGAAGCTAATTTAAATATGTTTGAACGAAGTCTTTGACAACTTTGGTAAAGTTCCTTGATCAGTTCCAAATCATCACTAGATGAAATGCCTGGTCTATAAGTGTCAAGCATTTCATTTAGTAATCTTACATTATTATATACTGATTCTAATTCAGTAATTTTCCTGGCTTTAAATTCTGAAGCTCTTTCATCCTAAAATGAACATGTATTTGCAATAAAACATTAATTTCAATATTTATCAATTTAGTACCTCTTTTACCATATTTTTTATAAGCCTGTTAGCAGCTTGCAAATCTTCTGGGTTTTTACTTTGTAAAAGTTTGTTTAAAAGTTTTGTTTTCTCTTCGTCATAAAATACAGATGAGTGAGATTTTCTTTCTGAATTATTAATCACAGGATCTACAGGTACAACTCCTTGCTTCCTAAGCATTTCTAAAGCTTCTCTAATTTTAGATTCTTTGGGGTAATCTTTTGACCAATTCTCCAAAGAGTTTATCACTTTTTGTTTAACATTAAAAGTTGTTTGTGAACCTAGATACTTTGGTGAAACTAACTTAATCATCTCATTTAAAAACCTAAATTTTGCCACTTCACTCACAAACAAACTATTGCACCTTTTCATGCAAACATCTAACATTTCTAGTGTTAGTAAAGTTTGTTTTTCATTTTTAGTATGTAAACGATTTGCGATCAACTTTAACGCGATCAGGGGGCCTATTTTTTCTCGATTAATAATCGCACAAAAAGCTTCTATTGATGGCCTATCTAAATTTTGATGATTAGGATTAGTAGCAGCATCTTAAAATACATACATATTTAAATTGTAAGTAATGTTACAAAATAAGCGGTAATTTACTTACGAAGTAAAGCAGTTAAGCTTGTTGTTAAAACATCCATTATTTAATTATTATATTAGTTTATGTCGTGCATTATTAGAATTTCAAAATAGAAAATCAATACATTCCTGTCTTTAAATTTTGCACATTAGCAAACGATTTCTAATATATTTGTCTGCATAATAACAACAAATGTTCACTCACATCAGCAAAAACAAATTGTCAAAAAGTCATTGACAAACAGTGTCTCTTGTATAATTACCGAATCCTTTACATTCCATAAATAATATTAACTTAAAAAAAAGTATACTGCAAAAACTTTTTAACTATTTTTACCATAAGTTACGTCCACGAATTCCCCTCCTCCCATTCTCATCACACATTCCTACAACCTCCCCCCAGCCAATATTTATAGGAATAGAAGAGGACAAAGTGTGACACTGAGTAACAAGAGGGGGGCTCTCGAGCTCAATGGTTCTCGTCAGTTCTCGTCAGCGTGTCGTAGGTTCGCTCCGAAAGAAGAATAACCATGAAAAAATGGTCTCTTAGATAAAAAGGGATCACCTTAATACTTTGAACGGTAAGTTTAACGCCATCTGCGTAAAGTGGCTACAAATTAGGCTCACCACCAACAGGGTTTTTAAGGAATTTCCTAAACCAAAGTTCTTTGTTGGTGGGGAGCTCAATTTATAGCTATTTTACGCAGATGGCGTTAAACTTACCGTTCAAAGGATTAAGATGATCCCTTTTTGTCTAAGAGACGATTCTGCTTGGTTATTCTGACGGAGCGACCTACGACGCGCTGACGAGAACCATTAAGCTTGAGAGTTCCTCCTCTTGTTACAATGTAACACTTTGTCCCCTCCCACTCCTAAACGTCTGACGTAGTTCAGGGATGTGCCTTATGACTAATTAAATTATTTTAGCGCAATAAATATTGATTATAAATATTGTATTTGTCTTCATTGGAAATACAAAATTAATTAATCAAAAAATTACGCGCCAATCGTGTTGCTAACAACTACCTTAAACCAAAATAATATTTTTGTTATGTATCATCACAAATATTTGTGCTAAAAAATGATTAAACAAATAGAAACCGCATTTTAGTTTAATTAAATAATCAATGTGACTGATGATTGGATTGGATGTCAATAAATTCTTAATTATAAATCTAGGTTGATTTATGACACTATTTCATAATTATATTATTAGACTATATTAAAACGAGAATTTTGTGTGTAAAATGGCTAATACGGGTGTTCTGCCCTTCGTACGAGGCTTGGATTTTGCAAGAAACGATTTCAGTGTACGTTGATTCTTGTTGATACAAATTTTTGAACATTACTTACAGAAACTCTTTCCTGTAGGATGGCAAATTCCCAGAGGCTGTTGCTTTAATGACAGGTGTTCAATGGCTCAAACTGGACCGTACAAATTTAAATGAAGTCCCTAAAGAAATGGGTCAGCTTTTGAAACTAGAACACTTGTCATTAACGAGAAATAACTTGGAGAAACTGCATGGAGAGTTGACAGAATTAGGCTGTTTGAGAACATTGAATTTAAGACGTAACAAAGTAAGAAACTCAGGCATTCCTACTGAACTGTTCAATTCTGAGGAGCTAAGCACATTAGACTTAAGTTTTAATAATCTAAAAGAAGTACCGGAAGGGCTAGATAAAGCTAAATCACTGCTTGTTCTTAATTTAAGTAACAATCAGTAAGTAATTATTGAAAATTGGGTAATTGTACATTTTAATTGTTCAATTTTTAGGATTGATTCAATACCAAACTCACTATTTATAAATTTGACTGACTTGTTATTTTTGGACTTGAGCAACAACAATCTAGAGACTCTGCCACCACAAACTAGAAGAGTAGCAAACCTCCAGACGCTCATTTTAAATAATAATCCTTTAGAACAGTATCAACTAAGACAACTGCCTTCTCTTGTGAATCTAGAAACTTTGCATTTAAGAAATACACAAAGATCTCTAAATAATTTCCCAACGAATTTGGAAGGTCTAGTTAATCTTGCAGATGTCGACCTGTCTCAGAACATGTTACCAAAAGTTCCCGATGCTCTTTACTCACTGCCAAACCTCAAGAGGTTGAACTTGAGTGAGAATGAAATTAGTGAACTATCTACGGGTAATAAAACTTGAATTGAAAGTTTAGTATTGAATTTATTTTAATGTTATTGTAGCTATAGAATTGTGGCAGAAGTTACAAACGCTTAATTTGTCACACAACAAACTTAAAAGCCTACCAGCATCACTATGTAAAATAGCAACTTTAAGAAGACTGTATGTAAATGATAATGAGATAGATTTTGAGGGAATCCCATCAGGAATTGGGAAATTGGGATTTCTAGAAATTTTTTCGGCTGCTTATAACCAGTTGGAAATGATACCAGAAGGATTATGCAGGTAAAGAATAAATACATTAAAGAAATCTTTTAAAGCTAAATTGTAAGTATTTAAGGTGCGGTTCATTAAAGAAGCTTAATCTAAGCAATAACCGCTTAATAACACTACCAGAAGCTATTCATTTGTTGACGGATTTAGAATCTTTAACGTTACATAACAATCCTGACCTAATAATGCCCCCTAAACCGAACGAAATGAATTCTAAAGCGAGTCTGGAATTTTACAACATAGACTTCTCGCTACAAAACCAGCTGCGGTTGGCTGGAGCTAGCGTAACGCCACCTACTGCCAGCCAAAGTAAGTGCTTCTAATGCTGTAACACGTTTTATTACTCTTTTGGTATTTTAGATTCAAGCAAAGATCCAATTGCAAGAAAGATGAGGCTTAGAAGAGGAAAAAGAGACCAAGAGGAAGCTGACCAAGATCAAGCAAAAATACTGAAGGGGATGAAAGACATTGTAACCGAGAAGAATAAAAATAAGCAAGAAGACGATACCAGAGCAGAGTCGTTAAAGTAAGTTATTTACTGTTTAGTTTTGTAATTGTTTAAAGTATGTGTTTTTTAATAGACCAAAACGATGGGATGAAAAACTGGAAAAACCGCCACTCAATTACTCCGAAATCTTTGAAGAAGATGCGGGACAAATACCAGGGTTGTGCATTTGGGAAATTGAAAATTTCTTACCGAATCGCATCGATGAATGTACGCACGGAAAATTCTACGAGGGCGACTGTTATATTGTTCTAAAAACCCTCTTAGATGACAGTGGTTCGTTGACGTGGAAAATTTACTTTTGGATTGGTAAAAAGGCTTCAGTAAGTAATAACTAGTGGACTCAATAATAGATATAACAATCCAAAAAAATTATAGTTAGATAAGTTAGCATGTGCTGCGATACATGCTGTGAACTTGCGAAATTATTTGGGTGCTCAGTGTCGTACCATACGAGAAGAACAGGGCGACGAATCTGAAGAATTTCTGACGCTTTTTGATACTCAAATCACTTATATAGAAGGTGGAAGAACCCAGAGTGGTTTCTACACTGTTGAAGACATGGTAGAGACTATAATAATTATATTACAGTGCAAATAATGTTCACTATAATTTTAGATTTATGAAATTCGTTGTTATCGAATCCATGCAGCAGGTGCTTCTTCGATTCACTTGGAAACGGTGGCGATTGCTCCAGAATCCTTGGATCCAGGTTACGTGTTTATGTTGGATGCTGGTCCCAAAATTTTCTTGTGGTACGGAAAAACTTCCAAGAACACGTTAAAATCGAAAGCTCGACTGATGGCCGAAAAAATTAATAAGAACGAACGCAAAAACAAAGCTGAAATACTGACGGAATTAATGGGAAAAGAGAGTACCGATTTCTTGCGAGCTTTGGGCATTCATGACGACGACTATCAGCTAATTCCACAGGTAAACTAAAGACCAAAAAACAATAATTTTAAATAATGATAATTATATTTGCAGGAACATGTTGATCCTGACTTCGTTCCCGTTCAACCGAGGCTGTACCAAGTGAGATTAGGTATGGGCTACTTGGAGTTGCCACAAGTGGAAATACCTCATGGAAAGTTGACACAAAACCTTCTCAATAGCAAGAACGTGTACATTTTGGACTGCTACGTTGACGTTTTCGTGTGGTAAGGCGCTTTTACTGATACACAAAAATAAAGAGAATCTTATTGATTCTTTTGAAGGATTGGTAAAAAATCAACGAGACTGATAAACGCTGCTGCAGTAAAACTTTCAGAAGAACTGTTCAATATGATCGATCGTCCCGATTTTGCCATGGTCACGAGGGTTCGAGAAGCAAATGAATCGCAAGTATTTAAATCAAAGTTTGTCGGATGGGACGAAGTGATTGCAGTCGACTTCACACGAACGGCCGAGTCGGTGCAAAAAACGGGAGCCGATCTGAAGAAATGGGCAATGAAACAAGAAACGAAAGCGGACCTGACGGCCCTTTTCCAACCGCGACAACCACCCATGCCTCTGACCGAAGCCGTCCAACTCATGGAAGACTGGAACGAAGATCTTGAAGCAATGGAATCGTTCGTACTCGAAGGAAGAAAATTTGTACGATTACCAGAAGAAGAACTAGGTAATAAATAATATAAATAAAACGTTTGTACGTTGGAGTCACTCATTTTTCATGTTCAGGACATTTTTATTCGATGGAATGTTACGTGTTCCTCTGTCGTTACTGGATTCCAGCTGACGATGCGGAAGACGGGGAACCCTTGGAAGAAGACTTCCAATGTGTCGTGTACTTTTGGCAGGGCCGCGAGGCATCTAACATGGGCTGGCTGACGTTCACGTTCACGTTACAAAAGAAGTTCAAAGCCCTGTTCCAAAACAAGCTGGAAGTTGTCCGAACGCATCAGCAACAAGAAAACATGAAGTTTATGGCACACTTCAAGAGGAAATTCATAATACATCAGGGAAAACGCAAGGAAAAGAACGACAAAGCTGTCGAATTGTACCATCTCAGGTCGAATGGAAGTGCATTGTATACGAGACTTGTGCAAATAAAACCAGATGCCAGTGCACTTAATTCCGCTTTCTGGTAAGGTATATCGAAGCACAAACCAGTGGTTTGGTTTTATCCAAAGATTTTGTTGTACAGCTACATTTTGAAAGTACCATTTGACCAAGAAGATTCCGGATTGGTTTACGTTTGGATCGGTTCGAAAGCATGCGAAGATGAGGCACATTTGGTTCAGGAAGTGGCTGAAGAAATCTTTAATAACCCATGGGTAAGTTTGCAAGTGATCAACGAGGGCGAAGAACCGGACAACTTCTTCTGGGTTGGCATCGGAGGTAGAAAACCGTACGATACTGACGCGACATACATGGAATACACGAGACTATTCAGGTGCTCCAACGAAAAAGGTTATTTCATTGTGTCCGAAAAATGCTCGGACTTTTGTCAGGTAAGTTTTTGAAAATACTAATACTGAACTTGTTGCAGCAGATTATTTGTTTAAATTTTTATAGGATGATTTAGCCGATGAAGATATTATGATATTGGATAATGGCGAACAAGTTTTCCTTTGGTTGGGTCCGAAATGTAGTGAAGTTGAAATTAAATTGGCTTACAAGTCTGCACAGGTAATTATTGAACGCGAAATTAAACTGAGGCACTTTTTGTTATTGTACGCATGTGTATTAGTTTACTGAGCATGCGCAAAAGTTTAAACGTCAGTCAAATTACTAAAATATTTTTTATAAATCGTTTAGGTATATATCCAACACACGAGGGCTAAACAACCCCATAAACCAAGAAAACTCTGCCTTACTCTAAAAGATAAAGAATCCAAACGCTTTACAAAATGTTTCCATGGATGGGGTCCTCATAAGAAACCACCAGAATAAAGTATTTCCTAACATTTTTTTATACTTCTTATAAATTTATTTATATCAGATCATGAACAAATATTTGTTTAATCTTTTTGTGAATCGAGTATTTAATTGCAATTTGATTTGTTTATACATGTTATATAAATGTAAGTATTCAGTATGTGCCTTATAACATTAATTATTAATTTATTTCAAAATAAAGTAATGAAATAATATTTCCTTTTTTTTTGATGTAATTTTTTGTTGTTTTATATACCTAAATAATAACTAAATTTGCAAGTATAATTTTATTATAAAAACGATAACGTTTAATAATAACAACATCTAACAACAACAAGTTTGACATACACAGGGTGTTTCGAAAATATTGTTTTCTTTTTAATATTTTCGTAACATCGTGTACATGTACATAAAGTCTATATGATAAATTATCTGTTACAAAGATAAAACAGATACATTAACAACAAAAAATAATAAAAAATAAATTTCAGGCTTATTCTCAATTAAAAAAAAGTCTTTTTGTTGTTATAATTGTCAATTAAGCCAGCTTTAATATTGTAAACTAGGCATTTGCTATCTAAACTAAAAGGAATTTGATATTTTCCACCCTGTGCGTTTAAAGATTATTATGTATATACTAATGGATCTAAAAATTTTAATTATTACTAACTTAAATTGGTCTAAGACTTAGATACTTTATCGGCCACAGACAGTGCAGCCCCTTTGGCAGCATCCCCTCCGTCCGTAAACACCAAAGGAAGTTTGTAAAGGTTCTGAACTTCCTTTTGTAAAACTTTGTTTCGAGATAAACCTGAGCCATTCCCTAATATTCTAGTCACATTGGCATTAGCTAAAATATCACGAGGCATCATACTGCAAAAATAGCAAATTAAACACTTTTTTTTTAAATATAAATAACAATTTGAAAATTAAAAATAAAGTGATTCAGAATCATTTTAGAAAAGTGTTTCAGGATTTTTAAAGGTGCTGTACATTCCAGAACAATCTGTAAAGGTTTTCGAGAATGTTCTAGATTTTTCGAGAACGATCTGGAAAGTTTTAGAAATAATTTGCTATGTTCCAGAATATTCTAAAATGTTAGAGAATATTCCAGAATGATTTAAAACTTTCAAGAATGATTATAGAATGCTCAAGAATTATTTTAAACGTTCGAGAACGAAATCAGCAGAAGTCGAAGTACTTAACTAAATTTTAAGACCAAAAATAAAAAAAATTACCTATGTAAGTTTTGAAGTAGACCATGACAAAGAGCCCTAAAGACCTGACCAAGTCCAATGTTTCCAATATTAATATTGGTTACACTAGCAGTCATATCTGGCTGATGACGTTCTCCCAACACAGTGGGTTTTATTTTTAAATTTGATACTGCACTATCTTCTATTCCAAGAGCCAACAGTTTATCCCAAATTTTTGCTATTGCAGGAATTAAAAAATTAGTAAAATTAAGGGACCCCAACAAAAAATATTGAAATGGATTTTAAGTTTCTTAAATCAATGAGTTTATTTCTATTTTTATTAAAATTTCTGTGGCTGGAAAAACAAACTAAAGAAATAATTTTGTAAATCTTACACTGGGGTACAGAAAACCCTAGTTCCATGGTCCATTGCTGTAACATACGGACAAAAGTAGCTAAAGCATTACCACCATTCAAAGATGCAGCCACAGCAATGTATTTATCATCAAAATAAGGAAAATATTCCATCGGGGGTGGTTGTAAAGAATCACTAGCCTTTGGTTCAAAATCGTCTACCACAAAAGCTAACTGTGCAGACGTTGATACATTTAAAACGGCATCATGAGGACTCTCGATAGTACCAAGTACAGAACATTGCAAATCGCCCAAGGCAACGCCTTTAAAAGAATTAAAAAGCAATAATTTTTATCTACCTAATCGAAAAATGTGTTAACTTTTAAGGGAGTCCCAAACGAGTAAGTTATTGTGACTCTTACCAATAGGTGTTCCCTTTGGTATTGAATGCCAATTGTCTTCTAGACATCCGGCAATATGGCCACTTTTTTTTATATTTGGTAAAAGGTCAACTGGAAAGTTGGATTTCTCCAGAACTTCCTTATCCCATTCGTCTCTCTTACAGTCGAAATATCCCCAACTTGCAGCATTTTGGACTGACATTATCGGTTTTTTTAAACCACAAAGCATAGCTACAGCAAAATCCTGTACAGTTCCTGCACAATTATACTTTTTCAACTTTTCTGGCCTAAGGAAATAAAAACTGTCGAAATTGTTTTGTATCGTTTAAAATGATTTGAGTTTGACAAATGTTCGAGAATGGTTTACAATGATCTTGAATATTCAAAAATGTTCTACAACATTCCAGAATGATTTGGAATTATGAAGAATGATCTAGTGTTCCAGACGTTTCCAAAATGATCTAGAATGTTCCAGAGTTGTCGAGAATTATTTAGAAGGCTCCAGAATGTTTAAAAATGTTCGAGATTGTTCTACAACATTTCACAATGATTTACAATGTTCCAGAGAGTATTCCAGAATGATTTAGAATGTTCCAGAATATTCAAAAATGTTATATATTGTTCTACAACATTCCAGAATGATTTGGAATTCTGAAGAATGACCTAGTGTTCCAGATTTTTTTAGAATTATGTAGAATGTTCAAGAATGGTTTAAAATGTTCCAGTATATTCAGAAATGTTAAGAAATGTTTTACAAGATTCCAAAATAATTTAGAATTTTCTAGAATGTTCCAACTTTTTTGAGAATTATTTAGAATGTTCCAGAATATTAAGAAATGGTGACAAATGTTCTACAACATTCCAAAATGATTTAGAATGTCCCAGATTTTTCTAGAATGGTTTAGAATATTCGCAAATGTTCTACAACATACTAAAAGTTTTAAATATTTTTCTTACTTATGTTTTGCCATCCAAAATAAAGTGGCTGTGCCATAACCAGAACACACTGGAAAATGAGAGCTTGACTTAGGAAGAGAATTCAAAAAATCCAAGTCACACCTGTTATCTTGCCAGGTGTATAGAGCTGATACCTTGTCTTGGATCACGTCATACCGAGTCAAGGTACCATCTCGTTCGATTCTTTCCCAGGCACCTTCGCCCTCGTTGTTCCAAAGCATTACGCCGTGCATTTGGCCACATATTCCTATTGTCTTAATCTAACGCCAATAATTAAACAATTATCACATTATCGGAGCGGGGAGGGAAGGGGCCGCTATTAAAAACCTCTCGTCAATTATTTAAATTAAAAAGTTAGGTACTGATTTTTTAATTATTTTTTCGGAAATAAACTTTAAGCACTTATAAAGTCCTCAATAAGCGAAAAAGTTTGTTGTTTAATTCATAATATAGGTGATTGATTATTAACTTTATAATTTTAATGGGACCAAAAAAATTGTAAGTACCAAAAATAGTTAAAAAAAATCACTTCAACTAATTGAAAATTTAAAAAAAAAGGTAATAAGAAAATAGGAATTATGTATAAATTATAAAAGTAGAAAAAAGTTTACCTGAGAAAGTAAATCTTTTGAAAGTTTTGCAACACAAGTATTCAAGGCAGAAATAATTTTGGGCACATCTTGCTTATTACCATCAGTTCCCTGATCACTAGGCACATTGGATTGAGTGTCTTTGGATTGTTTGGCAATAATTTCCTGAGTTTCAGCATTAACAACAAGAACTTTTACCGAAGTTGTCCCTAAATCTATCCCTAATATGAGATGTTCTGAAGTCATTTTTTTCCTAAAATTCAAAGGCATACTTTTAACGATATTTATTTTGAAAAAGTCCAGTAGGTACTTCGTGGTACAACCGAGAGACTGATGTTAATAAGCGGGTTTGGACCAATTTGTTATTATAATGCCACTACCTACAGCTATAATATACGTATCTATACTATAAACATAAAATTCCATGTTTCAAAAATAAAACATGTTCGAAATGAAGGACTCGCTAATATTTATGTGCTTCGATAACTGTTTACATACCGCTATTAATTTTGGTAAATTTTTGTTTAGTTATTGATGGTTATCATGTTCTGCTTTATAGACTGGCTTTTATTAAAAAGCTTCTGAATCAATTTTAACATTTTAACAAATATCATCATGCCTTGTTATGAACATGTAGGTATTTGTTCTTATCAAAAGCTTTTTAGATAAGATAATCATCGATTTAATTGAAAAGAATGAATACAAAAAATGAGCAAAATGATGAATTATTTTCAATTTAATGTAACTGAATATTATACGAAATTTGGTAAAGCAGATTAGGAGATTTTGAAAAATCTACCATATTCAAGAAGCCCCATATTCTTATTATATTGATGATGTAATTATTAAAATAAGGTACTGAATGTTTATTAAAATAAATTCATTCTAAATGAGGTTTAAAAAGTGAAAGGGAAACCCATTAGTGCCTATGAGGTGAACAAACCAAGTGCATAAAATTTAATAACTCGAAAAAATAAACATTTTGATCTGTATTAACTTACTTTTTACAAAGTTGTTAGTAAGAATTAAAATGATGTAGATGTCACCACCTACACTTGTAATAATATTTTCTATAAGTGCATTCCATTACGTTAACTTTACTTACATAAATTATTCTCTTTTATTCAATTTGTATTTCTGGTATTAAAATAATATTATTTGAAAATTTAATTAACTGAAAATTAGGTTAGAGTAAAGTCGGTTGAGTTGGGTTGAGGTTATGTAATTGAGGGCGCCATCTGCAAGCTAAGGTGGAAGTCTTTAATAAGTATAAGGGACCTCTACATGATTATTCCGATTTTTTTATCATAAATTCCTGATAATTGCAAACGAACTACAAACGTTTCCATAATTGCAATTATCGAAATTTCATAATCATAAAAAAATCAGGATTAGATTATTGTGCGTGTTTAAAATTAGTATAATTTTCAGATAACTATTAACAATGAAATATCGGCTAACACTTTGTAGTGGTGATTTTAAATACATTAATGTGAATAAAATCTTTGAACCATCTACAAATTACATCAAATTAATGAGGAAAAATATTGCTGTCAACATGCCCCCGCCGGGATTCGAACCCGGGTCTCTAGCTGTCATCATGTCTCCGTAGCTTAGTGGTTAGAGGAATGCTAGAGACCCGGGTTCGAATCCCAGTGGGGCCATGACGACAGCAATAGATATTTCTTCATTAGTTTGAGGTAATTTGTAGATGGTTCTAAGATTTAATTCACATTAATCTATATAAGATAATAACATGAACGTAAAGTGATTTTGTTAGAATTACGATTCAGTTAAGTGAACGCTTCCTAATGGGCGCAAGCGCAATTTTTTCAACATCAATAAGTTGTCAGTGCAGACAAAAAAAGCGGTCTCTCGTTGAATCGGTTCTCGTGTTAGGCGGCCATCTTTACTGACTCCTATTTGTAATCCGATAATTATAGAAGTTAATACAGTGAAAAAGCTATGAAAATGGTTGATAAAATTGATATGAGTTTAGACGACATAATAAAATCAAACAGATCCGGTAGACGGGGCGGTGGCGCCGGTAAAAGAGGCGGCAGAGGTAATCAACGCTCCTCCGGAGCTGGAGGAGGTCCACGACGGGGAAATTTTAGAAGAAGCGGAGGTGTGCAACGAGGCCGCACTCGCGGCGGAATTGCAAGACCATACACGAGGGTAATTTAATTATACTTTTAAATATCAATTAGAGTTTATTTTCATGGCGGGCCGGCAGAAAATGACCCATTTTGATTGACGAATTCCACAAAATGTCCGCTCATAGATGGTATTTGAAAAGATCTAGTATTTGTTCAATTTAATGTAAAAAAAATACGTGCTGTGAACCTATTTTACTGACTTCTGCAATAAAAAAAGATGTCAGAGTTCGACCTGGGAATGGTTTTGACAAGGTCCACTTATTTCTTTAGGGAGACATAAATAGTGCTTGGAAGCACGATCTATTCGAGGGTTTCGGCCCTCGCAAAGCTGCTGCCGCTAGGGCTATTGTTCAATCTAATGCAGGCCCAACAAAGTTGATGGTATCTAATTTAGATTTCGGTGTTTCTGACACCGACATTCAAGAACTCTTTGCCGAATTCGGCCCCCTAAAAAGTGCCGCTGTTCATTATGACAGGTCAGGTAGATCCCTCGGTACTGCTGATGTTATTTTCGATAGACGCGCAGATGCTATTAAAGCAATGAAACAATACAATGGAGTACCTTTAGACGGACGTGCAATGAACATACAACTTACAACATCAGAAATACCAGCCATTGCAAGAGGAGGACGCTTGGTTCAGAATAAATTTAACACTTCCAGAAGTCCGAGGGGTGGAACCAGAAATCGAGCACGAGGTGGTAAGTTACTTTATTCACTTACATAACATTTTAAAGGCGCTAATATAAAATTATTATTTTCTTGTATCAAATTATGAATCAATAGTGCTTTTAAAGGCAGATCCTAATTGCAGAATGACATTACATTTCTATTTTAACCGAAATATAACCCGGTGATTCCCCTTTATGTTGTGGGTGATTCCCCAAGCGCATTAAAAAGGTTAATCATTTTTTTATCTCCCAAAAATTAACACATCTAACTATTTGTAAAGTAACATAACATTTTAATAATTTTGCTCCATTCATTCCATTATTAATTAATATGTTAGAATTTGTAAATAATACTATGTATTTGTATTACAAAGGGGGCCGTGGTGGTAGAGGAGGAGGCGCAGGAGGGGCTAAACGTACTCAGAGAAGAGCCGCTCCCACAGCTGAAGAATTGGACGCGGAATTGGATGCCTACAGCAAAGAAACGAAGTAGACGAGTGACTTTTGTGTATAAACATTATTAAATGTTTTTTCTTTCGTTTATGTAACATAGTTAAACGTTTTTTTGTCTGTCTTTCACGAGGTTTCTTATTTTATAAAAATTGTATTCTTCAGTACGTTAGTTTTACGAATTCATTGAAATAACGATGACTGTACTTGTGAAAATGAGTTTATAATAATTTACTTAAAGGAAAAAAGTGACATTTTTGATTTTCAACGATAATAATCTACGTGAATTCAACTGGTGTGTTTAATTTATTGACTACATGAATTTGTCATTTACTGTTTTCATGTCTAGAATTAATTATTTTAAAAGTTTGTCTTTAGATCTTTATCAGTAGTGATATAATAAAATTAAGTTGAAGTTACTGATTGAGGTGTAAACATCTACATTTTCTTTACAAGTGATTAAGTAAGGCGAATGTTCACTTAATAATAAAGGTTGATTTTAATATTAAATCTGTTTTATTATTAATTAGTAAAGAAAATAAACGTGACTGGTTTTTGCTAATTCTTGTAGTTTTATTTCTTACTGTACCGTTTTGAATATTATAAGTTAAATTTGGGTACGCCACTGGATTGCCATTAAAAAGTTCCTCACATAATAAAAAAGATATGCGCAACTTTAGGGTTTTTATCAAGACTTTGGACGTATACAAAATTGTAAAGTATGAAATCGTTCTTCTGCAAACTAATTTCTACAAAAAAAAAAGCTGTCTCGCTAAGATAATACGTTTGGCCTCAAAAAAAAGTTAATAAACACGCCAAATCTAAAGAAATACATATAAGCATTGAACCGGGACTATATATTGGTACAAAAGTCAATTTTATATAACTGATTTACATTTCAATGAAAGTGTTAGTGTCCGAGTTTTCGAGATCTTTTTATTTTCCTTATACACTCGATTAAAAATGAAATCATTACATTTTTTATTTCTTGTTATTACAATAAATAATCTTGATATTTTATTAAATGCGGCACATACTCAAAATACGAACTTTCCTAAACAAAATTAATAATAATGACTCGATGGTACAATAAATAAATCTGTTTAAAATGTATTGCAAAAGAGAAACGGTTTCAAAAGTTAAAAAAAAATAATTTGAAACCTAAAAATGTAACATTAGGACAATTGAAATAAAATAAACTAAACAGGTCTTCATAAACGTTTTAAGGTTCTTTTCTTTTCTTTAAGAATTTTCTTTTTCTCTGCTGATAGCTTTTTATCACCAGCATGTTTTTTTGCTAATGGGCCCTCTACAGGTCCAATTTTTGGTGGCTTCTGGGGCTGTAATTTTGTTTCGAATTATTTATAAAAAAATTATTTATCAATCTGCTTACTTGAGCATGAATTTCAGTCATCATTTTAGCTCTTTGGGAATAATCATCATAATGTTCTAAGAGAAGTTTTCCAGCTTCCTCATTCAATGCTGATTCTGCATTTGGAACAATTAGTAAACATTTTATCGTCTAGAAATACGAAATTTACATTATTACAGCCTTAGGCTAGGGGCTTTTTATTAAAGAATTTTATACTCACAAGAAGTATGTGTTTAATACCGAGATCTGATTTCCAATCCCTTTTTAGTGTGTTAACACATATCTCCCCATTTGCAGCTACATTTGGATGAAATATTTTTGTTAAGAAAAATGCTTTGGGGGGAGACTGAGGAAAATCTTTACTCAATGCCAGCTTTACACGAAATAAACCATTTACGTAGGGAGTTCCTAAACATTTAATAAGATATAAAAAAATCCTTGTTTGGAGAATTATTAGAGGGCCAGATTTACGATTCTGGGACCCTGGGGGAACCAATGATTTGCTTACCAGCAGGACCTTCAATAACTGCTTGTATATCAGTAACGTCTTCTTCATTGATTTGAACTTTTATACCCTCAGGAGGACAACTTACAAGTTCCTGCATTTCTTTTACAACCCCTCGTATAATTTGTGGCGATAAATTTTCTACGTTATTAGACATCTGAAAATTAGTGTTTATGAGCGTGGAATCTAACGAAAAAGACGATATTTCTTACCGAACTCGCAGAAGCCATTGCTATTTATTTTTTTTGGGACATAAAATTAAAGAAATACAATAAATCTTCCAGAATAATTTAAAAATACACAATAACAAACGTCACAGTCCTTACAAACGCTTTACAGGAAACTGAAACAACTGCATTTTGAATTAACTAAATACCAATCACAACATGATCACAACTCGCGCGTTTTAACGACAAACCGACAAAGCAGGAATTTTTTTTTAAATTAACAAAAGGAACATAAAAGCAATTTCGTATTTAAAAGAATTTTCACTGAACTTTTTTATTTAAATGAAGTAAACATAAGTAAGACTTGCAATAAACGCAATATATAATAATAATCAATAAACTTATGTTGACTTATGTCTTTCAGAACAAGAAAATTGGTATGATGTCCCCTCCCTTTTAACTTCAAATTATTCTATGGAAATATTTTATAGAGTACCAAATTATATTTTTACCAATTTTATTTTAAAGATTTTTTAGTCATTAAAATTTTTGTTTTATGTATTTCTATAAATTTCTTTATATAAATTGAGTGCAAATTGGCCGTATTTTTGACCAATTCTCTAAAGACCAAACCAAACCCAAAAATTGCACATGATAAAGCGGTCTCTTATTCCAATTTGATTTCAACTTTTATCGCACATAGTTACAATAAAGCATTATAGAGTTATCCAATTAAACATTTTTATCAATTTTATTTTAAAAATTTTCTAGTCATCAAAATTTTAATTTAAAAGAAATATGTAGAAATAATTTTTTAAATATGTTGAGCTCAAAGTCCAAAAATAGTCTTTGGACGTATTTTTGACCAATTCTCTAAAGACCAAACCAAACCTAGAAATGGCACACGACCAAAGCGGTCCCTTATTTCAATTTAATTCCAACTTTGGTAACACATAGGTACAATAGGGCATTATAGAGTATCCAATTATACCTTTTCGCCAATTTTATTTTAAAGATTTTCTAGTCATCAAAATTTTAATTCGAAAAGAAATTTATAGAAATAATTTGTTTTATATATGTTGAGCGCAAATTCCAAAAAAAGCCTCTGGTCGTATTTTTACCAATTCTCTAAAGACCAAACCAAACCTAAAAATAGAACACGACCAAAGTGGTCCCTTATTTCAATTTAATTCCAACTTTGGTCGCACATAGGTACAATAGGGCATTATAGAGTATCCAATTGTACTTTATTACCAATTTTATTTTAAACAATTTTAGTTTAAATGAAATTTTTAGAAGTATCATTATTTTTTTATACATTGGGCTTTGTTAATACTAAACCCAGGAATGCGCATCTAATTCATGACCATCAAAGGGAAGTTTTCCATCTTTGTTCGCATGCAAACATCCAAATCCAATCCTATAATTGGATGTTTACATGCGACCAAAGTTAAAAAAGATCGCATTGGTCATGTACCATAAGTGACGATGTGCACCATACACTAAAATCATAGGAATAATAAGAATATCCGTAATATGAGATAAATACTTATTTCATATTAAGGACATTCTTACTATACAATTTTACACTGTGTAAATTGTTAGTAGAGCGCACAAAAGTTCCATTTCAAATTTTGAAGCGTCCAACGCGTCCAATGGCCGTTTTTGGACATTGGGCATACGATTTTGCTCCATCTATACCCTTTGTTAAAACTAAATAGAAATCAACATTTAAAAATTTGTCAACAAATTCATGATTGTCAATGATTGTCAAAATTGCTCATAATTTTCATAGAAATTGGAAATCATATAAATATATTTGTTTGCTTTGGGGTGCTATTTCATTTAAACAACGCATTTTTAAAAAGAAAAGTTAGACGTAGTGAAATGATACTCATTTAAATAATAAAGTTCATGTGCAATAAAACTTTGAAATACGAGTATGACGTTTGGATAAACCTTAATGGAAACCTTGATACAAAAAGCAAATTTCTTATCATTTTAACAATATTCCTAATTATTAAAAAGTCGAAGGGATTACGGACATGCCTGACCATTTCATTAAGGTGAAACCCCTTGATTTTGAATCGAGTAGTAGTTATTACAACTCTAAGAAAGAAGAACGTCCAGGAATTGGGTCAGGTTTGAATATATCCAGTTCCAACAGCGATATTTGTAGAATTTGCCACTGCGAAGCGGACATTGGAAACCCTCTACTTTCGCCTTGTTACTGTTCTGGTAGTTTAAAGTATGTGCATCAATCATGCTTACAACAGTGGTTGGCGGCATCGGATATTCGTTCGTGTGAACTGTGCAAATTCAATTTCATTCTTCATACAAAAATCAAGCCAATAGGAGAATGGAGAAGACTGGAATTATCAGGTGTTGAAAGAAGAAGACTTCTATGTGCCATACTATTTCATTTTGTTGCTGCCATATGTGTTATCTGGTCACTATTTGTACTTATCGACAGGGCAACAGAGGAAGTTCAAAAAGGATTAATTGCATGGCCCTTCTGGACAAAGTTAGTTGTAGTGGCTGTGGGTTTTAGTGGCGGTGCTGTGTTTATGTATATCCAATGTCGACAATATTTACAATTGTTTTCACGTTGGAAAGCCCATAATCGAATTATACTTGTCCAAAATGCACCCGAAAACGAAAAAGTCGCTTTGCCAATATCTCAACCTGATCAAAACTTAGAACAAATTAATACAGACTATCGTTGCACACAGACTGTTGCAAATGTTGAATGTCCCGGTCAGTATCACAATGTGCCCATGTCTCATACTACCGAGTTAGATTCTGCTGCCTTAGAAGAAGACAATTCACCGACTTATATGAGCACAAGTTCTGTTTTCCAATTTTCTGAGGAAGTTCACACTCAACCAGGTTCTAGCAAAGAAAATCACATTGATTCACGAAGCACCGGTGGCAGTTCTATTGATGCTCTTGAACTTAATATTCGAGAGGTATTGGATTTAGACACAAAAATTAATAAGGGCGACAGCAAAGTTACCAGACAAAGGGACAATTCAAAATCCAAGACCAAATACATATTCAAATCGTTACCTAATCTTAGTGCCAGTAATGAAAATTTGCTTGTATAAACTCTACAAACTTTTACATACATTAAAAAATTGCTGTGATGTACATATTTTATTTATTTCATTATTCATTGCTCCAAGTCGTTGTGCTTTCAATGTAGTTTTGGAATAAAAGGTTTTTTGTTTTCCTAATTGGAAATATAACTAAGTAGTATAAACAACAGGTGCTATCAAAAAAACTTCCATCTGTCTTGAGAACGAGATTCAACCAATTAAATTACATAAGTCTAGTAAATTTATCTTAAACGCTTTTATTGTTTACCTGTTTATACAAGTACCTACTTATTAAAACTAATAATGTTCATATTTTCTTACCTACACATTTTTTTGTACAAAAGACAATGTAATGTTTATTTATGTTTATATCTTTACAATTTAATTTAGTCTGATGCTTATGAATATAATTATAATATATAGAATTAGTCTGTTTTTTATTTATATAAAAAAATTTAATAATCTAGACTCAAGATGACCACCCCTATCTTATATGTTATAACGCGTTTTAGAGCTATAAATGTCTTGTGTAATTTTGGGTTTTCAACGTTTTTATTTGCTAATTTTATTCTACATTAACATAATGTTATTAACTTTAATATATTGAATGAATAACACTATAGTTTCAAGAAACTTTTTATAAAAATCCCTGAACCTTTAACTTCTTCGGTCAACAATCCTGAAGAAGTTAATGTTTTAAAACAATTCTAATGGTTTTAATAAAAAGTTTCTTGCAACTATAACCTTATTATTATTTATTCAATATTTTTATTTTAAATCCCAGTATTACAATACATTCTTACAAAAATTAACATTATAAATTTTCTATTCCCTGTTCTAATACCGTTTGTCTACATCTACATTAAAGATATTAATTTAAAGTTTAAAACCTTTAAGGAGCTAATCTGTGATAATACCATCCATTCTGGCCTTCGTGTAAATATTTTTCCTTCTCTATTTCACTACTCGTTGGTTTGATAAATTTAATCCTATCATGGATTCGATCACTCTGTCCTTGCCAGAACTCGATAGATTTTGGAACCAACAAGTATCCTCCCCTTAATTTTAACGGATGAAAAATCATACGTATTGTTCGTATGTGAATAATATTACCACATTTTAGGTCTTGGTACTTCGCCCTCTTTGTATTTAGCTGTAAGTTCTTTTTCTAAATTGGTCAAAACGTCTCTACCTTCAATAGGTTTACTCTGATCGCTACAAAGTGCACCAATTTGGCTACGATACGGTCTGGCATTAAAATATTCATCTGCTTCCGAAAATGGGAGTTTTTCTACAACACCCTCAATTCGCACCTGCAGGTTTAAAATAGATTCATAAATGTTATTTATGGAAATTCCCGAGTTTAAGTGAATTTAACTAGATTAAATTTTTGAAATGGAAACCGCAATTAGATTTGAACTTGAAATTAAAAGGTCGCCCACAAGGTAATCCCTTTCACTCTCAACAAAAATACTTTCATAGGTAATTAATACTAGTATGTGGAATAATTAAAGTTATATTTATAATTAATGTACGTATTAAAAGACTACTTTTTACCGATTTACTAAAAGGAGCCCAATAGAAAGTCAAGGCTGCATGTGGATTTTCTTCCTACAACACAAATTTATAAAGAATAAAATTGCATTAAGGTTTAACACATCACCAGTTCTTGTCCTTTTCGGCTGGTGTAATGAGTAAAGAATTTGAAGCCATTATTTCCGTAACTTTTACAAAGAACAAATCTAGCAGATGGTATGCCATTTCTACAACAAGCAAAGATGTTATAAACTTTTAGACGTAATTTTTAATGTGTCACTTGTTAGCAGTAGCAAGACACATGGCATTCGGCTCAATTATTTTATCACAGTTCTTAGCTTCATTGAACCAATGATCAAAAATAATTAATGGATCTTTCGTTTGCAGATTCTCTTCTAAAAGCAAATTGGTTTTCGTGTTATATTCGTGTCGCATTCCTTAAAAGGATCATTTAATTTAAGACATGTGTACTTAAGTTGTAGTATAATGTAATTCAAAAAAGGACGTACCACTTATATCCATTTCAAATTGTCTGATAGAAGGAATTATTCTCTGACAAAAATAAACTTTATTAATAAATAACTGCAACTTACTGCTACTGTAAAAACGAAAACTTTGTTATTATTATTATTATAAGTACTTCTACTAATCACATTGTCAAGGTTATTTCGTAATTTCTATCTGTTATTTAATTAATTTCGTTTGTACATTATTTTACGATAAGATAAAAAATTATGTTTTTGACTTATTAATGCTTATATTTTTTTGAAAAAAAAAATTCACATTTTGGTACATGTGGATATGTTCCTGCCTAAGTTTTTATAACTGATTTGAATTTAAATTTTTTGGCGGATTTTTCTGTCTATCGATTTTGTTATCGATCCTCGTATCGATTTATATACGATACGTACATAATTGACATGATTTTCTTATTTTCCTACCGCTCCTTAATCATAATACATACTGCATTAATTATAAAATACTAATTAATTTTATTATCCCATCGCTAACTTTACGTTAAACACAACGAACAAAGATTGTTTAAACTGCTCTTTGCACCATGTATTCAATTTTGACGTTTTGACATAAATATTCATAGATAAGTGCTAGAAAACCAAATTCCAAAAGTCGATAGTCGAAAACAATTCGTTTGATCTTGAAAAATTATAAGGTTCCGAAAAGAAAAGTCATCATAATGGTCAACGTAATTGGCGAAGAGGTGAATCCGTTCGATGAATGGGAAGAGCTCTCCAGCGATTACAAGCAACTGGAGGCTACCAACAAAGTATACCAAGAGAGGATGGAAGAGCTATCCTCATTTCAAAAGGAATGCCAAAAACATATCACTCATCAGCGATATCGCATCGGGATAATTTCGAAAAATTTGACCAAGTTGAAAAAGTATCAGGATTCCAACATCAAGAGGATAGAAAACTTGGAAAATAACATAGCCAAACGAACTGCTCAACTGTACGAAATAGAAGAAATTCTACCAAAACAGAACGGGCTGTATTTAAAAATTATATTGGGAAATGTGAACGTGTCTATTTTAAACAAAGAAGAGAAGTTTAAATACAAAGATGAATACGAAAAATTCAAATTAGTTTTAAGTATAATAGCATTTGTTATATCTGTAATTAATTTGTTTACAAGATTTAGACCTTTAGAACTATCGTTTCTGTTCTTGCTGGTGTGGTATTATTGTACTTTAACAATCCGTGAAAGCATTTTAAAAATTAACGGTTCAAGAATAAAAGGTTGGTGGAGATTCCATCATTTTCTATCAACTGCTGCTTCTGGAATCCTGTTAATTTGGCCAGACAATGAGACATGGATGTTGTTTAGGAATCAGTTCATTTGGTTTAACTGTTACATTAGTTGTGTACAGTATTTACAATTTCGGTATCAAAGAGGAGTTCTCTATAGATTGAAAGCTCTTGGAGAAAGGTACAATATGGACATTACAATTGAAGGATTTCATTCATGGATGTGGCGAGGATTGAGTTTTTTGTTGCCATTCCTATTTATTGGATATTTCTTCCAATTATATAACGCATACACCCTCTATCAGCTTAATAAAATGCCATCAGCAACTTGGCATGTAACAGTACTCAGTATTATGTTTTTTATTCTGTTCATGGGAAATGTGGTCACAACTATTATGGTAATTCCTATCAAATTTAAGCAGAGTCATATACCGTTCAGGACTAGAAATTCAAATACTGGTAATGTTGAAGAACAACCTGTCAGTGAAGAAATTCAATCTGTTGAGAAGAAAACAGAAAAAAAGGAAGACTAATGTAATTAGGCAGGGAATTCACCTATCTTTCATCATTTATGTCAAATTATAAGGAGCGGTTTTTTTTGTACATTTTTTTAATAGATTTGTATTTTAATGTTTATCACACTAAATTTTTTTATTTGTGTAAAAAATGTAAATAATATAATTATAATTTAAAAATTCAATGTTTCCTTGTTTAATAAAAAATTAACTGAAGCGACAACGTGTTAGGATAAGTAAAAGATAAGTACAACTCAAATAAATAAAAAAAAACTACTTCAGATGGTACCTTTTTGTTTACATTTCCCTAAAATAGAAAATTATAAATCCCACTTTTAGGTACCAACATCAGATTTGTATAAGTCCAGGTTCTATTTTTCTTTTCTCCTTTCTAAAACGTTATCAAAAAGTTAAAAAATAAATCAAAACACCTTAAAAATTTTTTTTAAGTACTAATATGTACCTACTTTACCGTACCTATTCTTCGTTACCTTTTGTAGATGTGCCATTAAATGGTACATTATATTCACTGATAACAACTAACAGTACGAGTTATTGGATTAAATAAAATCCAACAATATTACCAAGAGATTTGTACAAATATTTTGTAATCTCATACGTATGTAATCATAATTTTTATACGGAGGCAATCAATTAAAGAGAAGACATTGATTACTTATTAATTACCAATATAATTAGAATTAATTATACGAAACAGAGCAGACTGCTGTCCCAAGTATCAAAGAAACCTTAAACGAATCGAGAATTGGGACAACAGAATCACAAGAAAACTATTTATTATGTAAAATTAGAGAAGATGGAGATGGATTTTTTTAAAATAAACAGCAACCACCAAATAAGAGTGAGATCAATTTTTTTACGAGTATGTAATTTATGTGTTTATGGTTGTGTGTTGTGGTGATTGATGGTTGGTGTTCTTTCTCTTCTCAAGTGAGAACAGAAAGAACGATTGAAGAAATCCTGGCCCACGAAAATCTGAAAAAGAAAAAATGATAGAAACATTAACAACTTGGTTTAAAAAAATATTTTTTTAAATGAAATGTATTTTACTTACCGTTACAATAAAT
The DNA here is from genome assembly GCA_947389935.1 of Agrilus cyanescens. Classification (NCBI taxonomy): domain Eukaryota; kingdom Metazoa; phylum Arthropoda; class Insecta; order Coleoptera; family Buprestidae; genus Agrilus; species Agrilus cyanescens. Next base: position 30,009,344 of record OX376707.1, on the reverse strand, counting down.
GTAACTGTACGTACATACCTCCTTATACCTGTTTATTTACCTATTTATTTATTTATACATATAAACGGTAATGTATTGTAAAAATTGTTCAAAAAGTTAAACTTAAATTTTATAATTAAAAAGGCGCAAGTTATTAATAGTGAAACTTTAAATAAAAATTACTGTTATATGAATATTAAAACGATTATTAAAAAAAAAAAAGAAAAAGAGAAATGAGCAAAGCAGCAAAATTTATATTTCAGAATTAATTAATTGAATGAATTATAAAAAACTATCAGTTAATAAGTTTCTTGTTTCAAAATATTTCGATGTTATAAAACGTATTATCTCATCGTTCGAAAAAAAACCCTAACTTTTTCCCTAACAGTCGCACTTAACACTGTCTTTTTCACTTAGCTGAAAAAAAATCAAATAGACCCAGCGAATGACAAGTATACAAAAATAAAAAAATCAAAATTTTATAAAAATGTGTGGTATATTTGTAAGTACATCATGTCAGTGTAAAGTGGAACGCAACACACAAAACGAGAGCGTGGACGACACACCCTGTATGGTAAATTGTTATTACCATATCTTATGGTGAGTGATTTTCTCCATCTTCAAATCTATCACACCAAAAGCAACAACAAATTAAGGAATCGGAAAAACCTAAACAAACAGTTTGTCTTAAAAACCAGTGGCGTCACAGGTGAAGTACCTGTGAACGCCGGTACCCATCGTATACAACAGAAATAGGACGACAAAACAGAGGAGCCCAATAATGTCTCAAATTACCGTTTGTAATTTATCTTAAAGGGCTGAACCACCAACATAAAATTAGCCCCAAAAATAAAACAAGTACAATAAAAAATACAAAAACTTGTCACTCAGGTCTATCTGATATTAATGATGGCGCACTTACTTGCAGGCATCGGCCAACCACACTAGGGTTAACCGAAACCTTAATCTATCCAGCGTCGGATGTCCACGGCTCAGGATCCTCCTCGTCCTCACCAGGCAGCATGCAGGATTGGTGGGTGGATGCACACTTCTCGCTCAACCGAAAACACTTCAGACGAACACTTAACACACCTGAAACAATAGAGAACATCATATTGTATTATATTTCACCAGCAATAAATGTTAAAAACGCCTATTTTCGAAAAAATGTACCATTTTTGGATATTTTTTATATAAATTTAATAAAATTAACGTAATTAAGAACACCCTGTATTTAGAAAAATTTTTAGTGCCATCTGTACGTTGGTAGCACAACATCCCGCACTACTTGCAAAATTATTCCAAGTAGTGGGGAGTTACCGTTAGGTGACGACTCAACGACCGTCTGACATCTGAAGGGGCAGGGGGGACCCTCGTCGTCACCCGTGGGCACGTCACGTAAGCAGCGCAGGAAATCGATGAAACAATTGAACAAAAGATAACAAAGTGTGTTTGTTTACTGTAAACTGTTTCCGTTCGTTGCAAAATGTTTTTAAAAACGGTGAAAATGGTCGTAATTAGTCTCAAAAATTTACTAGAACCTACGTAAGTGTATTTATTTTAACCAAATTTCAATTTCTACGCATAAAACGTAGTTTAATTACCTCTATAGATGTTGTTTGTCCTTGTGTACGCAAGCGTCCTTTAAGCTATTATTGTGCTTGCAATAAATTCCCACGAAATTAACTTGCATTTATTAATCCGTTTCAGTTAATGGTCGAATTATTTGCAAGTTAAGGGTTGAAACTACCGTGGATTGTGGTCAGGGATGCTGTGAAGAAATATTTAGTTTATTCATTGTTAAAGGGTAATTGGGGTGCAGAATGTGAAGGACGCAAACGTTTTATGGGGATAATACGTAAGTTAATAACGGTGTGGTTGGGGTGCAATTTTTTTTTTAATACAAAGCCAAAATTTTAAAAGCCCTTATTTAAAAAAAAAGCTGCAATAAAAAAATAGCAAGTGCAGAATTAATTAAATTATGGATATTAATTTCAATAAACCAAAATGTGTAATTTTCATGTTAACCTTTTGCCTCTTGTATAATTACCTTGAAACAAAACAAAGTAATAGATAAAAATTACTTCTTTTGTTTTATTTATCTTAAGTGTTTGTTTTGTTTTAAATGAAATAATTGAATAACAAAGCATTAAAAAAAATATCAATACTAAAATGTATTCAATTTTTTTTAAAAGGTAAAGGTATGTAATATTTATGTATACAATTCAATGTTATTTAATTTTGATATTTTTTTTATAATACAAAAAATTACTGTAATGTTGGCTTTTGATTAAAATATAAATTTCGTTGTAAATAAATAAATAGTAAATATTAATAAGTACCCAGATCAATTTAAAAACAATTGATATTAGAAGTCACTTGTTTTATAGAAAACAATTGCTTTTGTTTCACTAAACATCACCCTGACTGTGTAGTCAATTTTTTTTAAATTAAGTTAAATTAATTAACTAATTACAATTTTTCATGTATTTTTGTTAGTTTCTAATGTTTGTTGCTGTTGGAAAACATTAATACTTAAAAAAAAAATTATAACGTATATCTTACACACACTTAAACCATTAATTTTTTTGTCACAGCACTGCAAAGAGGTACTGGGTGAGAATAACTCCCAGTGAAGATGGTTACAGACAGATAATAAAGAAGAGCAGCTTTTGAAGATGACGGTAAGTAAAACCTGTCAGTTAAAATCTTTTTAAATAAGCAAGAGGCTCTCTAAATTGATTTTTAACTGAAAGGTTTCATTTGTTTTGTTTGTTTGTCTTCTTTTTACATTATCTACCGTAATTTTTGTTATTCATTTATTTTAAAACAAGTAAAATACTCATAAAACAAGTGACTTCCGAAAATATTTGCAATTGCAAAGAATAAAAGTAAATTTTTCCTTACTATTAAGGTTAATAGGAAGAAAATATTTTGTACTTAAATTGTTGTTCATATAAACATGACAACAGTCCAAAAAACAACAAAAATTTAATTGCTTTCAATAAATTCTACCTTTTAACAAATCCAGCTGATTGCGAGTCCAATTTGGTTCGAAATCCAAATTTTCATCCATAAAACATCTGCTTTGGGTCAGTTTCAGTTTAAACACGTCGAACAATAATGATCAGATAGGGTAGGAAGGGGGGCCCACGACAACATTAACTATTTTATAGCTCGTAACTACCACTTTCTACAAAAATTCGAAAAAGTCCTAATTGAGGTTAAAATGTAACGCAAAGTCGTTTATGTATCACAAATTACGTAAAATCTAATGAAATCAAAGTTATTTCCAAGAAAATTTTGATAAAAAACGGAAATACCACCGCGAGAAACTTCTATCAAAAATGCCGACATAAAAAATTAATTTTCGATAAAGCCTGTATGTACATCGCAACTGGCAATATTTCCTGATAAGATTACGACATTTACATGACCCAGCAGCAATTTCTACCCCAACAAATATAATTTAATTTTATACCTCAAAAAACAACCACTTCACACGTCAATTTTTGTTAATTTTAAGATGGCGCACGCGCACCAACTACACACGAGAAGTACGCTACATCAGCAATGCCTACTTGTTGAATGTTTGGGTTGCAGAAAAAATGAAGGACGTATTCTTATGTTTCGATTTTTTAAAAACAATTTCATTTTTTTCAAAATGTTCGCTAAGTATAAAAATTTAGAAAAAAAAAACGTCAATTAGGTACAATAGATGAATACGAGCAATTCGTACGAAATCAGTCTTTTTTGAAGAAAAAATGGAGTCGTTAACCGTTCGAAAGTTCTTTCAAAAATGCCGAGGTAAAAAATAATTGCCAAAGAAACCTATATGCCTATCTTAATCGAAAATATTAATTGATAACATTTTTCAATTGCATGACCCCCAACGGCGATTTTTACCCCAAAAATATTATTTAATTTTATACCTGAGAAAAACACTACTTCACACGTCAATTGTTGTTTCTAAGATGGCGCACGCGCACTAACTACTGACGTCAGCAAGTATAATTTCTAAGGCCACTTAGTTTATTGTTTCGTCGCTTTTTTTAATAAAAATTGAAAATCGTATTTTTTTTTGTTTTTTAAAAACGAAACAAATAAAAACTAGTAATTTGAAACAATTTCAAAAAAGAAAGAAAAAAAACAGAAAATCAATACCTTCGTATGTTTCTGCTAAAATACTAAAAAATCAAAAGAAAATGTCAATAAATAATAAAGAAATTAAGATCAATTAAGAAAGTGGGCATTTTTAATCAATAATTATTGTATAACGTCTGCTATTCACAAACGAATTTACTTAACAAAAAATTTAAAAAAGCCTTTTGCTTTACGTAATTGATTTTTAATATACAGGGTGTCCCACCTAAGACGCGGTGGCCGAAATATCGGAAACTACTTCGATTTGAATTTGGAAAATTTGGGCAGTAACGTTATTGTGTATGCTCTCCTCAATTAAAATAACGCCATCTAGGTGGCCCTTCGGGATATACCGGAAGTTGAAGCCAACTTTGTTATTTTAAATGGATTAGTTTATTTTTTATGACGAATTCATATTAAACGCAAAATTTTAAGGTCACTTTGTTAACCAACGACGAGCGGTTTCTGAAATAATTTAACTTATAGAAAAAAATCATTATCCCAACCCAAATTATAAACAATCATAACTTCCGCAAAATATGACTAAGAGTGTTAAAATTTTTACCAGTAATAGCTGAATCTTAAAACTAACGCCCTGACAAAAATGAACTTAGAAATGTATACAGGTCGTTCAGAAAAAAATTTAATAACTTCAATCTTTAGAATTTTTTTCTGAACGCCCTATGTAAATTATTAAGTTCAATTTTATCAAGGCATTAGCTTTAAGATTCACCTTGAAATTTCAAGACTATAGGTCGTATTTTGTGGAAGTTATGATTTTTTATAATTTGGATTGCGGTAGTGATTTTTTTTCTATAAATTAAATTATCTCAGAAACCGCTCATCGTCGGTATACAAATTGTTAAACAAAGTCACCTTAAAATTTTGTGTTTAATGCGAATTCGCCATAATAAATATACCATTCCATTTAAAATAACAAAGTTGGTTTCAACTTCCGGTATAACCGGAAGTGCTACATAGATGACGTTATTTTAATTAAGGAGAGCATACTCAATAACGTTACTGCCCAAATTTTCAAAATTCAAACCGAATTAGTTTACGATATTTCGACCAGCGCGTCTTAGGTGGGACACCCTGTATAATAATTTATTTATATAACCCCCCACCCCCCCGTTCCTTGTTTTAATCGCGTTTTTACCATTATTAAACGGTTTAATTAATATTTACGTTGCACATATTATGTACAATTTATATATTTTTGCCTCTTGTACTTTTGTTTATTATAAAAAACAAAAGAATAATACATTAGAAGTCACTTGTTTTTTAATGTAGAAAAACCGACACTGTTATTAAATTTACCGTTTAATTTATTAATTACATAAAAGATCATATTTTCATGATTTCATTAAGTACCAAAAATTAAATGTTAAATATTTTGGTACGAAATCATAAGAGAAATAATAAAAGATGAAATTTTAACAAATGAAAGTGAATTTTGAGAAATTGTAACAAAAGAAGAAAAAACATAACTTTTTTTAATAGAAACAAAAATGCCTCTTTAAAATATATGTATATAATTCTTTGAGTGTTTCATTTCTTCTCTTCTACCTCCAACTTCGGAAAAAATCCTTGTAATACTTTGACTTGTCTGTCTTTTGTTTTTCTCTTTTTAAATGCCATCGAACTACACTATAGCACTTGTAACATTAATATTTCAAACAAAACACATCATTCCACTGTTATATTTGTAGGTTAATAACTTCATGGTGAAATTATTAACAAATAAACACAAAAAATAAAACAATTGCACATTACAAAAAGACACTACAACTTAGATATTATTTTATATTTCAGTTGAAAACTACACAGCACTAACAGAACGTACCTTCAGAAAGATCCCACTCAAGACAATTGCAGACCGATAAGAAAGAAGACCAACATTTTAAGTTTACGGTAAATAAAACCATTCAATCAAAATCGATTCAAAAAAGCAAGAGGCTTTCTAAATCTGTAATTAATTGATTTAGTTTCGTTTTTTAAAATTTCGGCCTTGTTTGTGTATAATTATTATTGTTTATTTGTTTAAAAAGAAAAACGAAAACAAATTAAACAACTCAAAAACAAGTGACTTCCAGTAACATATGAAAGAGCAGTTCAATTATTTGACTGCAAAAACAGTTGGTTTTTTAAATTGAAACAATCCTACCTTCCGATCCAATCTGTTCCAGTTCATGTTGGTCGAACAGCTCCATTTTTACTATAAATCAGTTCTGCCTTAAATTCCATCCCGGAGATTGTAAGAATGGTTCAAATGTCGTAACAGAAGATGATACAAAGGGGGCCCAAAAACAACACAATTCGTTGAAAATTCGTAACAACCACTTTCTGGAAAAAATTAAAAAATGTCTTAATTCGCGTCAAAATAATTTGAAAAGTCGTTTGTTAACGCCAAATTAGGCAAAACCCAACGAAATGAACGTTTATTTGAAGAAAAATCAGGTTATTGACCTTGAGATAGTTCTATCAAAAAATCTGCGAAACTAAAAAATTACCGCAAAAACTAATATGCACATCGTAAAGTGCAATGTTTTATGATAAGATTCCGATGATTGCATGACCTGTAGCAGACTTTTTTACCAATTTTTTAACTCACCTAATAAATTGATAAAACATCGATGTCGCGGCCATTGCACTTGGATGATAAATGGGCGCCAAAGGCCTAAATTGCAGTGTTGCAAATACAACGTAGGCCAAATAATATCATACGATAAAATAAAAAAACAAACGCGTTGTAGGCATTTTGTTTTGACTTTTTCATTTATGAAGTTTATAATGGATAGTTTATGAATAAATTGCAGGAAAATGAAACTGTTTTAAAGAAATCTTTGAAATAATTGACCTTGAGGAAGTTTATCAAACAACCCAAGAAAAAACTTAATTAACGAGAAAACTAATATGCCCACCGTAATTTATCGATATTAATTGATAAAATTTAGATAATTATATGAGCCTCAGCAAATATGTACCCAAAAAAAATTAATATCTTACCCTGCAAAAATTGAAGCGCTGTTTGCAGGCCATTGTAGTGGCAAAAAAGATGGCGCATGCACGCCAACTACAGGCAATGTTGGGAACTATTTCTAAGCCTACTTAGTTTGTTGTTTCGTCTTTTTTTTTTAATAAAAATTGAAGATCGTATTTTTATTTAACGTTGTTTTGTATTATATCAAAATATAAACACCAAAGAAATAAAGGAAATGAATTGGAATATTGCTAATAAGTGAACATTTTGCCTATTTATTTTTTCAAACAAATAAATACTGTTTTTATTCTTAGACTTATTTATATAATTTTGTCAATAATTTCTACAAATGATATTGATTTATTTTCATTATTGTGTAGTATTTGACTGTACTTTAAACAATAAATCCTGTTTTTACAATATCGTATCTTTTATTGCTTCATTTTTTTATTTAGTTATTACATGAAATTAGTAAAATTAATTTAAAATTAGAAATAGATTGATAGCAAGCTTTTATTCAATAAGAGAGAGAGTTCTGGTCGTCTTTAATTGTAATTAAAAGAGGTATATTAGTTTAAATTTCCCGCTACTGAATGTAGTTTTTGGCTTCGACAAAAGATGGCTTAAGTGTAAATAAATGACATAGATACAAATATTTGCAAAATATAACCTCACTTTATTGCAACAGCTGGAAAACATTAATATTTATCTACTTTTTTAATAATTTCGGCATGTTTTAAGTGCCCAGTTTTTGTATAGTGTTAAACAATATTGCAAATTTTCAAAATTAATTAAAAATAATGGATAGTGACTATTTAAAAGTAATTGTTTCCCTATTAACTATCGTCGTTACGTTGAGTGAGTGTTGTACGTGTTTAATTAATTATTTTTTATATTAAATACATTTTTAGTTTTGTATATTATTTATCAAAAAACCAGGAAGTCTCGAAGAAGTATTTTGCTAGTAGGATTGAGAGAAAGTGGCAAGACGTTGACATTTAGTCAGTTAGTACATGGGAAGTATGTACATACATTCACATCAATTAAAGAAAATGTAGGCGATTATGAAATAAATAACGTAAGTTTTATACGTTATATTTTTCAAACTATCAATTCTTAAAATCAATTTTTAGGGCATTCTACGTATTGTTGATATTCCGGGACATGAACAGCTGAGATACAAGTTTTTTGATCAATACAAATCAAGTGCAAGGGCACTGGTGTATGTTATCGATTCAACATTAAATTCAGCTAATTTAAGAGACACAGCTGAATGTTTATACAATTTATTGTCTGATTCTGTTGTTATTAATAATCAGTTACCTGTTTTAATTTTATGTAACAAACAAGATCTCTCTGCAGCCTCGAACTATGATCTTTTAAAGCAAAAATTGGAGGAAGAATTGTAAGAATTACAAAACTAATCAATATGTATATGTTTTATATGCATTTTCTATTGTAGTGCTCTTTTACGTGTTACCAAGACACACCAATTGGAATCAGTAGACCTAAAGGCCCAGAAAAGTTCATTTTTGGGAAGGGAAGGAGAAAAATTTAAATTTGAAGATCTGCCTATGAAAGTATCTTTTGCACAGACATGTGCAACATTAGATAACGAATCTTCTACACAAGGACTGAATGATTTCAAAAATTGGCTCACAAAAGTAGCTTAATGATTCAATGTTGTTTTCGTGAATATTTTCATTGTTTTATAAATAAAGTTTTGCAGAAAATATGAGTGTTTTTTTAATTTTACATCCACTAATAAAAATTGCGAAGATATAAATGTAAAGTTTGGTGTTTATTTTTATCAGGTAAAGGTCAATGCAGCACAAGAGTTAAAAAAGTAAATCACGACTTTATTAGAACATTTATTTGTGAAACAAATTTATTTTATAATAAGAATTAAATTTTCCTCTCAAATCATATAGGTATCACTTCTTAAAAAAGAAAAAAAAACCTACCAAAACTTAAATAACTCAATATCTTTAAAACACTCAAAATTTAATTAAACAAATACAATCCTCAACCTCACTCATATACATGTTTGTTATTTTACTATTATATTATGTGTACAAAGATAAAATATTGAAATTTCTCAGTTCCGCTTCTTTCTCTGGGGCTCCTGTTCCTAAAATAAAAATTTATAAACATTAACATTATATTTGTATAAAATGGAATAAAAAGCAAAATAAATCTGATTCTAATAATTCAAAATATAACAGCAATAACTAATACAGTGGAAAAAACACAAAAATCACTGCACAACTTTCGGTAAGTTAAATAACTAAATAGATTCGGTGGTATTTAATTACTTTTGACAACGATAAACATCGTAAATAAACTAACTTTAAACAAAAACCGTATCTAAAAAGATAACGTGTTTTTTAGTTCAATATTTCAATTGACCTAGAAATTATCAAAGTTATGATAATTTTTTAAGAACGTTGATTACGAATACAATATTATAATTGAATCAACAAAATTAAATAAAATAAAAATTGCAAGTAATCATGACAAACCGAATACATAATTACCTCTTTTTTATCATTCATTACCTTCTGGGCTAAGATGATAAGAAGTCTGCGGAAGATTCCAATAAAATCAACAAACAGATCCAAGGAATGTGCAACGAAATCTTTGCTACCAAACCGGCGTTTCTCGATGATAAGTTGGGTGTCATACAGCACGAATCCACACATGACCAATAAACCAAGATACAGATGAGCTTGGAAAAGCAGAGTTGAACCAAAGAAAATATTTGCAATAGTCAAAATCATCATGGTACTCAACAATGACATCAAAGTGCCACCCAGAAAGAGGAACTTTCCACGGTCTGCTAGCATTGCACAGGCTGAGAATGAGATAAATATAAGAGATGTTGCACTCAGTGCAGTGACAATGATGCTGGGATTTATGTAGATGACGAATTCCAGGAGGGGCCCCAATCCTACGCCTGACAGTGCAGAAAACCCAAGGAGATATCCAATTCGGAGGTGCAGTTTCTTTCCGTTTTCATCTGGAGTTGTAACCAGTAACATGAAACAAATTAAGCTTCCTATGGCCGAGAGAAGTCCCGCTTGGAAAAAGTCTGTAAACAAGTGAACTGCAGCTCCTACAGCAGCTGCCAATGTTGACATTGTAAGGCAGGCGTATACATTTTTAAGATGTTGTCGAACCTCCGGCTCTCTGCGAATTGTTAATAAACAGCGATAAAATCGTTCTTAATTATTAAAATTTGCAACTTACAATCGATTTTCGAAGGAATTCATGAAAGACTGAACTGTTGGCGCCATTGTTATTTGCGATTGTCACTTTTTCTTTTTTTCGTAACACTTAAATCAACTCTCGAATCAAATAAATAGCACAAAAAATACGTACTTTTAAGCTACTCCTTTTAGAGCACAATTTTATCGTTTTATTTTCTTTACAACGAATGATTTAACAACAATATTCGTAATGGTACGTCACTAAAACCAACTCCAATTCGGTATCGCTTCTGTTTTTCTATCAACTTCTAGATTGTAATAGAATAAACAAGGCAATCGTTAAGTTAACACCTTACACTGACGAAACGGTGTTTCATTGGCTGATTTTTTTTGCATGAGTTTGCGCAATTTTACGAGATTTTTTAAAATTTATAGCAACTAATCAATTTTTGGAAAAAATATTAACGTATTTTTTATTAATTCATATGATTTTGAAAAATAAGCGCTAAATTGTTTGTTAGACAAAAAGGTTTTACAACAAATAACAACTGCAATCAACGCAACTTCATTATTTTTGTTTTTAACGAATTAATACATAATTAATTAATAATAAAAATCACTGAAACAATAATCTTTTTTATGATTTAAATCTCTATTATTTAGAATCTTTAAAAATCGTACTTCGTTTTGACCTAATTGATAACGAATAAATACATCACGTAAAAATTTAATAAATAATTAACGAATTATAACAATTAAAGTTAAAAATTAATTAGAAAAATAGTTAAATTGACATAACACAGTTTTAATTCAAGTTTATTTTAATTACAATGGTTCACTTCGTTTCTCTTTCCTTCGCTCAATTATACGATCACTTCCAAAGCTATGAGCTCTGAGTATCTATGCGTCGTTTTTTATCTATAGTCGCGCACATGTCAGATTTGTTTATAGGTTATAATTTGTTATAACCTAACATTTTTGTAGTGAACAAATGGAAAAATGCAATAATTAAAAATGGGAAAAAAGAGTAAAGTTGGAAAACAGCGCCGGGACAAGTTTTACCAATTAGCTAAAGAAACAGGTATGATTTAGGTTGTAATATATTAACGTCATCTAACGTTTTCGTTCATAGGGTACAGGTCTCGTGCCGCGTTTAAGTTGATACAATTAAATCGAAAATTCGAATTTTTACAAAAGTCTCGAGTATGTATAGACCTATGTGCAGCACCGGGGGGTTGGATGCAGGTGGCTCGTCAAAATATGCCTGTATCCAGTGTTGTTGTTGGGGTAGATTTGTATCCTATCAAACCGATAGCAGGATGTATCAGTTTAGTGGAAGACATTACAACAGAAAAATGCAAAACATCGTTGGTTAAAGAGCTAAAAACTTGGAAAGCCGATGTAGTTTTGCACGATGGTGCCCCTAATGTTGGAAAGAATTGGTTGCATGATGCATATCAACAAACCTGTTTAACATTAAGTGCAATTAAATTGGGAACACAATTTTTACGCCCGGGGGGATGGTTTGTTACAAAAGTGTTCAGATCGAAAGATTACAATTCTTTAGTCTGGGTTTTGAAGCAGCTGTTTAAAAAAATTCATGCCACAAAGCCTCAAGCATCCAGACATGAATCTGCTGAAATATTTATTGTATGTCAGGGATACAGTGCCCCTGATAAAATCGATGGGAAGTTTTTCGATCCCAAATATGTTTTCCAAGAGTTAGAAATCGAACCCAAGAATAAGTTGAATGTATTTCATCCAGATAAAACAAAAAACAAAGCAGAAGGGTATCCAGAAAATGATTACACACTTCATCACAAAGTGCCTGTTAAGGAATTTGTGCAATGTGAGAATCCTATTGAAGTTTTACAAAAAATCTCTGAAGTAAGTGCAGATTTTTTTCATTCTTAAACTGTTAATACTGATATTTTTCTAGATTGTGATGGATGATACATCTTTAACTAATCATGAGAAGACAACAAATGAAATAAAGGAATGTTGTAAAGACATAAAAGTCCTTGGCCGTAAGGATTTAAGGAAATTACTTGCATGGTGGAAAGCTTTACATGAAGAAATAGCAGCAACTGCCAAAGTTGAAGAAGTTGAAGAAAATTCAATCGAGCAAACTAATGGAAAAGAGAATGAAGAAGACGAATTTGAAGAAATCGCAAAAGAAATCGGTGAATTACAGGAAGAAGAGCGCAAGGAATTGAAACGGAAGCGGAAAAAGACAATGAAAGAACGTAAAAAACTAAACGAACGTTTGAATTTGAAAATGGTTCTTAAAGGAGACAGTGGGCCACACATGGAGGACCTCGAAATGTTCAGATTGAAGCAAATCTCTGATAAAAATGAAATGAAAAAGGTGCTCGACGACGATACCGATTTGGTTGCCGACAGTGATGACGACAAAAAGAAGTCTTCAAAAAAGAAATTTGAAAGATACGAAAGAGGTGAAGGACATTTGGACAGCTCAGGATTATATTACAAAGATTCAGACTCTGAATTGGAAATGGAAACTGACGAAGAAGATGAAACAGATGGCATCAAGGAAGGTTTAGGTAAGAAATTTTCTGTTTCTTGGTTTGATAAATATGTTAATTTCATTGTTAGAAAATAGTTTTAAAAATAAAATCAATTGCAGGTTTTGATAGCGATTCTGACAGTGATCACGTAGACAATGAAGTAGATAACAAACCAAAACGAAATAAAAAGGTCAAAGAACATCCGTTAATAACGGACCTGGATTATAGAGATAAAGAGGAGAAGCGCGTTCATAAAGCGAATTTATTTTTTGAAAGAGACGCGTTTAAAGATCTCATAGGCGAAAACGACGAAAATGCCGATTTAGACAGATTAGTTAAAGTTTCCAAAGAAAAAGGATCTGTCGTTTTGGGAGAAGACGGTAACGATTCAAAAGATGTTAAACCGAAAAAGACAAAGAATAAGAAAGTTGTTAATGATGATGATTCAGATGACGATCCTGAAAGTAGCAGCGATTCAGACAGTGATTACGAAGTTTTGAAGGAAATTTCTAAAAAAAATAAGAATGGCAATTCGGAAGCGAACGAGAAAGACGGTTTCGATGTCGTTAAACAAAAAAGTTACTAAAATTTTAAATTTATTAAACTTGAATATTAAATTAAATATGTTACAGGTAAATTGGGTAAACGAAAACTAACAGAAGAAGAATTGGCATTAGGAACGATGATGATAAACAGTAAAAAAACTAAACGCGATATTGTGGACGCCGCTTGGAATCGGTACACTTTTAATGACACGAATTTGCCTGATTGGTTTGTTGAAGATGAATCAAAGCATATGACAAAAGAAGCCCTGGTGCCCAAGGTGATAAAAGAAAATAATAATCTTTAAATAAAACGTGTAAATTTTTTTTTGTATTTAGGATTTGGTCGACGAATATTCGTCTAAATTACAAGAATTAAATGTTAGACCAATCAAGAAAGTCATTGAGGCGAAGGCGAGGAAGAAGAAACGTGTTATTAAAAAATTGGAAAGGGCAAAGAAGAAAATTGAAGCTATAATGGAAAATGTTGATGTTACTGATAGAGAAAAAGCCAAACAAATTAATCAGTACGTATATTATTTTTAAAATAATTTTTTTTTCCTTTTTTATTATTGAATCAATGATTATGTTATGAAGTTAATTTTTATTTTTATTTAGATTGTATAAAAAGGCAAAAGCAGGGCAAAAGAAAGAAGTAACTTATGTAGTTTCCAAAAAGGCGAATGCTGCTAAAAGACCAAGAAAACCGGCTGGAGTTAAAGGACCCTACAAACTAGTTGATTCAAGAATGAAGAAGGACGTGAGAGCACAACAACGAACAATGAAGAAAAACAAAAATAAAATTAAAAAACCCAAAAATCCTAAGAAAAAGAAAACTTGATATTGTCAAATAAATCAATGTTAACGATATTAATTTAAATAAAAATTGATATTAAAATAAATATGTAGTTTTAATGTTATTTAACAAATTCCCCCCCTGTCTAAGTTAAACTACTGAAACAAAAATTTAAAAAATATATATAGAAAGTAGTTCTTTACTTAAGGAAACCTATAAGAAATATATGGAGTTAAAATAATGGTAAATTTCAATATTAATTTCATCTCCATCAAATCAGTTTGATAAATGACGTATCAAATTATTATTTAATTAAGAATATTTTTGTTAAAATAAAATTAACGTTTTAATTAATATTTCTTCATACAAATACGGAAATATACATTTTTTAATAGAATAAGCGTTGGCAGAAAGCATATGACAAATTAATACAAAAAATTGTTATTGAAACTACTAAATTTTTTAGTCAAAAATAATTTTAAAGAAAACATGTAAGTAAGAGGTAATACAATTAAAAATTATCATTCTTGATTAAAAGTAATATTTATTATGTTATATAAATTGTTTTGCATTCTTAATATGGTTTCAAAAAAAATATATTTATTTTTTGAAATGACCGGTAAAAATTCAAATCGAGTGCAAGAAATCTGCACTACACAAATATCTTTTGCTACTACCCGCTAGAGTTTCATGAATACACTTTCCTTTAAAATTATCTACGGTATAACGATAGAGTTCACTAGTGTTCGGTAGAGGTCGCCTAAATGCATTTCTTTTATTTTAATCTCGATTATTTTGAAAGTATTGCATTAATTAGCTTTTTTTTAATGATTTGGTAATAGAAATTAAAAAAATAGTAATTCGCATTTATTATTTCTTTTAAACGATTGCGTTAAATTACTTTTTTTTGTAAGCTCTAAATACGTGTTATAATGATTAAGTTTGCTATTGTCCGCTAGAGGTCGAGTAAATGCATTTTCATTTGTTTTAAAGTAGTATGGTTGTTGTTGTTTTAGTGTTCCTGCTAGTTATTTTGTGTAATTGCTACTAAAAATTTTGAAGATGTGTTTCTAATTTTTGAATAAATTATTTGCACAAGACGTTAACTGATAATTCAAAGTGCACGTGTAAGTGTTTTAAAACTCTTGTTCATCAGTTGGTTTATATGGATAAGAGATTTGTAATTTGCTTCAAGTTCCAATACACAGCTTTTCCAGTCATTTCCAACTTCATTATCGTATACTTAAGATAAAGGTGAGTGAACTTGTTGATTTCTACGTTTTTAATTTTTATAAATCGATGGGTCAAAAGGGCCCAAAGAAAATAAGATTTTGTCGGAGTTGTTAGTTAAATTAGGTAGGTAGGTAGGTAATTATAAGGTAGAAACTCATAATATTATTGCCTAATTCGTCTACTAATGACATTTGTATCAATGGAGGACGTTCCTCTTGAGGGCAATACTTAATTATATCGCAAAAATTAAAAATATATAAATTATTGTTTCTGTAAAAAACTGAAAATTTACATTTTATTAAACGATACGTCAAATACTGGTCCAAATAACATCATATTATTCAGATTTTTGGTAAAAATGAACCTTCCCGCCTCTTCCATTAATCGTTTGTGGATCTGCCCTTGCCAGTATCGTCCTAACGTGTTTTGTTTTTTGATATCAAAAGAAAAATGATATTTTAAATGATTTCTATGTTAGGTTGGATAAGAAGAAATTGATTTTTAAATTTATTAAGGGTAGGTAGTAAAAACGCCCTTTCATAATAAATTTCCAAGTAATAATACATTCTCAATCGTACATAAACAGGTAAAGATGGTGGTGGGGACAACCATCAACCTCCCCTTTTCCATTGCCCTTCGTATATACATTTCGATTTTATTAGAAACTGGGGAGCCCACTCGCGGCCTCGGCGCGACCGTACGAGTGACCTTGCTAAACTTGACCTTGTTTTATTTCAGTAGCGCACTCGGGACATACAATGTAACGTTATTAGGAACGTTGCCATTCCACCACGGTTGAATTTAAATCGTTCAACTTAAACAGCTACGTAACAAATAAATTAAAATTGTTTTAAATTTAACTGAATAATTTGTACTAAAATTTACATTTATTATTATTTGATACAAGAATATACATAGGTATTTTGCTTGTTAGTCTACTGGAGTAGAATTCGACTAATTAAAACAAAATGGTCATTTATTGCGTTTTAGATACGTCAAAGAAATGTAGTTCACTATATTTACTGACAATAAAAAAAATAAAACTTTGGTGGAACGGCTGTTGTTTCACAGAATCCGAAAGGTTAGTCAAAGGTCACAGCCAAACGGAGCGAATAGATTACGTAGGTCGCACCTGTTTTTCGACTCGTCTTCTCATAAACTATTTCTCCCCCGCTTTAGACGGTCACTATTTCGAAAAATCACGTAATATTTTGAAACGGCTTCTCCGAAATTTGTTTTTAGTCGCCTATTTTCTTAACTATTTTATAAATAAAAAATTATAGAAATTAGGGTGATAGTTTTGACTCGAAACTAACTAATTATAGGTACTTAATTTTAAAAATTTGAGAACATGTAAAAGTATGATGATAAATGTTTGCCAATTTTTGAGTTTTCTCGTTATTTTTAAAAATTATTTACACATACTTCGACGAGTACGTAATTATTCACAAGTTTAGAGGTTTAGGTATGTGTGTACATCAACAACTAACAACGTTTCGAATAGTCAAGGTCGTACGATGGGCAAAAGGTAACGAAAATGAACAAAAAACGTCGTCCGACGCGAAACCTTGAGCCAAGTTCGTGTGGTTTATGTAACCTGGTGCTCATCACCGTCAGCAAACAACCTTGACATTAGTGTCTCATCTTTCCGGATCACTTATTTATTTATTTATTTATGTCTTTATTACTTAATACAAACATATTATCGCGTAATTATTTAATATAAAGGATTTCATTACGCCTGTAAATAAATTATTATAATTTTTAGTTAGGACCTAATCAAAAATAAAATTTGGTAAACAGGGTGGTCCATTTTGACATTGATTTAGTTATTTGGTATGGGTCTGATTTTTGAGAAATATTTAATAAAAAAACGCATTTTTTTCAACCATTTTGAAAATCGTTGCTAACTTTTTTATTTCGAACAATATTAAAATTCTGTAAATATATTTTTAATGCAATTTTTTTAAGAACAATCCAGTGACGTACTCAGATTTTTTCTACCATCGTCGATTTTATCAGAAATAAATAAAACTAAATTTTTTTAAATGGAAACCAAAGTTGAGTTTGGTCTTATAAAATTTTCCGTATTTAGCCCTTTCCGATGATATAAAGTTGTGGATACTTATTTTCAAAAATTATGGAAATATTAAATGTTTTTTATTTACTTTTTAATTATCATTATTTAACATTGTATTTCAACTCTTTGCAAATATGATGTTAAATTACGATAAATAATAAATTATTAAGTGAAAAAGGCGATGTAAAGCCGACGCTATAAGGCCCACTGGGGTGTAAAGAAAAAAAAATACATATAATATTTTCGTAATTTTTGAAAATAAGTATCCACTACTTTATATCATTGAAAAGGGCGAAAAATGGGAAATTTTATAAGACCAAACCTAAATATGGTTTCAATTTAAAAAAAATGAAGTTGTATTAATTTCTAAGCGAATTGGCGATTATAGAAAAAGTCTGAGTACGCCACTGGATTGTTCTTAAAAAAGTGCCTAAACAACGTGTTTACAGAATTTTAATATTGTCCGAAATAAAAAAGTTATTGGCGATTTTCAAAATGGTCAAAAAATAAAAAACGCCCTGTATCTCGGTTGGCACTGAAGATAACATCTATTAATCATTTTACAAAAATCGAGCCCACGATATCTTACAATCAGTTGATTTTGCTTTATCAAGTTAGAAACCCTGTACAGGGTGTTTTCTTTATGTGAATCCAGATTCAATTAATTAACTTTTGGTATTTTTCCTTAAACTATAAAAAAAAAATTTTTCTTTAAATTTAAAAATTATTAAGTA
Organism: Agrilus cyanescens; assembly: GCA_947389935.1. Classification (NCBI taxonomy): domain Eukaryota; kingdom Metazoa; phylum Arthropoda; class Insecta; order Coleoptera; family Buprestidae; genus Agrilus; species Agrilus cyanescens. The sequence continues at coordinate 29,991,117 of OX376707.1, read as the reverse complement.
TATCTAATTAACGGTGTAAAGGGAAAAGCAAATAATTTCGACCTTAAGTATTCAGCTTTCATTTAAACAATTAATAGTTGTATTGTACGTGGTAACTTAATTGACCTTGCTGCAATTCTAGTACAAAAAAAATGTTATCACTGGAGTGTGCGCAGTCAAACGGTTTATTAAACGTAATTTATCATTTTTAGCAACAGATCCGTACGCATATTAATTTCGCACGTTGGGTTCTCTAGTGGCAGATCCCAGTTATGCAACCACCAGCACGTTTGTTAAACTGGTGGTCTATAATTTGGGAGTATTAATGTCAATATAGAAATTCTATTTAGTAAATTACTTTATACGAGTTTTTTCAAATTCAAATTGTGCCCTTTTGTGTGTGTTAGAAGTTGCTTGGGGCATCTACAAAATACACGTACCTACCTACCTATATCATTTGTACGTACTTGTGTATGTATAATTCACGTACAGAAAGGTACCTGTATGTAAATGCAAGTATGTACGTAGGTACGTATATTATTAAAGCGCGTGGCCGTCACCTAGACCACGGTGTCCTTGACCTTGCCGCCTAGTGCAGCTGCATCGATTTGCACGAAAAGGTGACCTGCCGTGACCCACTTGATCCGGGAAATTGAATCGTTTTCCTGTAATTGCGTTTTCTGACACGAGATTGGTCTGTGGGATGCCGTTTGGTTGTTTGACCAACGAAATCACCTTTTTCATTCTATAATTTGATTTTCCTGTAAAACGGATTCTGTAACTGAACCGTATGTTTAATTATCTCACATGATTCGACCGGACTTGACCATCCCGTGCGTTCTTAAAGTGCGCACATCATATGTGTACGATTCGACCACTACTTTTCGTAATCTTGGAGGGGATAAGCAGTAATAAACGCGTGCGGTTTTTCCTATCGCACCGGGACACCTCATAAACAACCGCCACTGTCCTGTTCTATGTCTCTTTTGTTTTCAAGTTCGAAAAACAAAATTAGATCGTGCATTTTTGTTTTCTTAAAGTAAAAAAAAATCGAGCCTATTATTTATTGACTTATTTGTATTAACACACGGAAAAAATTGCTACTTATTTGTTCCCAAGACCGTTCCTGCGTCATAAAACTGGCATGGCATGACCTAGAACAGAAATGCGTTTCTATTTAACTGGAAGTTAACCTTGTATTGACGGCATTAATTCGATAATTGGAGTAATTCTATTCATTACCTACTGGGAAAAAAGGCGAAGGAACAAAATGCTTTTACGAAAATTGACAAATTAATTAAGAACCATTTAGAATGATTACCATTGCAGCCATGTACGTACACACAAACACCTAATTTATGGGAATTGTTAACGCCTTGATCTAAATATCTTTTATTATGTGCTACTTACAAAAAAAAATGTATTTTGTTCATAAATGAAAAATATTTTTTTTTAAAGTTTTACCCTTTATTTTTTACTAGAAATATACGTAGGGTAAATACCACCACTTACAGCCCTTAACCCTAACAGGGTGACATCAATGATGACCTTTAAAGTAAATAATTTATGTACCTACGTATTTTCTAATTAAGGGCTATTTTCCATTATGTTGTACCTATCACGAAAAAGTAATTTTTCCCACATTTACCTTCTCTGGAAAATTGTCGTTTCGTCCATCACGACGCCTACGAAACGGCCAGTTCCTCTCTGACTTTCAACGATCGTACTTTGTGACCTTTGATATTTAGGACAACAGAAACCATGTGGTAAGAGGGTGGCAACACGTAGGAAGGGGGTTAATGCGCCACATATTCGTTCACCGTGCGGAATACATACATAAATAAAATTAACACCACCTGTATGATCATGTACCTACCTATAGGGTGTTCCAGGGACATTGACTCGATTTTTGAAAAATCATTAATAGAAAAAATATCATTACGTTATCTTTATTTTTTTTGGCCATATGGAAAGTCGCGTATAACGTTTTTATATCGCAAGATATTAAAACTCTATGGTTTCCTTTTAAAAAAATGGAGATTTATTTATGTATTTCTAATTAAATTAATGATGATAGAAAAAATCTGAGTAGGTACGCCACTGGATTACTCTAAAAAAGTGCCGTCAGAATGTGTTTACAGAATTTTAATATTCCACGAAATAAAAAAGTTGTGGGCAACTCAGTCAGAACAGATCAATTTGGATCACCCTGTACATTCCCACTTTTGGATTTCAGAAAAAAAAGCGCGATACAGTTCGAAAATTGTACCTACCTACCATTTTTTTTGCGTCAGTTTATAAATTTACTTATATTTTGTCCTAAAATCTGAAATCCATATTAAAGTATTTGTTTGTCTGTTTTGGCATTGCCAATGATTGAGTTTGTGGAGCCCTGGTGACCTCAGCCGTGACCGTCGAGGCCTTGGCATTGACTTGCCAAGCGCCGCCCCAATCGATAACTGCCAGCGACCTTGACCTTAACTCCAACAGCACCGTTTGTCGTCGCTGTCGCGCCGCCCGTTCGATCTGCGGCGCGGCGCGTTTCGAATACCTCGCCAGGAACGCAGCAGCTGATTCGATCTGTCTTTCACACACTCACTCCATTTTTCATCTCTCTTCTCTCGCTCGTTTTCGCTTCAATATCATTACATTAGGCGCAGGCGGAGGCGTCGGCGGTGGCAGCCTAGGATGAGCATCGAGCATCAAGCAGGCCATCGCATACACACAGACATACAACCCCACCACGGCGCACCACGATTCACAACATTGTGAACTTTAGTTCAATTTCGATGAAAAGAGAAAGAAGGGGTAGAAGCCAGGAGGCTAAGGGGAGGGGGGAGTGTTATATTTGCAAGCCCGTAATAATGCGATTTATTTGCACTTACTTAGTAGGGGTAGTTATCTGCGGGGTCCACGAGTCTGGGTGCCTGCCTGGTTAAAAGCTATTAATTGTTTAAAATAATTTAAAAATTACTTAACAATAACTTTTGTATAAAAAAAAAATAGAACGTAGATGCATAAATCTATTATCTATTAAATAATTTATTGCATTAATTTGCATATAAGTTAAATACATAGAAAAATGTTTTTCCATTTCTGGGTGCAATATAAGCAAGCGGTCGCCTTTTGTTCTGCAAAGTACATAAATAAATCTTTGAAAAAAAATCCGACCTTGTACAAGTACGTTTTAATGTTGCAATATAAACGCAGATGTTTTTATCATTTCCTGGTCAAATAACTTTCATTAATAACATAACGGTAATTAGATTGGACATGTATTTAGCGACATAATTAAAACAGTGTTGAGAAACAAAAGATGAAAACGAAGTGTTAATTATACTACCACACTGATTATAAAATAGCTCCCTTCCCCCATCACCCTCTTTTCTGGGGTCTTCACTTTGATGCCAGGGGATATTCGGATATCTATAGGCCAGTGAGGAAAGAAGTTGTGTTGAGGCAACGGAAACGCCAAATAACGCGGAAGGCTGTCATTCTGTGAGAAATCACCTCCACCGACGTAGCTGCATCGTCGAAGATAAGGTAGTCCCGGTGGAGTTACCAACACCAACAGTGACGATTGCAGGAGAACCTCGACAGCTGTAGGTGAGGTTTAGAACCTTTGGGTGTTGCTCCAGTTCATGTTCTCCACACAGAGTGGACGGTGTGGAGTTCGAGCAGAAGAACGACCCGAGCCACTAATGTGGGGTGCTCCAAAGTAACCTGTGGCGACCTTACTGTGGTCTAGAGGCCACTGAAGAAGAAAGTTGCGTTGTGGCAAGTGAAACCCCAAAGTACAGAAGCGGACAGATAATGTGGAAGGCTGTCATGAGGAGAGAACTCGCCTGTACCGACATAGCTGCACCATCGAAGGTGAGGCAGTCCCGTTGGGGTTGTTAACACCATCAGTGACAATTGCAGGAGAATCTCGACAGGTGTAGGTGAGGTTTAGAACCTTTGGGTGTTGCTTCAGTTCATGTTCTCCACAGAGAGTGGACGGCGTGGAGTGCGAGCAAGAGAACGACTCGATCCATTAGTATGGGGTGCTCCAGTGTAACCCACAGCGACAGTACTGTGGTATCTAGAGGCCAGTAAAGAAGAAAGTTGCGTTGTGGCAAGTGAAACACCAAAGGACAGAAGCGGACAGATAACGTGAAAGGCTGTCATGAGGAGAGAACTCGCCTGCACCGACATAGCTGCACCGTCGAAGGCGAGGCAGTCCCGTTGGGGTTACTAACACCACCAGTGACAATGTCAGGGGAATCTCGACAGGTGAAGAGGAGGATTAGAATCTTTGGGTGTTGCTCCAGTTCATGTTCTCCACACAGAGCGGACGGTGTGGAGTGCGAGCAAGAGAACGACGCGATCTCTAGAGTAACTCATAGAGACCTTACCGTAGTAGCTAGCGGCCTGTGAAGAAGAAAGTAGCCTTGTGTTAATGAAAACCCCAAGTGCAAATATCGTGGAAGGCTATCATGGAAGTCGCCTCCACCGACGTAGTTGCACCGTCGAAGGTGACAATTGCGGGGGAATCTCGATAGGTGTAGAGGAGGTTTAGAACCTTTAGGTGTTGCTCCAGTTCTAGTGCTCCATAGAGAGTGGACGGTGTTGAGTGAGAGTCAGAGAACGATCTGATCCATTAGTGTGGGGTGTTCCAGAGTAGCCCACAGGGACCGCTCTGTAGTATTTAGAGGCCAGTGAAGAAGAAAGTAACGTGGAGCCGAGGGAAGCCTCAAAGGGCAGAAGCGGGCAAATAACGTGGAAGGCAGGGAGAATGCATATCTACAGCGTCGAAGATGAGGCAGTCCCGGTGGGGTGATTAACACCATCAGTGACAATTGCGGGAGAATTTCGACAGGTGTAGGATGGTTTGTGTTTATAATCAGTACACATTTAGCCTGAGAGTTGGAAGGTGTAGAGTGAGAGCAAGAGAACTACCTGACCTATTAGGGAGGTGTTTAAGACTGCGAAGTGAAGAAGTGGACGTATATCTTTAATGAGTGGAATGGGGTATGCATCCTGACCTTTGATAAATCCAGTACTTGGTTAGTTAAGAATCCAGTGAGAGGTGCTCGAGGATAACCCATAGCTTTACGTATCTCCCTATCATGGGCGTACCATTAGGGTGGGATAGTCTCATCTAGTTAGTCTTTGTGACCTCCTATAGCTATTTTTATTTCTGGAGAGGATACTTCACAGGACCAATTTCCATCCTGGTGCACTTGCGTGGGTGTGCCACTAGATGGCTTCTACTTTGCACTAAAATAGTTAATAAATAGTGCCGCAAGATGGATTAGCATACCCGAAGAAGGAAAGTTGCGACTAGTACGTACTTGGGTTCATCCCATTGATCACCAGGATGATTTCCACCTTCACATTTCAGATATGCAAATGGAACTTTCACTCAATGATTTGCCACGTGCCTATTGAATATACAGTTTGTCACAAGAAATATTGGCGCTTGTATGGTTGGTGTGGAAAATAAGTGCTTTACTGAAGGAGGGACAATGTTTCGGAATATGTGAATGATTTTTTGATAATGATATGAAGTTGCCGGCTCGGCTGGTCGAATCAATCTGCCACGCGTCTATCACCGAGCCGTTCCCAGTGCGCACAATCCACACGCTGGGCCGAGCCTGGAAGAATTACGAATCTACATGAGCTGAGCCTAGGCGAGCAGAACCGAGTCATGACTCGGTACGACACCATTCTGAACCACATGGCGTGGATTTATGCGTATTCAACATTTGGAAAGTAATATATGTGTTTCAACTTGTACCTCGAGTAATTCCGAGAGAACAAAACAAACGATTGGCTGACCTTGTTTCACTGTATGGTACCTCCAATTTTTAATAGATGTAGGTACCTATGTACTGGTGTACGTGTACATACATTCATGACCCAGTAACAAACGGTTTCCTTATTACTGGATCTAAATAAAGAAATGAACAGTGCTGCCGTTGCTGCCAGCGACCGGTTGCAAATTAACTTTGACGGTCTCGGTCAATGCTGAACATTATACTTGGCCAATTTCGTAATTGCCTTCACTGCAATCAGCACAGGACGTTGTATGTTGCATAAGGAAAATAATTAAACCGGCTTTCGAAAATTAACTGATTTTAAAAAAAAATGTTATTTCTGAAAACAGAAAAAGCAGAATTTTTTTTTATTTAAACTTAACTAAAATTACATAATTAAATGAAAAATTAAGATCAGGAGACACAAGGCCAATTTAATCTAGAAATTAGTTCACTTGTGTCTCAACATATTTTTACACCACTGTATTAGTATTAACACATTGTAGTGGCGGTTGGTTATAATGTGCGCTGATGCCCGTGCGCGCGCGTATTATTATACTGTTATCCCCTCCAATATTTGGAAAAGCAGTGGGAGAATCGTGTACATAAGATGTGCGCCGTTTGAGACCGCATGAAATGGCGTGAGTCTAACATTAGATATAGTCTTATGATTATTATTTCTCTGTATGGTGCACAAATGCCACTTTATCCAAAATTAATCTACTTATCTATAGATACATAGATGATAGATGATTGTTGGTGACAGAACGGACGTGTGTTGGCTATTGTAATAAAACTGGGAAGACGAAAAGTGGCACAAGGACGGATTTATTAAACCGAAGATATCAAGGCTGGCCACAATTTATTTTCAGGAAGCTTTACTAATTAGACAGATATTTTTATGTCGTTTAATCAGCGTCGCCGTCGTCGTTAACACACACATAATAAGCGTCGACAATGTCATATTTATGTTTGTTATTCATTTTACCTTGGCTGCAGTTTCGTTTAACTCTGGCATCAAACAATAAGTGGATGATTTGTATTCTTGATATTCAAATAAATTCTTTTTCAAAAATTTCGGTACATTTTGAAAAGGAAATAAAAATGCAATTATGTAAATGTTTACGAACACATTAAACGAGTCGTAAAAATTGTATCAAGGAAACAATGACATCATTAGCTGAAATATTGAATTTTAAATGCCTCAATTATTGTTTGTAATTGGTTCATTTATTTTTTTAATGACAATAATTTTTTGAACTTTGAAAAGCAAAAAAATAGAATCGGTGAAGTAATAAAAAAAATCTAAACTCAAAGTATCTACTTGTAGTAGTCAGGATCGGATTCAGATTTTTTGGAAGGGGATGGGAGAAGATTAATAAAAGTTTTTGCCCTTTTTAGAACCTAAACACCCTGCTACTGCCCATTGCGCCGTATAGATTTGGTGTTGTAGGTCATGTCCGGATAAAATTATTACTTGTGGCAGGTTGCCACTATTACGAAATGAAATTCTAGCCGTGCCACGAGCAGTAGACAATTAGGGAATTGGAAGGGATTTCTGTTTATGACGATAGCGGTTTTATATCACATTTTATTACCTTAAAGTGCCTTCACATGACAAAATCTATAAAAAAAGCGACAAGATTCTGTTATTTATTGTTCTGCTCCGTGGCTTTTTCTTTTATTTATTTATTTATTTATTTATTTATAGCGACTTCAGTCTGTGTCTTGCAAATATCGTCATAATAATAATGAACGCTAAAATAACCAAAATAAAAGTTAAATCGAATTAAACATGACATAGTTTTTGGAAATGAGAGAAAATTGGCTTTAAATTTTTTAATTGTGAGAAGTTTCGCATAAAATCCACTTACAATGAGTCCGTCGTTTTAGCATGAAGTTTCAATCGTCACGAGCGGTTTTATTGCGGCTCTAACGCAGCGCCAAACCACGGCGCTTCATCATTGTGGTTTGTTGCAGCGCTTTATCACTGCGCTTTAGCTGCCACGGTGCTTTATCGCGGCGCCAAACCACGGCGCTTCATCATTGTGGTTTGTTGCAGTGCTTTATCACAGCGTTTTAGCTGCCACAGCGTTTTATCGCGGCGCCAAACCACGGCGCTTTATCGCGGTGTCTGATCACGACGCTTCATCATTGTGGTTTATTACAGCTCTTTATTAAAGCGCTTTAACACTGCGCTTTATCGCGGCGCTTTATTATTATGGTTTACAGCGGCGCTTTATCATTGAACTTTAACTATCACGGCACTTCGTCATTGTGGTTTACTGCGGCGCTTTATCGCGGCACTTTATCGTTGTGGTTTACCACTGCACTTTATCGCGGCACATTATCGCGGCGCTATATTATTATAATTTAACATTGCGTTTTCTTCTTTTGCTTTATCATTGTGCTTTATTGCAGCGCTTTAGACATCACGGCGCTTTATCACTGCACTTTTTCATTGTGCTTTACTGCAGCGGTTTATAACGGTGCTTTACAATTGTGCTCTATAACAGCGCTTCATCGCGGCGCCGTATCACTCCACCTTGCCATTCTGCTTTATAGCAGCGCTTCATCGCGGCGCTTTATCACTGCACTTCACCATTGTGCTTTATAGCGGCGCTTTATCGCGGCCCTTTACCATTGTACTTTATCACTGCGCTTCATCGCGGCGCTTTATTGCGGCGCTAAGAGCACTTACCTATAATTAACTGTTTCTAAAGATGCCCTTTAAGGTTGAACTAGATTGTGAGAAACAAACAATTTTTTTGCGTTATTGTAATTATTTGTGCACATTCGTGTAAATGGATACATATTTTAAAGATATGTAAGTACATACCTATTACAGTTCCGACATAAATCAGAAAATCAATTTGTGGCACATAAAGATTTTTTATATTTCCGGTACAGCGTAATTTGCATACGTGTGTATCAAGGTGGTGGATTATTTTAGGAAGTGCTGACGTCACCGTACAGACGATAAAGTCGTCGTTAAATGGGTGAAGGTTGTCCTGTCCGTTCCGTTCGCGTTGATGAGAGTCGTCGGTCGACCGATTTACACGATCAGATTAATGCGAACCAACAGACCTTTGTGCGGCAGGTCAGGGATGAAAAATTTCAACCCGGCCGCGAACCACCAACCATTGAAACGACGTTTTACTACAACACTACTATTAGATATCCTTATGCATATTTATGACTTGTACTTAACGCACAAAAAACGGGTCAATGAGCAAATAAAACTAATGGAAACCAGACCCGTTACTAATCCCATATATCTGCTCGGTTTTTATTTATAATGGATAGTTGTACAGGGTGGCTCTTGAAGACTCAGATCTTTAAAAATAAAAATTGAGGTATATGGTAGGTTCCTCTAAAGTGGTAAGAGCCGGTGTTGTGCTTGGGTGTAGACTAGTCCTACGAGTGACTCGGGTGAGGATTGGATCGACTTTGCCCCTACCACAGCGTTCCGGAAGCGGAAAGGCCACGAATCGCGTAAGGCGTGGTTCAATGAACTGCCAGCTGGCGAGCCGTTCTCGCGGCGCATAAACCACACGTCGAGCCTGGGAGAATCATCACGAGTCAACGTAAGCCGAGCCGGCGCGGCGCTGACTCGGGTCAATCGATAGGTACTGCGAGTTCCTTGTCTCAACGCGTGACTTGGCACTTGCCAAACCACGTATTCGGTTTTTAAAAAAGCCTTTATTGAGATTAGAATTGTGTCTATATTACAATAGTTAAATTGATACGTCTGTAAACCGTTTGATTGGTCATTAAATTACAGACAAGGTCTGCTAATGCAGTAAAGTGGTAAAGTAACATCTCATCGTTTTTGAAGTGCATTAGTCATTCATTGTATTATTTAATGTATCAATATGATGTACGTACATGTATAAATACAAGTACCTCTCTTCTGTGTAAATATAGAAACATGTAATCCACTTTAAAGTCATTTAAAAGTTGTTGATAACGGTGTCGACGTGCTGTAAAATCTCTAATAAAAATGAGAGTGTCATAATGTACTATTTACATACATCTTATGAACTTATCATATTATTTTAAAACTTTTTTGTTTGGGGGTTGAAGACTAGGGGATAATTTTTTTTTTTACTTGATTTAGCAAATTGTTTTGTTATTAACAATTGCGATTTTTAAAATATTTTTGTTAATTATATAATTAATTTTTTTGCAGATGTTAGGTCCTGTTACCTGAACTAAGTACTTCTGGTGAGTCAAAAAAGTTTACACAAAAATTACCTATTTTATTGTCTAAAAAAGCATTGTTTTTTATGTCACGTAATTAATGATGTAATGATAATGCTTCCTGAATATTAATTTCGTTAACAACAATTTTACATTAAATATTTGTCGATTTTTGAGCCATATGTTTCTAATTGTCAGTTAAGTAAACTATAAAAAAAAAAACTCCACCCACATTCTAATGTACATGTTTAAACTCAGTTAACGGTAATTATAAAAAAAATTGTGATTTTATTACTAGGAAGTAAGTTGTGCATAAGTAGTTACAAATGTATTCTGTAATAATCGAGTCCTTGAGTATAATATGGCAATGCGAAGACAATAAATAATTATTATTAGTTTACCATTGAGAAGTGTAAAAGGAGGCGCCATTTAAGGAGTTTTGTAATTATTGTTTTAAAAATATGGATGCTTGTTAATTGTCTTGGGTAAGGTCATTTTTTTCGGGTAAATGATTCACAATTAGTGACACAACAACGAACATAAAGAAAGAAATTTTATTCGCATATTGTTGAGTCAAAGAAGAACGGCTCGGTTCAGGGTTTGTGCGCCGTGATAACGGTAGAGGCTCGCCAACCTGGCGCATCTATGTCGTCTCCGCGGCGCACAATTAGTAACCTACATGAGCCGAGCCGGCTGCGTTGTTCGATATGGTTTCGTTACAATTTAGTAAGTAAACATATTAAATCAAATATTTACTGTCACAACAGCAATTTTATTTCCAGTAATTGACTGAAATGAGATCCATTTTAATATTTGTCGAATGTTTCGTAGAAGTTGACTCATCTATGCACGTCGACGTTAACCAGACATTATCATAATAATATCTATTACAGTTAACTGGTGCGACACACTTGTCACATAAATTAATTTTGGCCAGAACAAATGTGTGTCATCTTCTGCGGTTTATTGGAATTTCCTGTTAATAGTTTTTTTAAACGTAAATAGAATATTTAGCCTGTGTTGGGGTGGTGTCATTTGAATGTATGAGGGAGCAAAACAAGGGTTAGAACTAATATCAAAAATTGGGGATGTGTATTAGGTATCTAAAAAAGAAATCGTGACAACTTTGTAGTTATTTTTGGGGTAAGAGGTAGATGTTTATAGACACCCTGTATATAAATAAGAAACATATGCGTTTGGTTAATGTCACATTATCATGACCGTATCGTATTTCGGCGTACTCCTGATGGGACGTTTCATCCTTGTAATCAAATTATCGTTAGAGCTTTTGTCGCCACGTTACTCATAAACCTCAGCTTAAATTAAATTCCAAGGCTAATTAAATAAATTGACGAGAAGAGTGAAGGAGGCGAGAACGAGGTGAATATCTAAAATATACGAGGGGTAGTATCTTAATTATACGAGGGGTATAGGGTTGTAACTGTGACTAGTGACTGCGCCTAATCTCTTGTAACTGCGACTGGAAGACACGCCCAGCCACTTGTAACTGTTGCTAGTGGCCGCGTCTGGCCGCTTGTAACTAACTGCGACTGTAATATGCGCCTTGTCGTTTGTGGCGGCGACTAGTGGCTGTGTCTGGTAGTTCAGCAGAGCCACTAGCCACAGACACTAGTCGTTTCCATCAGAGACTCGGTGTGTGGCGATTCTTAGCTTTAAATTCATTTAATTAGTCTAAAGATCGGTATAATATCAAGGAAGTGTATCTATCTATGATTATTGGTCAATTATTTACCATTAGCCTTATTGAAAAGGTCACTCGGGTGGGTTACGTAACGAAAACAACCCTGACTAATAAATATGTGAGCAATGGGACTTGACCTACTGCAATAAACATAAATAGGTGTAGGTACTAAAAACACACAGCTGTGCAATTTAGATATTTCCTGGTGTAACGTTGACTCTCATATTAAAATCACGTTGACCTCTATCTCTCTTAATTCGAAAGAAACTTCCTCATTTTATGTATAAGGAAACACATTAATGATAGAAAGACATTGCTAATTAATTGTATGTAAGTATCCTTCGGTCTAAAAGCATTTTTGATGATTTAGATAATAATTTTTATTCGTGGGAAGTGTAGAGCGCCGGAATGACTCGCCATGCACCAATCTGGCGCGCATCAATCGGCGAGCCTACGGCGCACAATCCACCCAGCGCGGGACGAGTCAGCGCGAGCCGACCCTAGCCAGCGCTGTACTTGTTATAAGAGTAACGTTATTCATTACAAATACACGGAAATAGTGTTGTACGCATGCAGGAAGGTGTGTATATGAATTGGAATTAATTATCCTAAAAAATTAAAGGCCACACAGCTTGCATAACTGCATTAGAGCCAATGTCAGGTGATTAATAAACTTTGAAGGTCTATTAGAATGCAAAATCAATAAGTGCACTTGAGTGTGAGAAGGTCAATAGCCTGTTAATAACGTTAGGTACTTGATCTGATGCCACGTACTTTCTGTATAAAGTACTCAAAATGGTTTTAATATTTATTTAAAACAAATTGGCAGCAAAGGAACTTGTTTTATGTCGAATTTCTACGGCGCGTGACTCGATGAGTCTATGCGCCGTGGGCCGAGTCGATAGAAGAAACGGCTCGGCTTGCTCACGTGGTTTCGTAGCGCAGCGGGTGAATTGTGCGGCAAAGGCTCGCGCACTAGATTATTGAATCGAAATTGAATACGAATTAATTCTTTTTTAAATGTTTAATAAAAATTTAATGACAATGAATACTTTAAAGTCTTAAAATTACCGTTAGGTGTGTTTATTATGGAAACTGTTTTTACTTTCGTCCATGAAAAGCGTTCTAGGCCAGTTATAATTTATAAATTGTAATAACTTTTAAGGTCATTAACGTACAACTCTTTCCCGTTATTGAAACGACTCGGTTTAATTTTCTCCGGTTTTATGTAACTCTGCAATTTATATTTATCTTTCCTTTCATTCTAATAATACAAACTTATTAATTTAATATAATTTAAAACGTTTTACTGCTTGAATTTGCGGGTGAACTTGGCTCCTGAGGGTCATTTTAAAGTCAGACAATTATTTGTGGAACAGCAAACAGCACATCAGCTCGGTTCTCACGGCGCAGCGCCTGGTATGGCGAGCCTACTGGCGCTGCCGGCTCGGGTCGATTGTGGCTCACCGCATCCCGAGCCTGACTCACCGCACCACGCGCCGTGCTATTCATACCACCACAGACAGCAAACAAGTACTATCTGTAGTAATCTGTGTAAATTTGAGGTACCTACTATTGAGTACATGGAGCTTCTTCTCTGGTTTGAAGCAATAACGATTATTATTTCGACTAATGGGGATGTACTTTGGGGTAGATTTTAACTTTCAGAGTGACGTAAGCACTTTCAAATATCTCCAGAAACTCCTTAATCACTCCATGTAATAAATAGGCCCTCTCGCATAATCATTTATCACAAAATTAGGCTGATAAGATTTTGTCGAGCCAGATGATGCAAATATGTACGTACATAACCTTGCTTTTTGTCGGCTCTTGATTGATTATTATGAAACTATCACAAGTCAGAACGCAAAATCAATCAACCTAATAATAATTAACGCACATTAATTAACCCCGGAGATTTTTTATTCTCCCCAATTTAATCTACAAACGGGTACTAAACTAACTCACCCTTTTAAGGTGGCGGAATAATTTTTGTTTTTTCTTCTCCCCAAAATTGGAGGCCTTGAAACTGCTTCGACGTAATTACCATCAAAAACAGTGCGATTAGGCGAAGAGAAGAGGATAACGGAGAAGAATCAAAGACTGGGTAGGCCGGGAACGTGTTTACATGGCGGGAGAGGGTGAAACCCCCCGCCACCGCGACTCGTCCTACTTCAATCCCATTCTATCCCATCCTTTCGTCCCTTCGTCTATACAGTAACCGTTGTGTCCTTCGGCGTGGATTGGAAATGCGGAGGTAGATACGTTGTACGTGTGTGCGATATACGCCCTCAAGAAAGGGGCGAGAACGTCAAGGACGGACAATTAATAAAAAATAAAATAAAAAAAAAGTCTAACGCAAAATACATAATAAAACGTGCTACTATTGATTTTATTTTTGGTGGTTTTATATTATCAATTTATTCAGGTTTGAAGTTATTCATATTATTAGAATAAATTTTATTTAAATAAATTTAAACATTTACGTTTACATTTTGCAACTTTGTAATTTTGGCATTAGGTTGAAAAGTAAACGAGTTGGCAAAAATTTCAATAACATCAACCCACTTTTAGTACTTAATAGTTTTGTTAACTGCGTTGTTCTATTTCTGTTTAATTGAAAATTATTTCTTTTTTGTTTAATATTTTAGTAAAAAATTGAGAAATTTGTTATTAATTGTTCTATGTAAATTATTTTCATTTATAACTTTCTGATGGCTAGTAATCAATACAATTGGCAGAGAAAGCACATTGGATTCTTACCTATGTTGTACATTTATTTTATACTTGAAATAATTACTGTATAACGCAACCTGAAATAAATACTATGTTGCACAAGCTCAAATAGATACTATATTCGGCAACTTAAGGTACGTGCTGACTGGTGCAACTTGAAATAAGTTGTGTGTTGCTCAACCTGAAATACATAGGTGCTGTGTGGCAAAACCTGAAATAGGTACGGTGTGAGGCAGCCTGAAATACATAGGTAGTGAATGACACACCCTGCAACACGTAGGTACCGTGAGGTGCAACTTTAAACAAGCTCGGTGTTGCTCAAGCTGAAATACGTACAATGTTGCACAACCTGAATTAGATACCATAATCTGCAACTGAAGATACGTGCTGGGTTATGCAACTTGAAATAATTTGTGTGTTGCTCAACCTGAAATAGATAGGTGCTGTGTGGCAAAACCTGAAATAAGTACGGTGTGAGGCAGCCTGAAATACAAAGGTAGTGAATGACACACCCTGCAACACGTAGGTACCGTGAGGTGCAACTTTAAACAAGCTCGGTGTTGCTCAAGCTGAAATACGTACAATGTTGCACAACCTGAATTAGATACCATAATCTGCAACTGAAGATACGTGCTGGGTTATGCAACTTGAAATAATTTGTGTGTTGCTCAACCTGAAATAGATAGGTGCTGTGTGGCAAAACCTGAAATAAGTACGGTGTGAGGCAGCCTGAAATACAAAGGTAGTGAATGACACACCCTGCAAAACACGTAGGTACCGTGAGGTGCAACTTTAAACAAGCTCTGTGTTGCTCAACCTGAAATACGTACTATGTTGCACAACCTGAATTAGATACCATAATCTGCAACTGAAGATACGTGCTGGGTTATGCAACTTGAAATAATTTGTGTGTTGCTCAACCTGAAATAGATAGGTGCTGTGTGGCAAAACCTGAAATAAGTACGGTGTGAGGCAGCCTGAAATACAAAGGTAGTGAATGACACACCCTGCAAAACACGTAGGTACCGTGAGGTGCAACTTTAAACAAGCTCTGTGTTGCTCAACCTGAAATACGTACTATGTTGCACAACCTGAATTAGATACCATAATCTGCAACTGAAGATACGTGCTGGGTTATGCAACTTGAAATAATTTGTGTGTTGCTCAACCTGAAATAGATAGGTGCTGTGTGGCAAAACCTGAAATAAGTACGGTGTGAGGCAGCCTGAAATACAAAGGTAGTGAATGACACACCCTGCAACACGTAGGTACCGTGAGGTGCAACTTTAAACAAGCTCTGTGTTGCTCAACCTGAAATACGTACTATGTTGCACAACCTGAATTAGATACCATAATCTACAACTGAAGATACGTGCTGGGTTATGCAACTTGAAATAATTTGTGTGTTGCTCAACCTGAAATAGATAGGTGCTGTGTGGCAAAACCTGAAATAAGTACGGTGTGAGGCAGCCTGAAATACAAAGGTAGTGAATGACACACCCTGCAACACGTAGGTACCGTGAGGTGCAACTTTAAACAAGCTCTGTGTTGCTCAACCTGAAATACGTACTATGTTGCACAACCTGAATTAGATACCATAATCTGCAACTAAAGATACGTGCTGGGTTGTGCAACTTGAAATAAGTTGTGTGTTGCACAACCTGAAAGACATAGGTAGTGTGTGGCAAAACCTGAAATAGATATTGTGGTGCAACTAGAAAAGGGTAACTGGTACCACTGGTCGGTTTTTTGTTTTTTTTTTTTGAGAATGTGTCGCCAATGTGTGCATTCATGTACATGCAGTAATACTTTTAAGTATCTACTTTTTAAAAAGATTGAGTAAACGTGGTACACTTTCTCAGTTCATCATGCAGTCTACTTTAAACGAATTACGATATTCGTTCTGTTCGGTTGCAAAAGAAAGATTAACGCTGTCCCATAACAACGAAAAGAAAGCTACGACTGTAAAGAGACCCTTTCGCATCTAATTAGGTTAGAAAGTCTTTCTTTCAAGCAGATGTAGATAAACACACACGAACAAGAGTACGAACATATTTATTTTATGTACGAACTCGAACAGACATATTGTTAAAACGTCTTCGAAGACTACAATTCATGAAAACAAAGGAACCAATGTATGCATATTAGTACGCGCTCTACTTAGATCTGTCTCCTCAATCTGCATGACCGGGTTTCATTATTTTTTTTTCTCTCGCGTTCGTTTCTTTTATTGTTGCTGTGTGTTACAATTTGTTGCCGATGATTTATTAATATCCATAAATGTATGCAGGTATGGCATAAGTATGTCACTGCGACTTTTATCAACCATCCAACGTTTGCATCTATCCAAATCATCGAATAACTTTTGACCGCAGGGCGGAATCGTGCCACGGTTTTAATGACGTCTAAACGTGCTGGGCGGAATCGTACCGTATCTTTGGCCGCAGGGTGGAATCGCGCCATGTTTTTGACCGCAGGGTGGAATCGTACCGTATCTTTGACCGCAGGGTGGAATCGTGCCGTGTATTTGACCGCAGGGTGGAATCGTGCCACGGTTTTAATGACGTCTAAACGTTCTGGGCGGAATCGTACCGTATCTTTGACCGCAGGGTGGAATCGTGCTGTGTATTTGACCGCAGGGTGGAATCGTGCCGTGTATTTGACCGCAGGGTGGAACCGTGCCACGGTTTTAATGACGTCTAAACGTTCTGGGCGGAATCGTACCGTATCTTTGACCGCAGGGTGGAATCGTGCTGTGTATTTGACCGCAGGGTGGAATCGTGCCGTGTATTTGACCGCAGGGTGGAATCGTGCCACGGTTTTAATGACGTCTAAACGTTCTGGGCGGAATCGTACCGTATCTTTGACCGCAGGGTGGAACCGTGCCACGGTTTTAATGACGTCTAAACGTTCTGGGCGGAATCGTACCGTATCTTTGACCGCAGGGTGGAATCGTGCTGTGTATTTGACCGCAGGGTGGAATCGTGCCGTGTATTTGACCGCAGGGTGGAACCGTGCCACGGTTTTAATGACGTCTAAACGTTCTGGGCGGAATCGTACCGTATCTTTGACCGCAGGGTGGAATCGTGCCATGTATTTGACCGCAGGGTGGAATCGTGTCACGATTTTAATGATATCTAAACGTTCTGGACGGATTTGTACCATGTTTTTAACCGCAAGGTGAAATCGTACCGTGTTTTTCACCGCATATCGGAACCGCGCCATGCTTTTGACCACAGGGCGGATTCGTGCCACGGTTTTAATGACATCTAAACGTTCAGGGCGGAATCGTGCCATGTTTTTGACCGCAGGGTGGAATCGTACCGTTTTTACAACCGCAAAGTGGAATCGTACCGTGTTTATGACCGCAAGGTGGACCCGTACCGTGTTTTTGACCGCATATCGGAATAGTGCCATGCTTTTGACCACAGGGCTGATTCGTGCCACGATTTTGGTGACATGTAAGCATTTTGGACTGGGTCGTGTCATGTACTTCACCGCAGAGTGGAATCGTGCCGTGCATTTGACCGCAGAGTGGAATCGTGCCTCGTCATTTTACAATAAGGAAAATATGAACATTTTTAAATACGTCTACAACGAACAGACATTTAAGGAAGACTAAAAAGTACGAATTCCAATAAACTGTTCGATATTGTATCCTGTTGAGTGTTTGTCACATTACAACATTTGTGTACCTATATTTCTAATAATGATACACAAATGACCTCGACACTGGACACTTGTTTGCATATTTCTGACGTTCGCTAATAACAAATTATTCATTAGGAAGCGATCACGACGATGTTTTGTCCACTGCGAGGTCGTCGCATATCTTTTATATTGTTAAAAACCTTGAAAATAAACGTTCAATGTCGAAAACCAGTTTTTTTTTGCTCTTGTGTTACTTTTTAAATAAAAGTAATTAGTTACATATATGTAAATTCGCATGCAGGGGGACACTAAAAAAAGTTTTCAGGAAATCCATTCAAGTTTATTATGACATTTCTTGATTTCTTACATAATTGTTTTCATATTGTCATAATAAGACAGGCTCGGTTCGGCTCGTGCGCGCTGCTGGAACGGTAACGGCTCGCCAATGGATGCGCACCGGACTGATTCGGCGAGCCGACTGATTCACCGAACTACGAGTCAACAGATGTAGGCTTATTTTTCTTGTTTACGACAGTAGCTTCAATTTTAGTATCTCGTTCTAAATCGTTGACAGGTGCGACGTAATGATACATACAAAAGGACATGGTACGAAATAATTTTACTTTCATTTGGAAAACTTGATGAAATGACCTACTGTCACTTCCAATAGGTACTTAACGCAACACTTACGAAAGTATGACCATCGGTAGAGAAATTACTTACATACTTTCAATCTCACTCTTGCTTTTTATAGCCTTAGTGTCACAATAGGATTAATTATAAATTGTTAGAATGGAAGAATAGAGAGAAAAGAGACATATTTGAGGACGAAACAGGAGTATAGAGGGGCAGGGAGGTACCTAATTAATTCCAATAAATTGTGTAGGCAAATGAATAATTGCGATCGAAGTAGGAAATGAAAAGTAAAAGCAGCGGTTGAATTAGAGGTCGGAGGTGACGGAAGGTCACTTACTTATTGCAAGGAGAATCCGATTTTCGAAACACTAGGAAACTGAAAAACGCACTCACAATCAATCACAAGTGTAGGTACCTAAATGACAATGACATTTCACACTTCGAATTAATTATAATAGAAATATTGTTTTTATTAATATCTAATAATTATTATTCGTCTTTAATAATTAATTAAGTCGTTCATATTATGAGGACGAACGTGACGTAAATAGAGACGATTATAATTCTGAAAGTAGGCACGTATAAGTAAATTTATGATAAAATGGGCTTTTGGAAATTATCAAGAATCATAACACATAAAAAATCCTTGGGAAAGTGAATCAGAGTTTTGCTTCACTCTTTACATTCTTTGAATTAATCGTATCGTCTTCAGTGAACTAAAGAGCTTAGACGTGACTGTGTGTGTAATCACAGCAAAACAAATGCATGATCTGGCGCGCATCTATTGGCGAGCCTCGCGGCGCACAATCAACACGCCGAGCCGAACAAGCTGACGCGGCGCTAACCAATTGTTTTTAACTCAGGCTACAGCAAGCCGCGCCGATCAGAGCCGAGTGTAGCCTCTACCGCGGCGCATGACTCGCCAAACCACCTACTGGACTCTAGAATCTGATTTTTACGTGTTACCTCACCGATTTGTTTCTTTTTCTCACACCCGAAAATAAAAGAGGGGTAGAAATTTCTTGCTACACTTGTGTTCCTGTTCTTCTTCTAGTCTAACACAATTTTAAATTACCAACTTAATTAAAATTAATTAAAAACTTTTGTTGATTTACTTACATACACTTTTACTTCGTTTCTGATTATATTTCTGTCAGTACTTTTTTGCATTCCTTTGTTTAAGTAAGTTACAAAATTGATCATTAATTTCGAGTTCCTGGACAGAAAAAAAGACTGCATACATGGATACTAAACTGTTTTTTTTTAATTGCGCGTGTTCGATTTATGATTAAAAGTGAAACGGTCAATTTATGACACGAGGAAGTAAAAAACGTATCCTTTTTCTTCCTGCTACTCCTATTTCAAAGTTACGTGTATATTTGACACCTTGGACGATTTTATTATTCAAAAAAATGCCGAGGTCACGTTTTCGACAAGTGCACTTTACGACCCTGTATCTTTTCTATTAATATACAGGGTTAAATCAATAACTTAAAATTACAGTATGTACATAAAGTTCCTCATTAAATACGTGTAAAAAATTTAAGTTAATTAGAAATACACGGCATTAATGAAGGCCTAGTTTAGATATTAGAGGTAGGATCAGGAGTAAACAGGGGCAGAGGAAAAGGGAAACGACTCTTAATTTTCTCTCGGTAAAAGTGATTAAAAGTGGAGGTCCAAATGTGGTAACGTGGGGGGTGGAGGTAAAGTTGATATATTTGATGGGGGATGAGGGGCGGAGAAGGTACGGAAGGGTCCAAGGATTTCATTCCCAGTGATAAAAAGTGGGGGTCGAAAAGAGGTGACGTCAGGGGTGGAAGTATATAACGTTGATACATTTGATAAATAATGTGTTTGTGACGAGACCGTCGATTGGAGGGGGGTGGTAAGCGGTGGAGGATGTAGAGGAAGGTCCAAGCACTTCACCCTCAGTGATAAAAAGTGGAGGTCGAATAGGGGTGGCGTCAGGGGTGGAGGCAAAGTTGATATATTTGATAACAGATAAATAATGGGTTTATGCTGGGACAGTTAGTCGGAGGGGGGTGATGAGGGCTGAAGGATGTGGAGGACGGTCCAAGAACTTCATCCCCTGTGATAAAAAGTGGGGGTCGAAAAGGGGTGGCTTAAAGGGTGGAGATAAAGAAACCGCGTCAGATAGTGAATCACAAAATTTTATTTTTTCACAATCTGACGCAATGACAGCACCCACCCCCCACCTCACTCCCACCCCCACGCCCACCCCCACCACTCTACCTATTTATTGGACACTCAAGAATAAAATCTATAATCCCCCATTTATAGGTTCTCAAATATATCAATTTCTCCCTCCACCCCCTACGCCGACACTTTTTGATCCCCACTTTTTATCACTGGGAATAAAGTCCTTGGACCTGTCTCTACCTCCCCCACCCCTCCTCACCCCTCTCCTAAAGACTGTCCCGTAATAAGCCCATTTGTAGGTTGTCATATGTAATAATTTCTACTTCCACCCCCAACGCCTCCGATTTTCATAAAAATATTTACCCTTGTAATGTTACTAATCAAACGGACCTTGTATTCGTGTAACGTATAATTTTAAAATGAGGAAGTCGCTGTGCTTTGTTTAAAATAATTGCTGTCCAGTTACTTCGCTGCTCGTTGACACCGGATTACAATGAAAAGACCAAGGACTCTAACGACCTTGTTAGAAAACCTCCACCTTAGCGCTGCATAATTAATGTTACAAATTATTGTTGAATAATTTGTAGGTCGAATTAGCAATCATAATAATAAAGACGTTTATCGTACAGAATTATTGGGTGTCAGATTGGTGGGTAATTAAATGAAGGCTCAACGTATGAATATGATGACTCATATCACACTCACTGCTAAAATGTAAATTGCTAATTAGGTCTTCGGATGACTGGATACTTGATATGTGATCCCTCTTGCAATATTAGTCACAGCAGTAAATAAAAAAATGATACGTATATGTAGTCGGGTCAGTTTAGGAAGGCGAAGTCTATTTATTGTAACATTTTGGACTGTCACGAAGATATTATTTCCAAAATCCTGGATCCACCTATGGTACATGATGTTTCAGTTTCACTGAATCACCTTCAAGAAAATTATGCATAATTGTGTGCACGTTTTATCACATATACGTACACGCCTTGGCAAACACTATGTATATGGTGGGTACATATAGAAGGTAAATACCTTCATAATTATGTGTAAATAAGAATTATTTGCACAAGTACATAGGTACATGTGTTTTGAATGTAACTATTTCATAATAACAAGTGCACATTTCTTGTACCGTTAGAATTCCTCCGACGCAGGCGTGAGCTATGCGGTTTCCAGGAAATAACACAAGACCAAGGTGTCCTCTCACTCACTGACTGTGAGTGTGAGTATGTTGTAGAATGTCTCGTAACAGTCGGTTTTACGTAACGTTTTACAAGGAGCTCGATGGAGGCTAATTGAATGTATGTACTTACAGGATGTTTTTAATGATTGACACAACTATGAAGGTTCCCTGATGGTTACACGTAAGGACAATATAGGACAAGGATTCAGAAAGTTAAAAATATACAGGGTGGTTGAGTTTTAATGCAAACCAAGTTCTTCACCATTCCAGGCCACCCTTTAACATTAGAAGTCATTCTCAGAAAATATAGAATATTTTAGATCATTTTCGAATCATCTGGGACATTCTGGGTCATTCTAGAACATTCCAAATTATTCTAGAAACATTCAAAATGATTCTGGAGAAATCTGGAACATTCCAGGCCATTCTCTAACATTTCAAGTCATTCTCAAAAAAATATAGGGCATTCTAGATCATTTTCGAATCATCTGGAATATTCTGGGTCATTCTAGAACATTTCAAATTATTCTAGAAACATTCAAAATGATTCTGGAGAAATCTGGGACATTCCAGGCCATTCTCCAACATTCTAAGTCATTCTCAAAAAAATATAGTACATTCTAGATCATTTTCGAATCATCTGGAACATTCTGGGTCATTCTAGAACATTCCAAATTATTCTAGAAACATTCAAAATGATTCTGGAGAAATCTGTAACATTCCAGGCCATTCACCAACATTCCAAGTCATTCTCAAAAAAATATAGAACATTCTAGATTATTTTCGAATCATCTAAAACATTCTGGGTCATTCTAGATTATTCCAAATTATTCTAGAAACATTTAAAATGATTCTGGAGAAATCTGGAACATTCCAGGCCATTCTCTAACATTTCAAGTCATTCTCAAAAAAATATAGGGCATTCTAGATCATTTTCGAATCATCTGGGACATTCTGGGTCATTCTAGAACATTCCAAATTATTCTAGAAACATTATAAATGATTCTGGAGAAATCTGGAACATTCCAGGCCATTCTCTAACATTTCAAGTCATTCTCAAAAAAATATAGGGCATTCTAGATCATTTTCGAATCATCTGGAATATTCTGGGTCATTCTAGAACATTTCAAATTATTCTAGAAACATTCAAAATGATTCTGGAGAAATCTGGGACATTCCAGGCCATTCTCCAACATTCTAAGTCATTCTCAAAAAAATATAGTACATTCTAGATCATTTTCGAATCATCTGGAACATTCTGGGTCATTCTAGAACATTCCAAATTATTCTAGAAACATTCAAAATGATTCTGGAGAAATCTGTAACATTCCAGGCCATTCACCAACATTCCAAGTCATTCTCAAAAAAATATAGAACATTCTAGATTATTTTCGAATCATCTAAAACATTCTGGGTCATTCTAGATTATTCCAAATTATTCTAGAAACATTTAAAATGATTCTGGAGAAATCTGGAACATTCCAGGCCATTCTCTAACATTTCAAGTCATTCTCAAAAAAATATAGAACATTTTAGATTATTTTCGAATCATCTGGGACATTCTAGGTCATTCTAGATTATTCCAAATTATTCTAGAAACATTTAAAATGATTCTGGAGAAATCTGGAACATTCCAGGCCATTCTCTAACATTTCAAGTCATTCTCAAAAAAATATAGAACATTCTAGATCATTTTCGAATAATCTGGAATATTCTGGGTCATTTTAGATTATTCCAAATTATTCTAGAAACATTCAAAATGATTCTGGAGAAATCTGGAACATTCCAGGCCATTCTCTTGCATTTCAAGTCAGCCTCAAAAAAATATAGAGCATTCTAGATCATTTTTCGAATCATCTAGAACATTCTGGTAAAATTCTAATACATAAGTGGGTGAAATTGAGTGGTCATAGAGAATAATGAGGACGCCTTTCTTTTCTACTATATTTATATTTTTTATTGAGCCACTAAAGAAATGTGATTATCTACTGCAAAAATTTATGGGCTAATTGTAAGAAACAACAATTTAAATGTCAGAGATATCTGAAATCTTGGCTATCTCACAGAAGGAAGTTCAGGATTTACAATTTAATGAACTCAGACATCTCAAGATCTCCACGAGAGACTTGTGTGTGCCGAGACTTTAAATAAAGACACAGTAGACTGACCAGTGGAATCGAAACTGAATTAAGTAAATTTTTTTTAATATTTACAATTTCGTGTGACAAAAAATGGGTCATTTAAAAAGCCTTCTTGGTGTGTTAGTGCCTGACCTAAAGGTCATAGGTTCGCCACTATATCTTACCTAAAGTATATGATGTTTTTCGAAATTTTGGTCAACAGAAAAAGCAAAATTAATACATAATACAATAAACTCATAAGCACACGTTTGTTGGTCCAAGGAAGGCCGTTAACATCGTGACCTCCTCCGTTTCCCAGTGAACGTCATTGCTGTCAGCTCGCAGAAGGATACCGTGTTATTTCCTCTTTATCCTTACAGATTTGATTGAAAAGAGAAAAAGAGATATATCGATGCAATACAATGACTTTCACTTTTATTACAAATGTACATATCATATTATACTATACACAGTTATTCATGAATATGTATACATGTTTGTCGATTTCTTGATTCATTTTACCTTGCCTAGGTCGATTGAACTGCAGATACTTAATAGGTTACGTTTATTATATAGCTGTTGGTACCACTGCTTTTATTACACATATTATAACGTTGCACTCTAGGCATTGCAGGCTCTTCCAAGGCTGCATACGTCGATAGTGTACGGTAATTGTGAATGGCACTGCTTGTACCGTACGAAAAAAGAATGCAATGTTCTTTAAAGTCAGATAACCGCGGCGCTGGGTTTGGCGAGTCAAGCGCGCCGCGATAATCCTGCTCTACATGTGCCGAGTCACGCCAAAGAAAAGACAATCGCGCCAGCGCCGCGTCAACTCGGCTCACGCTCAGATCGGCGTGTGTAACGTGCGCCGTAAAATCTCACCGATCGATGTGCGCTAGATTGATTCAGCGTCTTGGTCTATTACTCACAAGACGAGCAACGACTTTATCATACCTTTTTTTATGTCCTAGCGGATAGAATGCAGTATATAGCTGGATTACAACCTTGCAAAAAAATTCTTGATCAGTGTACATGTTTGTGAATGTATACAGTTGACAATGAATGCATGTGTATAACAATAAATGCTTTAAAAAAATACGATGGAATAATGTTTCCATGCAGTAATGAAAAGATATTGTTGAGGCCTTGACAAAACGATAGATACATGTTTTCTTTAATTGTTTTCGAAAAGAATGATATGTTAACAAAAGAAGGCCTGTGTGTAAAAGTAAAAGCACATTGTTGGTATCTTGTTTTCAATTCGATCAGAATACAAATTGTCTGGGGTCAACAACATACCGACAACCTTCATTTAATTATAGGTTCATTTAAAATTTTGTTGCTATTATAATGTTGGAACATTTTAAATACATTAATGAAAGTAATTAGAACTCGATTATTGTTATCTATCGATTATCTATAGCGTTACTGTAATTTAATCAAATTCCATAATGTTGATTTTATCTTCGTAAGTATGTATATTAACATTTATTTTTTCAGAAAATATCTATTATTTATTTTTCTCAATGGGTCTACTGTTGCGGTCTGGTACGATTCCACTCCGCGGTCAACAGTAGTAACATCAGACAAAATTTTATGTTGGTACGATTCCATCCCGGATCTTTATTATGTTGTTAATGATGACTAGATGATAATAAAAAATTGTGGGAAACTATTTATTGTAACCAAAAACTTTAAATATAAACTACAAGCATTTAATTGTGAACAAATAGAAAAATTATTAAACCGTTTTATATGGTAGCAAAAACCGAACTGAACTCTATTATTAATTTTGTGGCCACATATGCCCATTGCTTATATCTTATGACTAATATCCACAGCGACAAAACAAAGAACAAAGAATACAATTATAATCCAGATCAAATCTAAAAACTTAAACATAACATACTCCGATAAAGTATAGACGGAAACATTAATTTAATTGTTTATCGTTGCTTATATTCACACACACGGTTTCATTTCAGCCAACACCCCTCCTCAACGATAAACAACCCCTTTGTTTCCCTTTTAATCAATCAGTCCAGCCTTCGATGCTAAATATTTCAACTTAACTCTAGATAACGGTTTCGTCAACATGTCAGCAACCATTTCTGCTGAAGGACAGTAAACAAATCTTATCAACTTTTTATCATTAAGACTTCTTGAGAAGTGGTATTTTGTGTCAATATGTTTAGATCTATTGCTGAATTTTTGACCTGATATTAGCTTTAAGCAACTCTGGTTGTCTTCAAAAATTGTTGTAGTTGGCGGCCTTTTGCCCTCCAAGTCTGTAATTAGTCTCTCTAACCATATCGCCTCCTGACAGGCCTCCGCCAACGCAATATATTCGGCCTCAGTTGACGAGAGTGAAACACAGGTTTGTTTTCTACAAGCCCAACTTATTGGTGCTCCATATAATTTAAATAAATATCCACTATTCGATTTACGGTCTTGTTTATTTTCCGCCCAGTCGGCGTCGGAATAACCATAAAGAACATTTGTGTCATTTCTATCACCAAGCACTAATTGTTTCGTTTTTGTGCCTTTCAAGTATTTAGCGACGCGTTTAGCTTCGTTCCAATCGGTTTCCGAAGGGTTTTTGTTTTTCTGGCTCAGGATCGTAATACTAGCTGTAATATCGGGTCTTGTATTTACAGCTTTTCATTCCATGCTCTTGCCGATTGTTTCAAGCCATAAATGCATTTATTTAATTTACATACCAATTCCTTTTCGCTTGATTCGAAACCCTCGGGCTGTTGCATGTAGAGGTCTTCTTGTAAGTCTCCATTAAGGAAAGCGGTCTTCGCATCGAAATGTTTAATAAATAGCTTCCTTCGTCCGGCCACCGCTAACAATGTTCTCAACGTTGTCTGTCGCACTACCGGCGCGAACACTTCATCATAATCAATGCCATATTTTTGGACAAAACCTCTCGCCACGAGTCGCGCTTTATATTTGTTGATTGATCCGTCCGAATTTCTTTTTAATTTATACACCCATTTACACGAAACTATATTTCGATCTTTCGGCAACGGCACTAAAGACCACGTATTGTTTTTCATCATCGCGTCGATCTCTTCCTGCATCGCTTTTTTCCACAAATCACTGTCAACGCGAGAAAGGGCATCCTTCAAATTTTGCGGATCCTCTTCCATCGATTCGGCCAAATGTGTTGCAGCCGAATAACGGAGTGGTGGAACCCCCTTGTTGACCCTTTTTGAACGTCTATTTTCTAGTTGGTCTTCAGTTTCATCTTCTTCATCAGTGTCATCACTTGGCTGGTAATCAGGATCAGAATCAGAAAAATCTGCTATTTCTTCATTTTCTTCAACGTTGGTTTCTATTATATTTGGTTCTTCTGTAATTTCCTTTTGTTGTATTTGAATTTCTGTCTCTGAATCCTTTGCTATGTCTTGAACTGGTTGTTCTTTAGAAAATATTACATTTCTGGTTATTTTAATTCTATTAGTGTCTTTTTCCAACAAACGAAATGCCTTGGATTCTTCTGAACAACCCATGAATATTAATTTTTCGGCTTTTTTGTCCAATTTGTTTGCACGTTTTTCTTTTGGAATAAGACTATAAACAGTCTCGCCAAAAATATGTAAATCCGAAACATCGGGAACTTTCTTATGCCATAATTCATAAGGCGTTTTCGTTTTTGTTTTCGTAGGTAATCTGTTTTGTAAATAGTTTGCAGTTGTAACTGCTTCTCCCCAATATTTGTTTGGTAAATTTGCATCGAGTAACATACATCTGGTCATCTCCATTAATGTCCTATTCTTCCTTTCCGCAACACCATTCTGTTCCGGAGAATACCCAGCTGTATATTGGGTTTTTATCCCCTCATCCTTTAAATAATTCCTTAGAGAATTATTTATATATTCCCCTCCCCTATCTGATCTGATGATTTTTGGCTTTTTGTTATATTGATTTTTCATTAACTCAATAAATTGTCTTATACATTGATTGGTTTCGTTTTTATGACTCATTAAATATATTTTTGTAAATCTTGAAAAATCATCAATGAGAGTTAGAATATATTTTTTCTTTCCAGGTGTTTCTGTTTTCATGGGACCGCATACGTCAGTATGAATAAGATCTAATATTTCTTTTGTTTTATTACTCGAAACTTTGGGGAAACCCTTACGTGTCATTTTCCCTTTAATACACGATTCACAACTTTCCCTTGAGCCACAATCCGTAATTTTTATTCCAGTGGCCAAATTCTTTTCAACTAATTGTTTGATTGCCTCCACACTTCGGTGTCCAAAACGCCGATGCCAGGTATGTTGACAGTCTTTATGGTGGTGTTCACTTACAGTCAGTACCTGCTCATGAGTCAATAGTTCATATAGTTCCGGTGAAAGCTTTGCCACAGCTATTCTTGACTCATCTTTGAAAATGTTACACTTGTCATCGTCAAACCGTACTGTGTAACCCGCGTTTGTTAATTTTTTGACCGACACTAAATTACAGTTCAGATCTGGGACATACAGTACATCCTTCAAATTTAAGTTCATTATGTCACCGTTCCCGTTAGAACACTTAATACTGCCCGAACCGATTCCGCGAATGTTCGTTTGTTGTCCCTTTTTTGCCAAGCGCACTAAACCACTACTCTCATTAAATTTTGTGAAGAACTCCTTTTTATTCACCATGTGACTCGTTGCACCTGAGTCAATATACCATGAGGTAGAATTTCCTTCATTTTTTCTTGTGTTGAGACACGCTTCTTGAACTTTTTCTTCAAATGATTTTACCACAAAACAAGTATCTTCCTTTTCTTCATGTCTGGTTTCCTCAGTGACTGTATTTGCCTTTTCTTTGTTATTTTTGTACGACTTGAACTTAAAACAGTCTCTTTTAAAATGGCCCTTTTTCTTACAAAAATAACACTCTTTTTGTACCATGCTATCTGATCTAGCACCCTTGTGTACTGTTTTCAACACTGATTCACTTTGTCCAGAACCGTTTTCAATACCCTTCCGTCGCCTATATTCGTCGATCAATTTTCCTTTGACAAATTCCAGGGTAAAATCCTTATCTGGACGACTCTCTAATGCCGTAATTAGAGAACTGTAAGAGTCCGGCAAGCTTCCCAGTAGTATTCCTGCAGCAAAACGGTCTTTTAATTCTTCACCCATAGCAGATAGTTTATTTTTTATTTCCAGGAATGAGCTGATGTGTGCCTCCATGTTGCCACCTTCTTCTAATGAAAGCCTGCAAATCCTTTTCAGTAAAAATACCATACTTGAAAGGGTTGATTTTTGATGATAATTCTTTAGGCTTTCCCAGGCATCATGCGCGTATTCCAAATTTCTTATGTGCACTAGTTGGTTTGTTTCAACAAGAAGAGCTATTGTTGATAGTGCCTTATCATTTTTCTTCTGCCATGCACTGTCCCTTTGGTCTTCCGTCGGTAGTTCACTCGACACGACTTCCCATATTTCAGCATTTATTAATATCATTTTTAATAAATAACTCCAAGACTGGTAATTTTCTCCATTTAATTTTTCTATGCTGTACTTTGCACTTTCTGCCATTTTTCGCGATTGATGTTAACACTACTTTCCCGTTATTACCGTTTACTTATGTCTTTATAATTTTTTTATTATCAAGGCGCTGTCTGGGCCCATAACCTGTTGTTAATGATGACTAGATGATAATAAAAAATTGTGGGAAACTATTTATTGTAACCAAAAACTTTAAATATAAACTACAAGCATTTAATTGTGAACAAATAGAAAAATTATTAAACCGTTTTATATGGTAGCAAAAACCGAACTGAACTCTATTATTAATTTTGTGGCCACATATGCCCATTGCTTATATCTTATGACTAATATCCACAGCGACAAAACAAAGAACAAAGAATACAATTATAATCCAGATCAAATCTAAAAACTTAAACATAACATACTCCGATAAAGTATAGACGGAAACATTAATTTAATTGTTTATCGTTGCTTATATTCACACACACGGTTTCATTTCAGCCAACATATTAATGATGGGTAATGGCACAATTCTGCCTGTTCAACATAAAGCTTATGAGCCATAAATATTGAGGGCGAAATCATGCCACTACTGTCGAATACAGGGAGGAATCGTACCGTACTTTTGACCACTGGTAGGAATTGTACCATACTTTTGACCGCTGAGCGGAATCGTGCCATACTTTTGACCGCTGAGCGGAATCGTGCCATACTTTTGACCGCTGAGCGGAATCATGCCATACTTTTTTGACTGCTGGACGAAATCATGCCATACTTTTGACCGCTGGGCGAAATCGTGCCAAACTTTTGACCGCTGAGCGGAATTGTGCCATACTTTTTTGTATGCAGGGTGGGATCGTGTTATACGTTAGACTGGGGGAAAGAATCGTGCCGTACTTTTAACCGTGTGGCGGAATCGTGCCATACTTTTGACCGCTGAGCGGAATCGTGCCATACTTTTGACCGCTGAGCGGAATCATGCCATACTTTTTTGACTGCTGGACGAAATCATGCCATACTTTTGACCGCTGGGCGAAATCGTGCCAAACTTTTGACCGCTGAGCGGAATTGTGCCATACTTTTTTGATTGCAGGGTGGGATCGTGTTATACGTTAGACTGGGGGAAAGAATCGTGCCGTACTTTTAACCGTGTGGCGGAATCGTGCCATACTTTTGACCGCTGAGCGGAATCGTGCCATACTTTTGACCGCTGAGCGGAATCGTGCCATACTTTTGACCGCTGAGCGGAATCATGCCATACTTTTTTGACTGCTGGACGAAATCATGCCATACTTTTGACCGCTGGGCGAAATCGTGCCAAACTTTTGACCGCTGAGCGGAATTGTGCCATACTTTTTTGTATGCAGGGTGGGATCGTGTTATACGTTAGACTGGGGGAAAGAATCGTGCCGTACTTTTAACCGTGTGGCGGAATCGTGCCATACTTTTGACCGCTGAGCGGAATCGTGCCATACTTTTGACCGCTGAGCGGAATCATGCCATACTTTTGACCGCTGGGCGAAATCGTGCCAAACTTTTGACCGCTGAGCGGAATTGTGCCATACTTTTTTGATTGCAGGGTGGGATCGTGTTATACGTTAGACTGGGGGAAAGAATCGTGCCGTACTTTTAACCGTGTGGCGGAATCGTGCCATACTTTTGACCGCTGAGCGGAATCGTGCCATACTTTTGACCGCTGAGCGGAATCATGCCATACTTTTGACCGCTGGGCGAAATCGTGCCAAACTTTTGACCGCTGAGCGGAATTGTGCCATACTTTTTTGATTGCAGGGTGGGATCGTGTTATACGTTAGACTGGGGGAAAGAATCGTGCCGTACTTTTAACCGTGTGGCGGAATCGTGCCATACTTTTGACCGCTGAGCGGAATCGTGCCATACTTTTGACCGCTGAGCGGAATCATGCCATACTTTTGACCGCTGGGCGAAATCGTGCCAAACTTTTGACCGCTGAGCGGAATTGTGCCATACTTTTTTGTATGCAGGGTGGGATCGTGTTATACGTTAGACTGGGGGAAAGAATCGTGCCGTACTTTTAACCGTGTGGCGGAATCGTGCCATACTTTTGACCGCTGAGCGGAATCGTGCCATACTTTTGACCGCTGAGCGGAATCATGCCATACTTTTGACCGCTGGGCGAAATCGTGCCAAACTTTTGACCGCTGAGCGGAATTGTGCCATACTTTTTTGTATGCAGGGTGGGATCGTGTTATACGTTAGACTGGGGGAAAGAATCGTGCCGTACTTTTAACCGTGTGGCGGAATCGTGCCATACTTTTGACCGCTGAGCGGAATCGTGCCATACTTTTGACCGCTGAGCGGAATCATGCCATACTTTTGACCGCTGGGCGAAATCGTGCCAAACTTTTGACCGCTGAGCGGAATTGTGCCATACTTTTGACCGCTGAGCGGAATCGTGCCATACTTTTGACCGCTGAGCGGAATCATGCCATACTTTTGACCGCTGGGCGAAATCGTGCCAAACTTTTGACCGCTGAGCGGAATTGTGCCATACTTTTTTGTATGCAGGGTGGGATCGTGTTATACGTTAGACTGGGGGAAAGAATCGTGCCGTACTTTTAACCGTGTGGCGGAATCGTGCCATACTTTTGACCGCTGAGCGGAATCGTGCCATACTTTTGACCGCTGAGCGGAATCATGCCATACTTTTGACCGCTGGGCGAAATCGTGCCAAACTTTTGACCGCTGAGCGGAATTGTGCCATACTTTTTTGTATGCAGGGTGGGATCGTGTTATACGTTAGACTGGGGGAAAGAATCGTGCCGTACTTTTAACCGTGTGGCGGAATCGTGCCATACTTTTGACCGCTGAGCGGAATCGTGCCATACTTTTGACCGCTGAGCGGAATCATGCCATACTTTTGACCGCTGGGCGAAATCGTGCCAAACTTTTGACCGCTGAGCGGAATTGTGCCATACTTTTGACCGCTGAGCGGAATCGTGCCATACTTTTGACCGCTGAGCGGAATCATGCCATACTTTTGACCGCTGGGCGAAATCGTGCCAAACTTTTGACCGCTGAGCGGAATTGTGCCATACTTTTTTGTATGCAGGGTGGGATCGTGTTATACGTTAGACTGGGGGAAAGAATCGTGCCGTACTTTTAACCGTGTGGCGGAATCGTGCCATACTTTTGACCGCTGAGCGGAATCGTGCCATACTTTTGACCGCTGAGCGGAATCATGCCATACTTTTGACCGCTGGGCGAAATCGTGCCAAACTTTTGACCGCTGAGCGGAATTGTGCCATACTTTTGACCGCTGAGCGGAATCGTGCCATACTTTTGACCGCTGAGCGGAATCATGCCATACTTTTGACCGCTGGGCGAAATCGTGCCAAACTTTTGACCGCTGAGCGGAATTGTGCCATACTTTTTTGTATGCAGGGTGGGATCGTGTTATACGTTAGACTGGGGGAAAGAATCGTGCCGTACTTTTAACCGTGTGGCGGAATCGTGCCATACTTTTGACCGCTGAGCGGAATCGTGCCATACTTTTGACCGCTGAGCGGAATCATGCCATACTTTTGACCGCTGGGCGAAATCGTGCCAAACTTTTGACCGCTGAGCGGAATTGTGCCATACTTTTTTGTATGCAGGGTGGGATCGTGTTATACGTTAGACTGGGGGAAAGAGTCGTGCCGTACTTTTAACCGTGTGGCGGAATCGTGCCATACTTTTGACCGCTGAGCGGAATCGTGCCATACTTTTGACCGCTGAGCGGAATCATGCCATACTTTTGACCGCTGGGCGAAATCGTGCCAAACTTTTGACCGCTGAGCGGAATTGTGCCATACTTTTTTGTATGCAGGGTGGGATCGTGTTATACGTTAGACTGGGGGAAAGAATCGTGCCGTACTTTTAACCGTGTGGCGGAATCGTGCCATACTTTTGACCGCTGAGCGGAATCGTGCCATACTTTTGACCGCTGAGCGGAATCATGCCATACTTTTGACCGCTGGGCGAAATCGTGCCAAACTTTTGACCGCTGAGCGGAATTGTGCCATACTTTTTTGTATGCAGGGTGGGATCGTGTTATACGTTAGACTGGGGGAAAGAATCGTGCCGTACTTTTAACCGTGTGGCGGAATCGTGCCATACTTTTGACCGCTGAGCGGAATCGTGCCATACTTTTGACCGCTGAGCGGAATCATGCCATACTTTTGACCGCTGGGCGAAATCGTGCCAAACTTTTGACCGCTGAGCGGAATTGTGCCATACTTTTTTGTATGCAGGGTGGGATCGTGTTATACGTTAGACTGGGGGAAAGAATCGTGCCGTACTTTTAACCGTGTGGCGGAATCGTGCCATACTTTTGACCGCTGAGCGGAATCGTGCCATACTTTTGACCGCTGAGCGGAATCATGCCATACTTTTGACCGCTGGGCGAAATCGTGCCAAACTTTTGACCGCTGAGCGGAATTGTGCCATACTTTTTTGATTGCAGGGTGGGATCGTGTTATACGTTAGACTGGGGGAAAGAATCGTGCCGTACTTTTAACCGTGTGGCGGAATCGTGCCATACTTTTGACCGCTGAGCGGAATCGTGCCATACTTTTGACCGCTGAGCGGAATCATGCCATACTTTTGACCGCTGGGCGAAATCGTGCCAAACTTTTGACCGCTGAGCGGAATTGTGCCATACTTTTTTGATTGCAGGGTGGGATCGTGTTATACGTTAGACTGGGGGAAAGAATCGTGCCGTACTTTTAACCGTGAGGCCGAATCGTGCCATACTTTTGACCGCTGAGCGGAATCGTGCCATACTTTTGACCGCTGGGCGAAATCGTGCCAAACTTTTGACCGCTGAGCGGAATTGTGCCATACTTTTTTGATTGCAGGGTGGGATCGTGTTATACGTTAGACTGGGGGAAAGAATCGTGCCGTACTTTTAACCGTGTGGCGGAATCGTGCCATACTTTTGACCGCTGGGCGAAATCGTGCCAAACTTTTGACCGCTGAGCGGAATTGTGCCATACTTTTTTGATTGCAGGGTGGGATCGTGTTATACGTTAGACTGGGGGAAAGAATCGTGCCGTACTTTTAACCGTGAGGCCGAATCGTGCCATACTTTTGACCGCTGAGCGGAATCGTGCCATACTTTTGACCGCTGGGCGAAATCGTGCCAAACTTTTGACCGCTGAGCGGAATTGTGCCATACTTTTTTGATTGCAGGGTGGGATCGTGTTATACGTTAGACTGGGGGAAAGAATCGTGCCGTACTTTTAACCGTGTGGCGGAATCGTGCCATACTTTTGACCGCTGGGCGAAATCGTGCCAAACTTTTGACCGCTGAGCGGAATTGTGCCATACTTTTTTGATTGCAGGGTGGGATCGTGTTATACGTTAGACTGGGGGAAAGAATCGTGCCGTACTTTTAACCGTGAGGCCGAATCGTGCCATACTTTTGACCGCTGAGCGGAATCGTGCCATACTTTTGACCGCTGGGCGAAATCGTGCCAAACTTTTGACCGCTGAGCGGAATTGTGCCATACTTTTTTGATTGCAGGGTGGGATCGTGTTATACGTTAGACTGGGGGAAAGAATCGTGCCGTACTTTTAACCGTGTGGCGGAATCGTGCCATACTTTTGACCGCTGAGCGGAATCGTGCCATACTTTTGACCGCTGGGCGAAATCGTGCCAAACTTTTGACCGCTGAGCGGAATTGTGCCATACTTTTTTGATTGCAGGGTGGGATCGTGTTATACGTTAGACTGGGGGAAAGAATCGTGCCGTACTTTTAACCGTGTGGCGGAATCGTGCCATACTTTTGACCGCTGAGCGGAATCGTGCCATACTTTTGACCGCTGAGCGGAATCATGCCATACTTTTGACCGCTGGGCGAAATCGTGCCAAACTTTTGACCGCTGAGCGGAATTGTGCCATACTTTTTTGATTGCAGGGTGGGATCGTGTTATACGTTAGACTGGGGGAAAGAATCGTGCCGTACTTTTAACCGTGAGGCCGAATCGTGCCATACTTTTGACCGCGGGGCGAAATCGTGCCATCCTTTTAACCGTGGGGCGGAATCGTGCCATACTTTTGACCGCTGAGCGGAATCGTGCCACACTTTTGACCGTTGAGCGGAATTGTGCCATACTTTTTTGACTGCTGGACGAAATCATGCCATACTTTTGACCGCTGGGCGAAATCGTGCCAAACTTTTGACCGCTGAGCGGAATTGTGCCATACTTTTTTGATTGCAGGGTGGGATCGTGTTATACGTTAGACTGGGGG
The DNA here is from genome assembly GCA_947389935.1 of Agrilus cyanescens. Lineage (NCBI taxonomy): Eukaryota > Metazoa > Arthropoda > Insecta > Coleoptera > Buprestidae > Agrilus > Agrilus cyanescens. The sequence continues at coordinate 29,955,165 of OX376707.1, read as the reverse complement.
AAAGAATCGTGCCGTACTTTTAACCGTGAGGCCGAATCGTGCCATACTTTTGACCGCGGGGCGAAATCGTGCCATCCTTTTAACCGTGGGGCGGAATCGTGCCATACTTTTGACCGCTGAGCGGAATCGTGCCACACTTTTGACCGTTGAGCGGAATTGTGCCATACTTTTTTGACTGCTGGACGAAATCATGCCATACTTTTGACCGCTGGGCGAAATCGTGCCAAACTTTTGACCGCTGAGCGGAATTGTGCCATACTTTTTTGACCGCTGAGCGGAATCGTACCACAATAGAGTTACTCACTATGATTACTATAAATCTATGATGTCAATAAATGAGATTGTTGTTGAGAGAAAAACATTACATATATGAATTTTAGATTTTTCTTAGAACGATTTTATTTATTTTGCATCCTAGAAATAAACAATTTACTTTTACCTACTGCACTTGTGTCTTTTCCTTGTACTTTAAAATTAATTGTTTTGTGGATAAATATAGCACCGATTAGTCCATAAATTAGCCGTTTGTCTGTTAGTTTTATAATAGTACATTCCCGCCAATCGTATAGGTATATCCACCAGGTAACTCACAATAACTGTGTTATTGTTAGTTTCGAAACTTTATTATTATTTTATTATTCTTGTGCGTTTAGTTGCTACGTGCTAATTGGTCGTGATCAATAAATTCCAGTTCTTTATTGTTGCACTACGAACAACGTTTTGTAGGACGCGGAACTAAACTGAGTACTAGAAATATTTGTAAAAATAAAAAGAAAAAAAAAGTGGCGATAGATAATGTCAGGGCTACTGCTCGTTGTTATTATTACAATTATTTATAGGTCGTGATCGAAAATAACGTCGAGGGATTGTATCTAACACTATCTAACTGTAATTCTCTAATTGCCTCCTTTTAACCGTTAGTTATACTAGAATGATAGCGTCCATTAAAATGACCTCTTCTCGTGTCACTCAGCCAATTCATTAAAACTGCGCCCCTTTTTTTCTACTCCCTCACCCATGCAAAACCATAAAATGCACTGTAAATTGTTGAAAATTATGAATCCCTCATTGCCTCATTGCCAAAAATGAAAGAATGCCTGTCTACCTTGTCTCTTGGTCACTGGCAATGTGTTCAGACCAATTTAAAAATGTTACCTTGTTGTGGTCCTGACACACTCTCACGAGACACGAAACGTTTCACCTTTTTCGTAGGCCACTGATGTGGATGTGGATTGACCCTTTCCAAAATTAAAACTTAAAGTAAGTTAATAAATAGACCTGGGGTGTTATGAGATAGAAAAATTGTAAAATAAGCGCATCTATTTGCGAGCCGAGTCTGAGAAAAGCATTACGAATCTGTGTGAGCCCAGCCGAGCGAGCTGAATCTGGAAAAGTATTGAGAATTTATGAGCCGAGCCGAACGGAACCGAGCCGAGCCTGGAAAAGTATTACGAATTTATGTGAACCGAGCCGAGTCGAACGGAACCGAGCCGTGTCTGGAAAAGTATTGAGAATTTATGAGCCGAGCCGAACGGAACCGGGCCGAGCCTGGAAAAGCATTACGAATTTATGTGAACCGAACCGAGCCGAATCTGGAAAAGTATTGAGAATTTATGAGCCGAGCCGAACGGAACCGAGCCGAGCCTGGAAAAGCATTACGAATTTATGTGAACCGAACCGAGCCGAGTCGAACGGAACCGAGCCGTGTCTGGAAAAGTATTGAGAATTTATGAGCCGAGCCGAACGGAACCGAGCCGAGCCTGGAAAAGCATTACGAATTTATGTGAACCGAACCGAGCCGATCTGAACATAACCGAGCCGATCTGAACATAACCGAGCCGAGCCTGGAAAAGCATTGTAAATCTGTGTGAGCCGAGTCGAACTGAGCCGAGCCGGCACTGGTCTGTTTTCCATTAACTGGGACTGAGGCCTAGGGTGCAACGAGACTATGGAGCACTAGGAATTTTTTAAAATCCTAAGCCCTCACGCATCTATTGGGGAACCGAGCCTGAGAAAAGCAATACGAATATACGTGAGCCGAGCCGAGCCGGCGCTGATCCATTGACTTGGGCTACATTTATCACCAATCGATAGGAACTGCAAACCGAGCCGAACACAGCCGAGTTTTGTCTTTCTGTCAGCGCGTGGCTTGAGGAGGACCACACGTAATAATGTGGCGTGCAAGCAACTAAAAAGAATACATTTCGAGTTTTTTATACACAGGCACATTTTAATTAATTAGTATTTATTAGGTCAGTTATTATTGTAAGTAGATAAATAGACAATTTTTTTTGTTTTTGAAAAAGTATCGTCGAAAAAAACAACGCGTTTTAATTACCGGTAGCGAATGATAGATAAAAACAACATTAAGTGATACAGGAAGTTTGGGTCTTCGAACAATGCGGATGGAGTGAGTGAGTGGTCGGTCGATGAGGACACGACAAACGTACAACAATAATAACACAATTTTATTCGACAACCGAACACTTACGTACACATGCATCCACAAATACTTGTATTGCACACAATAAAAAAAAAAAAAAAAAGAGGCGAGTGGCAGCGAACTGCCTTGAGCCACAACGTCGACCCAAATGTTAGGATAGTTTTTACCTTGACCTAAAGAATATCGTGACCCCGTTTTGGGATTACTTACACACTTGTGTACAAATATACGCACACGACGACGACCGGCTCGCATACACTCAATGTATACACAACGATCGAGTTTTATGGATTGTAAAATTGGAGAGAATGCCGTTCAGGAGGTCGACTCGCGCTGTGTTATTTGGATCTCCTGTAAACACTCATACACAAAAATGTACATATACACAGTTAACACATTCCAGTAAATGTTTTTGTTTCATTGAACGAATTCGCGCACTTAAGTGCCCTGACACATTTTCATTATTCAATATTATTATGCAATTCGGCTCGGCTCGGCTCGGCTCGGCGTATAGATTGTGTGCTAAAGCTCGCCAATAGATGCGCGCCAGTTCGATTGATTTGGCGAGCCTACAGGTGTTAGGTTGAGGCTATACGTAGAGTACGTAGGTACCTACTAAAAATTATTTGTTAGATTTCCATAACGTTCAGATTATTATACGAGTCGTCGTACCAATTCCAAATGCGTGTGTTTGTTTTATTAGAGTTGGATGTCCGAAGGTGTCAGTGCAGTGGCAAGTAAAACTGAAAGAGAAAGTACAAACGCGAACAAGAATGTGACCTACTGTTCTACTTCGTCGGTAGCCAGTGAGTAGTGCGATCGGTAAAAGTGAAAGCCCAGGCGAGCCAAAGCCATTGTTTGTTGTTGTTCTGTACGATTCGTGTCTCTTTTCATTGGGGAGGGGAAAACGAACCAACGAAAAAAAAAGTCACCGCAACGAATCGGACAGCTGGCAGTATGTCGGCCGACCGACTTAGAAATTGCTTGTTTGCTTGCTCACCAACTCTCGTCCCACGACTAATATCTAATGGGAACAGTAAAAGTAGATAAGTTCCACCAGAACTAATTTTCACTTTCGTTTTCGAAACGTAAAAATATCCGCGATTTTCACCTGCTGTCGTTGTTATGATGCTGTGAAATCGCAATTGTTTCGATGCGCACCAATTATTGTCACGATTTTTTTTATTTGTGTGACTCGTTTTTGCTTAAATGATTCATTCAAATTCAAATTGTGTGATTTGGCGAGTCTGACACGAGGTGCGCAAGGAGGAGAGAAAGATACGTTCGCTTGCCGTTCCGATCGATATAGGTAGATAAATGTGACCCGAGTCAACGCCGCGCCGCATCGCCTAGGCTCGCGTACATTCGTAACGCTGTGCTCAGGCTGGGCGTGCACAATGTGCGCCGTGAGTACGACAACGGCTCGCCGTTATGTGCGCCGTGAGTACGACAACGGCTCGCCGTTATGTGCGCCGGCTCAAACCGATTCTACTAACCATAACTTTTTACCAGGTTATCCGATTTGGATGATTCTTTTTTTATTGAATAGAGTATACTTTAGAGGTGCTTTTCCATATAAATTTAAATACTAAAGATAGAAATAAATAGGAAATAATTTTATACTTTTTATAATTTTAATAGATAATAGATAAACATTTTAAAATACAGATGCTGTGTTTATAATATCTAATTTTTCGGCACTCAACTCCCCAAACACGCTGAACGATATCAGTAAAAAATAAAATCATCGATAGATTATGACTTATATCACAAAAAAAAAGAGCGTAGTTACTTTTTGTTTTTTAAAATCGAGTTCTCAAAGATTAAGTATGTATAAATATGTAGGTAAATATAAACACTTGGTTATATGCAAAGGAGCGACCTCTTCCCCTTATCTAATTTACAAGTATGCATGTAAACAGTTTAAATACTGACTTAGTTACAAAAATTTTGTTCTCTAATCTTCTCAAACAACAAAAGCGATTTTACAATTAGATAAAGAACAAGACACACAGCCATTATCGTAACAATGGAAAAGTTCAAGTTTGATGGCTAATATACATACATTTTGAGATAAGTATTTTTGCCTTGAAAACATTTATATTTAGTAATGATAACAAAGTACACGTAAAAAATACTTGATACCATAAAAATCTCTTCCTCCGCCCACTCATACGATTTGAATGAAATTCGCTGCTTGCTGGCCGCTCTGTTACTCGTGCAGTGCACTGGGAAGTCGTGATGGTGGCAAGCAGCAACTACAAGGAGACTGGCGGGTGTACATGACCTTGCCCAAGCATATGAGACTAACGGGACCGTCGTCGTTGTCTTATTAATCATCGGGCAAAGGCGAGGTGTGTTTTCGCTCGTCTGTTGCTTCGTCCGTGCTAACGCTTTGGCATCCTACACGCACATACTCTAATTAATGTTACTTATAAATTGATGTATAATTAAATCTAAAAAAATTACAATTATTATAAAAAAAAAACTAATTGTATGTAACTCGTTATTAAAAAATGACGTTATAACTTTTTTAACCCCATCCATCCCTTGGTACGTCTTGTGATTCGGTACGCGTCTATAATCCACACGCCGAATCTGAGATCATCACGAATCTACGTGAGGCGAGCAGGCGCCGCGCTGACTCGTTCTGCGCCGATCAGAGCCGAGTTTCCCCCTCTCCTACGACGCTGGGTTTAGCACTCGACCGCGTGCCGTGGAAACCCGGCTCTAGATGAGTGCGTGGGTGAGCGAATGAGTGCATGCATACGTTTAAAGAAACTGAAACAATATCTGTAGTCACGTTACCTTGGTTACATGGAAAAATAGCGTTATTAAAAACGCATAATTAGGTTCAGGAAGGACATGTAAGGCGTAATGGCTTTTTATGTTTTAATTGTTGTTTGTTGTCGTATGAACGTGACATATTTATACGCATATGTACACGCTAAAGTACTTTATTAGCAAACTTGACAAACCAATTTACTCTGTTGGTATTACCATTCGAATGAACCTTCGACCATTGTTGTTATTATTGTCCATAGAGAAGATTACAAAGAATGACTCTGATCTCATGCATTATTTAGACGTCTTTTGACGTCAGTTGCTTCATTGAATGTTTTCTATGAGTATGGAATGTATGGAATCTCACGGTGCGTGGTTTGGCGAGTCTGGCGCGTTACGTGCCGAGCCACGTGCTCGGCTGTAATCGGATCAACCCGAGACAAAAGACAGCGCACCAACATTGTGATGCTATTATATATTTGTGAATAGAATTACAGTAATTCCGTAAAAAGAAAGTTTTAAGAAAAATGTATGTCCGATTCGTTTGGTATTTATTTCTTCTAATTTTTTTTTGAGAAAGTTAATGTAAATAAATAAAATTGCCGTTTCAGTTGAATTTTATCTAAAATCTTCTGTTCTAAATTGAAAGGAACGGTAGCCAGTTTTACATGGTCCATTACAGACGAACAATGCAGTGAAAGCATCTATCTCCGATTGTATAACCTGCTTAAAGTCGAACTGTTTTCACCATCGTCGGCCTAGTTTTACAAAATTATTTCCAATTCTAACGCTACTGCTTTCTGATGCCGCTCTAAAACAAAACGTAGGTATCTGTCTGTTTTCCCCTGTTGAACCCAGAAAATGTGTGTGAGGTCAGCTCCTACACGCAACTTCTTATCAACTTTCTTACTTTCTTCTTACGTGGATAGTCGATAATAGAAAACATTTATTTATATGATTAAAACGTTTATTATTAAACTTATTTAAATCAGTATTTGTGGGTAATTCACAACTGTTTGGGATAAAAGAAGTGAGGTCGCAAGTTCTCTAAATTGGCCTTGAGCGTTACTACATCTAATAATATAAAGTAGGAAGTACAGAGCAACTTATACACATGCACATGTTTAAGTATGTGAGTATATTCATACGTAATGTACGGTAAAACCTATTTATAATATACCGCAAGGTTGTACTATAGATTTCCATGTTAAAGCTTTCGAAATGTATCCGTATTGAAGAATGAGTCGCGTAAACGAACATTACACGACGTGTGTCAAAATGATTCGCTGTAATTGTTCCTAAAAACAAACATCTGTCATTGTTAACATTAAAAAAGAAATTTAATTAAAAAAGGTAGTGTGCGGTTTCCTTTAAATTATTTGCTTCATAACTGGCGCGTGGCTCGGCGAGTCTGGCTCGTCACGCGCCAGACGTGTGAGAGGGTAAACTCGGCTATGATCGATGCCGCTAATCTGCCCCGAGTCAAATTACAACAATATAGTTCTGGCGCAGGCTCCGCTCGGCTTACGTAGATCAGGGTTGCCAGATATAAGGAAATTTCCTTGTACCTGGGGAGTTTCAAGACGTTTAGTGTGAGGATAAATGTACGTGCGCACATTTAACGATTCTAAATCGGCCGACAAAAAGATTATTTTTATGACTAAACCGGTTTATATCTGCCTGTACAAGCCCCAGCGCACTAGTGACCAAGCGGGCGGCCACAGATCTCGATGATTTGGCCGCCAGTGCGCGACTTGGCCGTTAGTGCGCGAGGCTTTAACATCGTCGGCACACAGGGTTGCCAGACGAAGAAAAAATTCCCTATACCTAGGGAAAAGCACATTTTTATTTAATTCTACAATAAATCTAAGGAATTTTTAATATCTATAAGACAATTTTAAGCATCAAAGGCAAAAATAAACAACGATATAGATAACAAATATAAACCACCCTATATGTACGAGTTGGCAGTTTTTAATTTTGTATCAACAACTCAATACGTCCTACACATTAGCCTTGGCAGTGGAAAATGTTTTTTGAGCAATAATTACTATTTTTTTTTTACCGTCGGTCAAAAAGAATTATTACGGCAGAGAGTGGGCAGCAGACAGAATTATTTCAGACGCCGACGCACAACCATCACGTTGCAAGATTTGTGGGTGCACGCGCGTTATTTACGATTTTTCGACAAAATCTCACAAACTCATTTGTCGTACTTGTTACTGTCGACGATTCATTATTAAAAAAAAAAAAAGTGAAATTGTCTACCTAGACGGTCGTTATGTTGTTGTGCCTCATGCATTTTGCTTATGTTTATACATCTACACATCATAATCGTCTGGAGATTACGAAAAACGATAGACCGAGATGAAAATATTCTTGTATCCACAATTGCCTTAATAACATAACCAACTTACATTACGTCCATGTTGGTAACATTGTTATAAAAGTTACTAGATGTGCACTGGGATAACAAAACAAGCTTTGGGTTTGTAAGCTCATAAACAAAAAAAGATATTTCTTCGGGTGGTTTATTACAGTGAGGATAAATGTACGTGCGCACGTTTAACGATTTTTAATTTGCCGACAAAAAGGTTTTTATATCTGTCTATGAAAGTCTCTGCGCACTAGCGTCCAACCGGGTGACCACAGATTTGGCCGCTAGTGCGCGACTTGGCCGTTTTTGCACGAGGCCTTAACAGTGGACTATCGTCTGCATACAGGGTTGCCAGACCTAGAACGATTTACCTATATCTAGGGAATTTTTATGTCTGCTTAGGAAAAATATGTACCTATAAGACAATTTTAAGCAACAAAGACAAAAATAAACAGCGATACATGTTAGTATAATAAAAAATAATGCATATTTGTACGTCACCGTCAAGGTCGTTGATTCAATGTCTTGGTCAGACTGTATTATTATACATTATTCAAGCCATTTCGCTACAAATACATGTAATTGGTCCCAATGTGACCCTTTCGTTTTGTAAACAATTTTTATGAGCTTATAAGTGCTCACTTCATACAATACAACAAATTCCACTTGAAAACATTTCATTCTTTTCAAAATTTCGATCATTATTATGAGATAAAATGACGCATGGACATTCTATATCTCAAAAAATATATTGTGTAGCTCGAGCCGACTATTTCGATGCTTCAGCATCGGTGAGTCAATGCGGCGCGCATCTTTCGGCGAGCCTTCGGCGCACCAACCACACGCTGCGAGGCGCTGAGCCGAATTTTAACTCGGGCCATGTCCAACTGCAGCACAGTAACCTGAAATTATCAAATTGTGAACATATACATACCGGTGTACATTAATAGACCTTTGACGAATTTTAATTTTTCGTGTTGGTATTCCTTGAAAAGTCTTAACGTACATGATTTAGTGGTACAAATCATGCCGTGTTTTGTATTCAGTGGAATAAAATTATTTATCGCTCCATATACTGTGTTTCAGTTGAAATTCAAATTTAGAACGTTTCACGGTCGACCTTGAACGATTATATTATGCAAAATCTGGGAAAACCGCAACGTTATTTCATTTCCCACGTTATCAGAGTGTTTTAATTCCCAGTAGGTACCTACGTGTGATAACAATTCTGGGAATTCTTGGATGTGGAAATAAATATTTTTGAAAAAGCTGTAACACTTATAATCAATATAATCATACAATCCGTCAGCTTACTGTTGTCAGTAACGTTGAACTGATAAAATATTTGAAACACGTCATCTCGTACTGTATGTAATTAATATGCACATACAGTGCGTCCCAAATTAACAGCAGTCACAAAAAAATTCTGAACCGAATTATTTTTGCACCCATCTGTCGGCGAGCCTTTGCTTACTAATCTACACGCCGAGCCTGGGAAGAAAATCACGAATCTACGCGAACCGAGCCGAGCTAACACCAGCACTGACTCGCATTACTTTGACTCGGGTCTCGTGCGTTGACTCGCCACGCGTCGCACTCGCTGTGGGAAACCGGATTAGGTTCACTACCCACTCATGTCAATTTTCTTGGATCTCATGCCGGTTTAATGACAGTAATTAATTCTGTAGATTGTTTTAAATGTCTCTCTTCACCCTCTGTTATCTCTGGCCTGACTAACAAATTTAAACTCGTCGCAGATTGGATTTTCTTCCAGTAAAATAAATCCTTGAACTTGTTTACCATTGAAACAGACTGTCGATACATCGTAGTTAATACAAATTAACTACGATATTAATAAAAAGCTTTTGTATGACCCTGAAAATGTCACCGAGTTTGCTGATAGATAAGAGACTTTTATTTTAAATAGAACAAACAATTCTGCACGTATTCCTACCTACAGACGTACACGTCAACGCTGATTATGATAACTAGTAATAAACGTGATTGTAGGTGCAATAAACACGTATGTCAAGGGCGTACACTGGGGGGCACACGATGGGGGAGCAGGAATTGCTGTGTCAAACCCTTAAAATAAACCGAGGTATAAAGAATTTTTTCTAGATCTGGCAACCCTGCGTGCGGACGATAGTCCAACGTTAAAGCCTCGCACACCAACGGCCAAGTGGCGCACTAGCGGCCAAATCATCGAGATCTGTGGCCGCCCGCTTGGCCGCTAGTGCGCTGCGGCTTTTACAGGCAGATATAAACCGGTTCACTCATAAAAATGTGCGCACGGACGTTTATCCTCCCACTGACTGAAAAAATAGTATTCCAAAAGTGTGTCCGAGGTTTCTATAGATATTTGTAAGTAATATCTCGATGTTTTAATGTGTTTTAATAATTATCTTTTTTATTATGTAATAAACAAAAATTGCGTCTTATGAAAAAAAATGTTACCTTTTGCGTACACACCTAATTACGTATAATAGGTAGGTATTTCATAAATGTTATTGAATGTAAAACAATTAGCAGTTTAAAAGAATGCAAATATATAGTTGACATATGCACATATTTATATTAAATGCATTTCAATTTAAAATGCTTCGCGTCGCCGTCGCTAAGCAGATATAACAACAATAACTAACAACTAATAATACAATCACAAATACACAAAAGACACACACACAATGCAAAGTCCATCCACTGCCAAGGTCTTTGCCAGTGTAATTCATTGTTTACGACCGATAACGACTTTCATTTATTTATAAAGATAAACAATTGATAATTTGTCGTTAAATTTTTGTCTTTATAATTTAAATGTAAAAAATTATCTAAGTTCGACTACGGTTCTGGTTTTCGCCGAAACTGGAGCCGAGACCTAACGTTTAATTTTATGCTAAAAATCTAACTTCGACTATGGTTTCGATTTCGGTCAAAAATCGGCTGAGATTGTGATCAATACCGAACTCGGTTTAGGCCAAAAATCTGCCGAAATTGATATGGAAATCGAAGTTTCGGTTTGTCCAGTTTCGGCCGAAAAATCAATGTTCGACTATAGTCTCAGTTTATGCCCAATTTCATTCGAATCAAGACAAAAATCGTAGCTTATGTTTCGACCAGTTTATGCCGAAAAATCTATGTTCGACTATAGTTTCGATTCCAGTCCAATTTCATCCGAAACTGAGACTGAAATCGTAGCTTATGTTTCGATCAGTTTGTGCCGAAAAATCAATGTTCGACTATAGTCTCAGTTTATACCCAATTTCATTCGAATCAAGACAAAAATTGTAGCTTATGTTTCGACCAGTTTATGCCGAAAAATCTATGTTCGACTATAGTTTCGATTGCAGTCCAATTTCATCCGAAACTGAGACTGAAATCGCAGCTTATGTTTCAACCAGTTTGTGCCGAAAAATCTATGTTCGACTATAGTCTCAGTTTATGCCCAATTTCATTCGAATCAAGACAAAAATCGTAGCTTATGTTTCGACCAGTTTATGCCGAAAAATCTATGTTCGACTATAGTTTCGATTCCAGTCCAATTTCATCCGAAACTGAGACTGAAATCGTAGCTTATGTTTCGATCAGTTTGTGCCGAAAAATCAATGTTCGACTATAGTCTCAGTTTATACCCAATTTCATTCGAATCAAGACAAAAATTGTAGCTTATGTTTCGACCAGTTTATGCCGAAAAATCTATGTTCGACTATAGTTTCGATTGCAGTCCAATTTCATCCGAAACTGAGACTGAAATCGCAGCTTATGTTTCAACCAGTTTGTGCCGAAAAATCTATGTTCGACTATAGTCTCAGTTTATGCCCAATTTCATTCGAATCAAGACAAAAATCGTAGCTTATGTTTCGACCAGTTTATGCCGAAAAATCTATGTTCGACTATAGTTTCGATTCCAGTCCAATTTCATCCTTAACTGAGACTGAAATCGAACCTTTGGTTTCGACCAGTTCCGGCCGAAAAATCTAACTTCAACAATTGTTTCGGTTTTGTTTATAAATCGACTGAAACTGTGATCCCTGGCGAAGATTCGGTTTTGCCGAGTAAATCTAATTTCGACTATAAATTCGGTTTAGGCCAAAACTCGGCCGAAAATAAGATCAACGTCTGCCCAAAAAACTATGTTCGACTACAGTTTCGATTTCGATCCAATTTGACGCGAAAATCAGATTGAAATCGAAGATTCGATTTCACCCAGTTTCACCCAACAAATCTAACTTCGACTACAGCTTCGGTTTTGGCCAAAAATTACTAATCCCTACCAAAAATTCAGTTTCTCACAGAAAATCTATTTTCGACTAAGTATAGAAAGCTTTCGTTTCGGTCGAAACTGAGACGAGACTGAAGATTTGGTTTCGTCCAAGAAAATCTAACGTCGACTACAGTTTCGGTTTCGACCATTTATGACCCGAAAGTAGGTACAGTTGCAGTTGAAAATTCTATTTCACGAAAAAACTTACCCTTCTTAATCTTCACATAGTTACTACTTACTTTCACATGAACTAAAAAAAAAAAACATAGTTTAATGATCCCAAAAGATCGACTTTAATTAAATTTACGTAATTAATGCGCAAATGGTAATATAAAGAGAAAACAATATATCCATCATAGAGGTCATTAAGTAGTAGGTCGTTGCGCCTGTTTATCCCAGCCGATAAAACACTTATTCCAGTAAACAGATTAAATCGCGTCGAGGGATTCGTTGTTTTCTGCCCTATTTATGTAATCAAGCGTCTGTAGTCGACAATTTCATGCCAGTCATGAGGGGGTTGGTTCTAAAAATTCAGTCATATTAAGCAATTAATTTAAACCGAAAAAAAAGTTTTCTATTTATATAAATATATTATTTACTTATTTTTTACATATCCAGGGATATTATTTTTCAATTTATTTCGGAGAAAATGTACCTAACCCACACATCTCGTTCCTCGGGGAAATAAGGGATGTTTTTGTAAAATACTTGTATAGTCTCTTCGTTTCTAACTGACCACCAAAATAAAACATTTTCATGTATTTTAAGGGCCTCAAATAGTTCACTAAGGAAATCGTTAAAGCGCGGCGTGTGGCTCGGCGAGTCTGACGTGTGGCGAGCCGAGTTACGCTCTAAGTAAAAGAGCGCAGCGGCGAGTGAGGCTTGAGTCAGGCTCGGCACAGAATGCGTACAAATTTGCCATAGGATAAAGCTTTGCCTGTACTTATTTTGCTACCCCAATAGGTATATACATATATACGAAAATAAGAAAAGGTGGAGAAGAAAATTTATTTTCTCCTGGCCGCTACACCGTCGATTTTCTTTACCCCTACTACGCTCATTCCGCCCTTAATCGACCTTGTTGCTAGCGACGTACATCAGCGTAAACCTTGGCCTGCTTCAATCACCCCCAGCCAGAACGAACGTTGCCAAGGCTGACCATGAATGGAAAGCACCTCGACCGAGTCAAGGGGTGGAGACCGTTTTTTAAGGCACTGGGGCAGCTATTTATTTTTAAACATGTCGTTCAAAATTAATGAGTAGGTAACGAAAGTACCTGTAAACAAATAAATATAAATATGGTTATTAAAGGGGTTGCCAACGATAAATAATTGTGGCGAAAATTTATTGCTAGTTATAAGGGTTGTAGGTAGTTTAAAAAATAAAGAGCAGATTTTTAACAACACTGAAAAAATCAAAAGTGGCAGTTTTTCCAACCCTAGCTAATTTTGAGAAGCTTAGTTATGAGAACCAATTAAATGTTGGCCGCTAACTTCCGTCGTTTAACTGAAATATTTCCTTATTTTTTATAGGAAAAGGAAGTTATGAAAACAATAATTACGAATTAACCAAAAATAGCAAACTATGTAATTGTAAGATAAAGTTCATAAGTGTTTACTATTTTACCACAAAAAAATTAACGACGCAAAATTATTATTTTTTCGCGGAGAAATTTACGTCTACTAAACCCCAGCTGCAACGGTGCGCATCTTTCGGCGAGCCTTAGCCGCTCTCGCTGCGCACACACCACTCACCGAATCACAACTTAGCGCATGAGCCGAGCCGGTGCGTGCTGACTCATTTCCCTTTGACTCGGGTTTACATTCACCATCAAGCCACCTTAAAGGTAGTAGAACTTTTGAACTGAACTAAAGGGCGCTGTGGGGGTAGTGTCATATTAGAGGCCAAAACAGGAGTAAAAAGAGGAAATCAAACATTCAAGCTAATTTATATTTTAACCCTTACATAGTTACCCAGTTATTAATGACGCCTACGTATGCTATTCTAAAGAAGATTTTCTGTGAATCACGAGCTGGGGGTGGTTAGAATATATATGTACATATGTATATATGTATATTAAAAATAAGTATATTTTTATTGGTTGTCCTATCGCAATGTCACACGTTATCGACTGAGCTACGCGTGGCAAGGTCACGTTGTTTCGTCGGGACGTCTTACGTCACGTTGACGTCACGGGGTGGAGACTGTTGCCGAGGCGACGTCCGTCACCTCTGCCGTCGCGACGCCGCCGCGTCGTGGTTCATGTTGCACATAAACTTGAACTTCAACCTTAAAATGACCGACGAACGAACGGCTGGAGTGTCGTCGACGCTTGTTTATAGCGATGGCGCACGACTTATGTACAGGGTGTTTGAGTTTAATTACGTAAAAGGCACGTTTTCGTTACGAAGGCAATGATTTCGTAATCGATCGATTTCATAAAAATCTAAAGGTAAATATCGTTTTTTATTAACAGGTAAAAAAGGAGTGTATTTTCGTGAAGAAAGTGTCCTTAACGAAATTTGACCTAAATTATTCTTTGAAGCACAATTTACAGCTCGCAATCCAAACCGAGCATGGTAAAAGCTATACAAATGCACGTGTTTCGATTCTAAATCGGCCAACAAAAAGGCTTTTTATAGGCGAACCGGTTCGGCGAGTCTGGCTCGTGACGTGCCGAGTCACGCGCCAGACGTGTGAGAGGGTAAACTCGGCTATGATCGATGCCGCTAATCTGCCCCGAGTCAAATTACAACAGTATAGTGCTGGCGCAGGCTCGGCTCGGCTCACGTAGATCAGAGTTGCCAGATCTAAGGAAATTTCCTTATATCTGGGGAGTTTCAAGACGTTTAGTGTGAGGATAAATGTACGTGCGCACATTTAACGATTCTAAATCGGCCGACAAAAAGATTATTTTTATGACTAAACCGGTTTATATCTGCCTGTACAAGCCCCAGCGCACTAGTGGCCAAGCGGGCGGCCACAGATCTCGATGATTTGGCCGCCAGTGCGCGACTTGGCCGTTAGTGCGCGAGGCTTTAACATCGTCGGCACACAGGGTTGCCAGGCGCAGAAAAATTTCCCTATACCTAGGGAAAAGGAGATTTTTATTTAATTCTGTAATAAATCTAAGGAATATGTGTAAGAGAATTTTAAGCAACGAATTTTAAAAGTAATAAAATTGATTGGTCCAACGACACACTTAGTTTTATAGTGCAAAATTGCTCTTTTATTATTAACCTTCGCCTATTTCGTCATCGTTTTCGAAATGAATAATAAAATTTAAAGTGTTACGGGATCGTGTTTCTAAATATATCAACATAAATACGTCCCGAGTGGAAAATAGTTTTACAAGGCGATAAATAATTAACTTGTCAAGAATAACGAAACGACGCATTCATACAGGGCGTTCCGAAATTTGCGGAACTTATTCAACACAAAAAAAAACCGTCAGTAAGAATCATCTCGTGTATGTGTGAATCTCTCATCATGGTCAGCTGCATTCATTATTCATTCTTCTTCGTGAGAACAAGGAAATTATAAAGCACAAAACCGTAGCGTTGGTCCCTACTGAAAATTCAAAATACATAATCGCTGACCTTGATATCAAATTGTGCACTACCATCAACTACATAATTTTACGACCCATTGTGGTTTTATTTTCAAACATTACGACTTGTTCTGTTCCATGCATGAAAACGATAAATGCAGCAAGCATAAAGTAACTAACATAAACTAGTTAAAATTAGGTAGGTACCTATAGTGGATCCATTCTCAGTTGAAAATATTATAAATCCAACGTGTCTACGAGGAATGTTAATTTTTATGCGTAGGTATACAAAATTAGTATTAGTGATTTATTAATTTATTGAAAACAGAAAAACAATTGAACTTGGCGTTTTTCGATTGTTTAAAAACCAATTTCTTTTTTCAATGGAACACCCTGTAGCTTTACGATTAGAAAATAAAACTAAAGAATTTTTTTTCAAATTAATTTTGAGAGCTGTCGTATCTGTAACAATAACAAAGTTGCTAATGTATGAGAATGTGGTAAAAAAGTAAGAAGACAAAGAACACAGTACGTCGGACGTAAGGATCTACACGAAGAAAGAGAGTGAATCTGTGCGTGCGGTTATTGTCCTAAGGATGTGCGGCCTGGCCTGGCCTGGCCTTGGCGTTACTCAAGGGCAAAGGCGAGGCTGCCGCGACCCTGCTTCCAATTCTCCTCATCCTCCTCCACCACCTCCTCAATCTCATGCTACATAATCAGTAGCGTCTTTGTACTTACACGTTGTTTCATTTAATAAAAAACATCATATATTATGGACTAAAAAAATTTATTACGTAATTTAAAATTACTAAAACTATTTAATAACAATTAACAAAAAAAAAATAATTTTATATAATAATTATTATCATTCAGTCCGGTTCTGTTTTACGTCCGCGCCATTGGTTGGTTATCATCGAGTACACATTATTGTCCGTCTGGTCCATGGACTTTAAAAGTTCATGGGCACATGTTGTGGTACATATAATAGACCAACCGAGTCATCTATGTATGTACCACACATGCCCACCGTAAGACATGATTGTATGGTAGCTACACTGGCCTGTCGTGGCGCTCCTGTCGTCGACAGACAGACAACAGAACGTCCTCCTCGTGGTCGTATACCCTCTGTCCGTCCCCGGGACCCGCGAACTCCTCACACTCCTTCACGTCCGTCGTCGGGTTTATTGTCTTCTTCATGCATGGCAATGGATCTGGTCAGCAAACTTTATCTGTTATTATTATTATCCATGGCGGTAATGTTAACAAACAAAAAAAGGGACAATAGGGACGATTGCAAAAAATTATTTTATTTATTATTTTGGATCCGCTCCTGTACTTTTGTTTGTGCGACAAAGTGTCGCGTTCTCTCTGGAAAAACAATTTTACGATAAGGGGATGATGAACCAGTGCAAACTATTTTTAAATGCCAGCAAAACAAGACGATAAAACCAATAAAATGTTGTACGTACACAGATGTATGACTCAAAGTCAGAATAGGGTTGAGTAGGAATTGTTTTTACTTTGAATGGGTGACTCATGTGTATCTATAGAGGCGTAAAGACTTGAAATGATTATTACACGACGATCTGGCGCACATTTACATATGTATGTGAAACGAGCCGACTGACTCGGGTCACATTTACCGATAATCGACAGAAGCGCAAGCTGCGCCGATCGATCGAACCCGAGTTACTCGGTACACTACGCGCCACTTACTCGTGGCTCGGTACATCATAAGCCAGACTCGCCGATACACGCGGCGTACTTAAAAACCACTACAGAATCAAAAATAAATAATTACTCAATTAATTTTGTAAACTAAATTAACAACAATTAGTGAGCACATATCACCATTATAATTATTTGGCAACAATTTGTAAAGAAAGAGGTGATATGGGTGCTAAATTTTCCGTATTCTTTTTTTATTTCCTGTGACCTCAGCTAGTTATAGAACGGCCTAGAATATGTTTATTTCCATTGACATGTATATGTTGAAGAGTTATCTATCGAAAATGATTTTATTTCTAACCATGACTGTTGAGTAACCCGGTTTTAATGAAAAAAAAAATATAACTTTTGTAATCTACCCTTGACGAGGATTATAATATTTTATGAGTATTTTGCGTGCGAGTATGCGTGTGACACTAAAGCACGTTTCTGTGTCTATACTGTTCAAGTACGGAAAGGCTAATCGATATCTTTGGCAAGGCAAACTCGATCAAACACGATTTGTTTGACTTCCTTTCTATTATTATTAACAAATCATTATTTATTACATATTTTAAATCAACTAAATTACAAATTGGATTAAGTACGCCATTAGAAATAAAAACTACAAATATAGAACCTGCCGGCTCGCCAAATAAACCTGGCGCACATCGATAGGCGAGCTTTTGCCGAGTCGTCTCGGTTTGCTGTGACTCGAGCCACAGTCGAATCGATCATAACCGGCGCGCGGCTCGGCACACAACGCGCCAGACTCGCCGCGCCACATCTACTCATTGTCACCTCATTCATATACATAAAAGTATTCTAACATCTGAAGTAGCTTCTTTATTCAATGATTACAACCAATTAGTTGGTAATCGATGTCGTGACTGGTACATTAATTATATATATATATGTATATATCTACCATAATACATATCAACAATTGTCGCGTCAATGGCAAGTTTACAATAATGTACGTCTACATTTAAAGACAGTCAATCAGTGGTATCAGATGTCGAATAAATTACAATATTTAATAATGGACATCGTCGCATCTTCCTGTTTTTGTTTGTTGATCATTCGACGACCAGCGGCTATTTAAGTGTGTAATGTTTACCCATTAATCCGAATACGAAAGATTCATCACGTTATGACTCACCAATTAACGTCTCTTTTGTGATACATCACTTAACAGATTTAATTTTATTAATTGCCATTAAGTACTTCATTTCCTGTAGGTGCTGTTTATAAAAGTCGAAGTAAATAAAACTACAGACTTTTATCGATGCATTCGGCTTCATACGGCGCGTGATTCGGCTCTGACGTGTGGCAAAAAAGAGTACACTCGGCTACAGCCTTGCAGTTCGTCCAAGGCTAGCTCGGCTGACGTAGATTTGGCTCGGCGTGTAGTTTGTACGCTGATTCGATTTTACTGATGCATTCGGCTTCTAACGACGCGTGATTCGGCGCAGACGTGTGGCAAGCCATAGTAAACTAGGCGAGTCGACTTTACCGATGCATTCGGCTTCACACGGCGCGTGATTCGGCTCTGACGTGTGGCAAGAAAGAGTACACTCGGCTACAGCCTTGCAGTTCGTCCAAGGCTAGCTCGGCTAACGTAGATTTGGCTCGGCGTGTAGTTTGTACGCTGATTCGATTTTACTGATGCATTCGGCTTCTAACGACGCGTGATTCGGCGCAGACGTGTGGCAAGCCATAGTAAACTAGGCGAGTCGACTTTACCGATGCATTCGGCTTCACACGGCTCGTGATTCGGCGCTGTCATGTAGCGATTGGGCGAGGGAGGGGCAAAGGCTCGCCGATAGACGTTGATTTAGCGAGTCGACGATAAAAAAAAGGGGGGAATTTCAAGTAGACGCGTGTATATATAATTTTCTTTATGTATAATTACATATAATTTTTTAAAAGATAGTCCGATTTTGATGAGGTAAATAAATGGTTTACATTTTCAGTTAACACGAAATGTACAAAAATAGTAAATACGTACATTATATTATAGTAGACAAAAGATGACCCAAACGTTATGTCTAGAGACCTTGAATTTTAATAGAATATGAAATATTTTAAAACCAGCCAGTCACCTTGAAGCTATTTTCCATAAATACACGGAAATTGTTTTAATAAAAATCATATTTATCTACATAAATACGTACATACACCCACAAAAGTATAATCGTCGAAAATTAGATAAAAGCAATAGGGTCAAATTATATTTTCAATAAATTTTTATATGTACCTATGCATATGTGCATGATTTATATCTATGGTTCTAACGACAAAAAAAAATCAAAGAATGCAGTCAGTAAATCTTATTTCTAACGAGTACTTTGGCGAATGAAACGACGTCACAGGTGTGCCACTTGCCATATGACGAGTCAAGCCGTATGCCACCGTAGCGGTGGGAGCTCAGCCTAAGAATCTGTTTTAACTATTTATTATATAAAAGTATCTAGGTATGTAAAAATTACAAACGCTTAATGATTTGACAAAAAATAAAAGAGGATTATCAGAATTAGGTATGTGTGTTTATATATAAAAAAGGCTGTAAAAAAAAATATTTCAAAAACAAAAATACAGCAAGATTATGCTCACGTTGTACCAGAATGAACATCACGCCACACCAAATTTTTTACACACGTTGAAAGATTACAAGCGATTTCTTATCGTTGTTATCAATGTCAAGGTCAAGTATTTTTACTTTAAGAAACAATTGTATTATCTACTCACAAACAGGCTGATATTCGTTACGTAAAGGTGGGCATTTGTTACGTACATTGGCGAAACTGAGCGTTCATTTTAAGAACGAGTCAAAGAGCATAAATACATTAATTTGGAGCGTGCCGGGCGTCTGTCGTCCTGTTTGTCGAAAGCGTGCGCCAGCAAACAGGTGAATGCACCTGCTCCAGGTGTTACTCGTTAATTAATTAATTAAATCGTGTGATAAACGAGATTTATTCCACCTTTTACAAAACGTACCTTTAAATACAGATTATGTAAAACTACGGTACTTAGATAGGAAAGTAAGAATGTTTGTTTGAATCAATCCGTATGGTAGGTAGGTATGTCCATATGGCATGTCCAAATCACATGCCACCGTTCGAATAGAATTTGCATCGTTTATAAATAAGCGGTTGAGTTATTTTATTACTCCAACCCCAATTCGAATCTGCAGCAGGTGCATGGAATTACTTTCACAATCAGTGTGAATAGAAGAGGGGATTTCGTGGGGGGTCTGCTATCGTTTGTACTATGTAGGGAGTAAAAATGCGCTTACAAATCTTTATCTATGGTAAAACGTGGCAACACCGCAACATACGTAGTTCAGCTGATAAATTCAATTGTTTTAAAAAAATCGCCAGCACTTGACAGAAAAACTGAACGTAACCTAAAATCTTACTTAACAACCAACTGTCAAGAAGAAAATACCCCAGGCGATGTTGTCACGTTTACAACTATTTTTGTATATGACATATTTTTTTAGTAAATGATAGAAAATCTTCATTCCGTCACTGTAGGTATCTCAATTAATCTCAAAGAAATTTTAATTTACGCTTTAATAATGACATTTATGTGAAGCAAATTTTCTAAATAAGTACCTACCATGTTTATGAAGA
Source organism: Agrilus cyanescens (assembly GCA_947389935.1). NCBI lineage: Eukaryota > Metazoa > Arthropoda > Insecta > Coleoptera > Buprestidae > Agrilus > Agrilus cyanescens. The sequence continues at coordinate 29,934,402 of OX376707.1, read as the reverse complement.
ACAAAAATCTTGGAAATATGTTTTGATTGACACGATTTTGATTACCTAAACTGTATCAATTGGGAAACAGCTACTTATCAGTCACGATTTTGATTTATATTTTTAAGTATGATTTATAAACAACGTCAAAATATTTCTCAAAAAGATCTACAATTGGGTACAAATAAAAGTAATTTTTTTTTAAATTTTTGTTAATTTTTTTATTGTTGGCACATTCATATATATATATTCTTGATTTGATTGCATGGATTTTATTTATAAATATAAACATTTTGTACAGTTATTATTTATTAATTATGCAATAAATCGAACCTTAAGTTTATATTTATAAATTAATTAGTGTTCCTGCATTTGTATCAAGGAAATGAGTGCAAACATCAGCGTAATTTCAGTGGCAATTGTCTGATCCAATTAATGATGTTTATGTGTCGTGTGCTAAATTAAAGTGGCTCAATCATTAGGCAAGACCTTGACCTTAACACGATAAATCAGGAAACGACCGACATTTCGATAATTAAATTCGTCCATGCAATAGATAAATTGTTAATTAATCGATATCGATGCAATTTCTTTCATTTAGCAACCTTTACACATTTAAAATGTAACCCTAAATCGATCAACGCACCAAAGGCCTATTTTATTATTGAATAAAAAAAATATAACCTTGAAAATTTAAAATCTAAAAATACCCCAAACTGCCACATTAAATTACAGATTTCTATCTTTACTTATCTCGGCGAGCGGTTCAGCCCTTGAAAAGGCCATGAAAAATTTGGGTCACTGAAAATAATATTGACATATAATCCATGTTGTGTGTACATTTTGCTTCATAACTACTTGTAAACATTGTAAGCTCACCTCACACCTTCAAATTACGCAAGTTTTCGCACATGACGTTGTACTTATTACAATTTTCTGTATTCTGTAATATGTATTCGGTGGGATTTTAATAGACTATTTTCGTGCACTATTTAATAAAACAAGGAAATACTATTGCTCATAAAAAATAACACAAATAACTTCTTATCTCTCTATATATATTTGTTTAATATTTCTTACACTGACCTAAATTTTACATATCCTTTTTAAAGGTTGTCCTCACACAATTTAACAAATAATTATTAGATAAATGAAGGTTATTTCTATGCAACAGTTTTAGTGCATTGTGTACAGCAAATTGTTTAATTAATTGATCATAAAGAACATACGCATACAGCTGATCAACCTCTTTATCTATTAAAAATTCACCCTACTCCCCATAAATTTATTACAAATAGCAACAGTCAAATAAATAATTTTTTATGCCTTATACTCATTAGTCCCAGCGAATTATAATAATCACATAATTTTCCCTAGTTCACTACATGATCACTTTGTTTAATTTTTAAATATTTTATGAGATCAGTTCCATTGAACACTCCTAATGACAGGTTAATGACACGACTAGTTTAACACGAGAATTAGACGAGTTGAGACTTGGTTGAGACGAGTTAGGGTTGTCTTCGGTCGTGTTAGTGAATAATTTCATAAAACGCTTCTTAAGGGTGTGTTGTACCCTTTTGGCAGAAAAGTGATTGCAATGTTATCATACATATTTCGTCGTGTATGTATGAAACGCGAAAAAACTGGTAGTGACTCTCCAATGAAGGTACTGAACAATATTTGTGAGCTTTTTCAACGAAACTGTGTTCCCTGTTTTGATAATAAGGTAGGAATTAAAGTTAATTCTCAAGGAAAAACTTCATCGATCGAAGATCGAATTATCTGTTTGTTAATTATCTAGATCTAGGTTTGAGTAATTAGGGGGTTGGGGGTTGCTATTTCCGAATCACCACTATTTGATTTTGATAAATCGGCCCAAAATAAGAAGAAAGTAAAGAACGTATTTTTTTTATACTTTGCTTCGTTTTCGAGATATCGATATTTAAAGTCTAAAATTCTAAATCAATTAATGTTATTGATAGATACTTATTTATTGTCCACTGGCATATTATTCATAGACACAACACCGTCAGTCTCTAATTAGAGTCAAAACACCTGTTTTTTGGCATTTAAAAAGTTTATATAAATGTTTTATAACTGAAAGAATTATCTTTAATAAAAAACAATTTTAGAAAGTTAGGTTATGGTGTGGTTAAATGTAACGAAAACTTGTTTCTTATTAGATTTTTGTTTCTGCTACAAAACATTTTTGCTAACTTGCAAAATGTCAGAAGATATGTGTTTTGAGTCTTATCTAATTTAATTTTCTGTGGCAAAAATTTAATTTTGTTGGTAAATTGATATATTTATTTATTTATTTTTTAATAGGAGGTCGAAACGTTGCTTAATTAAAATGATTTTTAATAATTGTTGGTTATTGGCGATATTGACTTCTATTGATTACTAATTTAATTTTGTTAGTAGGTAACATGATAAAATATATTGTGTGGTCAATAAAAGCTAATAACCAACAATAATTAATGAAAATCATTTTAATTTAGCGTGATCATCCGTCCGAAATTGTATAATTAAGTACATAATTTTTCTTAGTTCATTACTTGTTCACTTTGCTTCTAAGAGCTAAGTTCCGCTGAACACTCCTAATGAACTGACCAAAATGGCTGAATAAATACGCGCGATCGTCAGGGTCACCTTGAAAATGACAGATAAATGACAGACGATCAGTTTAACGTGAGAATTCGCCGGTTTGCCGTGTTCTTCTGTTAAATATTGTTCATGCTAGTGAATAATTACATTGAAATGCGTTTTAAAGGTTCCCTGTTTTATAAGAAACTTATTATCTTTCTGTAGAAGTGTTAACAATGTAGTCATACACATATAAAACGTGAAAAAACAATAGTGATTATCCAGTGGACTAAACAACACTTGTGATCTTGCCCAGCCATATTGTATTCCCTGTTTAATAATATTAAGGTAAGAATTAAAGTTAGGCAAAACTGTTAATTCTCATGCATAAAACTTGAAGGCAGGCATTGATCTAGATATCTATTTATTGATTATCTAGATCTAGGCGAGAGTGAATAACTAAAAATGTCTAATTATGACTTCCAAATCGAATATTTGTTACAAAAACTCTCATTAACCATAACATCGTAGGTATTACATCGAATATTGTAGAAACTGGCTGAATAAACTCGTGCAAAATTCACAGGCCAGTTCGAGGTTAACAGACGCGTCATTTTGCCCAGTCATCGTACTCTTCGATTGTTGTTAAGTTAATATTTATTGTCAGGATTTGTGAGTTTAAGGGTGTTTATTTCTCTTTTAAATAAAAGTTGTGTGCACTGTTTAAAAACATGGTGTCTGGTATTTGTGGGCTCGTTTGATCATTGCATTCGTTGTAGTAAGGTAAGAATTAAAGTTGACTGAAACTTGTAATTCTCAAACAGTGTAGCGTAAAATCGGGTATTGATCGTTACTTTTATTGATTGCTGCGATCTAGACATATAACCCTTACGTAAATGTCTCAATAAGTGCCGATTACAAAGATCTTCATATTGAAAAAATTATAGTTGCACAAAAAATGTTTCTTTTTCGTTATTTCATTTCCTATTTCGTACCCATTCTTAGCGGACGTGTGGGTAATTCTTTACGTTTTGTTTGGTTACTGAAGCAGACAGGAAGGTTGCGCTCCGATGTCGGCTCCATTATCTTTATGGCGTTTTTCCAGGTTGATTGAAAATTATGGACCTAAGGCAGTGTTTATCGAAAAACATTACCAGAACCCCACGTTATCTCAAGGTGGTACCTAGTCTAATAGTCTGATATCACAGGTTGCCTTGGCAGCATTTTTCGACGTTGACCTATTTTTCTCTCTAGAACCGTGTGAACTACACAACACGTGTTTGTTCGTTTTAATAATAATTTATTTCTAAGTAAACTAAATTTTTAATGTCAATTCAAGGAATAATCAATAACTTTTTAATTAAGTTCCTGAAATTATTACGAGTTCCAGGAATTTTTTTCATAGATTTTCCGGGATTTTCTATCATTTACTTTTAGTTTAGGACGTATTATCGATTTAGGGGAGCTCGTATAAAATAATAATATTTCTTTTATCAGAAAACTTAATTAAAATCAAAAGTAAGACATATGCAGAAATAGTCGTAAACTTGACAACGTCGCCTGGGGGTATATTTTTTCTTGACAGTAAAGTTTTAGGTTATGTTAAGTTTTTCTGTCAATTACTGGCGATTTTTTGATTTGAAAAGTACATTAAAATGTAGATTTTGTAAAAAACCATTGAGTTTATGAGATATAGAAGTCGAAAATCCACAAGAACGCGTATAGATATTTAAAATTACACGTGGAGTGTTTGATACTGGACTACGTACCTATGTTGCGGTGTTGCCACGTTTTACAATAAATACTTTTTATAAATAATGAGTCAGTATAAGATTTTTCGGTTTATTTGTTATTATTACAACAATTCAATGTATTTTTTGTGTAAGTATCAGTTCCTGAAAGCATCATCGCGACATGTTGCAGAATCAAAAAGTCAATCGAGTTAATTATTTCACGAAAATTCCACAGACCAACCGAAGTTCTTGTGGATTTGTTCACACACAAGGTTCGTTTACCTCTTTATGAATCGAAATTTTATTTTCGGGCTCGTAAATTAACGAAAGTCGTCACGTTTTCAAAACAACGCAACTTTTATAAGCGTCGTTTGCTGAAACGCTAAGTGGCTTAAGTTTATAAAAAAATGAGAAAAATTTAAACGATTGCTATGGGCGCGGACGCCTCCTACTTACAAACGACCGAAAAAATAGAAGAATTACCCCCTTATGGCAGTTGAAAGTAAGAATAATAGGCGCGTTCGGCGGTGAATATGTTCGTCCGTGCTGTCACCACTTCAACGTGCGTTGCCAATGAAAACATTGCGGTTAAAGAAAGCGAAATTTATCGCAAATAAACCGAGACAGTCACAACAGACGATGTTATTATTGTTGCTCATACTCGAAATATTACCCAAACCCAAAATATATTCTTATGATTCTTCAGATTATTTTTAGTTGGACATTTTAATTAACCGAAGCTATTGACCTTTCGTCAAATTATTGACGCGACTCGTTTTGCTGCTCAAGCTCGGCGAGTTGAGTGCGCGGCAAAAGCTCGCTCGCCGTTATTGATTTGCGGTTGTTTTCAAAAGAGAGATAGGTACCTAGGTACATTTCGCAATAAAAGTGAGCCGTCTTGCGTCACACACTTTAATTTTTTTTAAAACTCTAAACCAATAAAAAACAGAAATAAACGGATCGGCCTCGGTAAATTACTGTTTGCTTTTTTAGCAACAAGGTTTCGAATAGGTACCTACCTACCTAATGCTCTTATAAACCGTACAGGACCAAAGTATGTATCTACTATTGAGAGACAAAAATAATCCAGTTGGAGCATCCTTGTTATTGGAATGTTTACCTCTCTTGACCTTGAAATCTAATCATATCAATGGAACGTATTTGGTGTGTGTTTTATTGCAAACACGTGCCTTTATTAATTAATTAATTAATTACGTATTTGTACGAAATATTAATTGGGCCTTTTTGTATTTAATTACGATGTAGGTAGGTACAATAGTTTGAACTGTTTATAAATTTAATCAAAATTAGGAAGTATTTGTCTTCAATGTGTATGTGTACTAACGCGATAATAACATCATATTGTTGCGTTTAATTATAATAAATCAAAAATATTACGTAGGCTGTGTCTTTATGAATTTAATATACATATTTTATTAATATAATAATTCGAAGGGCAAAAAAAAGATGTACCTACATGCAATGTATTCTATGCCAAATTAATAATTCAAAGTGTTTTTGCACCTGCCAAAAATTGTCAAGTATTATAATTTTCTTGTCACTATTTTCATATTCACAAATTATGAGATACGTCGTGTGTGATCCTTCGAGCCGGATTTTTTTATTAAGTGTAGATATTGAATGTTTAGGTACATTTTCGTTTGCATAAAAAAATTAGAATTTTGAAAATTAAAAAGTTTTTGAACACATTATCTGGCCGACCTTGAGGAAATATAATCTTTTAATCTTGTTATTATCAAAATGTTTTATATTTTTTTTGGCACTTGTGACATCCGTTGATTGATAAATAATTACGTATGAGACTTTTAACAGCTTCTATTTATAAAATTAATTGAAACGATAGATAACGTTATCATATTCATTAAAATTTCCAGATTATGTAACATTTTCCTAAAAAAAAATCTCAAGTCATTATTATTCCATTTTATACGTAGTAAGTATATGACTCGATTTTTTGCTCTATTTGTTTTGAAACTTTTTTTTCATTTTTTTTCAACCCCTCCTTACGTGCTACCATCCACAGAGTTATTAATTTTTTGTCAAAGTATCGATTACTGGCCCGGGACATTTTTTAAAGTTGTTTATTGTTTCAACCTTTATTATTTTGCGGAAAAACTGGCAAAAAAAAATAAAAGTTGCGTCACAGCCTCAGTCGCAGCGCTGTGATACAATAATAATGTTTATGTATGTGCACTTGTACACATACACGAAAAGGAATAAGTGTTTTGTGTGTAGATAAAAGTATGAAGGTCAAATTGATGTATGTGTGTGTGATTAAGTAATGTGGTCCAATTTTCCCTAGATTTGTACGTACGTATCTGGACGTAACGTTTGTAAATCGATTGCAAAGGAAATCTTTGATTACATAATTCTAACGATAAGAGAGGGCGTTACGTAAAGATTTTTTTTGTGTAATAAATATGACGTGTCGTGTGCAATAAACGTACGTAGAGAGGTGTAAAGGGAAGATTTTGGAAAAGGGTGGAATTTACAGTCTCCAAACGTTAGACAGTTTCTTTTCTTAAAGGTGCGCACACTGTAATATCGATAGTCATAGGTACAGTAACTTAACTTTTTAACTGTCAAAAAGCAATACATTTTAAAAAAAATATTAAAATCTACCCCAAATTTACAGAATAGATGCATTTTTTTTACTTTAATTATTTTTTATAACAACAAATGAACCGAAAAATCTTATACGGACTCATTATTTATAAAAAGTATCTATGGTAAAACATGGCAACACCGTAACGTACCTACGTAGTTCAGTATCAAACACTTTCACATATAATGTTTAATATCTATAGGCAAGTTCTTGTGTATTTTCGACTTTATATCTGGTAAATTCAATGGTTTTTTATAAAATCAACATTTTAATGTACTTCAAATCAAAAAATCGCCAGTAATTGACAGAAAAACTTAACCTAACCTAATATCTTTCCTGGTAACCAACTGTCAAGAATAAAATACCCTAGGCGACGTTGTCACGTTTACAATTTTTTTTGTAGGTATATGATTTATTTTTTATTTTAATACTTTTGTGATAAATAGCTTTACAGTAATTAAGAAATTCTTCTCGGTTACATTTTAATTATAAATTATAACTACATACCTACATATTAAAAAAAAATAATAATAAGTAAGAAACTTTAGATTGTATGTATGTACTAAGAAGTAAAAAATAATTCAACCTTGTGTAAGTACACGTTATATAGACAGACAGACACAATTCTGATTTTTCTCAAAAGAACTGTTTTTTTTTTATTTGCGCTACTATAAATAAAAATAGAATTTTTTTCAAACAAAATCATTAACAGAGACTGATTTGCATCGTATTAAAAAAAAAGTAGGACTTTTTTTATGATATCTAATTAGAAACGAGCCAAAAATTTTAAGTATTTAATTAATTGCCTTTTTTATTTCTTTAATGCGTGTGCATGTGTAAATACCTAATATTAATCTATGCAGAAAGAGGAAACAAAACAATTAGTCAGTGCGCATGTTTGATTCTATTACTCCACTGCGCACCGTTACAAATACTCAACGCAATTTTTTCAAGGTTCTATGACGTCTGAAAATTTTTATCGCACTCTATCCTTATTTTAAAAATAGTTAGTTAATACATATGTAATGTTGTTACGCAACAAAAAGAAAATATGATAGAAAAACATGCAAGTAGGTAATAAATAAATATGTAATTCTGCATTTATTGCTGTAGGTACCTAAGTATTTATTACAAAAAAAAATAATTCAATGGATTTTCCATGAGTGCAGTAATTCCAAAGTGATAACGATGACACCTCTTGAAAGTTATCCTGATAAGATGTAATCAATTTCACGTGTTGACGTATTAAGTTTCAAAAAATTAAATATTCTTCATAATTTTGTAAAAAAATTGTGCTGAATGTTTTCTTCAACACTCAAAAATTTAACCTTGCCTCGAGCTTTGTGGAAATAAACATAATCTGTTTTTAGTCATTTTTGAATAATACAGTAAACATATTTTTCGTTGACTACTCACTACGACACATGTTTATTGATATGTAACGTGGATAGACAAAAAAAAAACAATTATTTCACATTTTTACAACACAATGACCAAAACTTTTACTTTTCTCAAAATTAAACAGATTAGGGGTGACATTATTTTGTACGTATTTATTGATTTTTGGCTGTTTAGGTTAACCCAGGTTAGGAAAAAGTCTTTAGATTGAAAACTTAATCATTTTTACGTTGTGATAAGACTTATTAATTACAAAAAAAAAAAAAAACGTGATAAACATGTTGTCAGGACGGGACTAGCACATTCGCTCGAAATAAACGTAACAGTAAATAATTTTCTTCTTATTTCGAGAGTACGCAACCTTGATCTTCAAATGTTTGTGCCAAGAATTTAATAGTGTTACAAATGCACACAAACTTACGTAGGCCAGCGTGTAAACGCGTTATTGTGTGGCCACGTCGCTGAATGCAAATATTTCAAGATCATATTTTTTTTTTATTGCTTTTGGCAAGCGCAATTTTGTTCCATTTTTACTGATTTTAATATTAACCTTAGACTTAACAATAATTATTGACCATTAGAAGAAACCGTGTCAAAAAAAAATTGTACAAAGAATCCTTCTACAGTTTCGTACATCGACTCCGATGCATGACGTCACGCGGAAGCTTTCGGGCCTTAGCATTTATTATTCTTGACAAAATCTTATTAATTTGTAGGTACTTACGTTGCATTTAATTTAATATATGTTTTTCTCTTTTACAGGTAACCTTCCAACTAGAATAAAATTACCAATGTGGTAAGTGTATTTATCTACCCAATTCTAAAAGAACCTATGTCGAAATGTTGTTATGAATTAATCACACAAGTTAATTTTTTCTAAATTTTCAAAACTGTCTTCAATGTGTATGTGCACCAACGCGATAATGACATCATTATTAGTAACTGTATTATTGATTTATATTTTAATATTGGGTGCATGTTGCGTTTGTTATTTTTAGATTAGATAACGAACTATAAGTACATAGGTTCTGCGATAGTAGGTGTGGGTTCGTGTAAATGCACACGTCCGTCCACGCCTACACCATATAACCAACCTAGTACATGGTCGCAAGATTAAATAAACACAACAATACAAGTACTAATAATGATGTCGTTATCGCGTTGGTACGCATACACATTGAAGACAAATGCAAGACGTTTTTGAAAATTTAGAAGCTGATGTGGTTACACCTACCTATAAAATTTAATACATAATGTTTATAAATATTCCGATAAAACTTCATTTGCGTATAAGTATTATAGAAGGTTCAAGTTCAATTTCATCATATCATCAGTTCCAACAATTTTGTAAACTGATCGATAACAAACTTTACATGTTATCATATTTACAATTAATAGTGTAACGTAACAACATTTAATTTGTTATTGTAAATAATTATTAAGCAATATAAAAATATTGCGATTAGGGTAAACTACATATGTACATATTTGGACATTTAAAAATACATACGTACATATAATTTATTGTTAGGTAAACGATTTTAGTTTAATTTGTATAAAATAATATTTAATAACGACATACCTACTTTATTATTTATATTATGCATAGTTGCTATGCGATATCTGCCTTAGATATAAATACGTACTTACATACATGAAAAAGGTCAGATGAATACGCGCGAATTTTTAGCTTTTTGAAGGTCACAATATAAATTTTTTGCTGTTGCTAATTTCGGTTTATTGGAAATTTTTGATTTATTTACGAATTACAAAACTCGCTCATTTAATTTTGTTTAGACGTTCCTTTAAATATTTTTAATTAAAGTTAACGCGCGGCGTCTCATTGCGTCGACGTCGTCATAAAAATTTTCTCCGCCTATGACATTGAACGTCTAAAACCGGGTACTGTTAATAGCCTTAACCTTCTACGCCCTGACCTTCATCAATCAGCCTTTATCATATCGTTTCCAAAAACACCACGCATCATGGAATATTATTTGGCCTCATTTTCTCGCAACAACAACTTCTAAATATATTCCTATAACTATCAATCAATACAGATACTAAGTAGTTCTCATCAGCGTACCATAGGCAGTTACGACAGAATGCAAACCAAACTGAACCTCTTACCTACGTCAATTTAATGACCTACAATTATTACAATGTCATACAATACGTAAATTGTTGCCTTTTTTGACCTTACGAATAGTTTAATACCTACCTAATCAATAAATAATCATTTACCTATTAGTAAAATAATTCCACGTAAAAAATTTTTTAGAAACATATAAATAAATATGTGAGTTTACACTGAAAACGAAAAATGCAATTGTCAAGTTCATTACGGTTATCAGCGGTGACGTCACGTTTCAGTCGAATTATCATAATAAATAATCAGGCGATTGCCAGGCACATGTGCTTTTCGGTACAAAACAATTTTCGTGACCTTGCCTTTGAAACACATATAATATATCTACTTATAAATTGTCACAAAAGGCGCAGTTGGTAGGAGCTAGCCATAAAATATAACACGGTATATACGTGGGTTGTCCAAAAAGTTTCAGTGCGGTTACAAAAGTCGAACTGCGCCGCGGAGATTCGTTACCACCTCCTTTAGAATGCAACTGTCAGAGTATTGTGTGCGGCTATTGGTTGAATGAGAGAGGTTTCCATTCGCGTGTCACCGCACTCGCCACACCCACTTATGCCACGCCCGTAAACGTACAAATATGTACTTTATCAGGTCGAAAAACTTTTCGGAGTACCCACGTACGTTGGTGTATTTATTATAAGTGTGTCTATCATTGTTCACTTATTTGTTTAACGATCAGGCGACCTTGTTCCTTGAGACCAAACGACGATTTTATTGAGATTAGACCTTGGACGTGAAGACGTAATCCATTAGCTCCTTTATTGGAGTTGTTTTTCAATATAATTTTTTTTTTTTTTTTTAATCTGATGAATTAATTTCTCGTGTAACTTCTCAACGAAACGCAGTAAAATAATTTACGAGCGTCTGCCTTGTTATTACACATTTCCATACTCGTTTTGTGTTTCACCTACGTATTTCGTTGACAAATAATTATTATAATCAGTTGCTTAACCTTAATTTAATTTGATAAACCTACAATACTTATTCTTATTATTTATTAATCAGTTAATTAAATAGGTCAACAAGTACACGATAGAGAAAGGTTGTTCTCCTATATCAAACAGACTTTGCTGTAGTATCGTCCTGATCAAAAACGTTTTAGAAAATTTATATTTTCACTTTACAGCAGACGCTCGATAACGTGAACTAATTATAATAGAGAAGATATTGTCAACAATAAATAAATTAATAAATAAACGCTCTGAAACAGTGGAGGTTGTTGTTCTAAATGTCGGTCAGCAATTTCACTTTCTCTCGCTTGTACACTACGAGAACAGTGTGTCCCAATTTCGTACTTCATGTAGGATTGTCGATGGTATTTTAACTCGAAGAAAGTTTTAAAAATTGCCATGTAAAATATTGGCGGTTTAAATTTTCAAAAACGTCTTGTTTTTGTCTTCAATGTGTATGAGTACCAGCGCGATAACGACATCAGTAGTACCCACTTGTATTGTTGTGTTTAATTAATCTTGCGACCATGTACTAGGTTGGTTATATGGTGTAGGGGTGGACGTGTGCATTTACACGAACCCATACCTACTACCGCATAACCTATGTACTTATAGTTCGTTATCTAATCTAAAAATAACAAATACTACATGCACCCGGTTTTAAAAGAAATCGACAACACAACTACTGATGATGATGCCATTATTGCGTTGGTGCACAGACACATTGAAGAACAAATACAAGGCATTTTTGAAAAATTGGAAGCTCAAGAAAACTGATAATTATTAAATTGTTTAAAACAGTATTATAAATAAATATTAATTTATAATTGACTTTAAAAAAACTGTTTAAGTTGTGTCAAGGTCATAATTAAACAATACAGTATTGAGAACAAAAGTATATTATTGTTGGTCATTTTACTGGTTCATTATTCACTATTTGATAAGAAAGAACAATAAATAATTTTTCTCAAGGGCATATTTTAAAAATATAAATTGAAGGAAAAATATTTTTAATGACGAATCATTATACAGAAGTTACTCAAGGTCACACGTATTCGATAAACTTTTAATTAATTTTTCTACTATTTTTTTTTTTTACAGTAGGTAGGTAGGTAAAGCTTGATATTTTATTAAAATGCTCCCAATTGGGACACATTTTAATGCCCAGTTGGTTTGTTTGTGTACTTTCTTCGTTTTAATGGTTACTTTTCACCGATGAATCTGGCTTCCTGGTTCTCTTCTGGGTTAATTCTGTGGCCAGCAGTGACTTTCACTCGCGTAGCACTTGTAACACTTACCCATAATTATTTCATATGATTTCACTTTTCGTGATACTTATCAACAATTCTATCGTTCGGCGTACCTACTAATATATATTGTAATGAGATATTTTGGAATTATAAAAATATGTAATGATTTGCCAAACAATACAAATTTTTTATATTTGATTTAAATATTGAAGAGCGTGAATAATTATTCTGTGTAAGTTCCAAAATTTAAAATTTCTTTTTTATATAAAAATAAAATTCTAAAAATTCTACTCTATCACTAAAACTAATTAAATACTATTAACAATTTTTTTTTTTAATGAAATTTTGAATTACTAAAATGTCTAGTTTTTAGTTCACTCACTTTATTTTTTTTAATGAAAAAAATCCACTCCAAAACACCATTTACAAAGTAATGCTACAGTCATTTCAAAACATTTTTTTTTTTATTAATTAAAATTAAATTTTATTTGTTACAACTTTAAAATTTTAATAAAATACTTGTAAAATAATACCTTTTTTTTTATTTAATATTTTGGAACTTATTTCATTTTCTAAATTTTGTTAATTTTTTTTTTAAAATTGTATTGTAGGCATATATTAATTTGCACGTGGACGAAAAAGAGATACTTACCTATAGATAACCTTCTTAAGGACGAGTTTACTATTTATTAAAACATACTTAGTTGTTGCCAAAAATAGTTTTGCACTACCTACCTATAAGCTCTTTAGTTTCTATCAGAAACATTATGTATAGATGGATCGTTTGTATTCAGAGATAAGACGACAACTTTCACTTCTAAATATCATTTCACTGTATACGTACTTTTTGACATTATCTATTGCAAACAGCCAACTGCAGCTGATTTTCTAGTTCGGTACCTACAATAACTTTCACTAACCTTGTTTTTTTTGACGAGTTATTTCAGGAGAAATTTTTGTACTTACTCATTAGTTATGCGTAAATTAGAAAATTAAGTTAAAAAATTGAATGTGTTGAAAAGGTTACGGTAGCGGTTGTGTGTGTGTGTACAGTAGTATTACGTTCTCGTCACAATTACTATTATGGACCATATTTTTTATACACACTTACCTTTTTTAATTCTTCGTTATCATGTTTTATCACTGCACAACAACACTGATTATTTTATTATTATTATTATTTCCGTAAAAGTATCGCATCATCTGTAAAAATATTAAATAGTTGCTGCGTTGTATTTGTAGTTATTGCTCACTCATAGCAAATAATCAAGGGCAAATTGTTCGTCATGTTTCGAAAATATTTACATAACACGTGGCACATTTTTTTTTCGTATTAATTGCTGAATAGTCGAGCTTACGTATCTACGGTTAAATAAAAGTCAATGACAGGTTTCACTAGACATGGTTTATTATTCTGACATCCTCAACATTATTCCAATTTACAAAACTACATATACTTTTTTTTTCCAAGAATGTACATAGGCGCCTTTGTGAAAGTCAATGTGTATCGGTAACTACGACTCACCTACGTACCTACTGGAAGGAGCCATACATGAGTCATGCTAGATACTTATTTACTATACAAACATCGTTACAATATGAAAAGATGATCAGGTTGGAAAGTTGGCTTCTATACAGATACAAAAAAAACAAAAAAAAACGCCCGTTATTATTTTTTTTTTTTTTGGCGTTCGAGAAAATGTTTGAGGAGGGACAGATATAACTAACACGTCCTATTTTAATTAACGGTAAGAGGAAAAGGACGAAAAATTGAGGGCACGCCATAGTTGCACATACGAATGAAAAAAAAAAATCAAAATTGATACCAACCGATTGGATTGAAACAAACAAAAAAAAAAAACACTCTCGTTAACGTTAATAATTAATATGCGTAAGGTACTGGCTGGCTTTACATAGTACGTCTAACAGGCGGTACCCTCTCGTCAGTTCTCTCCGACCTTTCCTCGACGAACTAACAGCTAATTGAATGGATGAGAAAATGACGAACACGAAAAAAGTGACGGACGACAAGGTGACGATGACGATATATCTGGATGATGAGGGGGTGATACAAATGAGTCTCTCTTACAAATCGTAATACGTAACACAAATTTATACACGACTGCTCTCTACAAATAAAATTTATCACATATATTAATTCATAGTCATAGTAAATTCTATGTAGGATTGGTGCACATGATGCCAGTTTCATCATAAATATAATCTACCAAGTATAATAATAATAATTATAATATTATGCTTCTTGTACAATAACAATTATTTTATTTATTACGGGAGCTATTGTTGCTTGTTGTTTAAATTAATGATTGATTGATTGTTTTTTTTTTCTTCTTCTTAAATCTTAAACTAACGACGAAAAGTGTCAGCGCCGATGAGGAAAGGTAATTTAGTTGGTTAGTTAGTTGGTTGGATGTTGGTCCGCTATTTACAAGGGGAAATAATCCGACGCCGACTACAGTAATGGCGGAAGTAACTCTCTTACTACTCCTACTAACATTAACATAGGTCTTCACACCAACATACATAATAACTGCTACAATAGTAATAAATTATTTGGTTTGTAATACGATTAAAGTGGCACCATAAGGTAAGAGTTCCGATCCGACAACACGCAGACCAAAACCAAACAACGACACCGAAGGAAGGAACATACATCGACTCATACAATTTTTGAATTCGAAATACGACAAGAGATCACGTACGTACGTACGCCCTCCTTCGACCACTGATTGGGTTGCGATGTCGGACAACGCGACTCCACTTTTGTACTAACTAACGACGTGTCGCACTGTCCGCCTACACTTCTAGAGTCACTATTTTGAGGGGTCGCGGCGACGGAGACGGCGACTTTTTCGATAGGTTGAGCGGCTGCTGCGAGTCCGCAATGTCCACCTGTAACTCGACCATTTTGGGCGGCGTGGAAACGGGAGACGGCGCGGGCGAACGGCTCTGCGGAGGGACGGGAGACGTCGAATGCGGCGACTGCGGATGATAGTACACGCGCGAGTAGTCCGACTGCGGCGAAGACGCCGCCGACGAATTGTTGTTGGCGTACGATTGACGCGACGTCGTCGTTATCACGCTCGTGGCCCACGCGGGCTGCAAAAGGGAACTGCTGCTGTTGCTGCCCTTGTACGGACACGACCCGTGCGACACGACGACCGTTGACGTGTCGCCCCTCATTATGTAGTTGTGGATGATGTCGGTGCGTTTCATTTGCTCGGCCGTCATCCGTGGACCTTCCATCAACGACTTGGCCAATGTCGAATGGGTACTTGACAACGACGAATGAGACTGCTGCTGCTGCTGCTGCTGTTGTTGTTGTTGCGGTGGTTGTAGATTTTGATGAGGTTGCGGAGAAACGGTGATAACCGGTTCCGCCTCTGCAGAATCTTTGTTTCGCAGGGCGCGGAATTTCTTGTGTGGCTTGTACGCTTCGTCCATTAAAGAATTCGTGTCGTAGAGCGGGGGTGCTTGCAGTACTCGCTTCAAAACGGGCATGTCTTCGACTATGTGATGATCTTCGATCGAAGATCGCGGACTTGAGCACAACGAAGTCGGAGCACTTGCTTTGTCTACCTTTTCCGTTCCGGATTCTATGCCCGAATCCGTCGGAGAGTCCAGTTTCCGGAATCTCAGAGTTGACTGCGGCGGTCTCGGCACAGGTGTGATAGTGAGACCGTTATGTATTAAGTGTGAAGTTGCTACCAAATCGTCTTCGCCTGAGGAAGTCGATCCGGAATTGGCACGGTGCCTTTGCGGACAAAGACCGCCCGTCAATGTGGCTGCTAACAATGGTGCATGGCTAACGTTCGGGCTGATATGAGTCGGTTGTTGGTGATGGAGATGGTGGTGGTGGTGGTGGTGATATTCACTGATCGAAGCGACTTCACCGGAACACATCGATTCCGTGCTGGAAACCGATCCAAGAGGACTCTTCGCTTCTTCCATTGCAACGTCGGACGACGAAGACCACGAAGACGCGGCCGGACTTTTGCTGTTGTTCTCTTCTTCGGAATTCCAAACTTGTTGCTGCTGCTGTTGCATCAGCTGCTGTTGTTCGGTCATCTTGAATGCGAGCAACTTTTCGGAATGCAGGGTGTTTAATGTTCTTAGATCGGGCACCTTTTTTAACAACTCGTTTAGGATTTCGTGTTGCCCGGGATGGTTCTGGCTGATGACCATTTGCAGAGCAGATTTCAGTTTGTTGTGCATTTTCTCGATGAGTTCGGTGTTGCGTAGTCCCGGCCTGTCAGCGGCAATAACGACGATCGAACAGAACAAACCGATCTCGGCGTCGGAAAGACGCAAGGCGTTCATCCGTTCGGCAAAGTCGAACATAGAATCCATCAAGAAACGCGCGTTCGAACTGTTATGAATCGATTCGCGTTTCAACACTTGTCCGTTTAAGCAAACCATACTGGCCGTATGTGAATCGAACATGCACGCTAATCGAACGAGAAGCACCTCAAACACTCCGGCTTTCAATAGAGTAACCTGATCGTCTTGAGAAAGTAACGAAAATCCAGGGATACGTTTCGCAAACTCGACAACTCCGCGTATAGCAGGCGAGAACCGTTTCGAAAAATCTTGCAACAATTCCTGTTGACCGGTCAGCGGTTGGGGATTTGGGTTTAGCGGGCATGCCTGCAACAACAAGAGAAAGTCGTTAGGAAAACTGTTTGTTGTAGGTGTACCTACTCGTCGTACGGTAAAACATTCTAATTCGAATAAAAAAACCGTATACCTACAATTCTCGTTTGCCCAAGGTTAATGGTATTCATATGCTAGGGTTCTGACGTAAAATAAATAATATACCGACTGATCTGATACGTTAACCTTGAATGTGAAACCTAATAAGTGAAACAAACGAGAAAAAAGCACATTGAAGAGCCTTGAATGTTTCCGCTTATCCTTTCAAGCAAGGTCATCCAGTCTGGCTATGCATCGCTTTGTTCGGGGCGAATTCATTTATTTGATCTCATTTCTGTCCGACCGTTGACATTGCAGTACAGTAGCAGCAGAAACATACAAAGGGCTCATCGCAGGCATAAATAAATAGGTAATTACTTTTTTTTTTTGTACTTACCAAGGTAGCTGGACACGCTGTGTAAGAGGGTTGTTCACGAGCACGGGTCAACATGGGCTCGACCTTATCTCTCGTAAAATCGCACGTGTCGATGTGGGCGCGAATGACGGTGGCGAGCAGCCTTTGCTCATCTTCGAGTTCTGCCGCCACTGCTTTTTCAATTGATCTAGAGTTGGAACTTTGTTGCATCGCAGCCAATATCCTGGCCTTTTCCCTCTTGGGTACACGGCCGAATCTCACAGCTGTAAAGAAGAAAAAAAAAAACGAACGTAAATCGAGGGCGCACAAAAAGCAAAAAAGCACGACTTTAAAACAAGGACTTGTGTGACAGCTAATTCAACTTTCCCTAACATTTTACGTGACCGATAAAAAGGGAGCCAGGTGCTGGACGACGAGACGCGTGCCCAGCCCAGCTGCTGCTGCTGTTGCTGCTGTTTTTTAACATCTGCCCTCGTGATCGACGACACTTGTAACAACTAACTTAAGTAAATTTACATGAAATAAAATCGTAATAATATGGAAAAAGGACGAACGTAAAAGAGAAAGTTCACGCGAATATGATATGTCACCTGGTGAAATTGGATCTATATATGAGGTCAACGAAAGTGTCGGTGGATGATAATTAATTAATTAATTAACTAATAAAAATGACACCTACGTGCGTTGTGGTAATTGACGACTCCGTTTAGTATGCCTTTAAGTATGGGTAATTCTTCACCCATTTTGCACTGTGCACTTTCGCCTTTCAGAACATGTGCGCGTACGTTTTTAACAACAACTGTCGTTGTCGGGCTGCTGAGCGCGCGAGCTGGCATTCCCGACCAGAGTAGTACGGTACTAAACAGCGTACGTAGCGCGAATAACCGTCAAGCGTAGCGCGCCCACGGTCACTGGTCCCCCCCTCTCGCTGCTTTCGAAGGTCCCCCCACCACGACTCCCTCCTACTTCACCCTTGAACTTGAGCGCTGCGCCGCGGCCGCTCTCTCTCCGTACCCTGCCCGGCCGGGCGGGCGGGCGGTCGCGCGGCCCGTTCGTCGTTGGAATACGACGAAGGTCGCAACGCGCGTCGACGACAAAAACAACGAACGTCCGTCCTTCCCCGCCCGACAACAAACAACCAGATAGATAGATGAATTTTATTTATCTATCTCGCGTTCCAATAAGTGCGATTGTTATCTACGTATGTACAGTGAGTGCATATGCTTTTGTTTACTCAATGGTCGTACCTATGACGAGCAGCTACGCAAATTATATACTGTAGACGCCTTTTCTTGCCCACGTAAAACTGTAACGCGCACGACACTTGTGCTCGGTTGGTTGTCTGCGCGCCAGGCAAATAAATCCCTCCTGTTTTTCCCCTCTTTATTCAACAACTCGAAGCAAAAAAATAAAACTTTTAATTAACTGAAAGTTTTTTTAACAGCTATATAAAAAAGTTGAAATTGTTAATTAAGTCCATCGACAAAATTTATTTTATTATTTTAAATTGAATTAAGTCGTCTATTTATGTCCCAGATGTGAGTGGCTATTAAAATAACGGAACGGGGCAAAGACCCTAAAGATGCAGCTTATTGATTCTGCAAGTGTATTTGCAAGATTTCGGTGACCCAATATGACCGCCACCGCGCGCTTGCCTGGGAGAGTTCAATGAACCTGCGCACTTTAAAACACATCTCATGTTCGACTACCCCTACCGTTCGGGGTTGATGCAACCTAGTTCGTTCCACCAGTTGGCAACAACCCCATCAATCAATCAATCAATCATTCGATGCACTGAATAAATATTTAAAAAAAAAAATCGAAAATTGATTTTTCTCAAGAAAGAAATAAATAAAGGTTAATGAACTAAACCGAGAAAGATAAGAGAGAGCGAACGTATTATGAAACTAACTAAACTAAGTGAATTTCTCTAGAAAAGATTATCTATTGTGGTTTGAGAGTATAAAAACGTAAACTTTCCTATTTTACCAAAGGCCAAATAAGAAACGGTGGCGACAATTAAAAACAATTAGCGAACGGGTACGAGAAAGAGAAAGAGACCGCATACCTCGCTGTCCCACTATCGCGAAAAGAAAAATTGTCGTAATTGCGCCCAATTATAAAAGTAAAAGTTATTTGCGGAGAAAACAATTTGTTTCGCAATTTCTTCGGCCGTCGACGTAGCTAGAAATTGCATGAGGCAATCCAGGATGAAGTAAAAGTCTCTCAGATGTGGCACGGCCGTTCGTTGGCCGCACGAACGAACGTGGTGGAGGCAGCAAAGAACGATGACCTCGTCGTTCGCAATGTTGTACCTACTATTGTTTGTTGTTTAACGTACAGTACCAGTACCACAAAGCGTACGCCACCGGAGTGGTTGTGGTGGATAACGAGAAGGCATGGGTACGGGGGCATGGTTGCAGTACACCCATTACATTACACTTATACACTGTAGTGTAGGTACGGTAGGTACGACGTTAAAATTGTTACGCAAATGTTGCGATATCGGTAACGGGGAACACACACACAACTTTCGAATAAGTCGCGCGGGCCTGGGGTAAGACTGACCCAGTATTGTTTGCCAGGTCGTTCACCTCCGCTTGCTGAACTTTCGCGGCGTGCGCCGTTAGATTTCGCAGGTCGTTCACCCAGCTGATGTGCCCTATTTACCTAAAATGGCCAATTTAACTCGCGAGTCCTATCGAAAACGACATACACCGGAATAGGTACATTGTTTTCTGTACTTGTGCTGTCACACTTGTGCCTGTAAAAGTAATTTTTAACGAAAAAAAAAAAAAATAATAACTTACCGTCTCTGCTCATCCCCACGGCGATGCATTTCTTCAGTCTGCAATACTGACACCTGTTCCTGTTGATCCTCAGGATCGAGCACTGCTGGTTCTTGGTGCAAGGCCTGTACTGTATTTTTTGCTGTATTGACCGCCTGAAGAAACCCTGCGAAGAACAATCGTTATGTGAGCAACAATCGTCACTGTCGCATCCCGAACTGCTATCGTTCGCATTAACGTTAGGGGTAACAACGGCGTTGGTGGTCGTTTCTTTCGCGGACGAGAACGACTCGTTACAAGTCATCACTGCCATCATTTTTTTTAATGATGTACTGACATAATAATCACTCAATCAGAAAAAAATGACACAAGGACGCACGCACACAGCAATAGCTATCTACTTATTACAATACCAAATAAATGAAAATAGTACGACGGTTTGTTTGGTGAACGCACGTTTGTATGGGTTGGTGTGCCGAAGCGAACTGAACTGAGCACTGGGCTCCCAGATCGTGAGTTTGCCACAGTTAGCTTGTTGACCCAGTTCCCGGTTGTTCACCCGCCAAAGCTCGCGAGCGAGCGCGAGGCCAGTTAGCCGCGTGAAAGTGAGAGTAGCCGCCTCTCTTTCTGGCACGGCCGAAACGCAATCGACGGAGTGAGACGGACGACGTTTCGTCACTTCGCCCAATTGCTCTATGTATATGATGTATAATAACGGGCAGCAGAAAGAACGCCCTACTACTTTACTACTATGTATACTGCTACTGCCGCGTTACATTATCTAACGAATTTTTTCGGTCAAATCGTTTGCTAAATCGAACCCATTTGGAGCCTTAACAAAAAAAAAAAAGGCGGCAACGCTCGCACTCGTACCTATGTGTATATGTGTGTGTGTGTGTAAAATCATAACGTAGTTGGAAGAGATCGTTGGCGCGCACAAACATGCAAACTAGCGCCTAGGTATCAGTTCTATGTGCATAGTTGTAAATACACACAGAGGACGGACCTGTATGATTCCGATCTAATCGATTTAGCGCCAGAGGTCGACGAACTCGACAGACGGCTGTAACATTATTAGGTGGCAGGTATTAAAATGCGAAACTGGGTGATCTGCATTACAATTGCGGTAAATTATACTTAGTATTCTTAAAAAAAAATAATAATAAATGAAGATTATCATCTTTATTGACACCATTAAATAGGTGTTAGAATAGGGAAATTCGTACTTCAATTTAATAACTTACGGGGTTGAAATTTTTATTAATTTTCTCGTTTCGTTAAATTTAATAAATTGTTGGTTGGTTTAAAATTCTTTTGTTCAGTTGTTTTATAGCACACATTAGGTGACAATTTTTTTTTTATTTTATAATTGGCAACAGTTACTGCCGATTTCCTATCGCCGTCATTTATTCATGTAGCCGAAATGTCGTCTTACGCGATAAAATATTACTTAAGCACAATACACCAGTAAGCGGTCATTGGTACATATGATGCTCGATTATTGCTGGTGCTCGAGCCAGTTCGTTGAACCCGCTGGTCATCGACGACGACGACAACAACAACAAACGGCTCGGCTCGGCTCGGCTGGGCTGCTAAAGTGGAGAATTGGCCGGTCAAAGGCTTTTTACCTTTGTGCACAATGGCCCACTTATTCGTTCTCGAACGTTCCTGACGTCATGGCGTTACGTCATCGAATACCTGCTTTGCTTGCTTTGATACGCGCGCTACCTCAACAATGTAACTGTGCTATACATGTCAACGAACCTAACAACTAACTAACCAACTACCGCCACCGGCTCGGCTCGGCTCGGCTCATTCGTCGACGTCGTCATAGGAAATACTCACGAACGTGGGAATCCCCATACGTGATCAACATTGTTATTGTATGTATCAATGCGAAATATGCGAGGCAACTTGCCGTTCAGAATTACCAACATTTATCTACTTTAATCTTAATGCTTGACGTAACACCATTCGCTAGGGATTCCCCGTTTTGTCACATACTCATTTATTTTAATAGAACACCCCCGTACAAGGGATGTAGGTATCTTTTGCCGCCCACGTACGTACGTACAAACGCGAATTCATGTCGAATGGAAATCTCCCGAGGCGTCAGTGTTGCACATTAAGGGTAATGGTGGCACCCACGCTATAAGGGTCAGGCCAGTACGTCGAACCCACAAGTTCGAAACGCGGTCAAAATAGCCGGTAGATGAATCACTTTTAATTTCTAGAAAAATGCCCACATACATACAAGTACGTTAGGTACCTATACGTGGAACAAGAACAACCGTCTCCTCCGTGTCAGGACTCGGTGGCAATCTATTTTATCGCCGCTGTCCGGAATGTAAAATTAATTTATTTATTATTAAAGTGTTGCCCCAGGGCAGGAACGTAGGTGAGTGACTGGCGCTATTCGAGATCGTTCGCATCACGGGAAGAAGGTTACTAGGACTATATACGAGGGACGTACAAAAATTAAAAGAAGTAACGTCCACAAAAGGGACGGACGGGGTCAATTTTTTTTGAACTAAAAAATTTTTATGCGTTCCAAAAAGTTAAGTGAAACAATGAGTAGGTACCTAACTTGTTATCGATGATGCATAAAGTAAATCGCAAGACAACGGGGACCCAGTTTTGCGACAGTATATACAGGGTGGTCAAAATATGCACAGGGCTTGAAAATTTTATTCCGCAGAATATTAAACACATTCTCAAGGCACTTTTTTAACGACAATCCAGTGGCGTACTCAGATTTTTTCTATCATCGTCAATTTTATCAGAAATTAATGAAACTTTATTTTTTTAAATGGAAACCATAGTTGGGTCGGGTCTTATAAAATTTCCCATTTTTAGCCCTTTTCAATGATATAAAGCTGTGGATATTTATTTTCAAAAATTACGGAAATATTAGGAAATGTTTTTTTTTCTGGACCTTATAGCGTTGGTTTTACATCGACTTTTTTACTTAATAAATAATTTATTATTTATCGTAATTTACCATCATATTTGCAAAGAGTTGAAACATGATGTTAAATTATGATAATTATAAAGTAAAGAAAAATATTTCCATAATTTTTGAAAATTAGTAATCCACAACTTTATATCATCGGAAAGGGCTAAACATGGGAAATTTTATAAGACCAAACCCAACTATGGTTTCCATTAAAAAAAAATGAAGTTTTATTTATTTCTGATAAAATTGACGACGATAGAAAAAATCTGAGTACGTCACTGGATTGTCCTTAAAAAAGTACATTAAGAATGTGTTTACAGATTTTTAATATTCTACGAAATAAAAAAGTTAAGGGCAATTTTCAATATAGTCTAAAATTAAAAAAAAAAAATCCCATAGATATAGATACCTACTCTTTTGGGAATTAAAATTCTAAACAGACCGGTTTGGATCTGTACCTACCTACACGGGCTAGAATTATTTCTTCTGCCATTGCGCGCGAGTTTGCAGGGCAAAAAAGGCAAGTATGCAATTGTGGCGATGATTTCGCTCCGACCTGTGCCTCGGCTTTTGTTATTATTCCCTACGACGACGACGACGACGACGTGCTCTAGCATAGGTCAATAGCCGCGAATCTCGAATCTAGGTTGTTATACTCGCGGCGGCACTCCGTTGAGCGCGGGAACGAGCGGGGCCAATGCAATGCGATAACGGTGACGTAGTGTGCATGCGCATTACCGAGAGTTCAACGGCCCTACTATGCGTTCCCGTATTGCTTGCCGAGTTCACGAATTAGGGCAACTGACCTGAATATTTTTATCTCGAACGCGCTACATTCGTTTCAAAATAGAGACTCCTTGTTCTAATTTTTTTTTCTTTTCTTCGTTGAAAGGGTGACCTCGTTCGTTAAATTGGACCGGGGCTAAAGAGCCGTCGTTAACGACTTCCTCGTTAACAACAGCGAACGATGCTCTCTCGTAAGAAGTGGCTAATTATCCAGTGATCTAAGTCTGGAAGATTGCTAATTCCTTCTCTAGCACATACTCATCAGACAATCCAGAAATCATTTCATACTACGTATTTAAGTAAAGTTCAAACAATTAAACCACCTCACATAAAAAAGGCGAACTCAATTATTGAAAATAAGTATTTTTTTTTAATTTGAGTTAAGAATAAAAAAAAAAACACTTTTTCTATCGCTTTTATTTATAACACAAATTGGCAAGCTGTCAGGCAGGTACTACCTATCACTTTCCGTCTATGTACGACCAATGTGTGTTGTAATTATTATTGTTATTGCAAATGTACCTACTAGGTACCTACTTACTAAACAATTATTACAGTAAACACATGTTCGTACATAATACACCTGCTAGACATCTAAGTCAGGTTATTCCATGATTCTTATTTGTTTTGATTATATAGCAGAGCTTGTGTAACAATTTACGTAAAAATATTATGCACAATATTAACAATACAAATGTCACGCGAGGCAGTGCGGGGGATTGTTTACTGTTGTTAATAGCTCATGTATCACTTCGGGTTCATCCACATTTCAACGACATAAAAATTGACTGCTTTATCAGCACTTGCTTTTAGCTGGCTAACCTTCTGGTTCGTTGTCACAATTTCAAACACACACACACACACACACATACATTTGTTGATAACAATATTTTTGTTCTTATTTATAAAGCCATACAAAAGACGTCTGTTCGTTTTCGTTTACGAACTTCCTATTTATTAATTAATTTTTATATTGATCATATATATACAGGGTTATCCAAAATAAATGACTATCTTTTGTTACGATTTATTGAACAATTGAATTTGGCGTTGTTCGATTATTTAAAAAACAATTTATAATTGTGGTAATTTTTTTTTTTTTTCGCATAAGAACGAGTGCGTGGGTCGCAAGACGTACGTTTGTATACGTATCTCGTATCGATCGGGTGAAAAATAAGTTAGTGAACTGTGCGCCGCGAGCCAGATCCCGTTACTCGTTTACAGATCGTTCCCACTGGGCGGCGCTAGTGTGCGGATTACGAGAGAGAACGCGGCACCGGAGCGCTCGGCTCGGCCCGGTCGTTCACCGAATAGCTAACGAACAAACGCCCGGGTGCTGTCGGTCATCGGCACAACTCGCGCGCTCCCTGTAGGACAAACGATGAACTAATAAACATTCGCATGTGGGTGCCAATTCGAATTTTTTTTTTCAATAAACGAACAAAAAAATAATTTATTATATAAAATCCAATTTGCTTTTTTTTTTTTGTTCGTTTTTAGGTATACAATTTTTTTACATTTATTAGAAAACCAATTTGAGTCAATTTATTTTTTAAATTATAGGAATTATTATCTACTTTTTTTTTTACTAGTTTCCCTTTTCGGTTTTTTTTTTGTCCGTATCGAATTCCATTTCGGGCGAACAATGACGCCCAGTAATTTAATTTTTTCCCTTCCGAAATTAGCAAATAAATCGTAAAAGGGTTCCATTGTTGACGAGCCGCATTTCAAAATTGGACCAAGAGCAAAAAAAAATAAATTGCCGCCCGTCAGTCAGTCACTGCAACGTTTTAGCCATCTGCCGTTTTTTTTTTTTTTCTATCTTAACGGCTGCGCCGGTTCTGATATTATATTAAAAAAAAAAAAGAAAAAAGAAAGGATTGCGAACGAGGGTAAAAGGGTTCGCTTTAAAAAGGGTTGCCAAATGATGCAGGTGCGAATAAGGGCGGAGATGGTGATCATCAGGTAGTAGTGGGTGGCCTTGAACTGTCTGATTGCGAGCGGAAGGGAATCGATATTGAATGTTACGCAGGTATAAGAAAAAGGTCCGAATCTGGACCTTTTCTATACCTGCACGCCATATGGCGAATGGATCAAATTCGTACTCACAAAAAAAAAATACTTTTTTTCTGAAGCACAATAAAAGTATCTATAGGTATATCTGCTGTTGTGTGTCGATTGTGATTGAATGCGGTTACTTTTACTTTCTATGAAGTGTAAGTAAGCTAATTGTACGCTAAGCTGTCGTTCGTTCGAAGTGAAACAATTTCTTGTTCGAGGTTAATGCTCGAGTGCATTTTTCATTGCCCTCGAATTGAGTAAGACTTTCACCTTTCCTTATTTTCGTAAGAGCCGAGAGAAATTACTAAATCTCGACATTTCACATCGCAACACTTTCTCGACTTAATCGTAATCAGAATAAATACATAATAAAAAAAAGTTCTTTTACTCTCTGTCACGGTCAAGTTTTCATTTCCGAAAACTCAAAAGAAAGTAAAAATTAATTTCTTTTCGAATCGACTCATTTAGAAGAAAGCAAGTAAGTAGAAGTAACAAAAAAAAAACCTTGATCGTAATAATTAATTTTGTATTAACTATAAAGTACATAGATATGTAATTAGTGCCTAATAATTAAATTTGATGTTGAATGAAATAAGTCAAGTTACGTAACATCCCGAATTCCGAAGAAAGCAGGCAACAATAAATCACCATTAATAATAACAGGGAAAGAGAGATAGAAACAGAAATGGGAGGGCGTGTGAGCTGACGCCGCAGTGCGCAGTTCGAAAGACCGATCTTGAACCCGTATTTTTGGAAGAGCCTTGAATTTGTTTTTTGTGATATTCGACGAAGGTCAATCGCCTAGTTAGCGAGGAGCTTCGTCGACTGCCGCTGCGCGCTTGCCCACGCCTGCCATCCATCTCGCTTGCACGCACCCCAACCGTACAGCCATCTCTTTCCGATACGCGGCATGCAACACGCTCGCACCGGACATTGACACTGGCAACCGACCTTCAACCTTCGTTTTGCGCCATAGCACAGGCAGGTAGCTAGTTCAAACGCAATCCTCCGAACGAAAACTATCTGTCGTGCGTGATCGTTTTTGGTTCACGCACAAATTACAATCGATATCTTCGCAAGTATCTCATACCCGCACGCAACAACGACCGCTCATGATCGTATATGCGGAAATGTAGATAACGCAGCACAGGAAAGGTCAAATATCATAGATAAATTATTTTATCGATTTTGACGAACGAACCACCAAATTTACACCGTTGGAAGTTAAATTTTTTTTTTTTATCCTTACCTTGCATCCCTCACAGGAATGTACTCCGTAATGAAATCCAGAAGCTTTATCTCCACAAACTCTGCATAAAACCGTCGTCCCATCGAATTCTGAAACAAACAAATTTTATAAGTACCTAATAATTAATACTCTCGTATTATGTAGATGTGTCGAAAGAGAAATGTCACGAAATGGGACCGTGAATAGAGACATCGTCACGAACTTTCTCTTTCGTCATTACGCGCCACGAAATTACATAAGGAAGTCAGAGAAAGTATCCACTGATGCATCAGCTGCACGAGCACGTGTGTGTGTGTCTTTTTTACAACTTTATTCTCTACAAAGAACAGGTTTTCGATGTAGGTAGAGGTAGAGTCAAGTCACTCATCTATTTTATTACGAATAAGTAGGTACGTATCGTTAATTTTTATGGACGATTCGAACACGTGTAGGTACCTATACGAAGTTGTTATAGCACGTTGTTTGTTTACTTTACGTGGAAAGTTTCGAGGTCGCCCCGCACGAGAAAGTACCCAGTACCCAGTACCCAGTTGGAGTTAAAAAAGGGAAAGGGCGTAGTTTATTTTTATCGGCTTTTAAATGACTAACTACCTAAATTAAGCGCTGGTTCTTTGGTGTTTGAAGTCATAGGAACATCGGTAAACTGATGGGTGGTCGACTCGGGTAGCTGAGCGATATTGTGCATGCTGCTGTCCGGTGAAAGTATCATTTTTACGGAGAGAAAATCACTGATCGATCGAGAACGATCGCACTGACGAGATAATCCAAAACGAGAGCGTGTTACAATAGTGATAATCGAATAAGAGCCGAAGAAACAACGTTCATTATTTCACAAAACGAACGACGCGACACAATAACACATGTGAATGCGAATAGAAAAATGCTGGTCACCTTTCACTGACACTGAATGAAGAAGGAGCTTCTTGTGCAAGCAAGAGCTCCGCAAGAACTGCCGAGAGTGAAAGTCCCGGTGCGAACTGGGCCCGGCGAGTTCAGTGTATAGTAAATAAGGCCCGCGACTACCTGAAGGGCAACAACAGCAGCAACGAGCGCGAAGGAGGAGGTGGGGACGGACGTGCGGGACCCCGAGCCCGAGTATTTTAGCAGCAAAAGCGCGAAGTTGCGGGTTCATCGTATTTTGAAGTTGGAGGTCACTGACAACAATGCTGCCGGCCACCAATCGGATGGACGCGTTCCGTGCGGCGATTGGTGGCGCGCGCGCCCAGGCACCTCCCAAACGACCGGGTGGGGAACAGCCTGTACGTAAAGCTCACGGTCGAGGAAGGAAGTTCAACGGCCGCGAACCTTGACTGAATTACCCAGACAACCGTACAGCTCTACGGCCAAGGCCGCGACGATTGCGCAGCGTTTGCTTCTCGTCAACCGCCGCGCCGTTGTCGTTCGTTATTTTGTATTATTACAATAGCGTTTGGTGTCGAGTCGACGGACGCCGCGGCCCAGCTACTTTTGAACACTTTTTGTGTTCCAAGTGTCATTTCATACATCGATTAATGACCAATTCCTAACACCGGAACCCTCAGAATCGAAAACGTCGAGCTGGCTCTCGTGTACGTACCTACGTACCGGTTAAATTTATTGAGACGTCGAGTTGGCTACCAATGATACCCCCCAGGTGGCACATTAGTCCTAACAACTCAAACTGCATTTAACGTGGTTATTCGGTTGCATGTCCGTGGGATTTAAAACGCAAAGGATATAACGAAAATTTGTAGAAACAGAATACACCGGGTTTGTTTCATTTAAGTACCTACAAAGTAGCTAAAGACTCGAGCCAACTCGACTTAGTAGGTACCTATCGGAGCCAATTCGAGTAACATGGTCCAAAATAACGGAGGGCTCTGGTTTTTTTAACTTCAACTTTTAGTAGGTACCTTTTGGCACGACTCACTTTATTGACTTCCGGTAAAAACATTTTTAGATAATTGGGTGGTATTTTATAAGTTTAAAAAGTACCTGCAGGCGGTAAATTCCCTAATCCGATCCTGTTTATAATTTCAATTTTTTTTTTACAAAGCAAACAATTTTTTTAAATTTATTTTAACCGTTTTTCTACTTATGTGTGCCCATTTGAACTAAGTAGGTGTTTGATAGAAATCGATAACCTGTAAAAAATTGTTATTTGTTTTCAACTTATTTGTAAGCTTTTTTTTTATGTTTGTATTTGTCTTATGTAATTGTGTTATTACTGATGCGTACGTACATAAGCATTTCGTTACTTAAATGTAAAATAAGCAAAGTAAGAGGGTCATACATTTTATCTACTAAGTATTATAATTCTTTTGTTGGGTTCAATGAAACTACTAAAAATTATTGCGCATAGGTACGTCTCTCGTTATTTATTATTTATTAATATTTCCAAAATCCCGACACAAGTGTGTGGGTCATACGAATTTCGTCTGCGGATTATATTTAGAACGTGACGAAATAACTTTTGCAATTTAAATTGAAAATAAATTGTAGAATAAGTAGGTACGTCGTTGTTTATTCGAAAAGCGAACTGCGCATCATTTTGAAGAAACCGATGTTAATAACGACTATCTGTATCTACATAATGCTCGTATTTGGACGGTTCATTCCGAGTTTATTGACGGAAAAGCCTTGAATTGTGATTTCGGTCATTATTTAACTCGGGCCACAAAAGCTGCGCTGTAACAATACGAGGCACGTTCGAAAAGTTCTCTTATGTTTAACCTTCAAATGTTTCCCATTTACGTGTACGAATTTTTTTTTTCTGTTCGACCCCCGTATACAACCTTTGAGCGACTATGTAGGTACTCTATTATGATATAATGCATTAGGTATCTGTACGTATTTAATAAAAGACTGTTGTAGTAGTTGAGTGACCTCTTCCTCGCAGGCATCATCATCACCATGTCCATGGTCACTGAAACAGACGTCCTCGATCTGGCTCGGCGTTCTTTTGTCATTTTATTATTATTATTACGGACGAATTTCGTTCGAAATATGAAAGGTACAACCCTTCGGTCCCTTAACGCGCGTTTACGGGCGGCAAACGGTCGAATTGGGCCGAACAATAAACAGCTATTAACGACAACGAAAACTTTCACTATTTGGTATCGTAAACGTTTTTATGACACCAGACCGAATAACAGCATGCACCTCCTCCCTTTGCCCTCGACCGTTGGTTGTCATTATTGTTAATATTTGCCAAAATTCGTTCGCAAATAGCTTCAAAATTTACAATACTGACTTGACTTTATGACGGTGTTTATGAGATCTTGTTTGCCGATTGTGTTCGGCCTTTATTAGGCCCTAATAGCTTAACTAAATAAACGTTTATTGATGGACATTTTGCCAATCATAAACGCGGCAGGTCGTAAAAATTTTTGAGTGCGATCATTATTTATTTATAGATTTATTAGCTAAAATCTAGGTGAGTAGGTACCTAATAAGTAAGATATATTTTTTTTTTTTCGAAACATCCAAAACGTTCTCTATCATTCTCGAACATAATTTTAGGTTCGTACGAACCCTAACAAATAGTCGATGGTGAAATCATTAAGTTCAGTGAGGTTAATAACACCGATGAGAACACACACACTCATTTAACTTGGTTATTTCTTAAGCGTTTCGTAAGTTAGTTCATCCATCAATACACGTTGAAATTTATACAGTAGGCGGTTTACGCACACACGCATCCCGACGAACAGTATCGACAGAAACAATCGGACGGACTTTTCCGTGGTCATAGGCTTCTTGTTCGTGTTTGTTTGTTGTGTTGTGAAGTTTTTCCCCCCAATGTCAATACTTCCTACGCATCTGAATCGCATGCATGTCATTCATACCATGTAAGAAGTTTGTTGACTTCGTTTAGAAAACACAAATGTATTAGAGCTCTAGCTTATACCGTGTGTACAGGGTTGGGCAAAAGTATCGGAACACGCCGGATATGACGTCGTTGGTTATTTATTTATTTATTTTTTTGTAATATAATGGAATACCAACATAGACACCTTTTTTAAAAGTAGAGTAGAAAATGTAACATATCCTCATTGCCAAGTCGAATTAGCAACCGGGTATATACTGGTCGAGTTGGCTCCAGTGAAGCCGAATAAACACGTCAGGGCTCAATGTCATTGGCCATTGTTGAGAGCCAACTCGGCAAATCAATAAATTTAACCGGTGCACGTGAGGAGCCAGCCAACTCGACATTTTCGTTAGATATCTTGCACTTGGGATTACAAATAAACATAACGATCCAATTTTATTGCATAAAACGTTTGCACTCGATCAGACTGCAGGTGGTAGAGCATACTCGACCTTTTTAATGAAATATAAATAATGAAGCAGTTATTATATTCGATTTTTAATGGTTTTATAATTGCATGGGTGATGATGTCTTGAACAAATTGTAAAAATCTAGAATGCCTCTGAACATACGAGGTTACTAACATGTCGTTGGCTCGTTTTTTTTTTTTTTTTGAAAAAATCCAGTCGTTAGAACTATCTATTATTAGCCAAGAGCCAACACCTAACTAAATACTGAACAAACGATCGAAACGACGAACTCTTCCTTATTCTCGCAGACTGCCTGTGCTGGCTGTGATCTTGAAGGAGGAGGGTTTCGTCACTGAGTAGTAGGCCGCGGCCGGGTTCAAGGGAACGGAAACAGAAGGAGCACTCGCTCGCTCGCTCACTTGCATTTGTTCGTTTAGATGTTCGCACAGAAACAAAAAAAAAAAAAGGTCGAAGAATCTGTTTGTTTGTTGCAGACGACATAGACATAGATTATGTTCTAAAACAAGGAGAACTATTTTGGCGTTCTAACTCGACGTGTCGTATAAACACACAACGTGTGCTAAGTTCTAGGTTCTATGACCTTCTGGTCGTCTAACGACCCATACGAATATTTCGTTCGAAAATATCCTGCACACACACACACATATCTATAGATACTTACATAAAATGTATTTTGTGTCGACCAAATTATTGACCTATTTTGAGTATTAGTAACTAGAAAATTTTAATAATGGTCGAATTGGTAGATATTTTATGTCGATAATCATGTAGGTAGGTGCATATGTCAGTAACCCTTGCCGGAAGGAAGAGATCACTGGTACTTTGATGACTACTGCGTTAGCTATTGTTAGAACGTACCTAGGTACTCGTACCGAATAAGAAACGAGCGTCACATAAGTTTGTGAACTCTATTCTATAGATACCATAATGGTTAATGGTCGTGTACTGACGGACGATAGGTCTTTTTTTCCCAAGATAATTTATCGGCCTCGTTACTGACCTTTGAAGCTAAATTAGTTATTAAATTAAAATATTTATTTTTCGGCCCAGATGTTCGTTAATTATCTTACCTATAGATCGTGCTGCCACGAGGGCCTTTGTTGTTTCGTTAACGCATAATAAAAACCGGCACACGATCGCGCCTTCCAGTGTGAGTGTGTTATACCTACCAGTCATTAATTAAAAGCGCCTATGTATGTATGTATGTATGCCTAAATATTTATACCTACACCCATAGATACATATTATGTAGGTAGGTATGCATGTTTGTATTTGAAGCGACTCCTGCCTAAAATTAGCCTTGAACTTCGCGTAAAACGTTCACAAATCGATGCAGGTAGTTGTTGAATAAACAACTACCACTCTGGAATATTAATGGTCCGAATGAACCTGGAAGGCCCATTATTCGAATCGGTCTTTACGTAATTGCCTGTTGTTGATCATCCTGATGGTCGACACAATGTCGATGACCATTTCTGGCCTTCTTCGTCGTCCTATTATTAGGTACCTCAATCGAATTTGCGATTATGATTTTCACAATTTTTTGAAATAAAAAAAAATTCTTCCACATCCAAGACAGGAACACTACATCAAATGGTTATCGTTTTTTGAATTTGGACAATTTTTAGAATGTCCTCAGCGGAATCGTGTCATAATTTTGACCGTAGAGTGGAATTGTGTCATACTTTAGATCGCAAGGAGAAATTGTGCTATACTTCAGAGGTCTCAGAAAGAAATCGTACCATGCTTTTGACCACGAAGTGGAATCGGGTCATATTTTTGACCGCAGAGAGGAATTGTGTCATACTTAAAGACCGCAAAGAGGAATCGTGCCATACTTTTGACCACGAAGTGGAATCGTGTCATAATTTTGTCTGCAGAGTTTAATTACGTCATACGTTAGACCATAGGGTGGAATCGTGTCATATTTTTGACCATGAAGTGGAATCGTGTCATGATTTTGACCGCAGAGAGGAATCGTGTCATATTTTTGACCGCAGAGAGGAATTATGTCATACTTAAAGACCGCAAAGAGGAATCGTGCCATACTTTTGACCATGAAGTGGAATCGTGTCATGATTTTGACCGCAGAGAGGAAATGTGTCATATTTTAGAGACCGCAGAGAGGAATCATGTCATTGCTGTGGTCACGAAGTGGAATCGTGTCATATTTTTGACCGCAGAGAGGAATCATGCCATTGCTAAGGTCACGAGAGAGGAATTATGTCATACTTAAAGACCGCAAAGAGGAATCGTGCCATACTTTTGACCACGAAGTGGAATCGTGTCATGATTTTGACCGCAGAGAGGAAATGTGTCATATTTTAGAGACCGCAGAGAGGAATCATGTCATTGCTGTGATCACGAAGTGGAATCATGTCATATTTTTGACCGCAGAGAGGAATCATGCCATTGCTAAGGTCACGAAGTGGAATCGTGTCATATTTTTGACCGCAGAGAGGAATTATGTCATACTTAAAGACCGCAAAGAGGAATCGTGCCATACTTTTGACCACGAAGTGGAATCGTGTCATAATTTTGTCTGCAGAGTTTAATTACGTCATACGTTAGACCATAGGGTGGAATCGTGTCATATTTTTGACCATGAAGTGGAATCGTGTCATGATTTTGACCGCAGAGAGGAAATGTGTCATATTTTAGAGACCGCAGAGAGGAATCATGTCATTGCTGTGGTCACGAAGTGGAATCGTGTCATATTTTTGACCGCAGAGAGGAATTATGTCATACTTAAAGACCGCAAAGAGGAATCGTGCCATACTTTTGACCATGAAGTGGAATCGTGTCATGATTTTGACCGCAGAGAGGAATCATGTCATTGCTGTGGTCACGAAGTGGAATCATGTCATATTTTTGACCGCAGAGAGGAATCATGCCATTGCTAAGGTCACGAGAGAGGAATTATGTCATACTTAAAGACCGCAAAGAGGAATCGTGCCATACTTTTGACCACGAAGTGGAATCGTGTCATGATTTTGACCGCAGAGAGGAAATGTGTCATATTTTAGAGACCGCAGAGAGGAATCATGTCATTGCTGTGATCACGAAGTGGAATCATGTCATATTTTTGACCGCAGAGAGGAATTGTGTCATACTTTAAGACCGCAAAGAGAAATCGTGCCATACTTTTGACCACGAAGTGGAATCGTGTCATAATTTTGTCTGCAGAGTTTAATTACGTCATACGTTAGACCATAGGGTGGAATCGTGTCATATTTTTGACCGCAGAGAGGAATTGTGTCATACTTAAAGACCGCAAAGAGGAATCGTGCCACACTTTTGACCACGAAGTGAAATCGTGTCATATTTTTGACCGCAGAGTGGAATCGTGTCATGATTTTGACCGCAGAGAGGAAACGTGTCATATTTTAGAGACTGCAGAGAGGAATCATGTCATTGCTGTGGTCACGAAGAGGAATCGTGTCATATTTTTGACCGCAGAGAGGAATTGTGTCATACTTTAAGACCGCAAAGAGAAATCGTGCCATACTTTTGACCACGAAGTGGAATCGTGTCATAATTTTGTCTGCAGAGTTTAATTACGTCATACGTTAGACCATAGGGTGGAATCGTGTCATATTTTTGACCGCAGAGAGGAATTGTGTCATACTTAAAGACCGCAAAGAGGAATCGTGCCACACTTTTGACCACGAAGTGAAATCGTGTCATATTTTTGACCGCAGAGTGGAATCGTGTCATGATTTTGACCGCAGAGAGGAAACGTGTCATATTTTAGAGACTGCAGAGAGGAATCATGTCATTGCTGTGGTCACGAAGAGGAATCGTGTCATATTTTTGACCGCAGAGAGGAATTGTGTCATACTTTAAGACCGCAAAGAGAAATCGTGCCATACTTTTGACCACGAAGTGGAATCGTGTCATAATTTTGTCTGCAGAGTTTAATTACGTCATACGTTAGACCATAGGGTGGAATCGTGTCATATTTTTGACCGCAGAGAGGAATTGTGTCATACTTAAAGACCGCAAAGAGGAATCGTGCCACACTTTTGACCACGAAGTGAAATCGTGTCATATTTTTGACCGCAGAGAGGAATTGTGTCATACTTAAAGACCGCAAAGAGGAATCGTGCCACACTTTTGACCACGAAGTGAAATCGTGTCATATTTTTGACCGCAGAGTGGAATCGTGTCATGATTTTGACCGCAGAGAGGAAACGTGTCATATTTTAGAGACTGCAGAGAGGAATCATGTCATTGCTGTGGTCACGAAGAGGAATCGTGTCATATTTTTGACCGCAGAGAGGAATTGTGTCATACTTTAAGACCGCAAAGAGAAATCGTGCCATACTTTTGACCACGAAGTGGAATCGTGTCATAATTTTGTCTGCAGAGTTTAATTACGTCATACGTTAGACCATAGGGTGGAATCGTGTCATATTTTTGACCGCAGAGAGGAATTGTGTCATACTTAAAGACCGCAAAGAGGAATCGTGCCACACTTTTGACCACGAAGTGAAATCGTGTCATATTTTTGACCGCAGAGTGGAATCGTGTCATGATTTTGACCGCAGAGAGGAAACGTGTCATATTTTAGAGACTGCAGAGAGGAATCATGTCATTGCTGTGGTCACGAAGAGGAATCGTGTCATATTTTTGACCGCAGAGAGGAATTGTGTCATACTTTAAGACCGCAAAGAGAAATCGTGCCATACTTTTGACCACGAAGTGGAATCGTGTCATAATTTTGTCTGCAGAGTTTAATTACGTCATACGTTAGACCATAGGGTGGAATCGTGTCATATTTTTGACCGCAGAGAGGAATTGTGTCATACTTAAAGACCGCAAAGAGGAATCGTCTCATGATTTTGACCGCAGAGAGGAAACGTGTCATATTTTAGAGACCGCAGAGAGGAATAATGTCATTGCTGTGGTCACGAAGTGGAATCGTGTCATAATTTTGACCGCAGAGTGGAATCGTGTCATGATTTTGACCGCAGAGAGGAAACGTGTCATATTTTAGAGACCGCAGAGAGGAATCATGTCATTGCTGTGGTCACGAAGTGGAATCGTGTCATATTTTTGACCGCAGAGAGAAATAATGTCATTGCTGTGGTCACGAAGTGGAATCGTGTCATAATTTTGACCGCAGAGTGGAATCGTGTCATGATTTTGACCGCAGAGAGGAAACGTGTCATATTTTAGAGACCGCAGAGAGGAATCATGTCATTGCTGTGGTCACGAAGTGGAATCGTGTCATATTTTTGACCGCAGAGTGGAATCGTGTCATAATTTTGACCGCAGAGAGGAAACGTGTCATATTTTAGAGACCGCAGAGAGGAATCATGTCATTGCTGTGGTCACGAAGTGGAATCGTGTCATATTTTTGACCGCAGAGAGGAATAATGTCATTGCTGTGGTCACGAAGTGGAATCGTGTCATAATTTTGACCGCAGAGTGGAATCGTGTCATGATTTTGACCGCAGAGAGGAAACGTGTCATATTTTAGAGACCGCAGAGAGGAATCATGTCATTGCTGTGGTCACGAAGTGGAATCGTGTCATATTTTTGACCGCAGAGAGGAATAATGTCATTGCTGTGGTCACGAAGTGGAATCGTGTCATAATTTTGACCGCAGAGTGGAATCGTGTCATAATTTTGACCGCAGAGAGGAAACGTGTCATATTTTAGAGACCGCAGAGAGGAATCATGTCATTGCTGTGGTCACGAAGTGGAATCGTGTCATATTTTTGACCGCAGAGAGGAATAATGTCATTGCTGTGGTCACGAAGTGGAATCGTGTCATAATTTTGACCGCAGAGTGGAATCGTGTCATGATTTTGACCGCAGAGAGGAAACGTGTCATATTTTAGAGACCGCAGAGAGGAATCATGTCATTGCTGTGGTCACGAAGTGGAATCGTGTCATATTTTTGACCGCAGAGAGGAATAATGTCATTGCTGTGGTCACGAAGTGGAATCGTGTCATAATTTTGACCGCAGAGTGGAATCGTGTCATGATTTTGACCGCAGAGAGGAAACGTGTCATATTTTAGAGACCGCAGAGAGGAATCATGTCATTGCTGTGGTCACGAAGTGGAATCGTGTCATATTTTTGACCGCAGAGAGGAATTGTGTCATACTTAAAGACCGCAAAGAGGAATCGTGCCATACTTTTGACCATGAAGTGGAATCGTGTCATAATTTTGTCTGCAGAGTTTAATTACGTCATACGTTAGACCATAGGGTGAAATCGTGTCATATTTTTGACCGCAGAGTGAAATCGTGTCATATTTTTGACCGCAGAGTGGAATCGTGTCATGATTTTGACCGCAGATAGGAAACGTGTCATATTTTAGAGACCGCAGAGAGGAATCATGTCATTGCTGTGGTCACGAAGTGGAATCGTGTCATATTTTTGACCGCAGAGAGGAATTATGTCATACTTAAAGACCGCAAAGAGGAATCGTGCCATACTTTTGACCACGAAGTGGATTCGTGTCATAATTTTGTCTGCAGAGTTTAATTACGTCATACGTTAGGCCATAGGGTGGAATCGTGTCATATTTTTGACCGCAGAGTGGAATCATGCCATTGCTAAGGTCACGAAGTGGAATCGTGACATATTTTTGACCGTAAAGCGGAATCGTGTTACACTCCCCCTTTTCCCAGATGTTAAATTTAGGACTTTTGGTGAAACTTTCAGTTTACTTAAGACTTCACAAAAAAAAATTTGATCTACATGCATTTTTGTCGGAATTTAAATAAGTATAAATAAAATCGACAGTGTTTTTAATTTGCTGGCTTCCGGTGGAGGATTTTCGGCAAATATGTAAAAAAGAAACGTTTTAGCATCCGAGACTTCCTGTTATTCATTGTTAAGTCCCGTTCGTTGTCAATGGTTCTGCGATTCGATTTATCATAATGCAAACTTCGGAAGGGGCAAAAGAGCGTGTGTGCCGCATAATGTGTCCGCTATTTTTGCGTGACGTAGACGTAGACCGTCCGTTTTATATAAAAAAAAAATGTTTAGGTATAATCGGAGGTGGTTGTGGCTTTCCATCATGACACACGTCATCAACAGGAAGTAGGAAGTACGACCAGCTCCTTTGCGGTCGCATCAGAATGAATGAAATTAAATTGGAGGAGATTCGACAACAACAAAAAAAAATATATACCTATAGGTATCTAGCCGGAAAAATTGCCGTTAGCTGCGGGTGTCGAAGGAATAATATTGGGCAGATGGTAGGTGGGCGCATGGGCAGATGGTTCAGCGAAATAATTGCAGTATCTTTTTTGACTAATTAGTGTTTGGTTACCTATGTCATGACGAATACGTGTGCAACATTCGATAATTTATTGCTCCAATACTGAAACTTATTTATTGAGCATTGTTGCATTTCCTCAATATTATCTTCAAATCAAATGATGGTACAATTACTTAATGAGACCTGCATGGATGGGATGCACTTCTCTCTAACGTTTATCCTCTTCTTCCGATAATACCATAGAATAATAACCATAACAGCAAGCAGGCCGTGCTCTACAAACATCTCGGGGCCACGGTCAGTCGGCGACCCAGGAAAAGAAGAACCCATGAATTACAGCGAGTGCAACGTCTTTCTCTTTCGCACCCAAAGAAAAATGAATTATCCTAATTAATTGTCCCCTGTAAGTATTTCGATTGATACCATGATAATGATGATGATGATGATACATGGTCGTGACTACTAATCATACGATATATTACCCCGAGTTTGCGCGAACAACTGCCAACTGGGAAACAAACAGTAAAATATTATCCGAGCAACGAGAAGAGGGCAACGGAATGGCAAAGGTGCTCTTGACCTGGTAATAATAAGCCAAGTCTCTGTCGAAGGTCCTTCCACCTATTTATGTTGTATTATGGGCAGCTGCCGAATGAACTACAATAATAATCCGTTGGCACCAAAAATTTAAACGTGGCTCGCGACAATATTTTAGTAAAAGACTTTCTATAAAAGTTCATTGATTCGTGATTACGTCCGAAATAGAACAAACGCTCGGGAGGAGACCATAGGTATAGGTATCTATCGTATCATCATCTGAGGCCGTTCGATTGTTTTTATTTTATTTTTTGTTGTTACATTGGCATCCGCAATGAGTTAGTTCGGCCCCCCCGTAAAAGTCGAAAGCTAAAGCCGAGTAGTTGTACATAGTAGTGAGGTAAGTGACTTGCCATGACCTGGCAATGCGAATGTTCTGGAAGGGATCCCGAGTGTTGGTAGGTCACTGGCCCGCTAAAACCTCTCGAAATGAAGACGACGACGACGACGACGACGATCGACGCCGCGACGTCGACGATCAAAGAATGTTGCTTCGTTTTATTTTTGTTTCGACAAGCGGAGCAAGTTACCGGGACAGGAAATGAAAAATATGTACCTATATGGGTGTTGGTACGCAACGCCCGCCGTGTGCGTGTGTGTGTGTGTGTGCGTACTCGCTCATGGGCCGATTATAATCTAATACTTATGGGTACTCTTCGCAAAGGATTTTTGATCCTAAGAAGAATGGAAAAAACCGCGTGATTTTGTTTTCAGTACCAACCGAGATACACAGGGTGTTTTTAATTTTTTGACCATTTTCAAAATCGCCAATAACTTTTTTATTTCGCAGATTATTAAAATTCTATAAACGCATTCTTTAGGCACTTTTTTAAGAACAATCCAGTGGCGTACTCAGATTTTTTCTATCATCGTCAATTTAATCAGAAATATATAAAACTTAATTTTTTTTAAATGGAAACCATAGTTGGGTTTGGTCTTATAAAATTTCCCATCTTAAGCCCTTTTCAATGATATAAAGGTGTGGATACTTATTTTCAAAAATTATGGAAATATTAAATGTTTTTTCTTTACTTTTTAATTAGGTATCATAATTTAACATCATATCTCAACTATTTGCAAATACGATAAATAATAAATTATCAAGTAAAAAAATCGATATAAAACCAACGCTATAAGGCCCACTGGGGTGTAAATAAAAAACATTTAATATTTCCATAATGAAGTTTCATTAATTTCTGATAAAATTGACGATGATAGAAAAAATCTGAGTACGCCACTGGATTAGTATTAAAAAAGTGCCTTAAGAATGTGTTTACAGAATTTTAATATTCAGCGAAATAAAAAAGTTACGGCCGATTTTCAATACGGCCTAAAATTGAAAAAAAACCCAACCTAACCTAACCTAACCTAACCTAACCACAAATCTCATATCGATTTAAATATTGACATTTTGTTTTTTTTTTTTTATCTAATATAACCGTTGGTTGGGGGGCCTACTTTATGAATATTGACGTGGTGATTATTCATTCTTGGAAACGAGAGGTGGTAGGTACCTATATCTATCTGGTGCGGTGGTGGTTGACAATTCACTTCACATATCGATGACGATCGATAGTTGTTACCATATATGCTAATGAAATTGTTGTTACCACCACATCGCACACACAGTTTCGGTCAACGACCTTTGCCAATTATGGACACGTTGGTAATAATCGAAATGAAATCGAAGAAGCCCAACAACGGCAGACACCAACGACTTTAAACCAGTTTTGCATATTTTCGATGACGCTTCCGAAAAATATTAAATTCTTTTCTGTCTCTTAAATATTTAAATATTGACCAATGTTATTTCTTCCAACTAACACTAATTATTGTTAATAAAAATAGTATAAATATTTTACAAAGTTTTAGTGATGTATTAGCTGACGTTATTCACTTATTACTAAATAGTCGTTAGTTAAATGGTAGCAATAAAATAATAATAGACGTTTCCCTTAAGTGTCGTCACGCATTTACAAAATTATCGTAGTAAGTAATAACAAGAACCGCACAGCAAGCACATTAGGATGGTTACCAACCCCGTGGTCGACCTTCACTTCATCCCCGACCTTCTACGAATTATTGTCGTCTGTTATTAATGGCCATTAGTTTGGGTTCATTTGTGGCTTGGTTTTCGTCGGAAACGTGGGGGTTGGACTTGGACAACCTTCGGTTGCGCGCATTGTCCTGTTCGTTCCATGGTACCTACCTAACGTTTTAAACTGTGTCCAGTTTTGAGGGTCCGTAGGTGGCCACAGAACGCGGCGGTGCGATCGACGACAGGTGGAAAATACGCCGTGACCAAATAGAAACGGTCACGGATCACCCACATTTGTCACACGAAGTTTATGTTTGTGTAGGGGTCGACGAACTCGACGCATACACGTAACATATTTACGCAACACTACTTGGTCATCGATGAAAGAAATTTCCCGAAAAAAATTTACATAGGTACATAACGTACACATTAGGTGAATCATAGAATCAACAGATTTATTCCGATAATATTATCGGAACAAATATGACTAAAGATTTTTCTAAAATTATGTTTTTTTTTTTTTCGGGTTTTATTTTCGTTGCGGCATTGGACTTTGTTCAAAAATTTGTTTTGCAAAGTCATAATACAAAGTAACTGACCCGAACTTTATTATTATGGGGATCAGAAATAGGTAGGTACTTTTTTTTTGTGTAACGAAATGAAAAACAATTTTTAGTGCCTTTTAAATCGATATGTTGACCTTTTATTTATCGATTTCATAACTAACTGTGAGACAGAGACTTAAGTACATACAACAAAACGGTTTTATTTGTGCATATTTGTGGGCATACGCGTGTGCGTGTGTGTGTCGCCTCCGGAGGCTATTGACCACTAGAGACTAGAGTCATTATTTTTAGTCAGATTTATGACGCTTTTTCGGAAAAGGCAAATAACGCAGCACCCGAATTCCGTAACACGTCAACGAAAGACCTTCGACGTTAGATTTACGACACAGGGTGGTAATAATTACATAATAACTGTAACTGCCGGCCTGTTTACGTATTCTGTCATCCTTTTGTTCGGGATACGTCTTTATTTATTTATTTATTTATTGAACGGTAAGTAGATGTTGGACGTCTTCTTCGAAACTGGTCGTTTACAAAAATTTTGACCAGTTGCATAAATCTTCTCAAATGCATTTTTACAAGGTCGTCGTCTCTATTGTGTAAGAATTTACATAATATCTACCGTTTTCAGATATTGCATCCTTCAACCCGTTGACTGTACGTAGGTACCTTTCTTTGTATTATCTTTAATCTCATGACATGCAACCGAATGTTAGGGCTCAATGTCACCCGCCACCACCGAGAGCGAGCCAAGTAGAGTGTTATTAAGAGCCAACTCGGAAAATCAATAAATCAAACAAAACAGGTGCACGAAAGCCAAATCGACATTAAAAAGTTTCAAAGATATTTTAAGGAGCCTGTTTGTTTAAAGTACCTATGTAGTTATTTATCGTTCGTGTTACGTAAGGTTTTCGTCGGACCTTTCTAGAATATTAATTAGGTTTCGAGGAAACCAACCGACTTGCACAATACCTAACGATTTTTATATGATAGTTACATACACACATGCACGCCTAACGATGAGTTTTATGGATTGGTATTAGGTACGCACACACACACACGTTGCGTACGGTGTCCGTTACCTTCTTCCGACCTAATTCTGCAACGTGACTACGATTCGTGAATGCAGGTGTTCAGTTGTCATCGATGAATCATGAAATATTTAGGGTAATATTTAAAAAGTGATACCTAGGTGTGGAAGTATATCATAAATCAATTGATCGATACTTATTGACGTTTTTGATATAATTCCTACGAGTGACAATAGCTCGACGTATAGTGCGAAGACATCTTTTTCAATGCAGTATGGGTGTTGTTGACCTCCGTGGCGATGACCCTTTGAAAATTTAAAACGAATTTGTAATAACGACCTTTTGCTCGTTCATATCCTGTATCAGCCATGAATTTAGAATTAGACCGAAATAAGTATTCAGTATTTTTTTAGTCATTATATTTTCTTAACTCGTTCCCCTTATCACTTATTTAATTAACTTGACCTACCATGATGTTCATAGTGTTGTTTAGAACCACTTTAGAACAAGATAATACAAAATTACTTTTAACTTAGATATTATTTTCGTCAGCGTTTAATAATGCTTTTGTTATGTGTATCGGTAATTAAAATTTTTCCTTAATAATAATTATCGTTCAAATTTTAATTTCGTATACCAACAAGGTACCTATACGTAAGTGCAAATTATATTACGAAAAATCATTACATATTAGCTGTGCTAAAAATTAGAACACATAGCTACGGGACGTCTGATGTAGCATAGATATACCTACATAGACTATAGAGTATACTCAACATCTGATAACGAATCAGCAGGAAACATCAATATTAGAAATAGTGAGGAAGCCCTCTGAGGTGCCCCAGTGGCTTTATAATCTGAACCTGCGAAGATATAACCTAAAAATTTTAACACCTACCGATTTCATACATCAAACTTGTCTTATCTCCTGGTTTAATAACATACAATTTTATTTTCTGTAGGTACGTAACTATCGACATACTATGTATTATGTTGAGTGTAAATGTCGAGTTGGCTCACGTGTGCCGGTTAAATTTATTGATTGGTGGTTGGTGACACTAAGCCCAGGAGCCACTCGAGCCAACTCGACTATTACCCGTTAGCCAATTCGACCACCTAAAAGTCGAACTGGGAGCCAACTAGGCATATTTTATTAGGGGTGCTATTGATCGCTCGGGTATTCATTCATTCATTCACTCTCACGACCAGTCAGTCCGTTGGGCTAAAGTTTAATGATTGCCG
The DNA here is from genome assembly GCA_947389935.1 of Agrilus cyanescens. Lineage (NCBI taxonomy): Eukaryota > Metazoa > Arthropoda > Insecta > Coleoptera > Buprestidae > Agrilus > Agrilus cyanescens. The sequence goes on along the minus strand of OX376707.1, from coordinate 29,889,797 downwards.
TGGTATTGGAGGTGCGGGTGCAGCGACGTAAGTATGTGTGTAGGTACAACAACTGCGAAAAGTTCAACGGCTTACTCGACTTAAGGTCGTTCTGTTTCTTGCACGCATACTCTATATATCTATGGTCTACGACCCAAAAAGTTTCCGAAAAAAAATATACTTAATATATATAAAAATACACCTGTAGTACCGAGAAACAGACAAAAAGTATGTCTGGATTAAAGTATGTATAAAAAAACTTCGGGGTTTGTCCCTCGAACGAGATCGATTGAACAAAAGTACGTACGTTAAGTGTTAATGTTCAAATAGAAATACGTGGAGCAACAAACTCGATACGGGCGACGGCCGGGTAGTAATAAACGTAGCAGATTTGAGTGGTGATTGCCGCGGATACGCTACAAAGCCGCGCTAATATAACGGTGCACAAGTTCGACGATCGCATGGCCGTTCGCGCAACAGCCACCTCCAAGTGCATTTACCCCAACGAACCCAACGACTCAACTGCTACTAACATTGTTGCCAATTTTTAATTTTCTAACACATAGGTACATGTTAAAATTTGAAATCAGCAACTCGTCAATCGGTTTTTTCATTAGTTACCAACGCATTGTTGTACGGCATACCATAGATACAATCCACGTTGATTTTAAAATGACTAAGTACCTAGGTAGGTATCGTTTTTAACGATGAATGTTACAATTATCCGCGGTTTGTTATTGTTGTTCTTTTCGAAGTCACTCTTTTGTATCATTCGGTTTAGTTAAAAAGTTAAGCAGAGCGAGTTGAAAGTAAATTTACTATAAATATCTACAAACATTTTCATGTAACGTAAATTTTTTGAATCTGGAGGGTAAATTAGAAAATTAAAAAAAAAATGCAAAGTGTACCGTGTGACATATCGAATTAAAGGGCTTTTTGTGAGGATCTCAAATATATTTTTTTTATAATTCTAAAATAATTAGTTTTAAAGTTATTTAAAAAAATAGATGATGACTGACTACTACTACACCAACTACTGAGCCTAAAATTTTTAAAAAAAATATAGGAAATGGTTCTTTATTTATATCTATGTAATATTATTTGTTATTAAATTAGTCTAATGACCGATATTAGATAATTACAGATAAGCATACTTTCGTTTTATTGTTTGCCCATTTAATGTCACAAAACAGATAATAAGTAAACAGATTTAACCTTATTTCCTTTCCGCATTGCATTCTACAAAAATAACGCGGTTAACAATCTTTGTGTGTACCTATTAGATAAATATTCTTTTTTCGTTATATGCATCCACTCACTAGGTACCTGAGTGCAAATTAGACCTTAACGTTAGTAAGTAAACCCGTTCTGTGTACCAATTCGAAAAGGGATTAAATAGAATTGAGTGCAGTTTGTCGAAAATATTTGTTCGAAGATAATTTTTTTTTGTATAAAAAGTCGCACCGCCCGCCACCTCGATCTGGAGTAAAGCAATTAGCGAAAGGAGCTAGCTGGCTGGTATTTTGAGGTCGGCGACCCAAATGCAGGCCAGTGGCACTGTTCGGAGCAGCAGCTCACCGTCGACATCGTCACCATCACATCATCGTCGTAAGTCGTAAGTTACGCAAGAATTTCTACATTTGCATTCACATACGTGTACGGCGCTCTCACACACACACAAACACGTGTCGTCCGTCCATTTATGTACACGCATATGGTCACACAGACTCGCTACTCTATTTACTATAAGCGCTCGATGGTCATTGCACTCGGGACTCGGGTAGGTACTTCGAGGAACGCTGCGGTATTTTGCATTTTTTCTTTATTTTTTTTTTTATCAGTGGACTAAACGCGAAATGATAGAAAGGTTACCCAAAAAAATAAAATTTCAAATAATTTTTGGCGATTCAATTTTATATTATTATTATTTTTTTTTATAGTATGGATGATATCTGTATAAGAAAGATAGATAGAAATATATATAAGAGAGAGAAAAAGAACGATCCGCGACGGTCAATCACTGCCTTTACCTAGGTCGGTCGTTGTTATTGTTGTCGTTGTCGAGTTCTTCTGCACGAATACGGAACTGAAGGGTACGATCGAGTTGGCCGATACGACCCAACGACCGCGGTCACTGTTCTATTTCGCTATGTTTATTACCATAACAATACCACGTACATATATCATACATATACGAGGCAACGTCGAAAAGTAAACGTCTAACGTAGCGTAGAAATAAAAAAATAAGGTAAAACATCACCTAACTTTTAATGGCCGTATTCTTTTGTTTGCATTATCTATTATTTGTTTTAGAAAAAAAACACTTGAAACACCGTATAGTAGCCGTATTTTTTTGTATGCAATATCTAGCATTTGTTTTAGAAAGAAAAAAAAAAACACCTGAAACACCGTATAGTAACCGTATTTTGTTATTGTTGCAGGTGTACATACCCGAATACGGAGCATCGCAACCCTGAAGGTCGTACCAGCCAGTGCACCGTATTGCATGCAGAGAAGGTAAGAGATAGATACATTTTTTGTAGTTCACAGTAGAACTTCGATATTGGTTACGTGAAAGTCGAACATACTTATATGGGTCTAAATATAAACCTGGGTTCGTTAATTCTTCGTATTTTAAACTTTGGAAACTATAAAGTTTTTTAGAATTCCTAAATCTCATGTGGATAATTGATTTCTTACCTGAGAGAATTTGATGGGTGCTTAACTTAGTCTTTGGTACTTAAAAAAAAAAAAAAAAATATTTTAAATCATGCGCAGAATAAAAAATGAACCGAAAAAAATCTATTCAAAACAGTCGATCTTTTTTTGTTTTTATAGCGGCCTACAGAGATACCTACCACGCTGTTTTACGAGTAATAGTTCGCTTGGCAAAGCGAGTGCAATGAACTCGAATTCGTATTCTTATAGGTAGCTATTAGGTACCTTCGAATGAGTGTTGGTAGGTACACACAAGTACCTATTTATTATACCTACTACAGGTACGTGAACGTATTCTAATGTAAGTAAATTAAATGTGTATCCGTGTTAGGTAGTTACCTGCTACATACAGATACGTACCGTACCGGCAGCGCATATTCCGTACGTACTTACGTATCTAACTAACTAAATGCACACGCTTACGGTACGGTGCGTGCGATTTTGTAGTCCGTTTACGTTCGATTGCATAACAGTGAGTGCAAAACGGACCTCGATTAATAGTCAATTAAATTAAAAAAACATTTGCACAAGTAGGTACTTTATTGTCCTGGAAAAGTGGACGAAATTTTTCGAAAAAATAATTCCGGCTTCAGTCCACAACGATTAATTGAGGGGAATCGATGAATGAATAACACATACATTATAGTTAGTGGTGGAGATTTGGCTTCAAAATTGTGACGACGAAATTTTCAAAATGATTCCGAATACGTATTTTATTGAACCGGGATAGTACCGACATGCATATGCATAAAGTACCTAACTAAAATTCGATCGATCGGCAACGTGCGCGCTTAGATACTTATACATATGTATGTACGTATCTTCGTAGATACACTTGTTGTCACCGTACGGAGTTGTGCAAATGAGGTCAGTCACACTAGAGCTGCGAGTTTTGACCCGATTCGCGGTTATGGACCTCGCATGACCCGTTTATTAGCGACTGCCGTTCTCTCTATGAGAACCCCGGGCCCCCCTCTAGGTGACCGGCGAAACACGGGCATTGGTCCAAGCGCTCTCTCTCTCTCTCTTTTATCACATTATTTCCTATTAATAAACCCAAAGGTAATTAAATAATACCTTCGATACCAAAAAAAAAAAATTATACAGGGCAGACTAATTAAATTTACAATCTAAAATACTGTTAGATAATGCAACATTTTAGTTTAACCATAAAAATGTAATTAATGATGATAGATATTTTTATGTGGTCATATTTTTTATTTAAAATAGAACTTTCTCTTTAAACGAATAATGCACCATTTTTTTTTTTTTCTACGATTCGATGACCCTAATACAGATACTTTTGTTGAGTAATAAAAATACGTAACACATAAAATAACTATTTTATTGGAAACTAAACTTTCGACGAGAAAAGAAAGTGATACAGTAGATACACATAAGTAAGCGTGCAACTAAATAACTGGTTTTTCAACTGTTAAGTTTATTGCCTTTCTCGTTTTTATCGTATAAATTATTTGGTTAAATTAGTTCGATATTTAGGTAGTCGAATTGGCTAAGAGAGGGCTCGTCACCCGCCTCCGCCAAAAGCCAACTGTGTACGTCGATAAAAACAGGTGCACGAGGGCCAACTCGACAACTTAAATTTTCGTATTTGTATTTAAGTAAGTTGTTTTATTAATGTATTCATCTTTTCGTTCGTTGGTATTCACGCACTTCGAAATATTTTCTATTCCGTGCTAAAGAAGGAAAGTTCACAATAAGTCAAGTTCACTTTCACGCAATTCATTCAACTTTGTGCTCGAACGAGCTGCTTTTAGCGACATCTGACAGCCAGAGTCTGAACGCCGGCGTGAAAAAAGATAGCGTTTACTACCGCTAGATGCCGCCACAGCCACGTATTTAACGCTCGCAATCCTATTGCCTATAAATAAGTACCTCGTAACGCGATACTACTTTTCAGTGCCAAGGTCGACAAGCTATAAAGAATGATAAAAAAAAATACTTTTAAGGGGAAAATAAAATAAAATATATTTTTTTTTGCCAACATCGAATTTTACAAATGTTAATAATTATAGTTAAAAAAATATTTAATTGTATGTATTTAAATACTAAAAAATTATAAAAGAATTAAAATAAAACAAAAAGTGTTTTATTTTAATTCTTTTATATTTTAAAAATGTTTCGCCAATCAAGTAGCCTCAATAATTAAGTTAAAAAAAAAAGTAAGTTCTGACCTGGATGATCTTTGACGTTATTAAGCTCCATTGTTCTCTGATAAAAAAAAAAATATACCGGCAAACTTTGTTGTAATTTCAAGATCACAATCGCACCCCCTGCGTGTACATATACCGAGACGATACTGGTGGTGGGAATCCGGGGAAGCAACTCGGGTGTGCTTTTTGCTTCGGCGCAACAACAACACCACGCTCACCTGTGGATTTTCCGAACTGTGGAAAACTTTTTTTAACTAACGCACGTGCTATTTCCGAGAATTCGATTCGTAAACGGGGCGGTAGGGTAGTTAATACAACAAAAACACAACAATCGGGTGTTTTCCGACTTGGAGCGTAACTGACAATGTCAACTTTGTTTGACGATTTATCTGTTATATTTGGGGAATCTTCAAGGTTATTATTTTTTTTTTTATGTACGGTTTCAGTCCGTCACGCGTGATAAGGCCGTTATCTATCTCGTAGGGAGTAATGACCTACAAATACAGATTTAGAAGGCAAAGGCCAAGTTTTATTTTTTTCAGATAAACGAAAACATTCGTAGTGTGTCGCAAAAACTGTAAACAAAAACCGATTCTGAAAATAATAAAAAAAAAATATTAATAATAGATACTAATACAAAAAAAAAAAAAACGATAACAAACCACGAACATTTTAATCTTTCCTGATCTGTTTTAGGTATTTGTTACGTTATTTACTCAATTTTTTTTTTTTTGTAATAATAACACGTGTTGCAGAGGTGCCTAGCTAAATTTTTTAAATTTTACATAATGATTTTTCAAAAATTGATACCTAATCAAATAATTTGCACTTACAAAAAAATATTTTTTTTAATGTAAAATTCCTTCGCATTTTTTTTATGGACTTGAAGTATGACTCATACATATACCCGATCTCCTTTAAACGTTAGGGGTGAATTCCCCTTTAGTCATTACTTACTAGAATATCGACTGCATGGAAAATGGAGCATGTGAACCTGATTCATAACATAAATACTTTAATATTATTCAAATTACCATGAATCAGTCCGTTGGTTGTATTAAGAATAGACCTAATTAATATCTTAAGATCGATACGGGAACGTTCGAGTATTACGTAAGCAAAGTTAGAGGTAGTTTAATGTTTAATCGAGTGAAACATTCACACAATAAGTTCGAGAACGATCTAGAATGTTCCATAAAGTAACTTTGTAACTGAATCCGGTCCTGTTGTGTACGGCATTTAATTCCGACACTTATAAACATATGCAAGCAAGCAAAGCAAGAGACTTTCGGCCTCGGTTATCGACATTAAAATTAAATTGTCAGTAAGTAACTCGACTTGTTGTCGACTGTCGCCTTCCATTTAATCGAACAAAAGCGAACTTGTTACCAATCCCCCATATGGTCGCCTTTACGTTGGTATTACGTCTACCGGAGGCCTTCAAATTCAACCGTCCCACTTTCTTTCCTTTGGTCGATGACCGGCGACTACCTCAAACTATGTTCATGTGGATGGATGTACGTACACATGTGTACATTTATATTATGTACATAACGTAAGTGCATGCTCGTAATTATCATAATTCGTCATTAAATTGCCATTCACCTTCTTCGAACATTATGCCACTCGAAACTAACTTCACACGAGTTATTTTAGAATTATTACCAATAAACTACATTTTAGTATTTCTTCATTTAAGTACTTTATGTACTTACTATGTTGTCCTCACGCAGATAACTTTTACTTTCATTAATGGTAAAGCAGAAGTGAAGACTAATAAATAATATCCAACAATAGGTATTCTTGAGTCACAAATTCGGGGCGCCCTTGGAGTATTTTTTTTTTCATCGCGAGCTTTGAGCGCCGTGACCGAATCAAGAAATTCCGTAACGAAAAAACCTAACACCCCCCACCTCGACCGGCACAGCGGTGCGGCGTGTGCGTGCGACTAGACGTATGCGTGTAGACTGTACGAAGCTCGCACGGATCGAGACGAGCTGCTCCGAAATCGGACGAATACGTAAGCAGCTGTTTTTGAGAAAGTATATACGTTTATTGTTATATTAATATCAAAAACTATGCAATAGCTTTACCTCGGCAGTCCCCGAGTGGCACACGTATTATTTTTTTTCAGTAGGTTCCTCTTACAATCAAGTGAAAGTTAGGTGGCAAGTTTTGTTTTTATTTGATTGAAAATAAATTAATTAAAATAATTTGGTCCTCCTGAAGATGTCGTCCTGCATGACGACGAAACGTTGTGCCACAAAAGCCTAAAAACATTACCCATATTTGATAATAGTAATTCATAATTTTGAAGCACGTCATTTTATTAATTATGTAAGTGATTGTTAAATTTTGAACGGGTCGTGCCAGTGGATTAGTAAAAATTACAATAATACCGTGTTTATCTGTTGTACGTATTGGTTTTGGAATGTGTGGCATAGAGCGCGAGAGACTTGACCGCAATGTGGGTCTTCGAACCCGATGTATCTGGGCCGCACTCTCGTTTGATTACATCGTTACGCAAACTCCAGGGCCGTAATGGGCATTCCGATTCCGACTGCTCGATTCGAGAAAGTTACATATACATGTACCAATGCCCCCCCCCTCCCCCAAGTCTCCTTGTTGAGCCTTTGTGGCCGACGTCACGAACAAGTTTGATGGAAGAGAGTGAAAAATAATCTATTCCGACAAATACTTAACATTATTTATTATCTATTATTATGTTACGAGCACGGCTCTCTTTCGGTTTCGAAAATGTTAGAAGAATAAAAAATTGAAGTTAATAACGAGTAGAGAAACTGTATTAGAGGCAGAAACAGGAGTAAAAAGTAGTAGTTCGAAGCTTAGATGTGTGGATTTTTTTCTGTTTCATAGAAGTTACTCTGTTTATTACACAATTTCTTCTAAATATGTACAACTTTGGTAAAGTCAATCACCTTTATTGATTGAAAGTGGTTCAATAAGCCAAAACTGAAATTCGTACCTACTTATTATGTATTTTCTCAGAAAGGTAAAAAATTTGAAGCAAAAAACTAAATAATGGAATATTGATTGATCACGCAATTTCTACGAAAATAATATAAAATAACTAATAATAATATGGAGAAGCAACGATAAAAAATGGTCAAAAAGGAGGATACGATAAAATTTGGACAGTTATCAGTAATTTATTTATGAATATGTAGGAGGAGGGTTGTTCAGTTTTCGAGGCTGGATTTTGCCAAGTAAAATAGATAGAAAACTAAATTTAGATAATCCTAAAACACTTAAATCGAATTTTTATTTTAAGTAGTTTATTGACATGTTGAAGTGGACGATACCGAGTTGGCTCCCAAAGGTAATTAGTTCGACTGTTCGACATTTAGTTAGTCGAATTAGCACCCAGATACTGATCGAGTTTTTGTTATTCATCTTAAATCGATTTCTAACAATTTTAACAGATTCTACATTTGTCACTTAGTACTTAATAGAGTACCTACCTACCTAAGTATTTCTTTAGTAGAGATCGATAAATAAACTTCCAGTGAAACAAACCCAGTGTTTCCTGTTTCTCCAACATTTTAAATCTCATGACATGCAACCGAATAGTCACACGTTAAATTGTTAGAGCTCAATGTGCCAACTGGAGTGTCATTAGAAGCCAACTCGGCACATCAATAAATCAATAAATTTAACTCGTAAGTTTTAGGATACATATTTTCATTAGTCATATTTCATCATCTCCATGACAAAGCCTCGCGAGACGGGTAACTTCGGTGACTAATGTAAATAACAATAAATTATTGTTTCATTAAAAATTCAGCCTCAGCAATTTTTTTTTTAAGTGTTGGTATGTTTAAACATATCATAGGTACCTACATAGATAGCTATGATTAGGTTTAATTTAATACCTACCCATCAGCCTACTGCTACAACAAACAAATTACGTCAGATTTGAACGTTGCACAATGGAGTGGTAGCTGCAGCTGCAGCAGCAGTCAGTCGGTAACTTCGAGACTTACTGAACTGAGTTTGACCCAGTTTATGTAACCTCGCAAGAACACAGGTTAACAACCTGGGAACCTTAAAACGCCCCGGCACTGTTACTATTTTACAACCGTGTACCTACGTATTAAAATGGATAAATACCTGCCTGACTGATACTGCACTGCTAGAACTAGAACCCATTTATAAAGAAACAAATAGAGCGAAAATATGACAGGCACATAAAGCCCCGCGACATATTTTTTTTATGTACCTATGTTTGTAGTTAAAACAATTACTGAACGTATTATAGGTATATACAGTGTGGTCATTTTTTTTTTTTTAATTAACTGAACAACGAAAATTTTATTGTTGAGAATTAAAAGTTATAGGTATCTAAATACCAAAACATTTAGACAAGAAAAAAAAATTGTTTCAGGAAAATTACTTGATATTATGTGTTACTGATTTTATAAATGTTGGAAAAATAAATTTTCCCAAAAAGGACGATGGAAGAATACGAAATGAAAAAATCTATTCGTGACAAAATATTATTTCACGAGAAGAAGAAAAAATACCATTTATTTTTACGAGTCCCTCCCGGCAATTTGGAAACATCGAGCTCATAAAATGTCCTTGGAAAACACCCCTTCTTCATTAAATTCCAGGGTTAACAGCCGGTTATTCTAGGGTAGAATTCGCGTAGGATTTCCAAGGTTAACGTTCTCTCGCCCGTTCCTGCAGGACCTTTAATTATATTCCTTTTGATCTACGCACGTGTATCAGTTTTTATCAGAAAGTAATAAAAGAATTCAGTAAAAGTTTTGTACTCGGTATTTCGTGGAATGTGGTGGCTCAGTTGAATGTTTCCGACAAGGCACTTAATTAATTAATTAATTAATATGTAATTTTGAAAAAACAAATTACAAAATACTCTTAAAAAATACCCGTTCACCAACATTATTTCTTGTGTTTCTGTACTTATATGTATAAAATGCAATCATACACACATACACACATGCATACACCTGACCTCCACGAACGATTGGGTGCGAGTTTCATGAATAATATAATAACATTACCACACATAGTTTGTACATTATGGTTAACGATTAATTTTTCATCAAGGAAACACATTTCACAATGCTTTTGTGAATGTCTAGGAGTTATTAGTTGAGTTACTGTACAGGGTGGTTCTTATTTAAAAATTATACATACGTACGTACAAAAAATTATTGCCTATGCTAAAAATTTAAATAAGCTTTAAAAAGAAACGTTCGAGGTTGGATGACACACGACATTTAGTTAGTCGAGTTGGCTCCAGTCTCAGTATTATTGTGAGCCAACTCGACATAAGCATCAATAAAAGTAATCGATACGCACGAGAGCCAACTCGACATTTTCATTCAGTGGTTCAAATTTAATTCTCTAACATTTCTTGAATAAGATTTAACCAAGAATGTACATATGTGCTTTGATAATACAGAAAATTATCTTTTCAGGTTGTTTTCGACAGATAGATACGAATATCTTTCTGTACGTACAAGTTAATAAATACTTTAAACAAGTACGCATGTATCTGTTCAATTTAACCTACTCAAAGTTTAATGACACATTGTGTTATGTGTCATACACAAATACGAAGACACAAACACTTACGTCATTTTATACGTGTTTGTGTATGTGTGCGTATTACAAGAAAGTTTTCGAAGCTTTTACCAATTACATTGTGAGGAGGCAACGAATGTAACTGTTCCATTTTTTTTTTAATACTTTCTCTTTCCATCTTGCAACATGACGAGTCAACAACGTGTATTTGTAACATAATAAATTTAAAAAAAGATTTTTAGACTCAGTAGTTTCGGAGATAAAGGGGGGTAATTGTCAATTTTTATCTATTTTTTTAAATTACTTTAAAACGAATTATTTTAAAATTTTAAAAAATATATATTTGAGACCCTCACATTAAGACCTTTCATTTGATATGTCACATGGTATAGTTTCCAAAAACTTTTTTTAACCAATTGTAATGACTTAAATTTTGAGTGAGTGAATCAACGGATGTAAACTACGACTATATAATGTATTTAGTCATTATCGAATAATTGAAATTGTTACGTGAAGTAAATAATACGATACAGGGGGGTAATGGTCAATTTTCATCTATTTTTTTAAATTACTTTAAAACAAGTAATTTTAAAATTATAAAAAATATATATTCGAGACCCTCACATTAAGACCTTTCATTTGATATGTCACATGGTATAGTTTCCAAAAACTTTTTTTTAAACAATTGTAATGACTTAAATTTTGAGTGAGTGAATCAACGGATGTAAACTACGACTATATAATGTATTTAGTCATTATCGAATAATTGAAATTGTTACGTGAAGTAAATAATACGATACAGGGGGGCAATGGTCAATTTTCATCTATTTTTTTAAATTACTTTAAAACAAGTAATTTTAAAATTATAAAAAATATATATTTGAGACCCTCACATTAAGACCTTTCATTTGATATGTCACATGGTATAGTTTCCAAAAACTTTTTTTTAAACAATTGTAATGACTTAAATTTTGAGTGAGTGAATCAACGGATGTAGACTACGACTATATAATGTATTTAGTCATTATCGAATAATTGAAATTGTTACGTGAAGTAAATAATACGATACAGGGGGGTAATGGTCAATTTTCATCTATTTTTTTAAATTACTTTAAAACAAGTAATTTTAAAATTATAAAAAATATATATTCGAGACCCTCACATTAAGACCTTTCATTTGATATGTCACATGGTATAGTTTCCAAAAACTTTTTTTTAAACAATTGTAATGACTTAAATTTTGAGTGAGTGAATCAACGGATGTAAACTACGACTATATAATGTATTTAGTCATTATCGAATAATTGAAATTGTTACGTGAAGTAAATAATACGATACAGGGGGGTAATGGTCAATTTTCATCTATTTTTTTAAATTACTTTAAAACAAGTAATTTTAAAATTATAAAAAATATATATTCGAGACCCTCACATTAAGACCTTTCATTTGATATGTCACATGGTATAGTTTCCAAAAACTTTTTTTTAAACAATTGTAATGACTTAAATTTTGAGTGAGTGAATCAACGGATGTAAACTACGACTATATAATGTATTTAGTCATTATCGAATAATTGAAATTGTTACGTGAAGTAAATAATACGATACAGGGGGGTAATGGTCAATTTTCATCTATTTTTTTAAATTACTTTAAAACAAGTAATTTTAAAATTATAAAAAATATATATTCGAGACCCTCACATTAAGACCTTTCATTTGATATGTCACATGGTATAGTTTCCAAAAACTTTTTTTTAAACAATTGTAATGACTTAAATTTTGAGTGAGTGAATCAACGGATGTAAACTACGACTATATAATGTATTTAGTCATTATCGAATAATTGAAATTGTTACGTGAAGTAAATAATACGATACAGGGGGGTAATGGTCAATTTTCATCTATTTTTTTAAATTACTTTAAAACAAGTAATTTTAAAATTATAAAAAATATATATTCGAGACCCTCACATTAAGACCTTTCATTTGATATGTCACATGGTATAGTTTCCTAAAACTTTTTTTTAAACAATTGTAATGACTTAAATTTTGAGTGAGTGAATCAACGGATGTAAACTACGACTATATAATGTATTTAGTCATTATCGAATAATTGAAATTGTTACGTGAAGTAAATAATACGATACAGGGGGGCAATGGTCAATTTTCATCTATTTTTTTAAATTACTTTAAAACAAGTAATTTTAAAATTATAAAAAATATATATTTGAGACCCTCACATTAAGACCTTTCATTTGATATGTCACATGGTATAGTTTCCAAAAACTTTTTTTTAAACAATTGTAATGACTTAAATTTTGAGTGAGTGAATCAACGGATGTAGACTACGACTATATAATGTATTTAGTCATTATCGAATAATTGAAATTGTTACGTGAAGTAAATAATACGATACAGGGGGGTAATGGTCAATTTTCATCTATTTTTTTAAATTACTTTAAAACAAGTAATTTTAAAATTATAAAAAATATATATTCGAGACCCTCACATTAAGACCTTTCATTTGATATGTCACATGGTATAGTTTCCAAAAACTTTTTTTTAAACAATTGTAATGACTTAAATTTTGAGTGAGTGAATCAACGGATGTAGACTACGACTATATAATGTATTTAGTCATTATCGAATAATTGAAATTGTTACGTGAAGTAAATATGTAATACGATACAGGGAGGTAATGGTCAATTTTCATCTATTTTTTTAAAATTACTTTAAAACGAATTATTTTAAAATTTTAAAAAATATATATTTGAGACCCTCACATCAAGCCCTTTCATTTGATATGTCACATGGTATAGTTTCCAAAAACTTTTTTTTTTTTAATTCAATTTGTGATGACTTAAATTTTGAGCGAGTGAACCAACGGCTGTTTTTAGTCATTATCGAACAATTGAAATTACTACGAGAAATTCAAAAATAAGCACATTTACTTCATAGTAAATAAAATTTATGTATAAAGCATTATGTACCAACAGATATTTTGCAATAAGATCAAACACTGTCCGATTGCCTAACGAGGAAGATTTTTAGTAGTTATTTAGTAGGCCGTTCGTATATACGGAGCGAAAGTAAATTGCGTGAGAGTTTTATGAGAAAGTAGTTCTTCTGGCCAGTCACCTCAAGTTTCATTCTTTACATTACATTACAACCGTCTCTTTATTCTTTTTTCGGCCATTAGAACTACTTAAATACCAGAGCCACTTTTACTCTCCGTATTTTTATGACGCTGCACCATCGCTCTCGTATTCGTATCTCGTCGATTTCATCGTCCCAGAAACTTATTACAACACATGGTAAAAGTTGAGATTTTTCGTGGAAGAGACGAAGTGAGTAAATGACAATAAATTGAGACACTCAGGTACATCTTGTTTGAGCAGAAAAGAACCCGTGAAAACATACAAATTAAGGCCACTTTATAGAGAAAATTTCCGGAAATATCTGCAAGACAATTTTAACTTGACTTGTAGCAATTCGTATCGAACGAACCTCGTAAGTACTCGAGCTTCTGTAAGTTGTATCGGGAGCCAAGATAAACAAAACAGTCACGGATCGTCAGTCAAGAAGACGGATTTAGAAGCGTTGATGGTCGGTCGGGTCAGGGAGGACGTAATAAGAATAGGGTTGGCGTTGGGCCGTTAAAAGGGGTGGCGGTAGGTGACGGGCGTTCACCTTGAAGCGACGAAGTGGATCAAAAGCGCCCTAGTCTCGTCCCGGGTGCCGCCGTATCGTATCGTATCGTATCGTGTTCGGTTTGGGATAGGAATCCAGGTCAGAAGTGGACTCGTGCAGAGACTAGTTCGTTGGCCGCTCGCGTCGGGGTCATTGGATATTGTAGCCTCCCAGAAAACAACCTTCCTACTTATATATAATACTAGTATGTAGTTAGTAGTCGCAAATGTTTCGTATCGAGGTCGCACCGAGGCTCGAGCTCGAACGTTGCCTTATCGTTTTTGAGGTCGTCCAGCATTATACCATTCAATGTAATTGTAATAATAATAATCATAATGATCGTAGTTGTAATACTGTAAAATCTCAGCCTCCAACAAAAATAAATTACTCCCTATATATGCGCAGGAAGGGGGTTCCAGTACGGGCTCCCCCCCTTATCGCGCTTTGGGATCAGAAAATCCTAAATATACATAATCGTATTATTTATCTGTGATAAAATCTTCGAGCTCCTAATTTTCTTCAATGTGTATGTTTACCAACGCGATAATGACAGCCCTTTTCTATCTAGTTGAAATTTTTGACCAATTTTTCGATCTTTACCTAACATAAAAACAAAGTTATGTGGTAATTTAATTGTTGAGGTACTACCTAGGTAGGTAGGTACGTACTTGACATAAAACTTCAACTTGTAAACATTTACAAAATCTTGTAGGTAGGAATGGGTCACAGAGTTTCGAAAGGTTTACAATTAGATAAACATATGTATGTATGTATGTAGTTAACCTTGGAACATGAGTCATTTCGAAAAAATAAATTTATTTACTGATCGAAAATGATTCTTTTTCGATATGGTAAAATGAACGGTGCCGAGTTGGCTCACAAAGATGATTAATAAATAAACCCAGTGTTTTCTGATACTCTGATACTTTTCTTTGCATGCAACCGAATAAAACGTTAAATGCATCTTAGGGCTCACGATCACTCGCCACCGCTTGGAGCCAACAGGGTTATGGGTATCATTGTGAGCCAACTCGACATTTTTATTATTATTTAACCTATCGGATTGGTAAAGTTGATGCACAGAAGCATGAAGAAGTACAGTTGGCTTATGTATTTTATGTAGGTGACACGACAAACTGAGAGTTGGTTGTAATGAAAGAAACTTGACGACTCTTTTCACTTTCAAATAAGCGAAGTGCTAGAGGCACGTTTAATTTAATTTTTCGATTTGGCGATTTAATAGGTAGGTACCCTAGATCGACCAATTGAAAAAAGTTCATGCGGATCTCTGTATATAGATAGGTACATTATACATATATACGTCAACAGTATACAGCTGAGATACACTTCATAATTTATTACGAAAAAAAAAAAAAAAAACCCGTTCGGAACGTTTATATAACACAGCGTCTCACGCAATAATCGTTCAGTTAGGAAACCTGAAGGACACATAACCTATTTATGAACGCCGTTCAATGAACTTTCGTGGAGGTTACTACTAATAAACGGGCGGTGGGGGTTGCGCGTTTGGTTTATCCTACAACATCCAGCGCAGAGGCATGTAACGTTTCGTTTCGAATTCAGCTTCCATTTAATTTCATCTTGCCCTAGATTCGTTATTTATGTGTGTATGTATGTATAGTCACCGCGATTTAAAGGTGAACGAACTAGCCTCTCGACGAGGTGCGAGACGACCTCGTTTTTATTACAATATTACTTTCGTACGCGGCGCGTTAAAACAGCCGCGTACCCGCCGCGAGGTTAGCTGCTCCGACACGGATTCTAAACCCACCACCACCACCACCACCACCACCACCACCTCCACCGACGACGTGTAAAAGTGAGCGAAAAAGGACGAGAGATGACGGGGGGGCCACTTTCGACAACGAGCGAGATGGAGAATGGCACAGGCATCGAAGGCCGAGTGCAATGAACTAGCCTCGCGCCAGTCTCCGTGCCCCAGTTATTTACGACCAGTATCGAAAACCTGAACGCAAATGCAATAAGGGTTTATTATACCATAAAGTACAACACGACCCTATCGCGTGACATATAATGTTGTAGTACCTATATATTTAGGTTTAAGTTCCTATAAATAGCAAGGCAGGAAGGGTGTTGTTTATTCGCGTACACTTATTGACCTTTTGTTTAAATTCTGGTACGAGTATTTAGATCAGCTAAATGTTTTAGGTCGATTAAATTTTGAGACAGCAATAAATATTCACCTGCCAAAACCCTCCCCAAAAGATGTTCGCTATCCTGAATGGCGTTTTCGGTGTGAAGTATGGGTTCCGGGCTGACCTCGACGTCGTCCAGGTGTCCAGTTGCACACGCAGTTTCTTTATAATCGTTGACTGTCATTGTAGACAAGACTATTTTTATTTAATATAAAACTTTCCTACGTTACACTACTGGCGCGAAACAATAATATCGTTGTCGAAGAACAAATCAATCGCACGTAAGATCACCGCCGTAATAAACAACATTAATGGTTTGGGGTACGAACGCTACGAGCCGCATTCATAGCACTGAGCCGCGGCTGAGGTAGCGAGAGTGGTTCGTTCGTTCGTTCGATGACGGCCGCCCGTCGTACATAGTTGACCCACTAACTTAGTTCCCGTCGCGGCGGTCAGCGCACTCGGAGCACGAGCAGCGGCGCACGGGAGGCGCAGGCAGACGACATCGTACGTACGACGACGCGCCGCAGGAGAAAGGAGAAACGAACGAGCGCCACTTTCGCTTTCAGAATTTCTTTCTTTATTTTAAACAGGTTTCGGATCGGTTGGTACGCTGACGCAATCAATCGTCGCACACTTTCACCTGAATGCTGCTGTTGTTGTTGTTTGTTGTTAGCGTTGTTGATGTGCTGCAACCGGAGAGCCAGGTCTTTCTCCGCGCTGGGCGGTTTACGGAGAAAGTGGTCGTCAGGAAGTAAACGTTCAGAATAATTGGTGCGCAAAGTAGCGTTTTTTCGATTATTTATTTGTTAGTCGGTGCGCACGCGAAAGTCGATGATTATTGTTTATAAACAAAAGCAGGTAGTTCGTTGCACTTGAACCACTGTCTACTTTTTCTTTTGTTATTAATATTTAAACAAAAACAAATGCACAAACGAAAACGTAACGAATTTTGTTTTTTTTTTTTTCGGCAATTATTAATGGCATCGGTCATTCATTTTACAAGACAAAACGAAAACACGAAAAAGGTGGATTGCATCGTGCAAGGGCGGGCGTTTGTATGTATAAGCGTTAAAATAAATGGTGTGACCTGAAAATTCTCAGCTTGTTTTTGAAATATGCACATATGTATATCTCGCGAGCGATTGTTTTTGCAACAGAACAGACCTAATTTTCGCACACTACAATCAACAACGTTATTCTTGGGCAATCGACTGTTACTTAATTATTGAAGAACGAAATTATTACGAACAGCTTCGATTCTGACAGTTTTCGTTCTCGTGGCGCCGCGGAAATAGGTACCTAACTATTTTTTTTTTCAAATATAAAACACATCAGAGTGGTGCCATAAAAATGCAAAGTTCTAATTTTTGTCGTACCTAACATTGAATCGACCTCATACATGTCGCCAAAACTAAATACATAATGAGAAAGGCCGCATTGTTACATTTGACACACTGAACCATTGCACCTTCAAGAGAATACGGAAACCTTCGCTTGAAGGCTTTTTTGAAAAAGTAGGACGCATACAACAAAAAATAGATTCGAAACTTTCCTATTGGACGGCCAATTACCATCAAAAGTATCGACGGCAGTTAGAATGTTCATTAATTAACAGCAAAGTAGCTACCTTATCTACATTCTTATTCCAAAATAGATTTATTGCTTAATCGTAGTATTTATTAAAGCATCTAATTCGCTTCATTATTGATTTATGATCGCAAGAGGGGATTGCGTACACTCAAGTAGTTGCGCAGAGTCACCGTCTACTTTACGCGAACCCTATTATTGGTTTTTTTTCGTGCAGGGTTATCGTACAAGTATTTTATACCCGCCTTATTATTGATTTATGATCGTAAGTGGGGATTGCGTACACTCAAGTAGTTGCGCAGAGTCACCGTCTACTTTACGCGAGCCTTATTATTGGTTCTCTTTCTTAAGTGGGGATCGCGTACACTCATGCAGTCGCGCAGAGTCATCGTACAGGTATTTTATGCCCGCCTCATTATTGATTTATAATATTAAGCGGGGATTGCGTACACTCAAGCAGTTGCTCAGAGTCACCATCTGTTCCCTACCCCTCCTTATGATTGATTTGTTCTCTTGGGTGGGGGGGATTACGTACACTCATTCGGTTGCGTTGAGTCATCGTCTATTTTATGCTCACTTTTTTATTGTTACAATAATGAGAGTGGTAAAAAATAACCAGGTTTTAAAATTGCTTTCTTGGAGAGGCTGTGTTAGTTACCTAAGTACATACATTAATTAGTAATAAATTTATTAAAAAAAAAATTTAATTAAAACTTTTATGCCACTTGAATCCTTCATATGTATGTTATTGAGTACTGTCTTTATTTCGGAACTGACCTTACTTAAAAAAATGTACTTAATGGGAAGTAATGTAGAACGACGACGATATGTCGGAAGTGTTTGTGATGATAAGAAAGTCAATATATATAGGGTGGTTGAGCGCGTTTTTGAAAGTAAAGTGTCGAAAGTGGGACGCCCTGTAGATTATGAAACAGTCTGTGCATTGGCCGGCCTACGAGTGAAAATTTCGACACATTTCGTATTCTAATTTTGTTAGAAGTTTTAGTTAGTTGCTGCGATTTGCGTCATAAAGATAGATCAATTTCGTTTGCTGTCCTACTCGCAGGTTGTTCACCCGCATTTATCACGAGTAAATAAGAAAGAGGAAAGTGTATCTATCTATTATAATAAAGCTCTGTATGTGACACCATCTTAAATATATATGAATGTACAATCGACCTAAACGAAAATGAATCATTCAATTGAGCTTCTGGTGCCATTTAAAAATCATAGGTGGCAGCGCACGTGTGTTGGTTGTCAACTAATACGAATCTTTACTAATCCGGATTTTACGTTTTATACTTACGCATTTCTCGCTGTATTTTTCTAAAAATGTTCGGCACTTTTTCGTGTTCGATGCTTTTTGTTATAAAGGCTCCAATAAAATCCGGATTTTTCAATAATTTATTTAATCCGGATCTGTGCGATGCGTTATTACTTATTGTTAGTATAATTGTAGTTATCACATTGAGATACATAATAACATGTCGAACGATGCACTCTATTTTTTTTGCTCTGATTTCCCGTCCTGTCGGAAATCTTCACACTTGTGACCGAGATAATGAAAAATACTATCTAGCAACTATTTTTTTCTCTCGCTTTAAGTGGCAACGACTTTTCAGTAAATATAAACAGATATAAGTATTAGGTTCAAGAAAATATCTTTTGTAATTTTTTTTAATAATCCCGTCATACTAAGAATCACGAAATACGTCAGTTATAGTGAAATTTCCGTAGACCTGGCAACCCTGTCTATGTACCTATAGTTTTGGTCGAAAATTTATTTGAAAACTCCGTCCCTCGTCGAAAACTGATAAAGTTTAATTATTTTTATTATTAAATATTATTAGGCGTTGAGGTGGGTCGATGACCGCGCACCAATTGACCTTATAAATTGAGGTCATAGCATTTTTCAATAAAAATAGCGTACTGTTCAACAACAAAACGCTGACACATATTCAGCGCAGTGAACTGCCGTGCTGCCGCACTCGATTTTTATACCAAGAAGGATACTTAGCACACATATGCTACCTACAGGGTGTCCTGAATTGAAACTGAAAATAAAAAGTACCTAGGTACCTAGGTACATATTTCCATTTCTCTTACTGAGGTGAGGATGATTACATGATGCGTGAATCATCACACATAAATTTAAAAAGAGATTTAAAAAAAAGTCGAGCGATGATGTTGGGGTATTTCGTTCGACGTTTAGGTGCTCGAATTGGCACCCGGGTACTGGTCGACTTGGCTCAATGTCACCCGCCGCAGCTGAGAGCCACCTGGGGTGTCATATTAGGAGCCAACTCGACGGATCAATAAATAGGTACACGTGAGCCAACTGGCCATTTTCGTACGTAGGTATTTGGCCTAAAATAGTCGTTGATAGAGAGGTCTCAAAAGTAAATTACGTATTTGTCTATCAATTTTGAACCTTCGCAGTAAACAGTGTTAACACCGTGTGTCAAAACTTAATAATACCTAATAATGGACATAATAACTAAAGTAGTTTGATGTGCAGCGGCTCCGTTTTATGTCTTCATTGAACATTATTATCCTTGAAATTCAATTTCCTTCAGCGCACTAGAGCAAATCAAAGCACATTATTTGTTTTAGTATGCAAATTGTGCTTAATACCTTCGTACTTAACTAAATAAAATTTTCCTCTACAGTTGAAAGCCTCAGGGACTTATTTTTTTCTTTTACTTTATCATCTTTTGTTTTTTTATTGCAAGTTGACTCAGAAATTATGGGACAATTGTACCTACTCAATTTGCTGCGTGCAATTGTCCCATAGCCATTTTTTAAATTAAATGTAAAATTCTACTCAATTACAATTTAAAAAAATGATATTGTAATTACTGTTGTTATTGAAAGTAAAAGTACCTATTCAAAGTAAAATTGATTTAGAAAGTGAATTTTTGTCCGGTCAGCTTTCACCCTGTCCAACAAAGTCGAAAATCTTATTCAGATCAGTTCGACACGCGCGAATGTGATAAATAACCAAATCGAAGTGGGTTACAAGAAAGTGAAATTGAAATTTCTCTTTATATTCAAAACAATTTTCTCTTTCTTTCGCTATAAAAAATGAAAGTGTTCTGAAATGTGCATACACACACACAGAGATTAATACACGTACGCGTTTATTTGTGACTTACCATTTCTAAAGTCGAACGAACGGGTACCGAAGTTTTGTCATGACAGAGTTGGGCCTAAAAAACGGTGTCGACGACCTGTCGAACGTTCTTGTTTCTAATTCGACACAATTTCTTATTTTTCACTGTCGCTTTTACTCCACTATACGCGGGCTAATCAATCAATAAGAATTATGGTAGTTGATTTATACAATATTATTTATATATATACTATTTTGAGAGACCATGGACTTTTTATAGTGTTCCCTAAAATGTATAAGTAGACAACTATTTCCTGTATTTTTTTAAAATTTTTAGAAACAGTAGTTTCGGTGATAAAAGAACGGGAATAGTCAAATTTCATCTATTTTCTTAAATAACTTTAACAGTATTTATGTTAAAAATATAAAAAAAAATATATTTGACATCCCCACATTACGCCCTTTCGTTTGATATGTCACACGATGCAGTTTTGAACAACTTTATGCCCCCCAAAAAAGTGACCCCTACATTGTAGTGAAAGGTTCTTTAGGCGCGTTATGGGATTTTTATTAGGGAATAAATTTGTAGATTCGCGTTACCAAGACCAGCCAGTTGTAATCAACAGACCGAGACCGCTCCAGAACTAGACGAATACATTGCAATCTATAGGGTAATTACGAATTAAAATAAACAATAGATGAAGTTACAATGAGGTAATTTAAAAATTCAAACAAACCATTGTAATTTTATAGTTTTATGTTTTCACTCGATTATTGTCAAACGATTTTTGGATGCGCCCTCGTATCTGGCCGATTGGCTCATTTCACATGAAGTCATATACCGCCGTCCTTGTCTATGTGATGTAGAGACTCCATCGGCCTACTTTGCGTTCGCGAGTTCAATTAACTCTATGTAGGTCTGAAACGAACTGCTGACGTGTACTAAGTATATTCACTTTCCCATGGACAAGCCTTCTTTGGCATTTCTTAACGAAATCGATTTGACGAAATCGAAAATTTTGTTCATGAAATAATCGCTAGGATTAAAATCTCTTTTCTACATACCTACCTACTTACAGATACATATCTATATCTGAAAAAAGTCATGTTAATTAAGAGCTAAGCTTCGGAGACATAATTAGAGGCATAGTCTGTACTAAAGAGGGGCAGATGAGGGCCTAAATTAGGCTACAATTAAAATATTTTTCAATTTTCTGTGAAAAGTGTTGTTAAAATCGTCTGCAGGAGTACAAAAAAAAATTGTTAAAAGAAATAATCAATTTCCTGTAGACACACTTTCGAATTTATATTTAGCATTTGTTGACTTTAACCGAGAAGCTTTTTTTAATTTCTTTTTTGAAGAAAAATGATAGATAGTTGAATGACAACTAATTAGTGAAAACAGTACTTTTAGAACCGGTATCTATTTTTTTAAAAATAGAAATTATTTTCAAAACTCTATTGACGACAACAACAAAACACATATCAAATGATGAAAGACTGAAACGTGTAGTTTCTCCTAATTTGTATAATAAAATATTTACAACCCTTTTGAAACGAAATCGATAACTTTACCCTCTTTTCTTTCAACTACGGATATAGAGAAAGTATTTAAGCAATGAGGAAAAGAATAATGAATTTCTAGTGAAATTAAAAGGCTTCTTGCACGCAATAGGAAATTAATGTTATTAAAAAAAATGTTTTTCTGCAAAAAAAACTATTTCCTATATATATTTTTTTAAATTTTAGGCTCAGTAGTTTTGGAGATAATGAAGTGTGAGGTTATGGTAGGTTAATTTTCTTTAATAACTTCTAAAAGATTTATTATAAAATATTTAAAAAAATATATTTGAAACCGTCACAACAACCCCTTTCATTTGATATGTCACATGGTATAGTTTCCAAAACTTCCATCACCCATAGGCGAAGTTAGGGGTGTAGCAGGAGAATGCTTCAGCAATTGTATATAGTATTTATAATACGAATTATTTAGGAGGCATAGTGGCCGGACGGTTAGCGCTACAGATTGGCGACCAGTAGGTTGTGAGTTCAAATCCCGGTAGGGGTTAAACTCTTTATTTAAAGAAGTTTAGATAAGATACGTGATTTGTGCGAAGAAATATTAGAGTATGTGTGAGAGTAGTCGAAGAAAAAATAAGGGAAAATGAAGGTAGATCTTAAGAGAAAGTAAGATTGTTAAATAAGTTGTAAAGCAAGTGGCAAAAATGTAAATACTCTGTAGTGGTCAGAGGGGTGGTTCGTTATACTTCAAAAGGAAGTAACCAAAATGCAAGAAAGTACCATGGTGGAACAGGACAAACAAAACAAAAAAATAAAACTATCCAAAATAATGTGAAAAATAAATCGTATTTATTAAAAAAGTTAAATCAAGTAAATGTTACGATGAAAAAAATAAATTAAATTGCCATGTTCACTAGGACTCCCAGGGAAAAGAACATGACAAAGAAAAACCCCGATCTCAGTCCTTAAAAGTCAAAATTGTGAGATGTAAACAAATAAAAAAAAACAAACATAATATAAGATAGAGAAAGCCGCCTATCGGAATGAAAGTAACATTATAACGTCCCACTATCATTCCGCGCCCCTAATCCCATTCGTTCCTTTTACACAAAACAAACACAAGTGAAGAAAAATTTATGTTAGTTAACTGGACGCCGCCAGTAGGTACACATGACCCTGGGCTACGGGATTCACGGCTAGAGTTGAAATTTAGGGTACGATCTGGGCCTCACTTTAAATATTCTAATTCAAATCAGTAATTCGAAATGGACACATAAATAAACAGTTTCGTGAATACTCCTCAGATCTGTTACCCTACACGGGAGAAAAATGTTAGTCAAATTCAACAAGTCAGATCGTTCCGTACGTTATAATGAAACATAAACCGAAGGCGGATTTCAACGCGACAAAAAAACAACACACAGTATAGATTTAAAAATTACGGACGTTACATGACTGCACCCCACAATTGACAACAAGAAATAAATTTAGAAAGACAAAAACACAGAATTATATACACGTTGAAAATAAAATATAAACAAAATCATCAAATATCGTACAACAAAAAGGAATTACACAAAAAACATCACAACAAAATTAATAAAATTGAAATATAAAATTCAGAAACATAAAAATCAAACGTATCGATCAAATTCTTTTCTTAACACAAACAAAAAAAATATTATATACAAATAACTCACCTACAAGAAATAACTTTACACACTCTTAAAACAAAAACGTACAAAAATTTACACTGCTCACTCTCTTAACACTGTGTCTCGAATGCCCTCTTCTTCGCGTCCTTAGTTATTCGTAAAACGAAAGAATTTCTAACATAAACATTCCCACTGGAACCACGAATACATAGAAGCCCATACACAGCGTAGCCAAAAACTACCCTGCGAACCTACCACATGTGAGAGCGATAACGTCGCCTCCAGAACCACTTATGAAAACATTCCACCCCAAATTAGAAACCACTGGCTTCAAACTAGTAACACGAATAAATGATTTTTTAAAATTTCAGATATTGGGGAGAAAATAATAATATTTCCCTTATTGTGAAATCGTTTGAAAATAAATTAAAGAGGTGCGATTCCTTCAACTCTGTTAGAGGGAGCACTACGCCACTGCTAGTAATGATTATTTATAGTATTTATTGTAAAAATAATCCTACAAATTATTAATTTTATTTACATATTATACAATTAAAGTTCAATTGGTAGATATGCAGGAAGAGGAAAAACCGCGCCCCTGTACTAAATTATTAATTCTTCGAAACATTTTCGTTCGAACTTTATCCAGAAATAAAGCAAACAAACAAACAGATCGTAGAGAAAGGAAAGGGGCGGGCGCCCCTGAAGATTTATATTACGGGCAGCGACACATCAAAAAAGCAATCCCGGGAAAGTCGGGGTGAAAACCCGCAGCCGTCACGTGTATGACCCCTGAACGTTTCCAAGGTCAAGTGCGTGGCTGCATCAATCGATTTTCCGCGGTTATCACGTGCGCGCATGCTCCCGAAAGTTCTTCGAACTGCCGCGCTTTACGGCGGCCTAGCGAGACATCAGTCGCCATCTATCCGACCATCGCCGAACTGTTCTATAAACAATTATGAATGGCGAAATGCGGACGACGGACGGTGCAAAGCGCCGCCGCAGTAACGACTGCGCTCGCTAACGTTGCACTACTGAACTTGTCCGCAAAAGCAGTGGCGTAACATTGTTTTTGAAACAACGCGTCAAATTTTGTGCGTTATAAAAATTACATGATCTAAAATTTTTAGACTGTTTAGACGTTTTATATAAGCACCAAAGGGTTCTTTGAGCCTACTGTCGACACTTAGGATGTTAACGTTTAGTCAGAATTTGTAATTAAGTCGCTAATTTTGATATTTCTAAGTAACAGTTGAAAAGACGAGTTAAATGGGTTGCCTATACATGAACTTGTAAAGAGTATTTTTCACCATAAAATATATTTATTTGAGATTTTTCAAATTTTTTGCCACCTTTTATTTTATTTTATTTTTTTGTAAGCGAAACGATTCGTTTTTCCCCACGCATTTCCTGAACTTTCATTTTCATCCAAATTTTCCGATGAGTTGCGTGGAGCAGACGTTGTCCGGTTTTCTCAAATTACCATCGGCCCACAGACCTATTCAGCCGATTTTCGATAAATGTGTCTGTGTGTGAGTGTGCAATTCCTAGCGCGTCATTGTACGAGTGAGCGAGTGAAAATTCCGCCGACGGGCGAAAGCTGGGGGGGTCGGGGGGGGGGAGAGGTTAAAATAGGGGAACGAGACCGTCGCGACGCGGCCGATGCACGCCGTCTGGATGCCTTCACTAGGGTGTTGTCATGACGACAGTCTGTTGGTCCGAACGAACCCCAAAGTGCAACTCTGCAATCGATACGTGTGTGGAGAGAAAGCGGGAATGGGGGGGTGGGCGCGCCGGGGACCGCTTCCTGAGGGGCGGCCGACTGACGAATTGGGGTAAAGGAAATGAAAATTGGACGCGAAGGTCTTCGTCCCCTAGCAAGTTCGTAACCGGCGCGGCGGCGGCGTCCTCGGGGGGTTACTCAAGTTTTCTTTTATGAAACGTCAAGGTGGTAGGTAGTTACCCTTATCGAACGTGATTAATATAATTTTTTTATTTCAAAAAAAATAAATCAAAAACTTTTTCCATTGGATTCTAGTTTAGCAATGTTGCCATTTACATTATTTAAAATAGTTTTGCTTCTCGGACCACTCCGCATATATATATATATATAATAATAGAAAATATTTTTGAAAACTCGTTGATAACATCATACTTATGTGAGGTCCCTATATCTCGTGCCGTTTGATTGGGGGCAGTTTTCTTTCACGAGCATTCATTAAATTCGACAAAAGAGGGATGTGGAAGCGTTTAATTCTAAAAATAAAAGAGGGAAGTAAGCGGTAGTAATTGGTGTCCTTTAAATAGATCCGGTGGTGCAACAAGGACTCAGGGTTAATGAGTTCACGGATCCCAGACGGCTGGGGTGGGGGTGCACGCATGCCAGACGAGCCACGTTGTCAGAGCGATTGTTTAAAATGTAAATTTAGTTGACATTAAAATGTCAAGGATACCACCTATCTAACAAAAAAAAAATGCCCTTTGAGGAAAATATTCGAATGTGGGTGGATAATGACATGACATTTTTCATATCTATAGTTATTTTTATAATCACCAATCGATGAACTATATACCTAATATACTTAAGACTTTTATTGAAATGAAATTGGATCCATTTCGAAATTTTTTAATTTGGCAACGTCGTAATCGAGGGTACGTAGGGCCTGTTGCCGTCGCCGTCAGTCGTAGTGGTGTACTGCAGGTCCCTGACCTCGATTGCGCTCCACCCTTCTTCGCGCGACGCGACGCTTCGCGGGTGCATTCCTCCTGCATTCGATACTACACTCACAACACACATAAAACAGTAGCGGGGCGACGGGTGGGTGACTCGGGGGATAAACCAGACGTGACTCACTTCAGCCCCATTCCACGTTTCGCCCTGTCGCGCCGCGCCGTTCGCTCTTCTGTGTCTACTTTTTGTTCTTCGATGCCACTTGTCGTTTTTCTTATTTTTTGGGTCGCCGTATTTTTCACGTCTGATTATGAACACAAGCCAACTTTTCTGTGTCGTAATGTGATGCCTAATAATTTTCTAGCAAGTTCTAGAATTGTCAGAATGTGCAAAAATGTTCTTGAATGTTTTTGCAACATTCCGGAAAAATCTCGAAGTTTCGGGACTCATCAAAAATAGCCCAGATTTCTCGAACTGTATTTAGAGTGTCAGGAAGTAGTAGTAATGAATTAGAATTTCCTAGAACGTTCTAGAATGGTCTAGAATAATTTTTATTCGTTAGTTTCGTACGTGTATGTATACAGTAGTACGAGTATAAGAAGGTCGTCGAGTCTGGAAAGGGAGGTCTTCTTCTTCTTTGTCTTACTGGCCAACTGCCCTTGTAACATCGTCTGTGACGACAGAAAAGCCCGAGAGAGCAGCGAGCACACGAGCGCGGCGTGTACACACACGCACAACTTGGGCACTCGCTCGTGTTCGTAGCGGCTGGAATTTCTTCCCGCGTCTCACATTTACCTTGCAGGTAGCATTGATTTTTGACCAACGAACAAGTGACAATAGTCGTCGGAGAACGCAAGGTAAATGCGCCCTTCGGTGGTGGAGTGCTCCCGGCCTGCTCGATGGCACGTCACCCGCCACAAGAACCTTAGCAGAACATCAAGGTCCGGAGACGAGGTCAATCGACGCGGTGTTGCGTACACTTCTTGTTAAATAGTTTGTTGGGCAACTAACTATGTATAGTACCTACCTACCTACCTAACTCATCTCGTTATTTTCTACAATGGACCTTTTTCACGGTCAACAACGTTCTTTTTTTTTTTTTTTTTTTCACGTGTTATTACTGTGGTCCTTGTCTTTTGTTTGACCCTTACGAGGTACATTACACCATTAATTAAATATTGTGAAGATCTGAAGATTACCTACATACATGTGTACAAATGTATGAATGTAATCTTCAGACATTCACTAAACACAACAAATACAAATTGTATGTGTAAAAAAAAAAAGAAACACAAAAATAGAAATAAAATTTTAGGGTAAGTTTGATAATAATAATTTAATTAATAAAAATAAATCACTATACTGCAATCCTAACAATAAAAAAAATCATAACTTTCCCAAAAAGTAACTTACAGTACTGAAATTTTTACCCGTTGTAGTAGAGGTTCAAAGACTAACGTCCTGCCAAAAGTGAGCTTCATAATTTGTACAGGGCGTTCATAAAAAAAATCCAAAGTTTAAAAACTTCAACTCGTTTTTTTTTTTTTATGAACGCCCTGTAGAAATTTGTTTCGGCCGTTTAACGTTAAATAAATTATAGTTAATTAATAGGTTGTTTACGTTATCGAGCGCCTGCTGTACTTCTCTTTCCCCTATGTTTTTTTTTTAAAAACTAATATAGAAAACAGTTTTATTTATTTATTTTGTTGTTAAACTATTTCACATAGGCCGGTTTTCTATGTTTAGTTCTACTAGTTCATGTTATTAAGTGTACGAGAAGTGGGTAGTAGAAGCACTAGAATAGAGGTCGTAGAACGCGTGCCGTTAACCTTGACGCCGATGTCGTTGTACAGGAACGGGGGTAGGTGGGTGGATGGGTGGTTGGTTAGCTGGCTCGATTACCACTGCGCTGCTCCTCTTTCTCTTTATAAAAGACACCCAACACAGGGTGAATTCTCATTTCCTTTTACATTTCCCCATATATACGTATCTATATCTAAAATTCTAATTAAACACGTAATTACTGAGGGTGTAGTTTATACATGCGATAATATTTTAATTTTTTCAACCCCTCATACTTGTCAAATTTTAAATAAATAAATAAATAGATACAAAAGTAAGTAAAGCCTTTTCCGAATGAATTTCCGTCATACTTCGGTATAGTTCGTATTTATTTCATCAATATTTCGAGTTCGATCGTTGATCACCCTGTATGTTTGCTTTCGCCTCTCGCGTGCCATATAACTAGGCCTCGACGACGACTTGAGGGACCCAGGAAAAATTCAAGGTCCGCACGCGTCCGGATGAATCAATGTTCTCTCCCGAAGGACAACTACTGGGAAAAAGGGAAAGGGCGGGAGGGGGCGGACGAGGTGAATGTGATTCACCGGGCCATTTCGCTTCGTGCGCACCCTACGCGGTCCTTGATCTTTCAAGGATAATGGGATGAGAACCAACCGGCATCACGTTTATTAATGTCTCATGTAATGGGGCGCGAGCGGTTCTTTTCCTGACTCCAGAATTTTTTTTTTCTCTTTTGAAAAAATATAGAAGTCATTAAATAAAAAAAAGTTATTTACTTAAAGGGGTTGTAAAGGTGGTCAGTCAGGAAATAAATTTTCTTTATACTAATAATAATAATACAAACTAACCTAACCCCCTCTTCTAAAGCACCCTAACGTTATATAGACCAATTTTTTTATTATTATCATTATCCCCCCCCCTTTAAGAATACTTCTAGATCTACCCCTATATATATACACATATATGAACTGGGTTCGTCACCCCTATACATAGAGAAAATGTCCTGGGTTGGGCCTTAAAAAAAATAAGGTAAGCTTTAAGGACAAACCGTCGTCACTTTCACTCCCACTGCAACGTTAATAAAAAAAAATAGCTACCCTACGAGGGTAGTGGTAGATATTTGTCGTAAGTAGAATTTACTTCTCCCTTTCGTTTGAACTTCTAAATTTAGTTGGTACAATCGGAGGGTGAAAGTTTCTGTTGGGGCTCAAGCTCTTTCGTATTTTATTATTTAGCCTGTACAATATGCACCCCCTTTAAAAGTTACGTGGATGACAAGTGCAGTATGTTTTAAGTAGGTACTATAATTATACGTTGCAATAAAGTGCTGAACAATTTTTGGCACACAGAACAAGCCCTTGCATTGTATCTAGATAAGTATTTTTAGCTAAAAGGGTTGTTTTTTTTTTATATAAAAGAAAAAGTTTATGAACGAATCCTTCGTCTGTCTGTGAGGATGATCAAAAGAATTCTTACATTAGATTTTGCTTCAATGTTTTGTCGACGAAAACACATGTAGGTACGTAAGTGTTTGTCAAAGTTGGTGGTGGGTTAAAAGGACAATACATTCAGGGGTAGCTATGCAATCTTTTAGCAGCTGCGGGTTCTTAGCCCTCATCCCTGATGATATAAAATACTTTGCCTTGCACGTGCTTTCCGAAAACGCCTGCAATGGGCCCAAGTAAACTGCAGCAACATATCGAACCTTTTTAGGTGATTTTCATCCCCCTTAAAATTTTTTTTACCGTTTATATTTAGCATATAAGTTTAATAAATAATTTTTGTCAGTTGAAAACACGGTTGACCTCAAGAAATTCAAGCGAAAATTAACCGTCATTCACCCTTTAAAAAAAGAAACTGTTAAGGGATGAAATTTTATTAAGGTAAATAATTAAAATTAAAGTCTATTTTTTTTTTCTTAAAATAAAACGTGTTGAGAAAATGTGTAGAGTGATCGGAATGAATTGTAAATGGGGGTGGGGGAGTTAGGGTAGGTTAGATCATGGGATCGAAAGTAGAAAAAAATCGAGACACCCAATCGAAAAATAGAACTAATATTACTGAATTAATTAGGGAGGCACAGTGGCCGGACGGTTAGCGCTACAGATTGGCGACCACTAGGTTGTGAGTTCAAATCCCGGTAGGAGCTAAACCCTTTTAAGAAGTTTAGATACGTGATTTGTGCGAAGAAATATGCGAATATGTGAGAGGAGTAGTCGAGGAGAAAAATAATAATAATAATAAAAATTAATAATAAAATAATATTACTGAAATAATTGCCCATAAAACAGATAAATTATCTACCTTAAAAAATTTTCATCCCTTATTTAAATAATAACCTCTGCAGTTTACGTTCCCCCAAATGTCGACAGTTACATATGACGTGCTATGAATGGCGTCAGTGAAGCGAATTTCCTCTGAATGTGCAACATAAACCATAAGCGTTGTTGTAGGTGGGTGCACCCCCTTACCCTTACCCCATTCAATGAAAGAGAAATCCGATGATCAGGTAAAGAGTTCGTGAAAGTAATAATATAGGTTAGGTTGCACATTGCACAAACCGCTGTATGGGGTGGTAGGAATGTGTTACCACTTTTGCTGACAGACACCTGTCCTGCTACAGTATTGTTAGAAACCCCTTTGGGTTCTCGAACGATATAAAATGTGTAAAATCGTTTAGATATTGGTCACAAATAGTTTTGGTAACCTTTGACATCTCGTAGCATTTTCTTCATTGGATTTTGTTCGCTGTCTGTCGTCTTTTCGCAAAAGCATGTTAGAAGTTGACCTTTTTTATTTGAACTTGAGGAGTTGCACTCGTACAAAGGTACACCTTATGTATGTATGTACTAAGCTTATTATAACTGCTTCAGTAATGAACTTCTGTGAACGTTATTATTATCGACGCACAGGCATGATGTGAGTGAGGCAAACGACCCGGTGTCGAGTTCATGTGCCCGATGCCTATATACTCGGGTGTCGGATCCAACATGCACTCGTGTTTGCTCTTTTTATCAAGGATAAATAAAGTAATCGGGATTATTAACGACCGCAATTAGACATCGCATAGAGTCCTTGAACACAGTGCCCTAATAATGGGAGCAGGAAATGTATTCGAGCCAATTAACCAATTGAACGGAGGCCGCGGGTTTCGGGCTACTACTACATGTACAACATGGACCCATCGTGAGTGACGCGATGACTGGTGGCAGCCACAAGTCGTTGACGAGATTTTTCATGCATTGTATATGTGGCTAGAGCGGTCAGCGGTGGTCGTTATTTATGGCGTACAGTCGCGACTTGTGGCCAGAACAGCGATCGGTGGCTGCGTCCAACTACTTGTGGCTGCAACTTGTTGATCAGCTAAAATAATTGCGACGGTAACTTTTGGCTGCTTCTAGCAACTTGTTATTGTAACTGGTGGTTACGCCTAGCCACATGTTACTGTAACTTGTGGCTACACCGAGCAATTTGTGGCTACAACTAGGGGTAGTATTGAGTCACTAGTGGCTGAGTCAAACTGATAGTGGCTGAATCAAACTACTTGTGGCTACGTCTAAAATAATTATGGCTGTGAATTGTGGCTGCACCAAACCACTTGTGGCTACGACCAGTGGTGGTATTTAGTCACTAGTGGCTGAGTCAAGTTACTTGTGGCTACGTATCAACTCATCGATGCTGTGACTTGTGACTGTGTTTAGCCACATTTTACTGTGACTAGTGGCCGCACCAAGCCACTTGCGATTGTTATCTAGTCACTGGTGGCTGCGACTGGTGGTCACATTTAGCAGATAGTTTAAGAAGAAGAAAAACAGTTTCAAGTGATATTAGACAATAGTTTTTGTCCCTATTATTTTGAAATAATTTTGATTCGTGTACCTACATACGTGGCAAATAAACAAAATTTCCGCTGTAGGTTTACGAGTAAACCAGACGCACACGAACGGCCAGCAGTTTAGTTTAATTATCCCTAAAAATAATCGTGCGCTGTGTTACTACATGTGTGTATATGTACGCAGTATTCACGTGCCTGCGTGCCTAATGGGCATATGTACGTTTGGGTACCTACATTAAATCATTAAATTGCCGTTTTAAAAATAGAGCGTTTTCATTGTTATCTAAACAATTGCCCATTGAAGATTTAATTTCGAAAGATCTGTAGAACAAAAATTTTTTTGGTATGTACGAATTCTCAAAATAAAAACGCCAAGTTTAAGAAATCGATGGTACTCCACTGTCTATTTCTATATGTGTAAAGACAGATAGAAACCAAGTTAAAAATAATAATATATTATTCATAATGATTAAAATGATATTATGAAAATGTTTTGTAACAAGAGACGAAGAAGTAGGTGGTAATGCAATTACCTTGTTTACAAACAATATTGTATCAATGGTTATTGACAGCCTATGGCTAAGTATAAACAGCCAGTTCACTCACTGTCTTACTTTTGTTTACGGAACAGACAAAAAAAAAAAGAAAACCAAAACAACAATGAATTCACACGCAATATGCACTTGTAACACGAAGGTCAACATTTTAAAAAATTATAAAATTAATACATTCGATTCCTCCATATCGAGCCCTTTCGTTTGATATCTCACACGATTTTTTTTATTTTCTAATATGCCCCCCAAAAATGACCCCCACCCCCCTGTTCAAAATTCATTTATTTCTTTCATACGTGTAGAGGTATCCCTCTGTCAGTTTCCAAGTGACGCCACTGACCCATTAATAAAATAGGGAATAAAATTTGACCCATATCATTTAAAAAAAAATTGACAAAAAAAGTAAAAAACCTCAAAATTTTTTTTAAATTATATTTTTTATAAGTATACAATGATAATAAAAATAATAATCTTATCAAGCCGTCAAAAAAGTTTTTATTTACAGTCTCGTTCATTTTCATAATGTTCCAAGAACTTGTGCTTTTTATAAGACATATATTTTTTAATTTTTCCATTCAATTGTGGGGCAGGTTTTATTACCCTCATTAGAACGAACGTGAGTGCATAAAAAAAAAACTCGTAACAGTATGTAATTTGGAATAACGAACTCGCCACAGCTCATATAATAAATAATAATAATAATACGAGTGCTGTTTTTTATTCTTGCATGCATATAAGTGGCACAGTCCGGTTTGTTTACAAACAAAACCGTCCTGGTGCATTCATTGACAGTTCGATGACGCGAATGTTTCCACAAACAACACGCAAACACCGAAAACAGTTACACATTGATATTCAAAACATTAGGTACATAAAAAAATATACAACATGTAGAATGCAATTAAAAATTAATAATAATAATTTCCTACCTAAATCAGGAATCGAACTTGTAGGTTCTTCGTGGGTAACACGTTCTGTTTTAATTTCGTTCGTTTTTGACCTTGGCGGAGGCGGGGGTGGCGGCGGTCTCATGACAGCCGACGGCGAAGACGTCGACGACGACACGACCGACGACGTCGGTGGAGGCGCCCGAAATTCCGATTTCAAAACGATCGTGGTCGTTTGCATCTTGCAAAAATACCGCCGAGTGACACAGTTAGTTAGTTGTTAATTGTTAGCATTTCGCTACTACGGTGTGCGTGGGAAGAGAAGAAGATCGACGATCACTTGCTACCTACTAAAATTAGTAGGTAGGTACGTAGTTGGGTGTTGTAACGATAACGATAAGTGTGCCAGTGAGAGTGACCAACCAACCAACCGACCGGTTTTGGTCGCTTCGGTGCCGAAAACTTGCGACGGCACTGGCTGGCGCCCGAACGAAAGTGAAATTCGAAGTGCAACGGAGGTTGTAAGGGCGCGCGCGGGGTGTGCACGCGTGCGCCGCTCTATATGCACCACTTAGTTAATGGTCGCAACCCCGTTTCGTCCGTTGTCTGATGATACGTCGTCGCGGACGAACGAGCGATATAGGAGCGTGGCGAACGGGAGAGCGTTAGCGCGGTTATGATGAGTCGCGACCGCGACCGTGCGGCGTTTGTGGCGCGCTTGGCCTTGTCCTTGAACGCGGCTCCTGAACTCGGCTACGGAGGACGAACGAAACGGACGGACGGGCATCGTATCGATTCGGGACGCGGCCGCGCGCGTTCACTCGAGTTGACAACGCGCCACGCCGCGCCGCAAACGCTCTCTTTTATTTATCATCATCATCTACGAACAACTTGGATCATTATTTAACAATGTTACTTTTCAACAAATGAATAAAAAACGGCGGGCGGATTGTTTTGGTTTCACTTTTTCGTTTTTGTTTTTATTTAAGTACATATTTCCTTCTTATTCTCAGTAGGTCGAACCACTTTGCGGAAACGATACATAAAAACAAAGAAATAAAATGGTACTTTTTAAAAATCGGTGCACACACCCTCAGCAGCACCCCAATCCCATTGTCATTGGTTTTTAAACTCGTCAGTTATAAAATAAATTTTTTTTTTTGTAGACACAAAACGTTAAATTTTATTCTGTTTGAAGGTAATTTTGCAAGACAAAGAGCTTTTAAAAATATCGCTACGTTCGGTATTTTTAGACGTATATATGTACTTGACTTGCACTTGACCCACATAATTTCTTTATTTAAAAACAGAGTCGTACGAATAGGGCAGATTAAATCAGTGTGGGAATCGTTTTAAAAACAAAAATAACGATAATCTTAAACTTAATACTGCGGCACTCGAGTGTTACCGCCCCCGCTTCCACTGCGCCAGAGTTGGGCTCTCGAGCACTACCGCATCCACTGCAGTTGAGTACAGCTCTCGAGTGTTATGTTACCGCGTCCACTACGACTGAATGCAGCTGTCCACTGCGCCGGAGTGCAGTACTCGAATGTTACCGCGTCCACTGCGCCAGAGTGCAGCACTCGAGTACTACCGCGTCCACTGCACTCATGAAGCTAATTCTCTTCAGTTTCTCCCTTTGGTCGCGCATTAATTTCTAGTATTTTATTTTTGATGTCCTTTATGAATAATGTTTAAGAGCTGAAGAGAAACTTAACAAACACTAATTGTGTTACGTTATGAATATTGTAGAAGCCATTGGGTTTTTGTCCCTTCAATAATATGTTTTGTTGTTGTACTTACATGTATCAAACGACGTGTACGTATAAAAGAGGCAACAACACAACAGAGGAGACACTGTAGGAGGTCGAAAAGTAACCTTGACCTTTAACCGACTTAATGGGCACCTATTTTATAACTCTCGCTCTCGTTATACATATCCAAGTATGTTTTGTTTAGGTACTTGTGTGAGTGTACAACTTATTTCTAATGGACGGACAAACCACGTGGACTGGCAACGGAATTTAGCTTGACCTTTTTGGTTTTTATTTTATTCCCAAAAACTATGCATTTATTTTTTACGTACTGCAATAGTATTTAGTAATAACATTGTCTATAGATTGGTTTGTTTTTTCAGTTTTTTATTTTTTGTTGAATCAAAATTGCGATTGCAACATCGGACGTCATTTTCAATGTTGGCAATTGTTTTGTAATTTTGGGATCGCTTTGCATAAGGTCTTTCGGTTACTCGGGTACGACGCTCTTTACTGATTAAAACAATCTTTGGCCTATAAACAAGGTCACAAACTTCATTTCTTATTATTATGTAGTCTTGTTTTCTCAATTTTATGTTAAATAATCTCATGTTTTGTTTCTAAATGTTATAAATACGAACTTTACATATTTCTGAATGAGATTAATAACAAGTGAACCGTGGATTTCATACGAGTGAACGTTGATTAGGTGTAATCCAAGTCAAATTCCTGAAGTTGAATGTTACATCCTTCAAGGACCTTAGTTTTAGAGTTTTTTTATTTTGACAATTTTTTTTTGGATTAATGATGAGAGGTATCTATAACAATATTTATTCATGGGCATGATAAGAATTGTTTTTACCACGAAAAACTACAAAAACTTAATCTAATACTTTATTGTCACGATAGGTACTTAGACTTCGTACGTTTCGTATTATTTTTTTATTTTTATGTGCTTCGAAAATAACAATTTTTCAATGACAGACGTAATGTGAATACACTTTTAAGTCCTTTTATCGTCACAAATAAAATCCTGATAAGATTGTCGAGGATTAGTAAACTTATAAAGTAAAAAAATAAATAATTTTTTTTGATACGCAAAAAATATGTTTTTGTTTTTAGATAAAAGGTGGAAAATTGAGTCACAAATCTCGAATATTTTTCTTTTGAATTTCACGAGCTCAAAAACATTGTCAAGTTTTAGATATTATTTTTTTTCGAACGTTTTCTTGGCCCAAAAAAATACAAAAAAAATCATGAATGTACCACGTTGTTTTACTATTTCAATAGATTTTTTTTAAGAATTCTTGCAGGTAGACATAACCTCAAAAAGTTGTTTTTAATTACTATTAACAACAAATTTATTATTATTTGTAGACCAAAAAATTTATAGTTTTTATGAATTTTCTTATTTTATTTTTTGGCCTTTAACAACCCCCCTTCTACCCTTACGTCGTATTACATTTAATTAAATTGCCACAATTTTCTGAATTCTGTTAAAACGTTCAATTTAATCAATTTTGTTTCCTTATCATTCAATTAATTAGGTAGCAAATATGTAATATAATATAACGAGGTGCATGATGTTATTGTGAAATAACAATCGATTTAATAAACAACAGGCGAAACAATTTTTAAATTTAAAAAAAAAAAAAAACGTCTGGACAAGAGAAATAAACAAACAAAATAATAACCTACCTTAAGGTTATTTCGATCGAGATAAAACGCTATCTGTGACGTGTACGTGTAAATTGAGTGCATTAAAAATGCGCTTGTAAGTGAAAAAAACATTTTTTTTTAAACTGCAAACAATTGACATTCAGTTGCGCAATAAGATATCAGAAAAAATTATTTACAATTGGATAGACAATTAATTTCGACCATGAACTTGACTTGCACTGATTAGGTGTAACAAAATTAAAGCGTTTCAATAACATGTTTGTTGCTTAACAGTAAATATTTGCCCTCCTGGCAATGTTTATGGCATTGGGGGGGGGGAGGTGGTAAGCTCTAAGAATGGTGTTGTGGGTGAGGGAGGTAAGTGTTAGATGTTGTGGTTCTGGGAAGGGGGCTCTTGTGAGTGGAGTGGGAGTAGTGTTGGTCGTGGGTGTGGGTGATCAACACCACCCTTACTACACTCTCAAAGCTGTACTAACATTATTCCCATAGATTAATACTCCCACCCCCTGAGTCTCCCAGAATCTACCCATTTACTCACTCTTAGCCCCCAACACCACTTATGAATCAGCTTACTCTTTTAGATTAATTTTTAATTGCTTTTCAGTGATTTATATAAGTATAATTAATAAAAAAATGCACATTATTATGAAATGTCTTATTTAAAGAGGTTTTAAGTCCGGGTCAGCGCAGTCAAAGATATTTTTTGATGATGATTGCGCAAAAGAAAATATTTTCGTATATGTAATAAGTACATATATACTTACGTATTTTATTTATTGACACGTGGAATATTTAAATATGTATATGCATAATATGAAAATACAAATGTTCAAAAAATATCCAACTCATTGATAAGGGCAGTGGCAAGTTAGTTTAATTTAATCTATCGAATTAAACACCCTATAGATACCTCTTTATCCATACAGAAATATTTTTGTGAAACTTGTGCTTACGTGACTTGGTCATTTTATAAATTTAATTACTTATTTTAATTAAATAATTTATTACTCGTCCCAGGGGTAGCTGTCAGAGGCGTAAGTCTTAAGGGGACGCATTCGTAAAACTGCAAATTTTAGAACGGATTTTTAAAGTATTTGTTGTTAGAATTTTTTTTGAACGCTCTGTATAAATCATTACATTCAATTTTTTCAAGGTGTTAGCCTTGATATTCAGCTATTGCTGGTAAAAATTTCAACACTCTAAGTCGTGTTTTGGGGAAGTTATAATTTTTTATAATTTGGGGTGAACATTTTTCTATTTTTCTTTTATTACTTCCCTTTATGAAAATTCTTTAATACATAATTTATTGTAGATATTAAATCGATGCATAATATTTGTAAAAGTGTAAAAGTTGACGGGGTTGTAAGTTTAGGGTTAGGGCACATTTACCCCTTACAGTTGAACGTCCAATCGTCGAAGTTACACGTATATTATGTACTTACCATAGATACATACGTACGTACATATCTCCTTGGATCGATGCATTTTTTAAAGGAGCGACGCGAAATTGCAGAATGGTCTGTGAACGTGAGTGGGGGCGTCTGCATCGCCCCTGGGGAAAAGGGAAATGTAGTCGCGACGCAGAGTCAGGGTGCGTCCTTGGCCGAGTGCGAGGGTGAATGGCCAACTCAAGTGTGGTCGATGTCTGCAGCCAGGGTTTATATGTACCCACCAACATCGTTCTTTTATTAAAGATATTTTTAAGGGTGTAAAAAAAAATTATTTACTATATTGCCGACGATTTTTAGTTATTATTAGCTACCAACTACCCTCTTATGTTGGATATTTTTATGCAAATGCGTCCGGTTATTTTTCGAACCAACCCCAAAGGGTGAAAAGCACACGACCTCGCGATTCGGTGCAGACAGTTTAGTTAGTGCAGGTCACGCCGTCGGGCTTGTAGAAAGGTGTACATGCAGGTCAACCACCTGCTTGCACCAATATATAAGGTCGGGGTCGTCCGACTCAGACGCCGACGTCGCATCGCATCGCATCGCATCTACCCCTGGAAAGTTCGCGTGGCTCTCGCCTCGCCTACCCCCGATACGACGCAGCCCAGTCTGGAGCGCGAACTACTCCCTATATAAAATAGAAATTGCACGATTTGTATTGATAAAATTGGAAACAAACAAGTTTGTTATTTTCTAATTTCAAAGGGTTGGAGTTGGAGTTTATATTTGAAAATAGGGGTGGATTACCATAAGTTCAAGTTCATGTTAAAGCAAATTATATTAATTAAATTATATAGAATCTTTTACGATTATTATTGATTTCTACAATTGAAAAAGTGTAAAAATCTGGAATATTCTGGATGATTCTTGAAAAGTCTAGAGTCTGGAACGTTCTGAATCATTTCAGAAAAAATCTGAAACTCTTTAGATAATTTTTGAAAAATTTGGAACATTTTGGGTTATCTACGAAAAAGCTGAAACGTTTTAGATCATTTCAGAAAAAAAATGGAACAGTTCAGACCATTCTAGAAAATTCTTGAACAATCCCAGATCATTCTCAGAAAATTTTAGAACACTTTAAATCATTTTTGAAAAATCTGGAACGTTTTGAGTCATATTCGAAAAAGCTGAAACGTTTTTGATTATTCTAGAAAAATCTGGAACAGTCCTAACTATTCCAGATCATTCCCAGAAGATCAAAAACATTCTGGATCATTTTCGAAAAGTCTGGAACAATTCCAGATCATTCTCAGAAAATCAGGAACATTCTAAATGAATTTTGAACACTTTGGATTATCTTCGAAAAAGCTAGAACATTCTAGATCATTCTGGAAAAGTCCAAACCATTTCAGATTGTAAGAATATCTAGAACATTCTATACTCTTGCCAAAACATCTGGAGCATTCCAGTACATCGTCAAATATTCCAAATAATTTTCTAAATATTTGGAACATTCTGAAAAATTCTTGTAAGTGCCAAGTACTATCTGGAATGCTGGAACTGTTATTCCCTGAAACTCATTTTATAGAAAATTTAATGTGTTGCCCAAAGATTGATGTAAGTACCTCATTTCCTCCCATCGCCATCAAACTTTCATGGGAGGCCATGGGCTATCCACCAAGACAATCAATCGTCAGTAGGTGGTCATTGAGAAAAATGGGGATAAACAGAAAAATAGTGTAGGGTGATTATGAATTCTAATGCTAATGCTAAGTGTGGTGAGCTCGGCTCTGGACGAAAACTCTCGCGTGTCCAAATTTAAAAGGACTATTACGGACGCGATCCTTCGTCCTTCCTCTTTGGCTGGAGGACGAGGACACAATACGACGCCACTGCCAAAAGCGTTGCTGCCATTTCATTTCATGCAAGTTTCTTGTCGACGACGACGCCGACGACGACGTCTCGTCTGGTCCGTTGACCTGCATGTGGAAAAGTAAAACTGAAGTGTAAGGGGAAAACGCGGCGCGCATTATCGATCCCCGTTTTGAGCTGAGCGTCCGTCCGTCCGTCCGTCGAGGATAAAATTAGAGGAGCATTTCACCGAGTTCCCATGTCTTGAAATAGATTGATACATAGGAACGTAAGATGGGAATTTCCCCTCTGTCGAAAGTGATAAGCAGCGGATGTGGTAAGAAAGATTTCTCAAGAAGTCAACCGAATGGTCGAACTGGATTGGAGCCCCCTCCTCGCCATGCACCTGGAAGTGCATTTTTTGAAATTTCGATTTCTATGATTAGGTAGGTACGTGACGCCCCTGTTTTTATTTAATACCTGGATGGCTGCAGGCATAGGTGCACGTGGTACGTGTAGGTAGTAGGTAGTGAGAGGGTAGTAAGTAATAAGGGGCAACGGCCTACTCTGCTAATTTACGGTTACGGACGTCGACCTGCACCGCTGCTGCGTTCCTGCAAACTTTACAAGTTGGTCGACTCGGCGCGACGTTTCGACCGTTTCGCCCGTCCCGATGCAAATCAATGCAACGACCGAACAAACGAACTTGGTGCTGCAGCGAGACGTAGGAAACGGCGTCGGTCGTGACGCCGACTTTGACGTCACCGACGGACTTCCGATCCCGTTTTCCTGAAAAAAAAAAAAAATGCCCATAGGCAACTGAAATCTTGAGGAATTCTTCTCTTCCTGTTGTTTTCTAATTTCATTTTCGAAAAATCCAGACCATTCTCAAAAAATTTAGAATATTCTAGATCATTTTCAAAAAATTTGTATCATTTTGAATCATTTTTGAAAAAATTCCAGAACATTGCTGGATCATTCTCAGAAAATCTAGAATATTCTAGATAATTTTCAAAAAATCTGGAACGTTTTGGATCACTTGAAAAAATCCAGACCATCGTAGATCATTTTCAAAAAATCTAAAATATTCTAGATCATTTTCAAAAAATATAGAATACTGTAGATAATTTTCAAAAAATCTGGAACATTTTTGAAAAAATCCAGACCATTGCAGATAATTTCCAGAAAATCAAGAATATTCTAAATCATTTTCAAAAAATCTAGAATACTCTGTATAATTTTCAAAAAATCTGGAACATTTTGGATCACTTGAAAAAATCCAGACCATTGTAGATCATTCTCAAAAAATCTAGAATACTCTAGATAATTTTCAAAAAATGTGGACCATTTTTGAAAAAATCCAGACTATTGCAGATAATTCAGAAAATCATAAATCATTTTCAAAAAATCTGGAATAGTTTTCAGAATTTTTCAGTTTTTTGAGAATTCATCAAAAAATCCAGATCTTCAAAATTTTATCCTCAATTTTGGAGTTTTCGATGATTCATTTCAAAAACATTCATGATTTTCTGAAAAATTCCAAATGAGCTAAATTTCTGTTGCGAAAACTTATTACAATTTACATTATTTCTCTAACCACTAGATACACCCACCTACACAAAATAAGACTAAAATTAAGTGTTTACAGCGAATTATTTTGGCGTCACTGGTTTTTATTGAGTTATCTGGCCACGTGTTTGGTATACAGGAATATAAACAAGTACTCGAAAAAAATTCCAAATTGCGATTGATTTGAATATTCCGACATCAGATCCACACATGCACATGTATGATTATGTCTGTTGTGTGTGTGTGTGTGTGTTGTTTTATCTAATTGATACGGATTACATTCACAAGGCCAAGGTTATTGGGTCTTTAACTTTTCGAACGCTATATTTACGCCGTATCTGTATAACAAGTGAAATACATACAGTGTTGATTACAAACGGTTTATTGCTATACAGTGGTGGGTGGCTGCAACTCATGGGCACAGGGTGACCATTTCTCACTTATCAGATAATAAAACAGCAAGAGGAGGGAGCAAGAACAATGGGGAGTAAGAGTCTCTTCAGTCTCCTTCAGGGCTTGTGGAATGGGTGCGTGGCAGTAGTTGGGAAGGAAAAAACGAAAACTATGCTAGAAGAATAAAAGATTAACTGTGGAATATAGAAATCAATCATGCTCATTCGAGCAGATTCAAATTCAAACAATCTGTTAAAAAAATATTATCACGAGTCGCCACTGTTTTTGTTATTATGCGTACGTATGTGCACTCATTATACACTTAGCCTATCTCGCAGATAAGCTAACTGCGAAATTACAAACAGAAATAACTGACAAATGAGTAAGTATGATGTATCAACAAGATGAACAAAGGAATTTTTTCAACAATCATGAATCACGAATTTTAACCCTTATTTATTTTCATAAT
The DNA here is from genome assembly GCA_947389935.1 of Agrilus cyanescens. NCBI lineage: Eukaryota > Metazoa > Arthropoda > Insecta > Coleoptera > Buprestidae > Agrilus > Agrilus cyanescens. The sequence continues at coordinate 29,846,752 of OX376707.1, read as the reverse complement.
AGTAGAAGACTTCACCTTTTATTTGATTGAAAGCAGATACGGTTACAACTTTGTTGCCCTGGCTGCTCCCTCACTCAATCCAGCCCCGGTTGCTTCTCTCAATAATTAACCCTAGCTGTTTTGCTCCTTTCGGCCTTGACTTGAAGGGCAAGCTTCAACTCTGTGGGCCTTTCATTCTTCAACTCTGGCTGTCTCCTTCCCTCGTACCTTGGGTGTCTCGCACTATGCTCTCTCAAGCACTGACTGTGCTGTCTCGATCCCTCCAGCCCTCACCGTTCCGCTTCTTTTAGTCCTGGTTAACTAGCTCCATCCAGTCGTGGCTATCTCGCATCCTTCAGCTTAGCTCCCTCATTCAATCCAGCCCTCGCTGCATTCCTGCAGCAGCTGGAGGGATTGCCAGTCCTGACTGATCGCTTATTCAACTCTGACTGTCTTCCTCCCTCCAGCCCTGTCTGTCTTGGACTTTTCAACTCTAGGTGTTCTTTCCCTCCTTGGGCGACATTTACCATCCTGCCCTGCTGACTGTCATGCTTTATCTGCCACTAGCAGTGCTGTCTTTCTTCCTCCAGCCCTCACTGTTTCACTTCCTTCAGTCCTGGTGAACTACCTCCCTCCAGGCATGGCTGTCTCGTACCCTTCAGCTTAGCTGTCTCACGCTATTCAGCCCTTGCTGCTTCCCTGGCTGTCTCTAGACTAGGCTACCTTGTTTTCTCCAACCTTGGCTGCCTCGACCCCTCCAGCCCAGGCTGATCGCTCCTTCAACTCTGACTGTTTTGCTCCTTCCAGCTGTGGCTGTCTTCCTCCCTCCAGCCCTGCCTGTCTTGGACTCCTCAACTCTAGGCGCCTCCTTCCCTCCTTGGACGATATTCACCGTCCTGCCCTGACTGTCTTGCTCTATCCAGCACTGGCTGTCTTTCTTCCTCTATCCCTCACTGTTTCATTTCCTTCAGTCCTGGCTGTCTAACACCTTTCAGCTCAGCTGTCTCACACTATCCAGCTCTGGCTGCCTCCCTGGCTGTCCTGCTCTCACTAGGCCTGGCTACCTGGTTTTCTCTACCTTTGGCTGCCTCACTCCCTCCAGCCCGGGCTGATCGCTTCTTCTACTCTGACTGTTTTGCTCCTATCCTTCCAGCCGTTGCTGTCTCTCTCCCTCCAGCCTTGATTAATATGCAGCATCCTCCCTTGTTGTCGTCTCGCTTTCTCTAACGCTTGCTGTCTTACTGCCTTTAGCCTTGACTTCCCCCCACTAGTTCTGTCTGTCTTGCACTCTTCAACTCTAGGTGTATACTTTATTCCTACTTTAGGTACCTTGTACCATCCTGCCCTGGTTGTTTGGCTCTCTCAAGCACTGGATGTGCTGTCTTGTTCCCTCAAGCCCTCACTGTTTCGGTTCCTACAGCCCTAGCTATCTCGAACTCTTCAGCTTAGTTGTCTCACTCAATCCAGCCCTGGCTCCTTCCTTCAATTAAACAGCTCCAGCCTTGATTAACTCGCATCATCCCTTGTACTCTGGATGTCTTGCTGCGTCTACACTTGACTGTCTTCGTTCCTTCAGCCCAGCCTGACTTGTACTCTTCCTCTTCAATTCTGGTTGTCTCCTTAGGTGTCCCGCACCAGTCCTGCTTGACTTGTACCCTCCTCCTCAATTCTTGGTGTCCCGTACCATACTACTCAGGCTGTCTTGCACCCTCCAGCCTTGACTGTCTTGCTCTCTCTAGCTCTGACTACCTCGCTCCCCTCAGCTCTAGTTGACTAGCTCCCTCCAGGTCTATACTGCATTATCTAGCTCTAGTCATCTTGTTCCATCCAGCTTGGGTGTCTCGCTACCACCAGCCCTTCGCTCGTTCAGCTTTCGCTGCTCGCTGCTTCCACGTCTGGCTGTTTTGTTTTCTCCAGCCTTAAGTAATTCGCACCATCTAGCCCTTCGCTATCTCGCTTCGTCCAGCCTTGACTGTCTTATTTCTTCCAGCACCAGTTGTGTCAGCTCCCTCCAACTCTGGCTGTATCACTTCATCTAGCCCCGGTTTTCTCGTTCCATCTAACCCTGGTTCTCTTGTTCTCTCCATCTTCTTGCGTCCTCCAGCCTTAATTGTCTCGCTGCTCTAGTCCTAGCAGTAATGCACCATGCAGACATGGCTGTCTTGCTCCCTCAAGCGCCGGTTATGTCGTTCCTCCAGCCCTCGCTGTGTCGTTCCCTCTAACCCTGGTAGTCTTGCTTCTTCGAACCCTGGCTATCTCGAGCCGCATTCCCTATAGCCCATGTCTGTCTCGATCTCAAGAACTTGAAGTACACCACTCTGTATTTATATGAACGTTTACACATACACACCGCGTTTGCACACAGGATTCTTGTATATACGTGTGTATTTATATGTGTATGTGCTAATGTACAGTACAAGTTCCCTAAAGAAGTCATGCAGCTTGGTGCATTGACTCGTTACTGCTCATACCTACTTGCGTTCAAGTTCAAGGTCAGGAGGAGTTATTTTAGCGAATATTTATGTAGTTTTGTTTACATGCGTCAGACGTAAAGGCAAACACAGTTCTCAGTGTACATATGCACGTATGGAAATACATACGCACACATGCATATGTGCCATGTATGTACCTGTGTATTTGCGCATATGTAAACTGAAAATACATGTAAACATTGGCGGGGTGCCCTTCTTTCTGACCGAAATATTTTTATTTTTACATCTGCTGTATTTTTAGAAGCTCTTACGATTTTTTGGATTTTTATTGGGAAACACTTACCTATAATATATGTTTACCAGTGGGTATTTAGAACATTTTTTCCATTACGAAAAAAGGGGCACGTGGCTAAAATTGGTCTGTTCTGGAATTGATCGATTCTTTCTGTATATTTGAAAATAATGATAATTGAAGTGCAAGGCAAAGCAACAAAAGGTTCATCTTTGGCTGAATGTTATTACTAAGGATTAGTTGCAATAACAGTTGTTGCAGATGAACTTACATAAGCTCAACTTATTTAACAATCCATACATAATATTTTTGCCCGGAGCTAATTGAATAGCACATTCTCATCTTGCAGCTGCATTTGAACAAAGTAAATACAGGGATGTACTTCATTAAAACTACTGTAACAAGTGTCCATTAAGATATATGGGAAAAGTAAAAAGTACTTAGCAAAATCAAACAAAGGTTTTGCTCTATTCATGTACTCCGAATGATCCTAATTGTGAGTAGGTTGAAACCTGGATCCTACACTGAAGAATAATTGATGTTTCCAAAACTTCCCCTACAATGCATGTAGTAGGATAGACATGGTGTTATCTATTGTTGATCATTGTCTCCGAATACGTGTATTTTATTTGAAGTTTTGAATCCGTCTCTGGATTCTTCAGCATCGTCTTAAGAAGCTCTGCGGTAATAGTCCAAGAATAGAACTTGGAATAGATTTCCAACTACATAGGTAGGTACAGAGCTAAGCAAGCTGTTCTAGTGCTAGGCCACGGCCAAGTGAGTTTATGTCCTGGGCTTGCCCTTGACCGTGGTGGTTTCTTCTTATTTTTACCAATGGCCGCGAGTGAGGCGCTAGAAAAACTTGTGCGAATTCTCAACCACCGCACACCATCACCATGCCATGCCATGCCATTACCATCACCATTGCGGCATTCCGCTGGACATTCACCTGTCCACTCGCGAACTTTGATACTGTAACGAGCTAATGTAATGAGTGCTATGACCTGCAAAAGGGTACAATGAAGAGGCCGTCAGTCAGAATGCTAACTCGATTAACAGAGTGGACGATGGATGGATGGATGGATGGATGGATGGTTACCAATAATGTTAGGGACGTGAAGACATATTTCTTATTAAAAAAAATACCTATTTACAGAAAATATTTATGTTTCTGTCCTTAAATTCTGGGAATTTATTTATTTTTTTCTGGAAAAAAAATGGTAGGATTCCTCCCAGAAGTCAACTGTGACTAAACACCAACTAAAATCCTAATGATAAAAACTAAAATAGGTTTTTTTTTGTATTTTCATGGTCAGTTAAGTAACTAATCATCCTGTGGCTTCATCTGTTGAAAAAAAAAATTAAAAAAGGTATTTCCCATACCGGGAATCGAACCCGAGCCTCCTGGGTGAAAGCCAGGTATCCTAGCCACTAGACCATATGGGACTTGCGGACAATTAGTCTTTGACGTTTATTTGAATGGTAAATCCGTATGGTATACTCAATTGCCGAATTCGGGCAGTAACCGAAATTTTTAACCAGAACGCGTTATGGAAATCTAGAATCTCTTATATCACGTTAAGATAGAGTGCTTACATTTTATATGTCCAGAACGCGTTGTGTGTAATCGAAAGTACCCCATACACGAAATAACCACAACGCGTTCTGGGTAAAAATTTTGCTCAATATCCGAATTAGGTTAAAAAATTAATGTTAAGCGAATTATTTAAGATTTGATTACTTTTTTAAAAAACGAACTTTCCATGGAATTTTTATCAGTCTTAAAAAATAACTCAGATTTGGTTGATTCTTTTTGTTCGTAAAGCTCCTGGTTTGGAAATATTTTCAAAAATCAGAAAAATTTAGCAAAAAAATCTGGTAGTTTCCCGTTTCCGCGATCCACCCTGTAACACCACCGAATGTGATGTCTGCATAAACTTTGTATGGACGTCTGGTCCAAAAAAGGTCGAAAGAGAGCAACAAATTGAAGTGAACCAGACATGATCCCTTCGCCCTCTGCCCGATTGTAATCGTTACACGCACACATTCACGCATAATACCCACACAAACAAACAAACATACCGCTTGCACTTAAACACGTGTGTGTGCAGTTCCATTATCTGAAGTACACAGTCCACGAGCTTGAGACACTTATTTTTCTGTTTGACTTCTTGCATCTGAACCTTCTGTTGTGTATGTATGTACGAGTGTTTTGCAAAGAGAGTGAAGACAACGAGAGCGTCTGCGAAAGGAGGTCAATTACCAGCGTCGTGTCAGGACACTGACCTTTATCAAACCAAGAATTGTTGTAAGGCAAAAGGAACAATTTCTTATCAGGATCTTCATTAACATACCTATCATCGTGGTGGCTATTTTTTTTTCGAAACCGGAAAAATTTATCGGAAAATTGTTCCCCATTTTTTCTACCTTTAAGGGTGATTTTTTTTAAATTATATTGAACTTCAAGAAATTTTCTTTCCAATAAAAAAAGAATCATCAAAATCGGATCACTCTATAAAAAGTTATGCGTGGTCCTACGTACATCAAAGTATGTCCCATTGAATGGGACGCATTCAATAAAAAATGAATCGTCGTTTGATAGTAGGACACTTTAGAAATAAAGAAATATTAGAGGCAGAAACAGGACTAACAAGTGGTAGACAGAGACTTGGATTTTATTATTCGGAAATGTTAGAAGATTACAACGAATATACAACATAAATATTTTATAGAATAGAAACAATTAAGTACCCACGTAATTTCCGTCTTAAATTTATAATAGCAATTAATTGATACAACCGTTGGGTTTTATCATGTACGATACTAAATTGAAATGAGAAAAATGGTAAGAAAATAGAAACACCCCAAAATAACACAGCAGTTTTTTCCCCCGGTAATACCTGCAAGAGTAGCTATCGAACATCGCGTGTATTGTCGTTAACCACTTGCTCAATTTAAGTTCAAGGATAACATCTCGGTCAAGGATACGCACCCTCTTGAGGCCCAAACGAATTTAGATTCTCATTTTATCATGTAATTCGTTTTATTGTACTTCAAGGTAAAAAGAAAAAAAATATTTTGATTTGTATTTATTTGAAGGGATTTTGCTTTATTTGAAGTTCCTTAAAAACAACATAAAGTACGAAAGGATATTAAAAAAATTGATTTCGATTAAAGTTAGAAGTTAATTTAAAAAAAAAAATAATCAACAGAAAAAAATACTTTGTGACTTTTTACATGTTTGTGAAAAGTAATTAAGTGTTTTTCTCTATAATTTTTTTTTTAAATTCTCCTTTGCAACCCTTGTATGGTTAACAGCATGTTAACAGTTTAAAATGTAAAAATGGTATATGATGCGACCTCTATTGGGTAGTAGATGAATGTTAAATTTATAAAAACAGACTTCTAAATCAATTAAAATTAATACTGCACTACAGTATACTGTAAATCATAAATTTATTTAGTTTGCAGGTGCACCTACAGATGACGACAGGAGTTCTTTTGCAACGTCAATTCATTTACGAACACCAAACAAGGCTGCAACGGTTCGGTAGTGTTATTCGTAATTATTCGGTAGCGATCGAATTATGAACGCGGCCATATTGAAACGTCTACTGGAAAACAGTCAGTGCACGTGGATAGTGTGGTGGCTTTTTGAATAATTTGTGCCCTTTTGTAGAACATTTTGTGAATTTTTTACTTGTGAATTACATTGTGAAATCCTGACATTAGGATTTGATCAGTCAACGGAAGTAAATCGAGGTGAGTCTCTTTAATTAACATGCTGCTAGGGAAAAGCCGGTCATCTTGTGGTTTTATCCAAACAGACGGGGAATTTTTACAGAAAATAACTGTATTTCCCTTCAATTAAGCCCAAATTCGTTTTTATGTACAGTATTTTTGAGGTCTCTTTGTTAGAATCGAAATTATTTTATTTAGGTTACCATTCATATGGTGCAAGTATCTACTATGTATTTCTGTCGTTCATTGACTAATTTAAAACTACGTATTAGCAAGTGACAGTACAAATTAAAATGCATATTGAAAGAATAGTAAGATTTTTCTGAAATTCAAATTTGTAAGTAAATTAGGAAGAATTTTAATATTTTTTAACTTATTTTTAGGCCTATTGATTTAATAGAAAACTAATTAGGTACCAATTTGTTTTTCATTCATTTATTACTTAACATGTTGTATTATTGAATGACATTAAGTAATTTTATGATTTTGGGATAAAAAAATATATATGTAGATACCTAGTTGGTATCTATGTATGTATGTATTGATGATACGATACTATTTATTGTTCGTCATGTAGGAGATCCTTGAAAAATATATAAATAACGTAACGTAGATGTTTGTAATCTATGGAGAGATTAAGTACGTAGGTAGGTACATATACAATAAAGGAGAGCGAATTTTTTGGCAACTCACCACAGAGTGGCCAATTCGTTGTGCGCATTTTCGTAGGTATGTTTATATTACGTATGTGTTACTCATTTTCATTTGGCGCCTTTTGGTTTCAAATAAGGTGATTTTCCACAAAACAATAACGTCATCAAATTTTTACATTTCCCAAAAATTCAAAATTTCAAACTTTTGTTTATAAGTCGTAGACAAAAGCCGATAGCAATTTTTTGAAAACACCAGTAAGTTTGTCTCAAAAAAAGAAACCGAGAATGCGCCACTAGTTTTGTTTTTTGTATCTTCTATAGTTACCGAGTTCCCCTTTAGAATTATCCAAATCGGGCCACCCTGTACTTTGAATTTACGATCATACCTACCACTAACACACTATTTTGCGTAGTTTTGTAGTATTAAAGATTCAACTCAAGGCTGACGTATTTTTAGCGGCCTAAAAAGTATATTTGACTATTGTTCGTCTGCACCATTATTTTTTAATAATAATCATGTGCTTTTTTGGATTATTATTATATTGTTCTTGACCTTGACTTTCGTCATCCAGAACTATCTGTTATTTACCTAATTACTTAGATGGCAGTTAATTAAAAACTGCTGTGACACTGCGATTTTATTTATAAATCATAATAAAACTATTGGACGATTCTTTAATACTAATACGGACTTTTGTAAAATAAAAATTTTGTTATTATTACTCAAACGTGCATACATACTCATTTATATATAAATAATAATTAATTCGTCAAGTAGGCCGAAAATACGCTTAATCGTTAGATTAGGAAATAAATAACAGATTGTTAGTTTAGTTGATATGATAATGCACGTTTGCTATTTTTTTAACTACTTAAAATTGTGATGAAACGGCAATTAGGCGGCGCAGTCATTGCTAAAATTTTAATTAAACCCAGTCGAGTAAGCAGTTTTATTTATTTTTTTTTTCTTGGAATTTTATTTTCGACGTACAAATTAACAGATGCATCTTGGGGTTGTTGACTGTGATTTCTCTGATAATGTGAGGTTTTTTTTTAATTATTAACAAGAGACAAAAATACGTGATCATTTTTGAAGAACAAAAAATTTGTTTTTAAAAATAAAAATTAAATACCGTGTCGTCTTTATTGTTTATTAGTTTATATAAACATTAAACTTATTTGCAGTACGTCGTGTAACATCGTATTTCATCATAGACAACTTTCTGTTTGCAAATATAAAAAAAAAAAACAGGTCCACCTCCTCCAACAAGACATCGTTACGTAAAATTGACCATCGGTCATTTCTAAGAATTATCACACGATGATGATGATGATGTGACTAATAAACTAATAAGTATTTTGACTACTTAATAATGAAGACGTGTGGCAATAAACTCTGCATTTTTTTTGTTACGGCACTGGTGGAATAGGTACCAACTTGGTTTGATTACTGTACGGTTTTTGGTAGTTTTATGAGTTATAATTACGTGTAAACGTTAAAAATTTTAATTCGCGAAAATCATCCTTGATTTCTGTCAAGGTCGTCGCGTTGGATGGGTGGAAATGTACAGCACCTGCTTCGAAAGTGGAAGAATAAATAAATTACATTATGATGTCACCGATGTCAGCAACCTGTCGTGAACGGCGGGAAGTGGAAGGAAAAGGGGCCCCCGTTTCCTCTCTCTTTTTATCTACATCTTCCTATATTTTCAGTGGAATTTTATTGCGTGCTGTTTTGTTGTTATTTTCGTAATGAGTGACGGCGTAGGGCAATGTTTGCGATGTCTGATAATGGCTTCTTCATTACCTATATCAAATAACACATCAGTACATCCGAATTTGAGTCTACACGCTTTTGAAGCCAGAATCTAAACCGCGCTTTTTTAGATTAAAATTTATTATTTTCAACATTGCAGTAAATAAATTGTAGCCTACAAATTCCGAATACACTGCCGTTTTATCCCAATTATTGCGTAATCTAGAGCAAATCCGTCACTTTCATTGACTTGTTTGACGATGTGCTTTCATTTCTTTGGTGAATTCTTGTTTTGCTTTCTTGCTGTGTTGTGGTTTTTAAATTTCTATTGTTTAAACTGACGTGAGATTTAGATATATAAATAATCTAAACACATGCTAACAGGAAATGAACAAATTGAGTTCCTTTGAGACCAAAAAAAATATAACCAAATTCGTACGTACTTTATACAGTTCGCAGTTTTTAAAATTGGATTGTTAGAGAATGTATTTTTTTTTTTTTTCGATGAGTAACAGTGAAGGTCAAGATAATTAATTAGAGCACCCTGTACAGGGTGTTCCACATAAGACGCGGTGATGGATATATCGGAAACTACTTGGATTTGAATTTTGAAAATTTGGACAGTACCATTATTGGGTATACTCTCCTCAATAAAAATAACGCCATCTTTGTAGCACTTTCGGTTAAACCGGAAGTTGAAGTCAACTTTGTTTTTTCAAATGGCACCTACACTATTTTTTTTTTCATTCGATTTCTTTTTTTATCCTCTTTCGACCCATATGGATATTTCCTATTATTTTATTTGTAAAATTTTGAGTAATTTTGAAGTTTTTATAAGTACCAACTTTAGAATTTTTTTCTGAACGCCCTGTATACATTTTTGAGTTTACTTTTGTCGGGGCATTAGCTTTAAGATTCAGCTATTACTGGTAAAAATTTCAACACTTTAGGTAGCATTTTGTGGAAGTTATGATTTTTTTATAATTTGGGTTTCGGTAGTGATTTTTTTCCTATGTGGGACACCCTGTATATGTTGTGTGGGTACATGTTGCCTCCGTCTATGTATCTATAATAATAATTTGCACTTCTCGTATGCTGTCCTACTTTTCTCAACGACTGATCTCAAAAAATGTCAAGATCCGTTATTACGTTCACTAATTTTTTAGATGCTATTTAATTTCACCTCTTAGTATGTCAGTCTGTAGTTATATTTAACTTAAATCTTACAAATCGGCTTTAATTAATCGATAGGTACTCAAAATATTCTTTTTTTGGATGATTACGTCTTCAAAACGTTTCATCTCCTAGTCTTGGTGACATCTTCAGTATATTTGACCACGTTTAATCAACTTAGACAGAAATTTTTGTCCTGTCTTACAATTTTGATGATTCAACCCATTTATTGCTGCATATTAACGTTAATTAAATATAAGCTGTTATGGTTACGGCATCTAATTAATTTTGGTATTTAGTGTGTCATATACGTAGATATACTTACAGTATTAAAATTACTGGCACCTTGAATAATTTAAATTTTTAAGGGGTCAGCATTTGATTTCAAGACACACCAATAACTTTCGCCTTACAATTGTTATAACACGTAATTAGTAAAATGTTAGTTGTTCTACAACTCAAGGTGATATTTCGATAAAAATCGCGTGGAATGTGCTCTAGTTAATTAAGCAAGTACGACAAACTGGAAATTTAATGTTAATGACTCGAAATTTGATCGAAATTGTCAATTTTATTTTATTTTTTGAAGTTACTTTAAAGCCGCTTGTTTTAAAATTACAAAACAAAATATTTTCAAAACCCTTACAATAAGCCCTTTCGTTTGATATGTCGCATGGTACAGTTTGCAGAACTTTTTTTTTTAATTTTCTAAAATTTATCAAATTCATAAATATCTGTACCAGATTTCCTTTTTTTATAAAAATACCAATTTCATAATTTTCGTCGTATGTTGTTAAAAAAAATTAAATATTATTAATACTTTTTCGTTGTTACAGATACTCCAATTTTTTTTGAGAGTCAAAGATAAAACTTGTCCTGTATAAATTCAGGTGAGTACCTTTTAAAAAAGATTATTAAAGGTGTATGTTTTGAGCACGGCTCTGTGGGGGTGCAATAAAAAAGTAGGAGGACAAAGGGCGCGAGAATATTTCAATAAAATAATGAGGCAGAACGGTAGGACACCTTGTGACACGTAAAGGGCTACTTAGAGATGTATTAGAGGTAGAAACAGGATAAAAAAGGGGTAGAGGGTGACGTATATTAGGTTACATAAATGAAATAAAAACTACATACATACCTAGTATTGCAGTATAGGTATACGATTTATAAAAAAAAATAATTAAAAAAAAATTGTTCTCAGAGACGTGTTTTTATCTCATTTCTATTACGTAAACTTAGAATATTTTTTCATTTTCCAAAGCTGAATAAAACACCTAATTAGCATTATTCAGATTAAATTATTATTTATTAATTTATTTTCCCTACCTAATAATCAGAATAACCGTATACGTAATCAACAGTTAAATTTCTATAATATATGTAAATGTGTTTTCTAAAAAGGTCGATTGTGCGAAACGAAAAAAAAAAGTTGTATCTAAAATATGTTCGGAACGCGATTGACCGGTGCAACAACGTGCAACTATCGCCAATAGTAAACGGAACTCGAAGTAGTAACGAAACAGCCTTTCAAGGGCGCTTGGCTGTACAGGGTGATCCTGAAAAATAGTTTTATAGTGAACGATTTAAAAAAAAAAATTGAAACTTCGTGACTCAAAATTTGGATCCATTTAGGGGTTGGATTGTTAAAAAAATCCTTCCCGTTAAAATAAATCCGTTTGTACCTAACCACCCTGTATACGATCACCCTGGTAATAATTTTAAATTTTCTTCGAAACGAAAGTCGGTCTGGGCTTGAAATGTCGAGGTCTCGTACCAAAGTGACCACGTGGTAAGCTCGACAGGAGCGGCTTTCTACACACACACACACACACACACACACGTGCATACAAATAGATAACATACATGAATGACCAACCGCGACAATAAAAAAATAATGTAAATTAATTACGAATGACGTAAAAAAAAAATGAATTTAATTTTGTTGGTTTTATTAATATATTTATTGTAAGATCAATAAAGGTATCATCCTGATGACCAACTGTTGGTTAGGTCAGGTTGAATCAGATAATCATCTTCTTAAATATAGGAACGTACGTAGGGACCACCCTGTATATACATAATGCCCTTTTTTCTGATTCATAAAAACTATTTGTGTATATTTATCGTGAATGTGACAATTGGACGCACCGCTACTTCAAATGTAAAAAGAAATAAACTACAGTTACAAATTGAGACGAGCAGTCAGTCATGTGCTAATTTCAAAAAAATATTTTACAAATATGTACTGTTATACATGACTGACAGTCCCTTTTTAATTAATGTGATCATCCATAAAATTATTTTTAATAAAAGATCTGTTTAAAAATTTTAAATTTTCAACCGGTTGTCCTAATACTTTTTGAACGTTCCTCGTATATACAGATAGCAATTAGCGAATTGTTCTGGAAGAAGAGGTATGTCGACGATGACGTCCTCTTCGTCGGAAGAAACGTGTGAAAGGGGTTTCTTCGGTAGGTCATCGACCATCATACCGGTAGACTTGCATAGGTACTGTGTACGAAAATACATACACGCAAACATACAGTTACTCACGAATGTCTGCGTTTGTAATGTACGTAGATAATTAATTGCGTCTGCTGCGAAGTGATCGCTGCTACACTGTAAATAATAAAAACGAAATTTTTGATGAACAAAACTGATGTACGTTTTAAAAAAATCAAATTAAAAATCGTTAATTAGGTATGTAACTACGAGGTTCGATCAATAAGTATCTAGAGGTGACGGTAGTGTCGGTTCGAGGGTAATGTCAGTAACGGAGTCAATTGATCAGACACGGGTACTTCTTGACCGACCCTCGTATATTACAACTTTGATACCATGTATCTTGAAAACCAGATTTTTTAAGGTACTGTATTTAAGTTCTATTTCCTTCTGGTTCAGAATAAGATCAGATTCCCTCATTTAATTTTACTGTTTGTTCCTTTGAAACTTAACAATTTCCTGCGTTATAAGTACGAATTTCTTAGAATGCACTGAACAAGGATCGATCGCAGAACTAATTGTTAAGGAAGTGCGGCCCAAATTGTCAGTGATCCATTTCTTTTAATTATTTTTGACACAATCGTTTTTCTGCTTCAACTCGAAATCTGCAAACAAGAACAAAAAAAAATTTTTTGTCTACATTTGCAGTCGTTTTTATATCGTAAGTGAAACCAAGTGCACGATTGGTTGTTGTGGGTTTTTTTTAGGGGACAGTTTACGCTCCAACGATTCCAATTTTTTTTTTTATTGTAACGAGCCATTGTCATTTTTCGTAATACAAATTAGATTTCAAAACACCTAGATTTATGCTTCAGTCAGTATTAAGAGGGCGTTAATTGTGTCACATTGGTGTGACTAATACGGAACTTCATAAATGCACCTCGTATATGGGGTTATCCAAACGTCAGTGGCGTTACGCTTACAGACTCGTCCTTCTTTTTTTTTTGTTAATTTTTTTAAAAACTTGATGATAATACGAATACATAGTATAAATCATTTTAAATGTCATTTGCGATATGCATGAGTGTTTTTGATAATAAATTGATAACGTGAACTTTGGCTGCTGTATTTCCGTTCATGTGTGTATCAAAGACTGTAATTTTAAGTTGTGTTACCATGAGCATTATGATGAAATAATATATGTTTCGTATTATATTTTCGTAAAGTTGATTTGTTCAATTGTAAATTCTCTGATATAGAATTTTTTAATTAATGTGTGTGCATATTATCTTTTGCTCTTGAAAATGTGGGTTTTTGGACCAGGCTGCGGATAACCCGGTGTTAATTTACGTTAGTATTAAAAAACTTACTAAGTATTTGATAACATCAAAAATCGTATTACATATGTATGTAATACATAAATATGAGTTGATAGCTTATCATTTTTTTTTAAATAGATGTGTACAAAGCTATTAAATACTGTAAATATTTTTGCTTTAAGTTTTTCTTTTTAAATCTGGTCTTGTTTACGTCTAATTAAATATTGGTAATTCTCACCCCCCTTAAGGTTTGAAATTGAAAACGTTTCATCCCTTTAAAATATAATTTAAAAAAAAAAAAGGATCTGTTAAATTATATAAGGAACTCCTGTGCAAAATTTCAAATCTTTAGACCCATTTATATCAGTCAAGTTAATTTTTGTTTATTATCTGGCAGATGTTACGCCACTGGTTTACGTTTATAAACATGCGGCGTCTAACGTACAACGTTTAAATCAAAAAAAGAACTTTTTTATAATGTGCGTTTTTGGCTTCCCACCAATAACACTAAATACATTGAAATAGAATTTATTTGCAAAATTTTTGTAAGCCTAGTTCAGTTAATTTATTGCGTATTTATTGTATTAACGACATTCTTCGCTGGAATTATTCCTGCCTAGCGAAAGCAAAAGCGGGGTTGCCAGATAATTTTTTTTTTATTCTCTAGACGTTTTGCCGAAGTCTTCCTAGATTTTCTTAATAACATTATTTATTCTAGAATCCCTAAAATTTCCTTCAAAATTTTAATAAGTATTTACTGTTTCCATGTTTTTTTCCCTGGTACTATTTTTATTAATTAAAAGATCAGAACTATTCAAGTACCATATTTACGTCTATTTTTTGCAATATTTCTTAATGTAATGTTAAATCTGTCTCGTTGTTTATTTTTGCGTTTGTTGTTAAAAATTTTCTTACAGATTTTAAAAATTCCTTAGAACTTGTATAAAATTAAATTCAATTCAAAGTTCCCCAGAAAGTCCTTATACATAGGAAAATTTCTGTAGGTCTGGCAACCCTGTTCTGGTGAATCGTCCTTGTAGTTCAGAACGCGCCGTTGTGCGCCTGCGTCGCCTTCACTCGACGAAGAATCGAATAACGAAGGTGGCCGCGGAGCCATGCTTGTAGTCGCCACGTGGTAGTTAAGTGCCGGTAAACGTTCGGGCCGAGTTCGTTCCGTATTTTATCGGAATTTTTTATTTTGTGAAACGCGTTTTTCAGTGGTAGTTTTTCCTTGTGAAAAGGACGATATTGACTTCACGTTTGTTTAGTTATTTGTGGTTCAAGTGCCCCCCACATCGTCCAATTGGATTTTTGAGGTTCTTTTCACGATGGTATGCACTTCTATACCACATAATGTAGTCATAGATATAGAATAGAAACTCGTCTGATACACACCTCCCCGTTCTCTTATTTCCTTTAGCAAATATAATTAATTGAATTTTTTAATTATAATTTAAATTGCGCGTTTGTTGTTTAGTTGACATGTCGTCGCATATGTTTATGAATATTTTTTTACTAATATCATAACATTGTTTGTTTATGGATTGTTATAGGTATAATTAGGTATTAAATGTCTACTGTTTGTTTTGACATTTCATTAGAAGTTATATTTATATTTTTATTCGTTGGAAGTCGAATCTTTGTTCTGTTGCCTTTACACATGCCAGGGGCGTATCTAGGATTTTTGGAAAAGGAGCGGTCCACAAAAATTAATGCAGTTTTTCTGAATACAAAAAGTTATCTGCAGTTTTGGAGCATATCTGTAGAATTCATTGGCATATCTATCATAAGAAAAAGTGGTGTAGCGCCCCGGGACCACAGAACTGCTCCTTAATAGGTTAATAGTTTTTGATATTGAACGATAAAAAATTAAGTTATTAAAAATAGTTTTTTGAACTTTACTCATTTACTGGTTAAAATTACAATAAAGTCCTTTTGTTCGAGACCTTGTAAGAGAAAGGTAAAACAGCTGGTTAATAAGTAGGTACATAATTCGTGGTTGTCTTGGTGGAACTGTAGTTTGACTATTATAATGGACAGGTCCACTTGCAGGTGTTCTTATGAACCTTTAGATACATACCACACGTAGGTTCACAGAATATTGTAAAAGTAGGTATGTGTGTGTTCGATTTTTGTAGACTAGTACATATTTATTTGTTAGCACCGCCACCGGTTAAATTACTTATTATTACGTAACCAATTTAGGTATTAACGTCTAACAATTAAGTTTAAGTGACTTTTTCTAAATTTGCATTTCATATTACTTTACGCTTAAAATGTTTATCACTTTTTATATCATCGTGTCAGAGATTTAGGTAAAGCGGGTACCTGGGTGTACCCACCTGTCTGTCCAACTTCTAAATATCGTTATGTAATTTGATGACTGAATTAGGTAATAAACAGAGTGTCAATAAACTAGAAATTTTTGTTGTTGATGTTTGTCAGTCTACTTATTATATACATAAGTAAATCTTCAGTGGGGGGGAGGTCAGAATATCCCCTCCCCTCTCCGAATTAAATGTTGTACCCGACCATTTCATTCGATAGATATTAAAAATTAATGAATCGACTTTTCATTAGAATAAATTACTCTTTCGTTATGTGCGATGTACGTGGCTATTTATTCACTTAAGTGTACCTTCGCATGCTGATGAGAACTAATTAGTTCGAAATCCACATCTGGCGGTTTCGACAGAATGGTGACCAAGCACTTTTTGTTCCATATTTCATAGACAAATAGCAATTTGTTATTAATTTTTTAAATTAGAAATTCCTAAATAAAACTAACAAATTTCTACTATTAAATAATTTAGGAAATTTCAGTCTGTGTTTATTAGTTAAAATGGCCAATTATTTATTATTTTTAATTGCGCTTGATGCTAATGGTATATTTGCAATTAGTATCTACGATTCAAGACGGAATGTAAATTGTAATAAGGAAGATTATGGTTTGTTTATTTACATGTACTTAGTAGATGCTGGGTTAATAATACAATGATAGATGTAAAATTGGGGTAATATGTCGTCACCAAAAGTGATGATACATAAACACTATCATGTTTAAAATCTCTAGGCAGCGAGATAAAGAGAGATAGGAGAGTAGTAAATATTGCAAACAAAAACACTTACTATCGTATTTCTGGAAGAAATTATTTCTTATTTTTAAAAAATGTAACGTACCTAATGAATAAAAAAAATTTTAAATAAAATGTTTGCTAGCTTGTACCGATTATAAATTGTTTTATAACATTATTGTTCGCTTGAAGTCGTTGTTTATAAAGATTTATTGGTTCAACTGAAAATATTATCGATAAGATTGTGAGTGGGTGATTTAATGTTGCAAAAAATTATTTTATTCTTATATGTACTACGTTTTCGATATTCACAATTAAAAAAAAGTATTCTCTAAACAAAAAATTGAGTCGTATCGACAAATTAGTCACGCTACGTTAGCGTCACGTACACATTTTTTTTTTCGTTAACCTACGCAACATCGAAACTGTGTTCTACCCTTTACCTATACCTAAACTAGTGGATTAATTTTGAACTAAAACCAAAACTACTCTAATTGTGTTGCACAATTATTCCTAACTAACAATAAATAACACAGGACACGCCCATATTTATGAGGCACACTTTTCAGATCACGCTGTATATAGATAGTAGGAGTTATTTACAATACCATAATATTCTATATGTATAAATATCATACTTGTATGGGCGGTCTAATTTTTTATTTATTTATTAGTTTGTGATCTTGTTGCTATGCAAGTGTATCGGGTGTCTGGGTGGGAAGATCCGGGTTCATTCTCCGGTCGCTTAATTTCTCTATCTATCTGTTCTATACCTTGGTGCACTTTTACGTTGTTGGGTACCACCTCTATTTATTGCGAATAGATACGCAATCGTGTTGGTAATGTCTGGTGAGACAACGACATTCTGTCACTGTCATGCTGTTGGAAATTAAAAATTCAAAAAGAGATTTCAATTATTTATTCCATAACTTTTGGATAACGGTTCACCCATAGGGTCCCCCGTTAGAAAACGCTTTTACCAAAACCTCGACCTCTTCAATTGACGTAACTGAAGGTTAGGTTAGATTAGGACCCTCCCAATATATTTAGGGTCCCCTGGGACGTTGTTGTAAGGAAACCGTAAATTGTAACGTCGTATCGTTTATGCGTTTCATTTCCAAGAAACGTGAAGTGCTAATAACGTGACGTCTTCATATTCGTTCCAATTAAAGTGCAACGAACTGCATTATATTTCTGACTAAACAAAAATAAAAGTAACCTAAAAAATCGATTGTATGATTTTTATTGATTCTTACCTTTTTTTTACCCAAAAAATTGTTTTTATTTTAATTTTCAAACCTTGCTTCTTTTATTCCGTAAAATCTTTTTTGTTTTTCATTAAATTCTTCAAATTTTGAAACAGAAATTGGAAGATAAAGTAAACGTAAATACGTAGTATATTAATTTAGACTTATCAACTAACTATGTACTCGATAATTAAGCAAATTGTTTAGGTGTATTAAAAGCAATTAAAACATTGCGATTTATCTTAATTTATCTTACAATTAATTATTAAAAAATAACATTATTATGTTCCAGGAAGAATTGTGATAACCCAAATAGGTTATCCAAATCTTTTTGTCTGTTGGTTCATTAATTTATTTATTAGGTATTTTATCTTACTTAAAAAAAATTAAAGTAAACTTGCCCAGACCTGAAACCACCCCATCTATTGATCCGCCGCTGTTTATAAATTGTTCTAAAATCCATAACAAGAATATTTAAAATTCGTCTGCTTTTTTATTTAATTTTTTTAATATGTAATTATTATTCCGATAAATAATTTAATGTTCTTACATCATAACATATTTGCAAAGAGCAAATGTTTGCAAGCAATTTATTATTCAGCGCTATTCACAATGGTTGGGATTTTGCGTACATTTTTGGAAATTCCATAAAAATACGTACATATATACATAATAATTTTTTTCTTTGTGTTTGTGGTAATTTTTTTTTTTTTATAATGGTATAAATAAATACACTTTAGGTTGCAGACTGTCCCAGAGAATGACAGTGTGTGTGTCGAAAAATCTCAGTTTCTCTTCCACGTACTATTTTAGCAAAGGGTGGTATTTTTTAGTCACACAATAGTACGTAATGTACACAGGCCATTAACCATTAAAATCACTTAAGTGTTATGAGCTTGCAAGGCACATTAAATAAATAGGATAATGACCTAATGACCAATAAATTAAATAAACCATATCAGTATTCTTGAGTATTGTACTGTACTAGTCACTAAAGTAGTATGGTACCAATATCTCATCACAACCGATTTATTTAGAGGGGGTGAAAATTACCTCGACTCTTTTTGCGTGCAGATCGTCTGTTGAAATATTTATTTAACGTAGAAAAACAAACGCATACTAACGTAGTTGTTGGTTGTCCTTCGTCCCGTCTGTAGAAGTATAAAATAAAGCATATTTTTTTGCGGTCACGTATGACGTACGTTACGTGTTTATTTAATACGATGGAAGTGAAAAATTACTATATCGTTCTATCTATAGATAGATAGATACTAACAGCAACGGAAGTAAGGCAAAGTACATATAGGTATATTATGATGTGCAGTGACATAAATTTTCACTTTTTTTTTTCAATAAGTGCTGTATAAAAATATTTTTTATGATTAGATAATTTTGTTTGTTCAGGCGACTGATTGTAATTCCAATTTTATTGCCCCGTACATATACACCTGTTACTGTTCGAAATAATTTTTAAACGAATTTACAAGTTCTTTTTGATGTACTTATAGTGGTAACGAAGTACGCCCTTCAATGCGCCGCGAGTGACTAACGCAGGTGTCTCACGTTCACCTCTTATAAACAGTCTCGGCGTTTCTGATTGGCTATTACGGCGGCAGCCATTTTTTGATTGATTAAGAACTAGGTCAAGGAGAATCTGATGCGGATGTGAATAATGTAAGGCGCCATTTGTAAGAATTGATATGAGGAAACTTTAAAAATGGGTAACTTAGTTATTTATTAACCGATTTCTATGCGGTTTTCAGCAAAATGTGGGAAGTTTAATGCTGATACTTACCATATTGTAGTAAGGAAATTTTGCGATAGAATAATTTAAATTGTAAATTGTGATGATGAGACATTTGGGTGACGAACGGTTAATTTAGGTAGAGTCGTATAACATCGATTACTTGTGCTTTTTTTTTAAATGGTCAGTTATGCAATATTACTTGAAATTTGAAAAGCAGGAAATTACGTTTGCTATTGAGTATGAAATGTAAACGAACTTAAATAATCAAAGCCCTCATAAAACACTTCGTTAGCGACACCAAAAACCATGGAGGGAATGTAATACATATTTTAAATACATAATCAGCTTATTATTTATGAATACATATTATGATTACATAAGTGATAAGTTGTTTGTAAATTATTACTACGAAAAAAATATAAGTAAACAAAACAATTATGTAATACATATATATATTATTATTAATAATTTTTATTTGCGTCATAAAACCGTGTAGGTATGCTTTATTTTATATTTGTAAAACACTAACCCCCTGCAAAAATGTTTCGATCCTTACAAATGGCTACCCTAAATTCCTTTCCCATGTTCCTTTGGCACCAATGTGCAACATCATCCCTTCCGTTAGACTACAATAGTAGACGACCTTCGGTAGTTGTAAAATACGAAGAATGATGTTCTAGAAGTTTCTAGTCTAAACAATACAATACACATCCCTAACGGGGCGGCATTTTTACATTCAGCTTTTACAAAAGGGGTTTCTTGTCCAAATATGGTTACACTAAAATTAACAAGAGTACGTACAGTACTTATACTTAAATTACCAATTAAAATTTTTTTGCAATTATTACTAGATAGATATAAATATTTATTTAAAACGTGCCTATTACTAATACCGTTTCGTTACTGTCGTTGCTTTCAAATGCGGAAATTATCGAATTCTTTTACGCTTTCTTTATTCTGTTGTAAGAACAAATACAAAACAATAATTAAACAACAAATTAATACATAATAATAATAGACATCCACGTTTTGTTTCGTTAGTTGTAATTGTCGTTTGTTGTTAATTTGTTGTTTTCCACTTTGTATAGAGCAGGTAAATTCACTGCTCAAAAAAAATTTTTTTCTGGTACGACTGGAAAGAATTAGGGGTTGATTTTGTTTAGTTTTGCGGTGGTAATGTCAAGAAGTACATTTACAGTATTTTGATTTTTTTTTTTCAATATTACAAGTTGGTAGGTACCTACCTGGTATCTCGGAAGAGATATTTAAATATCTGCGGATTTTCCTGTATAATGAAAATACCGAACCGCGCAGACGCTTCAGATTTCTCGAACGAGTTCACGTCATCACGTTTTCTTGTTTCCATTCCTACCCCGACTTGGAATCATTTTTCGTTTTAGTTGACGTGCAATCGGATAATAAGTACACGAGTGCTCGAGTGCTACGTTGTTTTAGAAATGAATGGGTGAGTAAATTGCGCAATGTTGTGTTTGCATTGTAACAAAATAGAAAATTTTATTGAAAATATTTAGTAGTTACCTATCTTACATGAGCGCTTTCGAATGAATTTGGATATTTTTTAAATTAGATAATTTTCACTAAAATTAATTAAAAGTTTCCTAAGTACTTCAGAATGTAAGTGTATTTTTTTTTTTTTTTAAATTGTTGAGTTTTTTTTTTATGTATCATTTTGTGACCTCGAGATACGTACAAATCAAACATTACGTTCGTTTGACCTTTAGAGCAATATTGCACAACATTATTACACTTCAACCCCAACTCGATTTAAATTGTATTCATTTTTTGTTTGTTTAATGAGTAGGTACATATTTCCATACAGATATTGGGAAAAACTTGACGAGTATAGGAAATTAGAAAATGGCCTTAACATCTCAATAAAATTTTCAGTACAAATTCGACCTTTCTTAGTATCTTTCCGTTAGAGGAAAAATTTTAACGATGAAAATTGATTTTAGATATTTTTTCCTTTATCGAAATGTTTGTTTAATGACAAAAATTTAGTTATAAAAAAATGTGAGGTAGATAGGTACAACAAAATAGTCTACGGAGTTAAAGTTCATCTTTTTTAAAAAAAAAAGACTAGTAAACAATTCACTAAATTGGTAGTTGATAGTGTCAATGTCAGTGTCATTGTTCAGTATGTAATCTATTTTTTTTTACTAGTTAGACTTATCTATCGTTAAGTTCTATTAAACGTAATCAAGTTCTTAAATTTGTTATTCAAAAGTAGTTGGACTGATCGAAGTAAGTAGTGTTTTTCTCAAAAAGTTTATCGAACAAATCAATCGAGTAAATAAAAAAATCGATCACAATCTGTCACGTTAATTTGTCGATTATTCGTCCTTGATTGCACGGTACAACTTCAGGGTTGTTTTATCTGTAATCTGTAGCACATTCAAAAAACGAAATCTTTAACTGTGACTAAAAGTTGTTAATTTTGAAAACTGACTAACTTCTTATCCCCATGAAAAAAAAAATTAGAAAGATTGAAGTCAGATGATGAGTTTCTTCAACATAATTGTCACTTATGTCTTTTGACAGCAAATGTCTGTTGGTTGCTAAAAAATTCAGTGACGAACTACAAGGACCTCTACAAAAGAAAAAATGCGCGCATTAGGTCATCTAATACACAGTCAGTTTTATATTTGCGTTTTTGCTCCAGCTACTAATTTTTATTCTGTTTATTTTTAATTTATAAATAAATATTTGAACTGACAATTGGTGCTTTAAGTAGAAGGTTTTTCTTTTTCTTTCTGTTTGTACAAGAAATAGATTCATATTATGAAAGAGGCACAGTGGCCGGACGGTTAGCGCTACAGATTGGCGACCACTAGGTTGTGAGTTCAAATCCCGGTAGGAGCTAAACTCTTTTAAGAAATTTAGATACGTGATTTGTGTGAAGAAATATGCGAGTATGTGAGAGAGTAGTCGAGGAAAAAATAAGGGAAAATGAAGGTAGATTTTAAAGAGATAAGCATAGAAAATAAGATTGTTAAATAAGTTGTTGTAAATCAGTGGCAAAATTTAAATTAATAAATAAATAAATACATTCATATTATGAGTTACGTAATTGGAAAAACCTTCAGAAGAATGCTAGTTTATTTATTTTCGCATTATACAGTACAAAAAAAAATGTTAGTCAGCACTGTACCTACTAGGTTTCGATTTAAAAACCTCCCTCATAGTCATAATACATTGTGCGTCGAAATATTTCTGGTATAAGAAAACGGTATTTTAACGAACTGTAATAAATTGTGAGAGCAAGCAGGTTTGAAATTGTATTGCGAAATTGGTCGATTTTATCACAATGGTTGTGTCCGGTTCTAAGGCGTGGTCACCGTATAAGATTTATAATCCAACTGACCTGTTCCTTTTCTTTCAGTTAATCCACTTTGAAGCTCTGTTGGCTCAGTCAAATGTACTCATAGATAAATAATTTCTTTTTCAGACAGGAAATTTTTTAATCAATGGGTTTGTTTAAAGTAGAAATTTAAAAAAAGACAAACAAAAAAGAAAAATTATCTGGTGCAAATTGAGTTTTAATTGATTTTTATTCTAAATAAATTTATTTAAAAGTCATTGGCTTTTACGTCTGTGTCGGTTGTTATGCAAATTATTTATCAACTGTAAAATAGTTGGTAACGCTTATTGTATTTGTCATTTTTATTGTAGCAAACGAAAACTTTCGATTTACGTAATTTAATCGTAAGTAAAGTAATAGTTTCTTTTCTTTCGTTGTTTCAGGATCTCGTTTTGTTGCTTGAATCGTTCAATCGTGGATCTTACAAGGAATGGCACCTTTGCGGACGCGACAGGTACTAGTTTGGGCAGGTTTACCGCTTACAATTCTCCTGAGTTATTTGTGGTTCAAAAGAAAAAGAACTGTATTACAAAGTGACCCAGGGAAAAAAGTGCAGAAACAAGAGACCAAAATACTCGAAGAAGAAGAAGAAGAAGAAGTAAAAGAAGCAGAACGGTCAGGCGAGGCTAATCCCAATCCCGAAACACCCAAGACATTCTCGAGATCGCTTTCGGGCGTTGATACCAATCCGATCGATATTGTGTTCCCGCCGGAATTGAGGGTTAAAAAGCCCAGTCCCGTAATAATTTCCGACGAGGATTTGGACTTGGAAATCGAAAAGATCAAGTCCATGAAATCAGATCCGTACAGTAGAAAAAGTACGAACGTGTCGCCTATTAAGACGAGTGCCAGTCAAGAAGTGACCCTAGACAAAGAAGGAATTTCATCTGAATCGGAAAATTCGTCAGTCAAAACTGCCATTGATACCTCAGAAAACAAAGAAAACTGCCAACAGACTGAAACTGAAAGCGCATCTTTTTTTAAAAGTCCACCGATTGCCGAATCGTCGAAAATAAGTGGCGAGTGTTGTGATCAGGTGGACGGTACTAGTGATAACACAAAAGAAGACGAAGAAATGACTAAATCAAAGCGCCGTTCCAAGACTCCGCAGTCTAAAATTTCGAAAAACATGACAGAAGACAGGACGCCGCAGGAGACTGCGTCAAATATTGAGACAGACTTAACCGAAACGTCGGTAGAAAAGAAATTAAGTTCATTGCATTTGGAGACGAAACCCAGGTCACCGAGAAATAACCTCAATCAAGAAGAGTATCACAGGACAAGTTGCGAACGAGATTCGGCGAATCACAGTCCAGCTGATCTTATGCTTGCTAGTCCGTCCCTCAGTTCTATTTCCGACAATCACAGTGAGGTAAGTTTTTTTTTTAAATCTCCTTACGTCCTCTTGTCTTGTCTGTATCACTACTTCTTGTCTTGTCCGCACACGTTCGCTTGTCTTGTCCGTCTCGTGACTTCTTGTCTTGTACGCTTTGCGGCCTTGTCTTATCCGTCTCACGATCCCTTAAGTTTGGCGCCCCACGCTTTCTTGTCTTGTCTGCATCGTGACTTCTTGTCTTATCCGTTTTGCAGCCTTGTCTTGTCCGCCTCGCGATCCCTTGTCTTGTCCGCCCCGCTCCTTATCCTGTCCGCCTCGCGATCCCTTGTCTTGTCCGTCCCGATCCTTATCTTGTCCGCCTCGTGACTTCTTGTCTTATCCTTTTTGCGGCTTTGTCTTGTCCGCACCGCTCCTTATCTTGTCTGCATCGTGACTTCTTGTCATCAGTTTTGCAGCCTTGTCTTGTCCGCCTCGCGATCCCTTGTCTTGTCCGTCCCGATCCTTATCTTGTCCGCCTCGTGACTTCTTGTCTTATCGTTTTTGCGGCTTTGTCTTGTCCGCCGCGCTCCTTATCTTGTCCGCATCGTGACTTCTTGTCATCAGTTTTGCAACCTTGTCTTGTCCGCTTCGCGATCCCTTGTCTTGTCCGCCCCGCTCCTTATTTTGTCCGCCTTGTGATTTCTCGTCCTTTTTGCGGCTTTGTCTTGTCCGACCCGTGCCTTCTTGTCTTGTCTGCATCGTGACTTTTTGTCTTGGCCTTTTTGCGGCTTTGTCTTGTTCGCCTCGCGACTTCTTGTCCTGTCTGCGTCGCGCCTTCTTGTCTTGTCTGCGTCGCGCCTTCTTGCCTGTTCGTCTCGCGACCTCTTTTTTTTTGGCTGCATAGGGACCTCCATCACTTTGTGACTTCGCCGTCCTATACACTTCACGACTTCTTGTCTTGTCCGTTTCGCGATCTCTTGCCTTGTCGTCTTATCTATTACACGGTTTCTCGTAGATAAATATTTTTAAACTAAACTAAACATCAACTAATCAGTATGATATTGTTTTATCTTTTTGTTTGTTGAATTATACGAGTAAAAAATATGACTTCACGCAAATACAGAAATGAATTAAATTTATCAACTTTTTTTACATTACGTTATCTAATACATCACTTGAATAATTTCGTTATATAACGTTTACCTACTTCCTGATCTTTGATTTCACAAAATGGAATAAATAATGCAATTGAACGAAATAAATTTGTGTACACACAAAGTGATAGTAGGTAGTCACTTGTACATGTGCTGTGGTGTTTTCGGTTTTAAATTATGTTAATTACTGTTGCAGTTTTAATTTAATATAATAATGCTGCTAATAGAAGATGAAGACTCGATGGTAGGATGTATATTAACTTTCAATAAAATAAAAAAAATGATGAAAAAGAAACACATTACTTTATTAAAAAAATGGAGCAAAAAAAAAAAAGAAACTAAATTGCACAAAACTGGTTAGAAAGCGTCAGAATTTCAATTTTACACGGTTATAGTTTACTCGAAATGAATTATTGCTTACAATACAATATAAAATAAACAAATCGTCTATAATAAATACATACTTATGTATCTACCATAAAATAGATACTGTTACTGAAGAATTTATTTCTAAATGTTTTGTTAAAATTAGGAAAAGTTATCCTAATATACATACCTGTTGTGTATGTTTGTTTGGTAGTAATTGTGGACATTACATACATTTAAAAATTATAAAGTACCTCTTCGTTGTAGGGTTCCAGTGATAGTGGAAAAGGTGGCAGTGACGTAGTGACGCCTCCTCCATCAAGGACACCTGCATGCGATGGCTCGGTGTCCGGGGACGTCCCCATACACTCGATATACGAGTTCCTAATACCTCAAAACCTCGTCGGTAGACTGATTGGGCGCCAGGGCTCTTTCGTCACGCAGATTAAAGAGAAGACCCGAGCGCACATTGTGATCAAGAAGCACCCGGAAAATCCCAAGCTGAAGGTGTGCCAAATCGAAGGTGAGTCATCATATGGAAACTGCATATGTTATTTAAAGAAGCTGCCTGCTTGTTTTCTGGTTCTGTATTATTAAATAAGTATGTAAGTAGGTTCGGTGACCTTTGCTAAAAAAAGGGTCAGGATGACTGAGCAACATGTACGTAAATATTAACAGTTGCATAGCCTGATTGATACACATTCTTGTTTACCTGTTCATTTTATGGGTAAAAAAAAAGTTTGAGAAAACTTTGGTAGGTACAACTTGTACACACAAAAACATTTATTAACGTGACTTAATAGGCACATCATTTTATATTACTGTCTAGATGTTATTAATTTTTTATTGTATTCATAAATCATATAAGTCCTCGATATTACATTTGAAATTTACCGAATTAAAATTTTATTATTATTTCTATCTCTATTTATTATTCCAATAGAATTTATCTAAGACTTTTATCAGTTCGTTTTTATTGTTTTTTTTAAGCTGACATACTCTCCTGGTTATTCCATTACTAAGTAGGTTTTTACCTTATTTTTATGTTTCTAACGTCTCGTTTTGTTTCCGATAAAACTGATCGTGAGATAATTTCATTCATTTCGCAATGTAGGCCAAAAGTTTATAAGATAATGTGTTGGAAATTAAAAGTATCAGATAGCTGATAGTGTGTTAAAAGTACTTTGGATGTGTCGATAAATTGTATTATCGAATAGGTAGATAATTGATTGATGTTTCCCTCTTAACAAAGTTAAGTATTTTAAATGCACTTTATTAATATTTATTTGAAAAAAAAATACAGCCTTCGTAATTTTCTTAAAAAAAAATATTAATTTAGAATTTTCTAAATAGACAAATTATGAGAAAATAAAGGCGTTTAGTTTTTCGTAAATAAATCGAAAACTATAAGTGATAACGCAAATTTGAAAAAACGTCCTTAAACAGGAGGAAATTTCTAATAAAAAAGTCCTAACTCCCGAAACTCTATCTCCATTATTAATAATTTTAATTTAACGTTGAAAATAGGACTCTGGACAGCCGCTACAGGATGCGCGCGCTGCTTGAAAATTTTTATATAAATTATTTTTTTTATGGTATTAATTACCAATTTAAAAAATTATTGTGTATTCTTAACACTTCTATAAATAAAGTCCCGTTGGGAAAATTTTATTTATGTAAATTGCTCACTTTGCAAGCTGCGCGCGCATTTGTGGCGGCCGCCCGGAGTCCTATTTTCATCGTTAAATTAAAATTATTAATAATGGAGATAGAGTTTCGAGAATTGAGAATTTTTTATTGGAAATTTTTTCTTCTTTAAGTACGTTTTTTCAGATTTGCGTTGTCACTTATAGTTTTCGAGTTATTTACGAAAAACTAAATGTATTTTTTCTCATCTTTATTTGTTTATAACTTTCGTAATTTTTGATGTATTAATTAATATAATATTTTAAATTTTACTGTAAATTTGTATTTTCATACAGTCGTACTGGCTGATTGGAGTTTAAACCAGTCAGTTATTGGAGACTGTTACAGTAAACTGAACGCCTACGACACTGCATTCAATTTCTATTTGAATGTTGTGAAACAAATGTTCGGAACAATAATTTTTTATTATTTATGTGACCAAATTGTGCTACCAGCGATACTTATTGCCAATTTAATTTTATTCTGGTCACACTACTAAAAAAATCATTTTTTTTAAGTTCTAATAAAATCGTCTTTAAATATATATCATAATGTATATTTTGTTGTTATAGGTACACAATTAGAAATTGACACCGCACTGGAAATGATAAGGGATAAATTTCCGGAAAAACGATACCCAGAACTGACCCTAGAACAGGTTTCATTTTTACCGGCCGTCTCAACAGTTCCTTTAATTCCTGAACATTTATGTGTAAGTTGTTCTCATAAATTGCGGATATTCTTTGTGTTTGTTATTTAACAATTTATCGTCTGTTGCAGTTAAAACTGATAGAAGGAATTAACAACGACACCATAGTCAGTTGCATGGTAGCACCTAATCATTTGTTCCTCCAACAACCAACGCATCCCACATTTCCCAACCTGTTGATGCTCAGTAATTGTTTAAACGCATGTTACGCAGACGCCAACTCGCCCCTTTTACCGAACCCCATACCAGGTACGTAATAGAACGATCACTAAAAGAACATTTAAATTTTATTATTCTGTTACTTTTCCAGAAAACACCGTTTGTATAGCCCAGTCTTTGGGCGCGTGGTATCGGGCGTTGGTTTTGTCGACTGATTTGGAAAACGAGGTGTCGTACGTTAAATTTTTGGACTATGGCGGCTACGTGAATATACCAAATGGCGAACTGAGACAAATCAGAGCCGATTTCTTGTCACTTCCGTTCCAGGCGTCCGAATGTCTTCTGGCAAACGTGAAGCCGATTGGAGGTAAATATGTTGTTACTAACAGAAAAACGTTAATTATTTTTTTACTTTACCTTGAAATTGTTTAGCTTACGTATTTTTTTTACGTAAACAGTAAATTTTGGTCATTATTTTAGGTGACGATGCACCGTGGTTGGACGAAGCGTACACGTTGGTAGCCGATCTTACGAAAGGATCAATCCTGTATACACAAGTGGTCGGATTCGCCGACGAAAGGATACCATTAGTTCATATTTACAT
Source organism: Agrilus cyanescens (assembly GCA_947389935.1). Lineage (NCBI taxonomy): Eukaryota > Metazoa > Arthropoda > Insecta > Coleoptera > Buprestidae > Agrilus > Agrilus cyanescens. The sequence goes on along the minus strand of OX376707.1, from coordinate 29,817,522 downwards.
CGTACTTGGCCCTCAGGTAGGACATTTTTTTTAAAATACAATAATTTTAATTATTTAAGAGTTTGCGAAACGAATTTCTAATTCAGTTAAGGGTACACAAAAGATAGGGCTTGGACGCGTTTGTTTGCAGAAAAGGAAAAGCTCGTGATTTTGCTCCAATCCGTTATGCAACTGTTTTTTTTTCTTTTAGAGCGTCGTATTTTTGAACGGCGAATTAGTAAATAGAGGTTTCGCAGAATGGATTCCTAGCGAAGACTGTAATAGTATGTTTTTTGCCGATTCGTCGACAACAGTAGCGACTGAAGATCAGACTTTGGAAGTGGCGGCGTAAAAAGAGATTAAATGTTGTACACAAAAATGCATATTTTCTTACTGCATTCGTTCAAGGAAAGACACTAAGTAGTTAATAATTGACCGAAGAAGGGCGTTTTAATAACCATAATTATCATTGCTTTTATTATTTATGGTGGTATGATATGAGCTAATGCACCATTAGGTTCTCTTATACATTTATAAAAAATATCTAACTAATTTGTTGCTCACAAGTAACACTGCAAAAAAAATCTTTTTAATATGATAATTCGTAGCCGCAAAATAAATTTATTAGTGATGTTGTCCATCTCCATCAGTCACATCCATATTTTACTTCTTCTGCTACTACTAAGAGGTTAGTGTTCGTTTTATCTTGTGATATAAATATTTATGAATAGATTCATTGTTAATGTAATTAAAAAATCTTTTTTTTTTAACTAATAATTTCGATGACCTGTCTAATGTGTTTTTTTGTTTCGTTATTGCTCAGGTTTTGGGGTATTATTTATCTCGCAGTTTGACGTTAGTTTATATATTATTGTAGTTATTTTTTTTTGTTATTATTCCCAGGACTTGTTCGAATTCATTTAATTTTTTTTTTCGAAATCTTTGTTTTTTTTTTGGCATATAATAGCGTTAAATGGTTTATTGCGATTAATGTAATAATATGTAGTTATACTTAAGTATTTTAAAGGGAGACATTAGTATTATCGTTCGGAGCGCCTAGACGCTAGGAATAATAAATTAGTGACTATTATTATTACATACTTACTTCAGCAATGATGTAATTATTTTGTTTTCGTTTATTTTAATTGATACAGATGCTTATTCTAAATTCGACATTTTTTGAAAGGCACATTTCTTTTTTGTTGTTCTTTATCGTACGAAATGTATTTTATATAGTTACATAATGTTTGTCTGCTTAGCTTAGTTTATATTGGTTTTGTACAGAGTGATGAAGTGTAAATCATGTTTTTGAACATTAATATATACTTAAGAAAACTTTTTTTTATTCAATTAGGGAATTTTTATTAATTGTAACAATCTCACCGTATCAATCCCATGCATAGTAGATTCTTTGCGCATTTCATCTTGTCGAACTTGGCGACAGCACGCTCATAATGTCTACAATGGCGTTTAATTACTTAAATTATTTAAACAGCTTGTTGGTATGTACATATTTATTTTATATCTCACGTCTCCTTTATTTAATTTTGTTCCATTTCAACAGGTTAATCAATGAATAAGAACACATTAAAGTTTATTAATAGTGTTCTAGTAAATCGCAGCAAGAGTATCGTTCTGCATTTTATTATTCTTAACTCCGGAACATCACGTAATTAATGAAGGTGAGACTAATGTAAATCCCTTGTATTTTATGCTGCATTAACAATTTTTGTTTCTCTTTTATAATAGAAACACTTTAATCCCAAACGACAACAGTTTAAGGACTTGTATTGCTGAACTGAACCAGCCAAGTCTGTTTCCAGAAGGAATTACCCTTTAAAGAAGCTGTGGAATTACTTTGTGTGCCAGTTATTAAATTGGGTAAGTGTACTTTTAATATCATGCTTAAAGTTTATCTTAAATGTTTTCATCCAGCCTTAATATTTTTACATGTAAATTAAAAATTATACTTGGAAAAATTAGCTTAAAAAATTAAAATCATAATTAGTTTCTGCTGTTTTTTGCATTTAAAAGGATGTAGTATTTCACATATATTTGAGTGTTACAAATATCAATTTTGGTATTAATTTCTATTTTTTTAAATTAATTATCAGCATTTAAATTCTAACGTTTGTCCATAAAAGAAATGTTCATAGAGGTTATTGAAAGACTTTGAAAAACAACCAATAATTGCAATTGTAACTAGGTTAATTTTATTTATTTTGATTAATTTATAACAATGTAGTATATTTATAAACGAACATTGTTTATTTAAAACTAATGTCACCAATATTCCAACAGGAACATAATGCAAATTCTGGACGCTTCTTATTCAAAAACATGACGGATCTCCTTTGGAAATAGGGACAACAGATTGAGAACGTCTTGAGCATAATCAATTGGGTAAATCATAATATTTATTAAAAATATTTAGATTTAACGAATTTTTCTGAAAATCATGAACTACTGTGTTAAAAATTTTATATCAGTTTGAGTTTATATTCATTTAATTGGAACATTTGTATTCAATTAAGCATTTACTTAAGTGTTTGTAACTTTCTAAATTAATTTTTGAATCAGTTTACAAATAAATTCAAAATTTGCTCTAGGTATTATAAACTGTAAGGGGAGAAGTAATATATATTATGTACTACCTATTTCAATAGCGAGGTAATTTATTGTTAATAATTTAGTTATATACTATGTATTGTACTTTATAAAATGTATTTGTATTGTTTATTTAAAATTTTATATTAACGTAATAAATACATATGTTTAATTATTAAGAAATATGTGTAAATGTTTTTATTATCAATAAATGTATGTATTAAAATGAGATCGTTTAATTTTTTCTCCTTAAGAAACTTAAATTATAAATCAGAATAAAATATAATTGTTTCAAGTTTTAAATTCAAATAACTCCTGTAACTTATGCTCTCCTGGTACAAAAGGCTGAAATTTATAAAATTTTGATTGTCAAATTATTCGTTGATCAGACCTCGTATTTTTCGAAAAATTTAAAAATTTCGATATTTGTATCAGGAGAGCATAAGTTGCTTGGGAAATATGTCCGATTATTTGTTGATCAGACCTCGTATTTTTCGAAAAATTTAAAAATTTCGATATTTGTATCAGGAGAGCATAAGTTGCTTGGGAAATATGTCCGATTATTTGTTGATCAGACCTCGTATTTTTCGAAAAATTTAAAAATTCCGAAATTTGTATTAGGAGAGCATAAGTGGGATTTATACGAGGTCTGATCAACAAATAATTTGACATATTTCCCAAGCAACTTATGCTCTCCTGATACAAATATCGAAATTTTTAAATTTTTCGAAAAATACGAGGTCTGATCAACAAATAATTTGACAAAAAATTAATTTGATTTAAAAACAGATTTCTGGGTTATTAAGGATAAAATAAATTAATTTCTTAACGTAGATTTATTTATTGAAACTAAATTCGATTTTACAATTTCAAATTAATATAAATAAAACTATACATAACAAGTACACAAAATTCCAAGGAACATTTAGTCTTATCTTTAACAATGTTATCAAAAAATTATGTACAAATGTATAATATCATATAAATAGATTACTTGCTCCCCTGGAAAACTTCCCTTGTAGAAGGGGAGGACAAAGCAAAACGAAGACCAGGAAGGACGGTGTTATGTGAATTGAATTCTTCAAAAACTATTTAAATAGTTTTCCCATCTGTAAATAAACACAATTATTTATTTGCATATTATAAAATGACAACAATAGTGTAACAGAAAATAATTTTGAAATTATTATGACAATATTAATAAGGAAATCCAACGAAATTGGCACTATGATTACTATTGTTTGTAATTTCTAAAATAAAAACATATAATACTAAAAGAACAACGACAATTGCTTCAATTCTTAAATATTAAACCACTAATTATCTAACAGCAGTCTAAAATAATTGAAATAATCGTTTAAATTGATTTTATTTAGTAAGTAAAGTCCGATTTAATATTATTATAACTAAATTTAATAATAAATGGACCAGTAAAACACTTTATAATTAATCAATTAAAAATAAAAAATAGTTGGTAAACATTTAAATGTTTATTGTTGTCTGTTTAATGAAAATTGCGTCAAAATTTGAAAATTTAATGAGAAAAACCATCAAATATTAAATTCTTACGTTATTTTCAATTGACAGACGTGACTAATTCCGGAACACTCAGGTGAATGCTTCAAAATAATTTAAAAATCTTCAGATTTGTGGATAACTATCAAACAAGTTTGTAGAACTTTACCTACTATTTTTTTAATTTTAATTTAATATCATAAAGTTTAATTATATCTAATTTACCCATTTATTAACTGTAGCAGCCCCAAATGTACTCAAGTCGTTGCCAATTCGTTTTCAGAAACTCACAATAGGCTCTATGTTTCCAATGGAGAAAAGGGACGATCGCAAGCCTGGTTTAGAAGTAATTCACAAACATTTAGTGTCCTGAGTTTGTGTAGTGTTCCTGTTAAAGTATTTGTTATATTAGTCTAAATAAAATCTCAATAATAAACAATGTAATAATAGTATCAATGCGAATAAATAATAAATTAGCAATTTTGAATGACGATAGTTTTATTACTGCGTTTTAGTAGTAATTTAATTTTTAATACTTATTGACAATTGGAAAAATTTTATTTAATCGTCATTTTGGTTTGTAATAGCGTATCAAAAGCAAATTTTATTTAATAATAGACAAATAATCGCCATAATATGCTCGTTTTAATACAACTTGACGTATTAAAAGCAAATTTTAGTTAATTGTTTGCAGATAATCGTCAAAATACGCTAATTTTGGTTCATAATATCTTGTTAAAAGTAAATTTTACCTAATATTAAGCAAATAATCCACACAATATGATAATTTTTGATAATAACGTCTTACAAAAACCAAATTTTACTTTTGATAATAATAGTACAACAGAAAATAATTTAGAAATTATTTTGACAATTTTAACAAGGAGGTTAAACCGAAATTAGGTTCATTATTATTGTTTGTAATTTATTAACAAATCCCCAGTAAAAAAAATCGTAACATATAAGAATAACGACAATTATTTTAATTAATTAAACATTAAACCACTAATTATTTGAAATAATCGTTTACATTGATTTTATTTTCAATCAATGTCTAATTCAATATCATTTTAATTAAATTTAAAATTAAAAGGACCAGTAAAACACTTCATAATTAATCAATTAAAAATAAAAAATAGTTGGTAAACATTTCCCGATTTTAGATGAAAATTAAGAGTTCATTTGAACGTTAATTGAGTCAAAATTTGAAAATTGAACGAAGAAAATCACCAAACATTAAATTGTGACGTTATTTTCAAAGGACAGGCGTTACTTAGCCCGGAATACCTAAATAAATGCTTCAAAATAATTCAAAAATTTGAAAATTGTGGATAATTATCAAACAAATTTTGTGGAACTTTACCTACAATTTTTTAATTTTAATTTAAAATCATAAAGTCTAATTATATTTAATTTACCCATTTAATTAACTGTAGCAGCCCCAAATGTACTGAGTTCGTTGCCAATTTGTTTCCAGAAACTCAGAATAGAATCCATATTTCCAATGGTCGAAAAGGAACCCTCATAAGCCTGGTGTAGGAGTAGATCACAAACATTTAGTGTCCTGAGTTTGTGTAACGTTCCTGTCAAAATGTTGATAGTTGGTTAGTGTAAATTAATTAAACAAATCAATTTAATAATAAATTCGCAGTTTTGAATGTTGTTAAAGACGGTAAATTTCTTTTACTTTGTTGTAGTTACAACTACAATTTCCTATATTACGGAATATTTAATACTGGTTTACGATTGTAAAAATTTGATCGTTCATTTCATTTAAAAATAAAAAATAGTCATTTTGGTTCGTAACACCTTATTAAAACACAATTTTTTGCCCAGAATTATTATTTTAATTATAGAGGCAATATGAACTTCAAAAGGAATGCTAATTCATAATTAAATAGTTTAATTAATTAGATAGCAAATAAATGAATTTTTGGTAGATTAATGGAGAAAAAATATAATATGTTGAATCATTTAGAAGTCTTACAATAAATAGCGATAGAAACAAAGAATGATCAGCAGGTAATAAAGCCAATTTAAATAAAAAATTAAAGTGCTCTACCCTATCAAGTATATTAATTGTGGTATAAATCTATAAATTGTCACCTCATTAACTGCAGAAAGTTCCAAGATGAATTAGCTAAGGTAAACAATAAGCGAGAAGTGCCTCGTTGTTAAGTACGATTGAAAAAACTTCTGCAAGTTCCCATTCAATGAGAAGATGAGAAAAACAAATCAACCATGCTACAAATAAATAAATAATGAAATACAATAGATTAAGTGTCTTTTAAAAAAACATTTTAATTAGCGCAAGAAGTCTCACCTTGTTTATTCGCTTGATAAGAATGATAAAATGTACAACCCAGACGTCCTTGATCCAACATCGAAATAATCTTCAATGTACTCGATTAACCTGTTGAAATGATGAAGAAATACGAATTAATGACACAATTAAATAAACGAGACATGAGGTATGAAATAAAAACGTACATACAGACAATTAATTAATAAATAAACAGAATAAACCTTAAAATGGCGACTCCACTAACCTAAAAACAACAGAATATGCGCAAATGATATGCCACGTGCTTCTATACCATAGATTATTCATATACACAAATCATAGATAAATGTATAATATTACAGGGTTCAAAGGAGTGTTCACATAAAATGAGCCATTACTGAGCAAGTGAACTTAAGGGGGTCGTAACAGATTTTGGACGTTTAAAGGGTAGAAATAGGTGTTGCTTTTGAGGAAAGGGCTCATTTATTAAAAACGACGACAGAATAATCGAGAGAACAGCTTCTCAACACTTCTTTTTACAAATAAAGGTTGATTTCTCATGTAATTAAGTAAACATTACAAGTAAATAAGTTGGGATTTACCTAAGATTTTCGGGTACATTAACGTTAAATACAGCAGATTATGTGGCTACGGTTTTGTTGTTTATACATTTTGACTTCATTTTATTTTTAGAGAACTAACGCTCAACTCATAATACAATTTAAACATTATTTTCTGGTGATTGCATTTAAAGTCGACATTTATTTATAAAAAGAGGAACTGATAGGCCTTCCTTCCAATTATTTATTTTACATAAGCCATTTTCTAAAAAGAAAAACCTTTTTTTCTCGTAGGGATCACGATGAAACACTCATAAAAAACACCTTTTTCATTACGATTAAATTGAGTTTTTTGTCATTAATAAAACATTTTATTTTTAATAAAAATTCTGAAAAAGCTGTCACAATTACCCCTTCATAAAAAGAATTAAGACTTAACAAAATATATAGCTTCAGTTTAAAAATTTTGCAATTAGACTAACAAGCTTAAAGCTAATGGTCCCAGGACGCGGAAATAGAGCACCATTTAATTTTTCACAGTCCTAAATCAACAGGGACAGCCTCTCGCTATTTTGTTTTATAATGTCCTTTTCAACCGAACGTCGAAATTACTAAACTAATTAGTAAAATCCTATCATTAACTCCAAACGTCTGACGAGTATCTCTTCTGCGTTTCCATTTTCTTTAAATAAGCAGACGCTTGTTGTTCGTTCATGTTTCCTTTCGTCATCAAGATCTTCAGAAAAACGTTACGAACATCGTTAGCCATATTTCTGGCATCACTGAAATCAACGTTAAATTAACTAAATTCTCGTAACATTTACAATTACTTACCCGCAGATGTATACATGTCCATTATTTTCTCCAATAATTTTCCATATTTCGTCATGATTCTGATCCATAAGATGGTGAACGTAAACCTTTTGCGGCTGATCTCTCGAGAAAGCCAAGTACAATTTGAGTCCTTTCTTCTCAAACTGCCGAAATTCTTCTTCGTACAAGAAATCTTCCGATTGTTTACGACAACCGAAGTATAAAATCGTTTCTCCCAGAGTCTTTCCTTCGTCCTGAAGTTCAAACCGTTCCTGGATAAATCCTCTGAACGGAGCGACCCCCGTGCCTGGTCCGACCATTATAACAGGAGTCTGTGGGTTTGCTGGTAATCTAAATTGAGACTTTCTAATAAATACAGGAACCACCGGCAAATTAACGTTAGGTTCGGGTAATTTTTTGGCCAGCCAAGTTGTACAAACGCCTTTGTTATGTCTCCCAGTTGGAGTCGTATATTCAACTACAACTGCGGTTATGTGTACGGTATTTGGATACAATTTGGCCGAAGACGAAATGGAATAGTAACGCGGTTGAAGACGTGGCAGCAGTTCACACAAGTGGTCCAGTGGGGGCTTACACGACGGCAAATCTTCTAAAACGTGGACAATATTCCTGTTATCGTTGATGATCCATTGCTGATACAGGGCTTTTCCTTCGCTGGTTGTGCTTGCCATTAGCCTTAGTTTCTCTTTTTCGCTTGGGTCGCTGCAGTATTCGGATAATTCTTTCAGGACGTGGGTTCTCAGGTTGTTCGTGATGTCTAAGTAGTGCAAGATGGCCGTACGGTACGAACAAGGGCAAGGGAATGGATGTTTCTTGCTCGATTCTTCGTCTGTATTTGTTAAGGTGAAAATGGTTTCTAAGTTGGTATTGGTGAGTTTGCCGAGTTTTTCTACTAATTCGGTGTCGTTAATTGGATAAACGGCGACGTGGTCACCGGAATCGTAACGCATCTTTGAGCCCTCGATGTTGAATTCGATGTGGCGGCAAGAACGGTCTCCACCTTTGTTTAATTCGCGATTTACTTGGATGTTTGCTAGGAAAGGATTTTTAGCGTCGTACGGTCTGCAAAAATATTGGAATAATGAAGTAAAAATTACGAAATCGTTTCGGTTTATTTACGGTCTTTGATTTTGTAGAGAATGAAGACGAGCCATTTCTCCGGTAAATACCCGATCTGGGACATCTTCTTTGAATTCGGTGAGCCTGTACTGGCGTAAACTGACGTCTTCTCCGGTAGATTCGATGCCGAAGTATTCACAAACGGCCGGCCAAAATTTGTCCTTCCACGTAATAAAATCTTCCTCGATACTAATAGAAATAGGATTGTAAAGTACTTATGCAATAAAAAATGCAGTGCAATATTATGTAGACATCAAATGTTAAGTAAGTGGCAATTATTTGTTATTGCAATAATTTAACTTACTTTGCGTCATCATCACCTAAGCCAAGGTCGAATACACGAGTTGCACCGAGTTGTTCTAGTCTCTTATCTAAGTAAATTGCGACTTCGTTGTAGTGTTCGTACGTTTTATTTCCTAAACCGAAAATCTGGAAAAATAATACTCGAATAAGTCAATATTTAAATTTGATTTCAAAACTTATGGGATTCATTTTTTTTCAGCTTCTAACGAACTTGTAGACGATAGATTTTATGGTAACTTTTAAAACGGAAAATCAGCAACAATTTGATGTTTGGTTGTAAATTGTATTTCTAACAGATTTTTATAGAATACTGCGTATATTATTGTTATCTTTCTTAATGCAGCAATTGAATAAAACGAGTAACTTACAGAGTAATTGAGTCCAGTTAAATCAGCGTCACCGTTTTGTAACCATTCATAAAATTCCATGGCGTTGTCAGTGGGATCACCTTCACCGTAGGTCGCCATACAAAATACAGCCAGAGAATTTGGAATTGATTTTAAATTTACTAATTCTTCCTGTAAAAGAACATAAAATAAAATAAAATTATTTTTGTTAAACTTAACGTTCTAGGAAATTTTTAAGTTGTGTAATTGGTAATGTGAACAGCAATTCTACTAATTACTGAAATGCGTACCTATTTCTATAGTAGTTATTTATTATCTAGTGCAATTAAGGCAGTGTAGCATATTCGTGCTCTTTACGTTTCGATTTTTATAATTTGATATGTTATCAAGGTTAGCAAAAGAAAAGACTTTAAAAAAACGAGAACAGGCTTATTTCCATATAATCGGACTTCCTTATTTGCATTCAAAGAAATGAAATTATTACGAATTGAAATTCATATAAAGACGTCTAACGAACGCTACAAGTTTGTGAATTATTATTACATTTTTGAATCTTAAAATAGTACATTTGATTCAAGAAACAAATTATTTTTCAATAAATGTAATATTAGTGTAAACACGCAGCAGTTGGTCACGTAATATGTATAGGAAGCTGATTACGAGTTGACTTGCAAAAAATTTACGTATTATTTAATTAGTAATAACAAATCATTAAGAACTTTAAGTATACATAAAACAGGTCTTCCTCAGACTCTAACGTACGTATATATGTACTGGCACGCAGTAATTTAATAAGAATATGATGCGCGAAGGTTAAGTGCATTTAGATAATCTAAACATCTTCAATTTCGAACAGTTATATCAATCAATTAAATTAATAAGAAATAAATGCCTTAGGTTTATGGTTTTTAGATAGAAATTACGATTTCTAAATGGTATAAAACGCGCTATTTTGAAAGAACGATGTGACGAATGCAAATAATGTTAATTTTTTGTTGAAAAAGTCGTTTTGTGTAAACCAAAAACTGTAGGTATGTAAATTAGATAGTCGTGCACACTTGAAACTTGAAACGTTTGAAATGTTCACATAAAATACCGACTGAATAAAGTGACGAAATTAGTACAATAGTTTTGTTTTTTATGTTTAAATTCCACCCCTAAAAAATAGGAAATGATTGATACTTGTGACCTGTGATCTGGTTCTACATAAATTAATAAAATAAAATACGCGTTACATAAATATTTCGAAATATGCATAAATGACACAGTTAAACCATTCGTGGTTCAAATTCTAGCAACGTAATCAGTTGGCGTCAAAGGTTAATCGTTTTTCAAGATAAAAATTCAATTCAGGTTTAAATAACAATTGTTCTTTTCTAACTGACAATAAAGCAAAAAAATTATTTATTTGCAAAAGTTTAGTTATAACAGAATTTAGGCGAAGCTTATTTACCATGTCATATTCCTCTGGATCAGCAACCATCCCCTTCATCCCATATCTAACCCCTTCCTTTGCTAATCTCCCAGCAAACTCTTCAGCAGTGCCAGTCTGACTACCATAAAACACTACCAAACTTCTTCCTGATGACTTCAGTTTCTTAATGAACGAGTTATCTATTTGTGCCTGAAGAGGTGACATGGTGGCAGGTCTGAAACATAAAAAAATTACAAAAAATCCATTTATCGTACGTGAGATCATTTAATTTAATTTAATCAATTATTTCAACATTTATTAAGTTGAAAATTGATCCATAAATTCAGGGGTTTATCGTAAGTAAAGAATAATTAAAAGAGGAGGTCACTTTTGGGGGGAAAACTAGAAAAAATAATTGTTTAAAAAACTTACTGAATTGAATAAGTTTTTCCATTTAAATACGACTCTTCTTTGGGTTTCTTTTTTAAAAGCCACCATGCTGCCACCCCCAGTAAAGCGACTAATAATACAATATCTAATGGACCAAAAAGTGGCTGCGGAGCTTCTTGAGGAATTTGTTTGGTGCCAACGTCTGCTTCGGTTTCCATTATTGAGAACTGCAACAAATTGAACGAACCAATAATAAAAAAGTAATTAAACAAATAATTATGCAAAAGGTAGCTCCCAAAAAAATAACTTGTAAATAGGCAGGTACAGTGGCTGGACGGTTAGCGCTACAGACTGGCGACCACTAGGTTGTGAGTTCAAATCCCGGTAGGAGCTAAACTCTTTATTTAAAGAAGTTCAGATACGTGATTTGTGCGAAGAAATATATATGCGAGTATGTGATGAGTAGTCGAGGAGAAAAATAAGGGAAAATGAAGGTAGATTTTAAGAGATTAAGCATAGAAAGTAATACTGTTAAATAAGTTGTTGTAAAGCAGTGGCAAAATGTAGATACTGTTAGAGCATACATGTGAAAAATTAATAAATAATATTATATTTGTAAGCAAAATTGGGTAAAAAAATATTATAGGTTTTCCAATTATACAATTCAGTAACTAATTACTTACGTGACATAAAAAAAAATTAAGCTGTGTAATCAGTAAGTATTTAGATAAAATTAAATGCCACAAATATTTTCTGAGAAAAAGATTAAAACAAAAACACTTACAAATGAGAACAAAGGCTTAAATTTCTATTACTGTGAGGGTACAAGGGTGAACTTTATCCCAAATAGTAATTAATAATCAAAATTGAAAATGCACTTAAATTTTGACCGCAGTTGATATCGTGTATCAATTATTTATTACTGATGATAAAAATTAAAATCTGTTACCTTATTAATTTTATCAGTACAATTAGAAACGGATTTTTTTTAAATTGAAAATAAAATAAATTGTAAACACACTATTTTGTCATGTGAATATCTGGAAACAGAATGATGATATAAATAACTGATTTTAATTTATTAATTGTTGCTAATCATGTAGTTAATTGATGTGATAATTATATCTAGTCTGGGTTTATCAGGCGTTGAAATATAATCAATAAAAATCGATATTTATATTTACCTATTGCAAGTCAAAAGTGTGGGGAAATTTGAAATCCCAGAATTCAATTTTAGCAGAAAATTCCATAAACGCAAATATATTAAGTATATTTGCATATGCCAAAAAATTTACATTTTGAGAAAAGTCCACAATGTAAAACTCAACCAAAATAAATATAAATTAAAATTAGTAACTGTGAAAAGCCACAATTTTTTTTAAAACTGAGGAAACTTTAAGGGTGATTTTCCCTAAATCGACTCTATTTTTGAGTCAATTTTTTTACTTAAACAAATAAAATTAATGCTAAGACAGTAACAATAACTTACCAAAAAATATATTCCTTTTGCTACAGTATTAAACATGATATGTAATATGTATTTAAATAATATTATAATAAATTAATTAATAAATAAATTAATAAAAACGTTCACTTAATCAATACGTTTCGATCGTTGCTTCTTTACTATTGAAGACTGTATTTCGAAGAGAAAGGTATTTATACAAGAATAATAAATGAAGAAAAAAGCACAAGTCACAAAATAATTTTCGTAGTCATACCTCGGTTGCTATCTAATCTTATTTGAGATTTAAGAAATTTGTTTTGGCTTGAAAATATTACTTTCAATTTTTCATGTAAAACAGAATGAAATACGTAAATATTTTTGATAAATTTAGCAACACGAAAAAAAAAATAGAAAAAAAAGAAGTCAAACGTTTCGTCCTGCTTCGAGCAAAGACGACTGAAACAAGATTGAAGTGTAGAAAAGTCAACAAAAATTTTTTTCTGTAGTTAATTACAATAATAAAATCAAATGACCTTTACGACGAGGTCGAACTTTGAACACAAATGAAATGAAAAATTCATGTCATTTCGTTTGGTCAAATTGCACGTAGCACTTTGCAGTAGTGTTAAAAAGTGCCATAAGTATACCCAAGTATTAATTTATTCATTGACGACTTCCTATACGTAATAACGACACGGTATTAAAAAAAAAACAATACTGATTACGTTATACATGCCATACAACCTTCCTAAATATTTTCCCAAAAAAAAAATGAAACATTCCGGTCAGAATATATATTTTTTTTTTGACGATGATAAAATGGTAAAATTGATGTATGTGAAGGTTTCGAAATTTGAAATGTACATTTAATTTTTTAATCAAATAATAAAATTCAAAAATAAAAATTTTACTAAATAATAGTAGCACAATTTTGATATTCAAGAACTTTTTTCTAATAAATTTCCTGACAATTTGAAGTTTGTTAGTTTGGTCGACACCCTGTATATAGAGTAATCTTTCAATATTTTTTTAAACGTGATATTTTGTTATACACCAGAACATTACTTGTTACTTATAAATGTTGTAATTGTTAATGTTAATTATTTAATTGCTATATGTAACAACAAAACAAAATTGTTTTTCTATTTCGAAAGTATTTTTTAGTAAATGTGTACTACGCAACAAAACTATAACACTTAAGTGTGGAAAAACATTTGTCATTTATTTATTAGTACTTAACAAATAATCTTTTGTGAATCCTTTTAAATGTTATCTATTCCTGACATAATACCTACGTACCTACAGAGTGATTATTTTAAGAGAGAATAATTTTCTTGAAAAAAAAAATTAAAACTAATTGTTAAGTACCGTCTTATTCCTTTGTTTCACTTAATAACTAAAAATATTAATAATTGAATGATATTTAAGTATGCAATGTTTGGGTTTTTTTACTTTGTTAAAATATAAATAAAATGTAATGCAACTAATAATAAGATATTATTTAATAGTCAAATATGTGTAAACCTAATGACAATGAGGTTAATGAGTTTATGCTTAAATGATAAAAAGGTAATTAAAATTTATACACATAAATATCTATTAAGATTTTATATTTAAAAAAATCGGCCTTCATGCTTTTGACTTTATCGTTTATTAATTAGGTAGGTACTTAATTCCTCTCAATTTTAATTTTAGGAAATTTTCTGAAAGAACTGGGCATATTAAAAACAAATTTTGGTACGGATACATCCAATCTATTAATTACCAAATACAGGGTGGTTCAAATTCAGTGGCCTATATGACGTTTATTTTTGAAAAAAAAAATGTGTTGTACTTATTTTAAATGAAATAGTGATTTTTTTTCTATTAAGTAAATTATATCAAAAACTGTTCATCCTAGGCGTAGAAGTTGGTTATTAAACTTACTTTAAAATTTAACGTTTTATTCGAATTCGTAATAAAAAAATTATAATTCCATTTAAAATAACAAAGTTGGTATCAACTTCCGGTATAACCGGAAGTGCAACAAGAGTAAAAATATTTTTAAAATATAGACCATGTGTCGTAGGTATAAACCGATGTTTTTTAAAAATTTCCCACGATTAACTTTCCATAAACGTCTAATAGGCCACTGAATTTGGGTCACCCTGTACATAAGATCAAAATTATTTTTTATAAAGCTGACTTAAATACACTATGGTCTTTTAGAGTCCCAAATTTCTTCACTACGTTCCCTTTTGACAAAAATAATCAAAAATTGTACCCTTTATAATTTTGTGAGCGTGAAAGGACAAAAGTATTTTGAATAATAGGGAGAAAGACAATTCTTTGTTTATATAAACACGATTTTGTAAAAATTTGCAAATTGAATTTTATTTGACCAAACTTTATGGTTCAAAAGTTCTTCGACTGATTCTAAGTATTCCTTTTGGAAACACGTGAAAAGAATATGTTGTTTTGATGAATAGTTCGCATCTCATGCATGATAATACGTAGTGATAATGCATAACTGTGAGAAAATAATACAGGGTGATTATAAAGCCGACAATGTCAGGAAATTTACAAATTATTTGTTTCTAGCTTTACCATCAATTGAGAAAAAAATTATTATTTCAGCAACAAGTGATTTTAATGAACAGCTGACATTGTCCAAGAAGGACAGGGTTAATTTTGTGTCTGGCGAATGACTTTAATTCATATTTTGTGCTCTTGTAATAGGTACCAAAATCCACAAGCCACCATGTAGCTATACAACGTAAACACTCTGTATAATAGCAACAGAAGCTGTACGCTTATATTTATTTTCCTAAATTATAAAATGTAAAACAAATGACAACTAATTTTTGAAAAATATACGTGTTCATTCTCTTAATTGTCTAAACAAAGTAAATAAAAAAAACTGCATCAATTACTCTACATTAAATAACAATAAACTGATAACCTTATTAAAAAATAACGTGTTAAATACCTTAAATTCTTTAGTAAATAAAACAATAAAACGTAAGTATACATATTATATATACGTTACTAACCTGTTTGGCTTAAGCAAAATGAATTATTTTTCGGAAATTACACTAACACGAGAAGTCTAGTTGCTTTATAGATAATTCGGCTAAAATATTCACTTAATAATCATACTATCGATAACCGAATGACGACTGAAAATAAATTTTTCTTTTTTTCAGTAATATTAAACACGTACACACGAAACACCAAGCGGAGACAACCACAACAAAACAAGTGGAAAACACGAACAGCAAACTCAGGCGCCGATTGAAAACTGACGCTGTCATCGTCACACGTCGTGCCGTGTCGTCATTTCAATTGTACATTCTATAGACATACAGGATGGAGGGGTTTCATATTCTATGTTATGCAACCTGCAAACTGACGCGTAAAACGGCTTGCCTATACTTACGTGTTACTAATTTTTGAATTTCCCGCACAAATGGTCGCGACTGTCAAGTTTTCTGCAATCTAACTGTCAAAAAAATAAATAGGGAAAGAAGTGCCACTTCCTTTGCGTGTGTTCGTGTTGTAAAAATGGCTCCGACGAAAGGAAAAGGTGGTGAAAAACCAGGTAAGGTGTAGTTTTTCTTCATGATTTTAGTTTAAAAGAAGAATAAATGCTGGTATTTAGCTTATAATTCCATTTTGTTGAATGTGTGATTTAAGAATTTATTTGAAAAAACATGTGGTTCCCTAACCTGAAAAATACGTGAAATATGTACACAAATTAAATATTAATGAATATATTTGTATTTTTTACGTTATATAATACTTAATTTTTATAATTTTTCATCAAGAAAAGCATTGTAACGTAGGTAAGATACATATAATGTAAAAATTACGAATATTAATGTGCACATAATCGCGAATTTTGGTAGAAGAAAAAAGATAAATTCAGACATAATCCACAATATATCCCTAAGTTTTTGTAATAATTGTTGTTCTATTAAATATTTGAAGCAAGTGGAGGTAAAAAAGAAGAAAAAAAGAAACCAGCATCAGCTCCAGCAGCTGCTTCAGCTGCAAAGTCTTCAGCGTCATCGTCAACGGCGTCTAAACCAGCGGCTGCTGCATCGTCCTCAGCTCCCAAAGCAGCAAAATCTGCAACTACAAAACCAGCACCAGCCAAAGCAGCAGGAGCTGCATCTAAACCAGGGGCCGCTGCTAAACCTGCTGCTGCACCTAAACAAGCTACAAAACAACCTGCAGCTGCTAAATCATCAGCAAAGGCTGCTGGCGACAAGAAGACCGCAGCCAAGCCCAAAGTAGCAGCAAAACAATCTAAAGCTGCAGCAGCAGCAGGCAAAAAACCCACAGGCAAAACTGCTGCAAAACCAAAAACCCCTGCTAAAACTGCTGCTGCTACAACAGTTGCTAAGCCCAAAAAAGGTGTTTCAATTAAAGCACAGAAGGGTGTTGGGAAAGTGGTCAAGTCGCCTGCTGTTCAGAAGGCTTTAAAAGTTCAGAAAAAAGTAGGTCCTTTGACATGTAACATTAATTTAAATTGCGAAGTTCAATCAGATTGTCAGCTAAAAATTACCGTTAAAGGTTTAAATAATGAAACTAGAAGGGCCAGCTTGAATGAAGACAATTTAGTTACAAATTATGAATACAATAATAATAATAATGATCCTGATTCTTTAAGTCAAACCTATATTAAAAAAAGATTAACTGATGAAATAGCAAGTCTAATAATAGATGCTTCTCCTCTAAAAAATATTCGTTCAAAAATGCTTAATCCATCCGCAAATAATAGCATTCAAGCGTATGGCACTTCTAGAACATCTAATTTAATTCATTTAAATGCTGCAACATCAACTATGATAGAACCAAGTGATGGGGAAGTTTTTATAAACCCAACTTATACTAAAATCTAATTTTTGTTTAATATCTAAATTCACATTTTATTTTATTTATTGATTTGCTTGTTGTATTTATCGTTACTTAATGTTTTTATTGTATTTTCGTTTATATGTACCGTTGAAGTTCAATATATTCTCTTTTTTTCAATTGAGAATACCAATTTTTTCTAAATTCCCTTTGGATAATATTATTTTTATCAGAAAAACTGTAACGTTATAAAAAAACACAATTAGATGACCTTTTAAAGAGCATTTTATATCTGAAAATTTTGTTGCTAAGTAAACTTTTAGATTTTACTTTCGATTAATCAAAATCGACCTTTTCTGAACATCTGAAACATTCTGTAATATTTTTGAATACTCTGGAACATTCTCACACATATTTTGGTATTCAATTAAAACAATTTTTCGTTTTTAAATGATGACTTATACAAGAGAATCTCTTTGAGATTATATGAAAACAAAACATAGATCTGATAATTATTCGATAATCCCCCAGATTTCCACTTGTTTTCTTTGTGATCTAACGATAAATATTTGTTGTTTTTTAGGTAATAAAGGGTTCATTTGGTACAAGAGCCCGTATCGTTCGCACGTCGGTCCATTTTCGAAGACCTAAGACCTTCAGGCCCCCCAGGAATCCGAAATACCCGAGAAAGTCAGTGCCCAGAAGGAGCCGCATGGACGCTTACAATATAATTAAATTCCCGTTGACAACGGAAGCTGCCATGAAGAAGATTGAAGACAACAACACTTTAGTTTTCTTGACTCACATTAACGCAAACAAACATCATATTAAAGCCGCAGTTAAAAAATTATATGACATTAATGTAGCCAAAGTGAATACATTAATTAGGCCCGACGGTAAGAAGAAGGCTTACGTAAGACTAGCAAGGGACTATGATGCTTTAGATGTTGCCAATAAAATTGGAATAATATAATAAGTTTATGTTATTCGAGTTTGTTTTGTACGTTGACTGTATAAATAAAACTTGGACAAATAATTCGTAGTATTAATTAATAGAACCTAAAAAATTACATAAATGTAATAGCGTTAAAGGAAATTTGGAATATTAATGAAATAAGATAACAAATTGCTTTTAAAAAAACTACTTATTGCATTTACATATTTTTTAACAACAATAAATTAATGCTTATACGAACAACTACTACTGTCGCTATAATAGCAACCATTTGGATGATTTTCATAAAACCAACAAGATTTAGACTTGTGTTTCTCATTATTTACGTCAAAGACTGGTGGAATACGAAATTGAACAAACCCGTTTTCAATTAGGAACAAATATCTGTTATTTTTAATTAGTGTTTGTAATCCTCCACATTCTTTTTTAATTTCCTTCAAATCTTGACGGTTTATTCGTTTCGCCAAATTAGGAAGACATTCTTTTTTCCCTTTATTCCATTTACTACCATCTGATTTTATTAAATAATCTTCTTCCTTTAGTAATTCCGTCGATATTTGTTTCAATATCGACTCAATGATATCTTTATTAATTTTGGTACAATTACGAACTTTTTCATTTTCGGGTCTAGTTTCGCAACTTTCAATCCATTTTTCGTCAGTTTCTTTAAAATCTTTGCAGTCTACTTTATCCTTAATAAGTCCAGTTATATTTTTATCAATCCCAGGAAACATTTCAGGATCGTAACAGCGCTTAAGTGACACCAGACAAATTCTTTTAGTTGAAGGTATACGCAATTTGTCTTTGGCGACTTCGAAACCGCAAATTTTCGAAACGCTTTCAATATAATCGAGATAATCAGCGTACTGACTCTTCGAAGTATTTTTCCGTTGAAACTTTTTACCATCGAATTCATAACTGCAACAAGGAAGTAAAAAGAATTTGCTTTTGTACGAACTTCTTGCAGTAATCACGGGTATCCAAGGAGTCAGTTCGTCTGAATGATTTCCAATAATCCAATCTGCTTTAGGAAACAACGAATCGGCGGATGGCGTTAACGTTCTTACCTTAAAAAAAAGTTAAGTTGCTAATTTATGTATACAATTTTAAATTAAAGGCATAAACCTTTAGTTTTGTTGAATCAGGATAAAATTCCCAAATTTTTCTACTTCGGACATCTACGCCAAACCCAACGTACCCTTCTTGATTTAGTATATGAACCAACAATCCATTTCCACAGCCCAAATCTACAAAATTAGGTTTGCGATCAGGATCGTATTTGGTCCACAAAGAAATCAGATAAGATGCAATCGCTATATCTTCATAGACGTATTTGTAAGGGTCCGTTTTTTCTGGCCACATCTGTAATTAAGAGAAAAATATGATAGAATAAACGTAAAAGGAAGTACCTGTGGTTTTTCTTTACCTGTACAATTTTCTTGCCATATTTTTCTTTCAATGAATGGTATAAGTTGCTGTACAAGTCGATATTTACCAAAGATAATGAATTTTTTACACCTGATTTGTATGTAGATTCTTTAGCCCATTTTATTAATTTAGGAAAGAGGACACCGACCAACCAATTAGCACTTACTGCTTCGGCATATTCCACGCAGTCTACGCATATATTAATTGTTCCAGGTGGTACGAATTCTATATCGTACGGAAAAGGTGGAGCAGCAATTTTTTCATTCCTTTCAGCAACAGAAAAGAAAGTAACGACATTTAAGTTTTCATTTTTATCAAAAACTACTACTTCCAAATTTTTTTTGTAATTGGTTTGTCTGGGAAATAAAATTCGAACAGATACAAATGTACCATTTTCACAATTCGAAATTTCATCCAGTGAAGATTCTGTTAACTCGCATGTTTTATCATACGGTTCAAGTATGGACTTAATGAAATCAGGCTTGATATTTTCTTTATCCAACTTATCAAGCTTTCTTATTTCGTATATAAGAGCTGAGTATGTAAAAAGTTCTGTAATTCTCTTTATGCTTCCATTCTTGAACTTCACCTTCATAAAAAAAATCTGCGACGCGCCTATTATTTTACGGTTTGCTAAATGGGGCCTAACGTGATAAAGTAGCAATGCCGACCAAAACTGGTCAGCGGAGATATCGTCATCATTTGTTACTAAAGGCAATCGAAACATTCTATCAATTCTTTTTTGAGTACTAAAATCAGTAATACGGTGATAAAATAATTAACTTATGTTTATAAACATTGTAGGTACCTTTTTTAGAATCCAATCAGCGTCATCATAAGATTTTGATATCATTTGCTGTATTCTCTTAGTATCTGTTTCGGTAAGATGTTGTTTATAACTCTGAAAATTGAATTAAACAACCACTAAAAGGTACTGTAAACAGTCTACGTCTGTACTAAATATGGATTAGTTTTAAACCTAAACTAACCAGATAATCTATCGAGAAAAACAAATTTTGTATTGCACATTAATAAAGGTATAAGACAAGGTAATTAAAATAAAATATATTACCTGACGTATGCTGAATTTATAAAAATTCTGGGCGTCCTTCGGAAGCTTCTCGCACTGTCTCAATAAATATTTGTACAATGTTTTTGGACTGTCACTTCGATTTTGTGCACATAAACGAACAAATAATAACGACAACGGTTTTACTTTAACGAATAACATAACAGTAATAAATAAATTTAAAATACAATAACCGTTTTAGCGATAGAACTTGTAGGTTACGTTAACAATTTTCGCTAATAAGTTATTAGAACTACTCAGTCTATGTACGTTTGGTCTACTTCGCCTAAGTCGACCTACTTGCGCATTGTGTACATATGACCTACTTACTTTAAGATCCAAATAATTGACAGAGTAGGCAATTTAAATACACAGAAGTGTAACAAGTAGTGGTATTCACAGTATGAACAATGTAGAATATTCTACAATGATCTAAAATGTTTGAGAATGTTTCAGTAAGTTCTAAAGCATTTCGAAAGATTCGAGAATGTTCTTGAACATTTCTGGATATACAAAAAAAAATTTGTATAATACTTCAAGATTTCTAAAAATGCTATAAAATTTTCTAAAAACAACGAGTGTTTCAAAATGTTCTAGAATGATACAGAATGCTTCTAAAGGTTCTAGAATGTTCTGAAACGTTTCTAGATATACAAAAATAGCATATAATGCTTAAGAATAATCTAGAACATTTCTAAACGTCCTAAAACGCTCCTAGAATGATTTAAAATATTTAAAAATGTTTCAGGACGTTCTAGTATGTTTCGAAATTTTAAAAAGTATTATAAAATTCTCCAAAAGCTGCAAAAATGTTTCAGAATGTTTTAAGATGTTTCACGATGTTTAAAATCTGTCCAAAACTTCTACAAAGTTGTAGGATGTTTTAAAGCGTTATAGAATGCTTTAAACAATTCGAGAGTGTTCTGAAACATTTCAGAATACAGAAGAATGTTGTTTTAAATATATAAGAATGATTCATAATGTTTGAAACGATTTCAGGATGTTTTAGAATATTTTACAGTGCCTAAAAAAGTTACAGAACCTTCCAACAGTTTCAGGATCATCTAGAATGTTTCTGAATGTCTGAGAATGTCTTGAAACGTTTCTAGATAAAGATAAAGTACAGTGTTAAAGAACGATGTAGAATGTACGAATATATTTCAGGGTGTTGTAGAACCCCTTACAATGTTTAAAAATCGTTTAAAAGTTTCGTTAATGTTTCAAGGTTCTTTAGAACCCTTCTAAATGTTCAAGAAAGTTCTGAAACATTTCTGGACACGCAAGGAACTTAAAAAAAATGTTTAAGAACGATTTATAATAAACTACTCCTAAAATGTTTTAGTATATTCTAGAATGTCTCAAAAAAGGTTTTAAAATTTTCCAAAAAGTTTCTAAATGTTTCAGGATGTTCTAGAATGATTCTGTAGTTTCGTGACTGTTCTAAAACGTTTCTGGATGTATGATATAGAAAACAGTTTCAGAATTGTCTGTTAATGCTTCACCATGTCTAAAAATGTTATTGAAACTTTCAAAAGTTTCAGGATGATCTAGAATGTTTCTTAATGTTTGAGAATGTTATACAGTGCCAAGTAACGATCTATAATAAATGAATATGATTCAGGATATTCTAGAATATTTATAAAGGTTTTAAAACCTTTCAAATATTTCCTGAATGTTTCAAGATGTTCTGGAATGTTTTCGGAATTTCGTGAATGTTCTAAAACGTTTCTGAATATAGAAGTATGTTGTACAATGATAAAGAACGATTTATAGTAAACGAAGATAATTGGGGATATTCTAGAATGTTTAACAATGTTTAAAAAGGTTTTAAAATCTTTTAAAAGTTTCCTGAATGTTCCAGGATGTTCTAGAACGCTTCTGTAGCTTCGTGAATGTTCTAAAATGGTTCAAAATGTTGTAACTCTGTTAAAAATTAATGTTGCACCTTATATGCAATAATAAGGGCTGTAAAAAGGCAAAACAATTACCGAGGGGTGTACCTGTTCATGTGAATCGTGAATAAATTGTTCCCAGGCGATGCACAAGATGACCATCGTTCGGGTAAATTATGAGCGAAACCACGCAGGAAAGGGGCAGTTGCCACGCCTCTTTGGGGGTGCTACATGTCGTCAGCAAATAGGGGACTAATTACCCTAAAAGTTATGCTGTTAACATAGGGCCGTATTAAAGAATAGGCGAAAAGGATTCTGGTATTTGGTGTTGAGCTATTTTTACCTTGTATATGAAAAATTCGTTAACTTCCCAGGGGGCTGTTGCACATCTAAGGGCAGTTTCAGACACAAAACAATAATAAACCCAAAATTTTTGTTATTTTACGTACTAATTCGTTCCGAGGCATCAAAATAGAATGCATTAACAGCCCCGTAAGTTGTACACGCCTAGGGGCTGCTGTAAACACTAAAAAATGTTTAATTTCATTCTAGTGTCACATAAAGGTTCTGTAACGTATTCTAGTAGTAGTTTTAAAAGGGTACTCACAGCAGGGTTCCTCTTAGTAGACGTGGATGTCATCGTAGGCGTTACTTATCCACAGGGAGTCCAAGATTGGGGCGGAGTTCCTCCTCTGTTGATCCCTGCTGCGCATCTTCCAGATAACGGTCTCGGGACTGATATTACATCATTTTGAGTTTGTTTTGAGGGTGGAGCCTCACGGTCACCGATGGTGGACGCATTATTTTAAACACGTTCGCAAATTCGAACACAAAACACGTGCGTTTACTTCGAATTTTGAGGTTAGGTTTATTTTATTCGGAACAAATCGAGAACTATTTCGCTGAAATCAGGACCGAAAGCAGACTAGGGATACGTTTAATAAAATGTGAATCACTTTTTTAGTGTTAGATTCTGGTAGATGCACAAACACAACACAAACACAAAGTTTTACAACGAGTAAACTAAAGATTTCTTGCACTAAACGACATAGTACACTACGATTTCAGACAAAAGTGTCTACTGGTTTAAAATAAATACAAAAAGGATTGATTTTATTGATCGAACTAAATATTTTTGAAATATTAGCTACATTTCGTCAAAAACATAAACATTAACGCTTATTGGTCGTCTCGTAGTTTAAAATTTAAAATAGGGGGCGCTTTCGTAGGAACAGCCGAACAGCTTCAACCAGCCAATAGGAATGTCAGCGGAACCACAGATTGAAAAATAATGTTCTTTTGTTTTTTGTTTTTGAAAATTTTAATGTTCTAAATGTTCGCGTTATCATCTTATTACGATAGTCTATTGCTATTTTACATATGTTCTTAATAGAAAATGATTTCCGTGTTAAATAAAAAATGACGAGGTGGCGGGAATTATACAGTATCTATGAACTTTACCCCCTCCCTTCAGCATCACCTTCTTGTTCATATTTGGCCATTTTCCGAACAACAGCAAGTAGTTGAAGACGTGTTTGTCGATTTGGAGTCCATATTGGGAATTATGGACTAACGGTATTTATCATTTATTCCACTTGAATTTTGATTTGATTGCGTTAAATATGTTCCCAATTAGCTATTGATAGGATTTGTATTATTGCTGGTTCGATTTATTGAGCGTATATAGGTATTTTAGAGGTGGCGTCGGTTTTCGTACTGACGCTTGGCGTTTTTCTGGCTTAGTTTTTCATATATTTTGGCTTAGTTGAGGTCGAATAATTAGGATTTTGTTAATATTTTTGAATTTTGAGTTTGAGTTTAGGTAGTAATTATAGCTCTTTTTGATATTTTTTCTTTCGTGGTATGGGTGGCCTACTCACGCCATTGTATACGTACTAGCTTAGCTGGCCTTGTCGTAATAAAGAGGCCTCGAGGTGCAAAAAACAATTGAGGTTCTAAATTTTTTGTAATATACAAAAATTTTATGTGCAAAAGTACATTTATTTAGTGCTATGCACTGAGGCCCCACGATTGAGAGGCCCCAGTGCATAGCACCTGCCTCACTCCTCCCAAGATGGCCGACCCTAAGACGTAATTTTTATGATAAATATTGGGTCGATTTTAAAAATTCAAATTTCTGATTTTTATTTGAATTTTATGTTGGTTTCGTTACGTTTAATGTGATTTTTCATCAATTTTTATCGATTCAAATGAAATTTGTGTCAATTATAGACAAAATTAGAAGGTATTTTTCGAAAAACCAAAAAAATAGCTTTTAATTTTATTTATTATTTTTTTATTATTATTACACATTGATGCAAAGTATTTTTGTAGCACGTTGGGGTAGTATTTTATGATTTCTAATTTTTTGGGATCAATATTATCAGTAAAAAATCCTTAAAAAAATGATAAATAAATGAGAAAAAATTAAAACAATTTTTTTAAGTCTGAAAATTGTGATATCGATTCCAAAAAATTACAAATTAAATAATATCTACTCTATATGCCACAAAAAAACTTTGTTAATTTTAGTTTCAATGTCTAATAATGCAAAAAAAAAATTACTGCGTTTTATAACTTCACTTATTTAGGGGATCGTTTTTGGATGGACTTAAAATAATTTATCCCAAATTTCAGCTTTTCAACTTAGACAATAATTGTTGTCTAAAAAAATTCTTTTTTTCTTCTTGACAACTGTTAAAGATAAAGAGCTGAAATTTGGGGTGAATTATTTTTATTTAATACAAAAATGATCTCGAAATTTGTCAGAATTATTCGACTGCAATTTAGGTACCTACCCCTAATTTTTGATTATTTAATAATTTTTAAAATAAATATTTAGATATGTGGGTACCTATAACTACAATGTTATTTTATTTCAATTAGGCCTTCATTCAATGAAAAATAAATGAACTTTGAAATGGATAAAGAACAGGGTATTAGGGCTGATTCCAACTCCTATGTGTCAGATATTTTACAAATGCATTAATGGGAATTAAATTATTCAATCAACTACAAATTAATGAAGAAAAATATATTGCTGTCATCATTGTTAATACATACGAAGATATTTTACATTTGATAAATATGGAATAATTTGGAGAGAGAAGAAGAAAGAATTATTTTTGTTTTGGGTTTTGAAGGACGATTGGAAGGATTAGGGCAATGTCTGGAAGTTCGAGGAGTAAGTGTAGAAAATAATTGTTTTTTATTTTTTAATGACTAACAAACACTGAAAAATTTCACAAAATTTTATATTGATTTTTCAAAACGATTTGAAAAAATATTGTTGAGAATTCAATAAAAAAGTTTAGTGAAACTTCAGAGTTTTCGTTACTTATTATTGATTCTCTTTATTGATTATTTTCAGGTGTTAGTGGCGTCGCGACGCGTTTATCGGTTTACGGTATTTTTTTTTAACTTTTGTGCGATATTTTCATAATTCCAAATAATTATAACAATTCTTTTTCAATATTTTTACTCCATTACAGCTATTTTCAGTTTTTTAATAAATTTCAAAAATTCAATTCGTTCAGCGATAGTTTTTTGACTTAATCTGAATTATTTTTTATTAAGTGCTTAAATTTTAATTAATGATAAATTTCATATAAACTTTTCTTAAAACAAATTTATTAATTCCATTTTCAAAATTTAGGATTTTAGGTAATAATTTTGGTAGGGTAGGAAGGGACATGTAATATATTTAACTGTAATAAACATTTTAGTCTACCTCTTGTAGGGTAAATATAGTTGTTACAGTTAAATAACAATATTTGTTGCATTTTTACTGTCTCACAAGTTACAACGAAGTGTAGGGGATTCTTTTTAAACCTGTATAAATATTTCAGTCTACTTCTTGTAGAGTGAAATAGTTGTTACAGTTATATAAAAGTATTTGTTGCAATTTTACTGTAAAGTAAATTACAACAAAGTGTATGGGATTTTTTTAAACCTGGATAAATATTTCAGTCTACCTCTTGTAGGGTGAAATAGCCATTGGGTTTAAGCAAAAGTTCTCAATTTAGTTTTTTCCAATATATTAATGTACCGTACATTATGTACGTACCTACAGCATCGCACAAAAGTTTACGTTCGTCGATTTTTTCGTAACTTTTCAGGTCGCGTTCGGTTTTATTCGGTTCGGTTTCGGGAGTTGAGTGTTCTTATATCGGGAGTGCGTACAGTATCGCGCGAAAGTGCGGGAGTGGTGACAAGATGGAAATTGTCACACTGTCGAGTCAGTTTGTGCGATCCGATTTTTTTTTGCTGTCGTTCGATCGTCGCCTAGATCTTCTTCATCGTAGACAAAGGTAGTACTTTTCTATTTTTTTATTTTTGTATTTTTTAATGGTTTGTTGTTGCTGCACATTTTTATATTCCATAAAGTAAAAGTTAACAATACTTCGCGGTTTCAGCCTACCTCTTGTAGGGTGAAACAAGTATTGGAGTTAATTAACTATATATATTTTTTCAAAATTATTTTTGCTAATTATAATTCAACCAGATTCATAAAAAAATATTCCTAATTAATTTCAGAGGCTTTTTTATTAGTCAATAATTGATTTACTTGAATCTTCGTTAATTAATTTTTGGTTATTATTCATACTTTAAAAAATTATTTTCATTAGCTTCATTTTTAGTAGTTTCAAAATTCTTGCAGCGTTTTTAGTTAATAAGTTAATTGCTGTTCCTTTTCAGGGCGCGTTCGGTTTTTCGGTTCGGGTTTTTTTTTTTAATTGTACACTTTAACCACCCTCCACTTCTATTCGATTCAAATTTTAGTACCTAAATTGTAGTATCCATCACCCTGCATATATATATGCGAAAACTACCTCTTCATAATTTTTTCAATTTGAAAATTCAAATTTATACACTTAGTCGAATATTATAAAAATTGAAAATTTTGAACAAAATTCTCAATCTTCATAAAATTCAACTAAAGGGTTGTCTAAATTTGAAGTTGCAAAAAAAAAATAATGAGAAGGGGCGGTTTTTGAGTTCAACATGTATACAGGGTGTTCCACCTAAGATGCGGTGGTCGATATATCGGAAACTACTTCGATTTGAATTCTGAAAATTTGGGTAACAACATAATTAAGTATGCTATCCTCAATTAAAATTACGACATCTATGTAGCACTTCCGGTTATACCGGAAGTTGAAGTCAACTTTGTTATTTTAAATGGAATGGTATATTTTTTATGACGAATTCGCATCAAACATAAAATTTTAAGGTGACTTTGTTGACCAATTTGTATACCTACGATGAGCGGTTTCTGAGATAATTTAATTTATAGAAAAAAAATCACTACTGCAACCCAAATTATAAAAAATCATAACTTCCTTAAAATACGACCTAAAGTGTTGAAATTTTTACCAGTAATAGCTGAATCTTAAAGCTAATGCTCTGACGAAAGTGAACTCATAAATGTGTACAGGGCGTTCAGAAAAAAAATTCTAAAGTTTAAAAACTTCAAACACGAAAAACATTGTTTTTTCAAATGGCACCTACCAGATTTTTTTTATTCGATTTATTTTTTATCCTCTTTCGATCCATATGTATTTTTCCCATTATTTTATTTGTAAAATTTTGAGTAATAAAATTTGCTATTTTAAGTGAAAATTCAAAACTATTCAACATTTTTCAAATAAACCAATAGGAAATATTCATATGGATCATATGAATGAAAAAATAAAATAATGTAGGTGCCATTTAAAAAAAAAAACAAAGCAATTCGTGTTTGAAGTTTTTAAACTTTAGAATTTTTTTCTGAACGCTCTGTATACATTTATGAGTTCACTTTTGTCGGGGCGTTAGCTTTATGATTCAGCTATTATAGGTAAAAATTTCTACACTCTAGGTCGTATTTTGTGGACGTTATGATTTTTTATAATTTGGGTCGCAGTAGTGATTTTTTTTCTATAAGTTAAATTATCTCAGAAACCGCTCATCGTAGGTACACAAATTAGTTAACAAAGTCACCTTAAAATTTTGTGTTTAATGCGAATTCGTCATAAAAAAATTCATTCCATTTTAAATAACAAAGTTGACTTCAACTTCCGGTATAACCGGAAGTGCTACATGGATGTCGTTATTTTAATTGAGGAGAGAATACTCAATTACGTTAGTGCCCAAATTTTCAGAATTCAAATCGAAGTAGTTTCCGATATTCGAACACCGCGTCTTAGGTGGGACACCCTGTATATGTTCCTATCCAAATCTGAATTGAATCCGAAGGGAGAGGGGTTCAAGTGTCCCGGGAGTGCGTACAGTATCGCGCGAAAGTGCGGGAGTGGTGACAATATGGAAATTGTCACACCATACGAGTAATTAGTGTTTTCCGATTTTGCTGTCGTTCGATCGTCGTCTAGATCTTCATCATCGTAGTCTAAGGTAGTACTTTTCTATTTCGCTTCTTTTTTTTTTCTGATAGCAAATTTGCTGCCTATTTTTTTATTCCACAAAATACGTGGATATATGTATTTAGTGAATTGTGCAGTGTTACAGTGAACTTTTTCCAACGATAATTTACCTATATGATTTTATTATTGAACTTGAACTTAATTTTAACCCCAATAAGACTTTCAGTCTACCACTTGTAGGATGACTTGTTGGGGTTACACAAAACTTCTCTTAGAAACTATTTAAACAATCTCTCTCTAAGTGAAATCACTTTTTAGTAGGGACCAAAAAAATTAAATGCTTACTTGCATTGGTAAGTCTTGGGTCAAGGAATATAAAAATCTCTATTACGCAGGCTTAGTAGGGACCAAAAAAAAATTAGATGCTGAACCTTCGTAGGCAACCAATGGAACTATTTGTATATTATATCACCTGGCGACCTCTAGTTTTTTGGCTTAGAAACTTGAATCTGCTTGTCTTATTTCATTGTTAAGAAAAAATAAAATTGAAGAACTATCAATTTTGTATACGTAGCAATAAATAAACTGAAAATTTAAAACGATATTAAAATTTCTTCGATTATTCAAAATTTGGGACCGGTTGTCAAAATTGAGACCGTAACCTCAAACTACCTCAACGCTCTTTTAATTTCGAGAAATTTGAGATTCACAGATGAAGACTAAAGACTAAATATAATGATCTCTAAACGTTTGTTACCAGTGAGAAGTATTTTCTCAGTGAGAAACTTGTACAACAGGTAATTTATTGTATTAACTAACGCCCCAGTACTAATTATTCAAAAAAAAAAAAAAATTCAGATACAAGCGCCCGCAATCAATCTCTTACTCAACATCTAGCTCACAATCAGACAAGCCAACTTACAAGGAAGGAGATCTAGGTACTTCTAAAGTATTAACTGGTGAAGTACTTTCGAAAGATCACTTCATTTTCAACGCAATTGGAGCAACAGAAGAACTTTTAAGCTATTTAGGGTAAATATAATTTAATTTCCTTAACAGCATGTGCACCACTAATGTCTGGTTGCTGCATCAATAGATTAGCTCGAGAACATGCTTTGGAAAACAATCATGAGTATTGTGATAAAATAAAGCGCATTCAGACTGTTATAATTGACATAAGTACTGCCATATCCAATTTTTATGGAGATAAAAATAAACAAAGTCTATCACCAAATCATAAGAAAGAACTAGAGGACTGGATTATAGATTATTCTAAGCAACTACCACCTCCAGAACAATACATTATTCCTGTAAGTCCACTAGTGCTGATAAAATACAATATATTCTCATATGTCATGTGAATATTAAAGGGTTGTTAAAATTGTAGGGTAGTGGAGTTGCCAGTGCGTCCTTGCATGTAGCAAGGGCTATATGTCGTAGAACAGAACGCGTCATAACGCCACTCGTAAAAGATGGCGGTTTAGATAAAGAAGCACTAATTTATTTGAATAGACTGGCCGATTTTTTGTTTACAATATCAAGAATAGCTGCAAAATTAGATAAACGCAACGAAAGCATCTATATTCCTCCAAAACCTGACGAAAAAATTCAAGCTCAGTAAGATCTCTAATACCCCATGTATACTTATTCCCATTTCTCCTATACTTTTCCCTTTGTAGGGCATTGTATTTTAGGAAAGTATGAATTATTGTAAACAAGAAACAATAAGAGCCACCTTGTGTGGTTGGTACATGGCATTAAATTTATTTATTATTTGTGTTAGAGCAGAGACAATATCAAAACATTATTTAATGTATTATAATGTATATGTTTTATAATAACAAATGGAAATAAATGTTAAGTTAATTTAATTAAGATAATATATAAATAACATATGTAACGTAAATACTCCTATATTGCCAAGACGCCATTACGGGTATCTCATGCGCAACGTTGCCAACATCAACGTAACAGTCACGCATGCGCACTAATTCTACTTCAGCATTATAGGAGTATTACATGTATTATAAATAGCAATTATCAGAAGTGTTCATCTCCTACAGTTACTTCCTTATATGACGTTACTTCCAGTAATGCATTTCCCTTCGTTTCTGTTTTAAACATGTCGTCAATCTCCCTAAAATTCCCCGGATCCGTTAAAAATACTATCGTTAAAGTTTCACCATCTCGATCTTCTTGTTCAATTTGGACATTAGTTATTTTTGATAGTCTTTCCCTTAACCTCTTTGCATCCTTTCCATGTAATGTAACTCTCAGTCTCATTTGAGCTCTTTCTATGGGCAATTTTTCTTGCAAAACTTTAATAACTTGGAGAGCCTGTTGTTTAACATTCTGATTAGGTTTTATGGAGAAGTGGACTTCTCTCATTGCCTTTTCTATCATTGATACAGGGTAAGGTCGTTTTAATTCAGGATTTACACATTTGTCAGCAACCATAGTGGCAATTTCTTTAAATTGGTTTTCTAATTGACTATGCCTTTCTTTGTCTGACACTTGAAGTTCGCCTTTGGTTAAAATTATTTTGCATATTTCTGTTTGGTTGTCTGTTGAAAACGCTTTTATTAAGTCTTCCTTTTTAGCCACTTCGCCTTTTGACACGTTTGTGAAAACAGTGTGCGTTTGTAAAACTTCGTCAATATCTTTCTCCCTAAAACAAGAACGTCGTACTACAGTAGTCAACATAACCCCAAATATTCGAAATCCGAATTAATTTTTTATTATATATTATAAATTAAAAATTGTTTAGCAAATTTGACTCGCCAAGTCACGTGCCAGACTCGCCAAAGTCACGCGCTGGACTCGCTAAATAACGCAATGTATCTGCTCGTGAAATCAGACGCCAGACTCGCCATTCTACTCGCTGAACTTGCTAAATGACTCGCTAAATAACACAATGTATCTGCTCGTCAAATGACACGTCAGATTCGCCAATTACACGCCAGACTCGCCAAATAACATGCTAGACACGTCAGACTCGCCAATCAGACGCCAGACTCGCCAAATAACATGCTAGACTCGTCAAATGACACGTCAGATTCGCCAATCAGACGATAGACTCGCCAAAATACGCCAGGCTCGCCTGAGTTGCAATTGTTGTGCTTAGCAAACCCAAAAACGTAAGACTACCCAAGCCTACGTTATTTTGGAAAATCAGGGCTTTACTAGGTATATAAAATTTTTTGTGAGAATTGGTCATACTATGGTCACACTTACACCCCATTTCTCCATGAAACCACTTTATTACGATAACAAGCTATTTCAAATCTCTTTCCCCCTTTCTTTATTCTAACCACTGCGACATTTGTCAGACGTATCTGATTTGTTGGTGTGAATATTTTTGACATTTTAAACGAAAAAGACCACTAATATTTAACAATATTTATTTGTAGTATTTATGAAAATTGTTTTCGTTATTTTTGTAGGTTATTTCTAAAAATTTTGAGGTTATATAGAAATAAACTGCAACGTTGCCAACTTGAACAATGGTTAAATATTTAAACGGTTGAAAAACGTCTGACGTTATTTTTAAAACAATAATTGTACAGATACATAAAGAATTTACTTGATTAGGATTTAATAAAAATAAATTAAAAAATTAAAATAAGAGTGCAATCATTTTTAATTTTTTACTGTGCAGATAGGGGGAAGTACCCATTTATTAACTTATATTAGGTGATCTTTTTTTAATTTGAATACTTCCCTTTCTCCTGGTGAGATTTATACGATGTGGGGAGAGCCCTTTTCTCTCTCGTGAAGGGGAGATTTACCATATAATTTTTAGAAAATTAAATTTATTTTTGACGTCTTACTTCTTGGAAATGACACATGCTGCACGTGTTTTAGTTTGGGGAATCCCCTTCCAAAATCAAATTGAACAAAAATTTCTATGGACTAACCTAACCATAGAAATAAATTTAAATGTGTACCAATATAGTTTTTAAAATCTCTAATAAAAAACTTCACAGATTGTAGGCAATAAAAGTTAGAAGGAAACTTCTGAAATCTTATGAATTCGAATTAGTTTTCAAAGTTACAACTATTATACGATATGGCAACGTTGGAATTTATTTTTTTTGCTGTGATAATGAGTCATCCGTACAGTTTTCTCACTAAAACTCGAAATTTAGTCACAGTTTCTGCCGATAGAATTCACGTCGACCCATGTTGATAAACTCCTGAAAAGCTATTGGTTTACTGACGTGTAGCACGTTTCGTGCAAAACGTTGAGTTCAGTTGATATCTAAAAATATTATTGAGCGACGTTCGGATGTGAGTCGCTTGTTTTGACATTTGTGCGTTAAATTGTCAAAACATGTAAAATAAAAAATTTATTTGGATTTAAGTAAAATTGATCGGACATCGTTTGTCAGCGTTCGTGGTTAAAACTTGATAGTGATGCCTTTAGTGACCGTGCAAAGAAGCCCTAGTAGTAATAATAATTCACCTCAAGGGTTGGTGAGTGTGACTCTTCTTTTATCATTTTTTTCTTGTACTCACGATCAGTTAAATAGTCATATAAGTTTAATTAATGATTTGTTTGTTATTAATAATATGTATTGTAATTAATTATATAAATAGGTAACTTAATTTTTGATGTTTTTGGTTTTGTGTCGTAATTTCTAAAGTGGTATAAATTTAATGGTTATTGCCTTTGTAATAATTTACTGATTGACACGATTGGCTTTGTTTCTTTCCTGTATTTACATACATACATACATAGAGTACATATATTTTAACGGGATCGTGTTGTTTTTGCTTCGACCAGAAGAGGCGCTGGCGCGGTCTCCCGGTAATGAGAGGAGGTAGAGGTAGAGGTAGTAGTGGTGTCTTTGGTTTGGCTGTTCTCTCAACCTCAACCCGTGTCAGTCTTTCCGCCAAAGAAATTCTGTTGTTAGTTTGTCGTCGTCGTTATAGGTTGGCGGTGTTTCGTGTTGTTAGTTTATCGTGAGGACGACTATTTTTGTCTGTATGCAGTGCGAAACGTAACGAGTGGAATAAATGTTCGTTCGATTAGTATCTTCTTCCTGAGGTTTCGTGTCGTTAGCCTTATTCGGAAAGATGGACTATAATTAGTAGTGTTTTAAAATGTTGTATGTTCTGCCACCACCGAGGGCACCAAACTCTCCTTCGTCTTGGGAAAGTATTTTGTGCACTTCGGGAGGTAGTGGCAGTTCTGTAAACAATGCAGAAAGGACCGCGAACTGGAAACATAACAGGAAACACCCCTCCAGGGTGAAACTACGTACTCTGGAAATTAACATGATTGCAAAAGTAAGTCGTATGCGAAAATTTAGTGCATTATTGTTGAACGATGTATAAATTTTCGTCCCAGGGGGGTGTGGGGGTTGTTGGACACTTAGGGGACGTCGTTTTTTTTGTTTACTTAAATATCAAAAAAAAAAAAATAATTGGTAATTATGCACAACAGTTTTTTCAAAAATGTCTTGTATTTGTCTTTAATGTGCATGTGTACCGACGAGATAATGGCATCGTGAGTAGTTGTGTTGTTTATTTATTTTAATATTTGGTGCATGTTGTATTTGTTATTTTTAAATTAGATAACGAAGTACACATAGGTTATGCGGTAGTAGGTGTGGGTTCGTGTAAATGCACACGTCCACCCCTACACCATATACATGGTTGCAAGATTAATTAAACACAAAAATACAAGTACTAATTATGTCATTATCGCGTTGGTACACATACACATTGAAGAGGTAGTGGAATATTGAATTTATTTATTTAAACCAATTACTGCACACATCGATAGATACGTACGAAAAGTGCATTAATTTATAAGTATTATGGTTGATTATCCTATCGTTAATAGTGTAGTCCTTATGTTTGAGTAAAATTAATTTGAAAGAAGATTAAACCATTTTTTTAAATAAATTAAAAGAAATGTAACTCAGGGTCATAATTCAATAATTGACTAGTCCCTTTTAGGGTTATTTAAACGTCGTATACCCGTATTTTTGGGGTTACCTACTATTTATATAAGATGAATTTTATTTATAGTCTTTCATACGAATTTATATAAATTTATTTATATAACTTATTAGTAGACTTCTTCGTGCAGACAATGAGTCTGCTTTATTCAAAGAAAGACGCTACTTGGCTTCGTTGATGATTTAGTTTCCGTGATTCATTGTAATTGTTTTCGTTCTAAAATTACACCGGAGGATGTCTTGGTTTTTCCATTTGTGTGCAGCTATACGAGTTCAAACGTCGAAAACATTCTTTCTGTCCAAATGGATAATTCTACCTAATGGTCAAATTCACGTTACAAATACAAAAAAATTTTACTTATTATCTACTTACTTATTTAAATGTCACAAAATTTGTGACACCAAAACTGCCATTTTTAAGTAGATATTTATTACTTTTTTTGAGTCGCCTTGAATTTTTTATTTTCCAAAATTGCAATTTTTGAAGTGAAAACTCAAAATCATCAACAGACCGAGACCGCTCCAGCACTATAATAATTTGAAATATCTGAGTTTAATTTATAAATAAAGAAATTTTTCTTTTTTTAAATTACAATTAATTAATTTTTTAAAAAATTTTTCTGTCAATTTTTTTTAAATAAGATCATTTTATTATTGACTTGAACTAAATTCGTGATTCGGTAGCAGCTTACATTTTTGGATTAGGGAGATTGTGGGCAACCTGGGTTCTTATTTCATTATTTGGGGGAGCATTCGACACTCGTGTGGGCTTTTATTGTAATGTGTTAGAGGGTAGGTACAAGCGTGAGAAAAAGTTTCAACACGTGTACTTTTTATATGTACATACCTAATAATTATAAAAATATAGAAATTTCAGTTGACTCATAATTAATTTTATTTTTTTTTCTAAACAAAAAAGACTAATTGTATGTAGTAGTCAATGTCAAAAAATTTGACGTCTTATTTGAGGTCAGATAATTATCTAAGTAAGTACACAAAAATAATACAACTCAATCTGGTGGGCGGTATTTTATTTTGGTCAGAACATACAGTATATTGTATACTGTACGTGTTAGTTTTTTATCTGATTTAAGAGAGTATCAATTAAGATTTCACGAAAATACAGTTATGTTTTTTATCGTATAATAAACGTATGGTTTGGCTTCATATATTAATAAAATATTCGTGGTGGAACAGTGCAAAAGTGGGTTGTTAACTGCCCTACCAATTTGACATTATTTTGTGGTATAAAATTAATCAATTAATTAATTAAGTAAATGAACGAATAATGATGTTAAATAAACTACTGTACCTCGTCTGAAAAAATTATAAAAGTTATTTAATTTTTTTTTAAACTCAAATTTCAAATTATTACAAAGAATAAATACTTAAGTAGGAAATTTAATGAGTTCCTAAATTCAACTTTTGCTTTTGATGAAACTAATCCATATTTGGAAATTTGGATTAATTATTATTATTATTTTTTTTTTGCAACAAACTTTAGTCAAAGATATTCGGACGATATTAATCTC
This sequence comes from Agrilus cyanescens, assembly GCA_947389935.1. Taxonomy (NCBI): domain Eukaryota; kingdom Metazoa; phylum Arthropoda; class Insecta; order Coleoptera; family Buprestidae; genus Agrilus; species Agrilus cyanescens. The sequence continues at coordinate 29,780,677 of OX376707.1, read as the reverse complement.
CACTTGTAATTATTATTTTTTTTTAATCTTCTCAAATTTGATCGTTTGCCTAACGAATTAAAAAAAAGAAAACACTTCGTGGACGACTCGACTCATTGTGATCAACGGTATTATTATTATGTAAACCTTCGCCTCTGGAGAGGTCGTCTTGTTTAGAACATCTGCCTCATGCTTTGTGGGCTTTTGTTGCCATATTTTTAATCCTCATGTTGAAAGTAAACACCACCTCCAGATGATAAATCCTTACCTGCTGCCAGGTTTTTTATCACCACCTGGTCGGTCGTGTAGGGTTTTTTAATCGGGCGTGGAATCAGGACACGAAGTAATTTGAGTTGGGATTTGTTTTGTAAAAAGATTCTTGTTTTATAAGTCAACGTAGACACGGATAATTGTAAAAGTATTAAAAATATTTTTTAGTAAATTAAATAATGTACACTTGGCTTCATTTAGCCCAAATATTTAACATTTTTTATTGCCTCATTCGATGAAAAATGGACTAACAATTTTTTCCAGCGGAACCTTATTCTTTGAAGTGTTAACAATACACAGTAATTTTTTAAAATTGATAATTAATACCATAAAAAAAATAATTTACATAACGTGTTAACTGTCAAGCAGCACGCGAATCCTGTATCGGTCGCGGGGAACCCTATTTTCAACGTTAAATTAAAATTAGTAATAATGGAGATAGAGTTTTTGAGAATTGGGACTTTTTTATTGGAAATTTCCTCGCCTTTAAGGACGTTTTTTCAAATTTGCTCTATCACTTCTGGTTTTTGAGTTATTTACGAAAAACTAAATGCCTCTATTTTCTCATCTTAATTTGTTTATAACTTTAGTAATTTATTATATGCTAATATAATATTTTGATTGATATTTCCGAGCGAACGCAAGCATGTGACTGGCGAATACTATTGCCCAGTCGCCGAGTGCATGCAAGGTAGAAAAGTCCCAGCGCCTGCCGGACTCGTACGTCCGTCATAACGTTGGGGATGCGGAGAGGCAATAATAAATTTGCGTCAATTATTTATTTTGTAATTTTTCAAAATTATTAATGACTTTCTCGTTCCCTTTTTCACTATTTTTTCTTTATAGAGTTTTTCATTATACTTTCTTTAAATAAAATATAAAATATTTTCAAAGTTTCTTGTTTGGTACAAAAATTGTCGCTCTATTTATCTCTATATTTTATCTATTTCCATAGATACGCCAATTACTTTCCATAAACATTTTTGCCATCAAACCGAACGCATGCTCTCACAGGTGATTTATACCTACGAGCTACGAACCAACTTTTTTCCCCCATTAAAGTCAAATTAGTGTGACAATAAGGTGTGTCTTTCCCAACCGAATTATGCGATAATTGGAGTGAACTTTCTATTGCCTACTAAAATCTCGCCGTTGGTTGCAAAAACTTAACACGGCTACCGAGTTAACTACTTATTGTTAACTGCTTGTAATGTAGCTACTTATTATATTGTATATCGGTTGAATTTTTTCGTCGTCGTCGTCGTCTTAAAAAGATGACGACGCGACGAGGCTTGCCATCGTTCCTTCTTGTCCGCGTTGTTGTACTTATTGAAGTTAACGCTCTATTTAAAAGGAAAACAACAAACACAACAGAATACGCGAACCAAACAGAATCTGCTCAAGCGAATCGTCCGATTCTGTGTTAATAATAATCCGGTCAACGAAAAACAATTGCAGCGAAATTGGCTATCGATGAACGTTGCAGTTTTTTTTTCTTTCTAACTTGAGACTGTTAAGCCACGAAAGCCAATTTTGCTCAAAATGCGAGTCTAACCGTTACCATCGTGAGACAAGGCCTGCGCGCTGACTCTGACAGCAGGCTCATGCGCAGCATAGGTGGTTGCATCTTCGGCGCGCAGGCTTTGTCTCACGATGGTAACGGTCAAACTCATGTACATGATTAAGTAATTAATATACAGGGTGGCCCACAATGTCAGTGGTCTATTAGATGTTTAAGACTCGTGGGGTTTACATTTTTAAAATATTTTCAATATTATTATTATTTTTTTTTTGATGTGTAAAAACCATATTTCGATAGCAGAGTATTTCTGTTTCTATGATCCGTGTGCTGATGTAAAATATAATGATAAATTGTTTTAGAAAATTCGTGCGAACACTCTGTATATCGTAGTTTTGATTATTCTGTGTTATAGCACTTGTAGTGTTAGAAATTGACATCGTTTAAGAGCCAAGTAACGCATTAGTCGTTGACAGGTTTCTTGAAGTCAAACAGGACACGACGGAAATTAAAAAAAAAATTTGTCGACTTACATTGGACTAAAGGAATTACAATGTCAAAAATGGTAGAAAACATTCTAGAGAATTCTGAATGGTTTCTAGATCATTGGGGACATTTTTTTTTGTATTCTCTAAATTTTTCTTGAATAATTTGAGACAATCTGGAGCATTCTAGATCATCCTGGAATATAAATGGTCCTAGTAAAAAGAATCCTGACAGTTGATACAACTCATGATCGGTATTCATGGGCTACCACTGTCTAAATAGATTTTGTTGATTTATTATTTAGATAAATAATTAGTTATTTACTTGTTAATTACGGTTTACAACTCTTTTTTTTAAATTAATTTAATCGTAGGCATGTAAAATACGTTTCTGGTCATTTCCTCGTACGTAATATGTCCGAATGTAGTGTTTATGTGGGTCCATGCCATCAATAAGCATTAACACAATTATGGACCTTTGTTACATACACAAGCACGGTTTAAGTTTGCGGTCGAAATGAGGCCAAACAAGCCATAAAGGCGCTTACAACTGTTTTTTGTGGTTAAAACGAGATTTTCTTAGGTTAAATATTTAGAATTGAGGATATTTCTGTGGAAGTAGCACAGGATTTGTTTGAAATTGATTTCGAATTTTCAAGTGTTTTGAAAACACTTGAAAATAAATAGGCGCTACGATAATAAATAATTTTTTGAAATTAATAACAGAAAAAAAATTACTTAGATAATTCTTTTTTTTTTTTTTTAAATAATTAATTATTTAATTTTCCTTGTGACTTTGTGTCTAATTTGGGAGGCAATTGAATTAAAATACGTGCAAGAAAATTTTTCTTAGCTCAGTTATCTTTTAATTGTTTTTGTGCCCTAATCAGGTGCACCGGTATGAGTAACTAGATGACATTAAAAAATAGTAGCATTCTTTCTCTAAATAAAGCGACTGCATATTAATTTAAGTTTTGCGAAATAAATTCTGCCTTTTCTGGCCGTATAAAAACTCTCAGACAGTGGCGTAGCGTCTAAATTTCCAAAAACGTCTTGTATTTGTCTTCAATGTTTATGAGTACCAACGCGATAATGACATCATCAGCAGTCGTGTTGTGTTGTTGATTTATTTTAATATTGGCTGCATGTTGTATTTGTTATTTTTAGATTCGATAACGAACCATAGGTTATGCGGGGTAGTAGGTGTGGGTTCGTGTACATGGTTGCTAGATTAATTATACACAACAATACAAGTAGTAATGGTGTCGTTATCGCGTTGGTATACATACACATTGACTACTGAACTGAAATTTTGTGATGGTCCGCCACTGATACCAGTTTCCTTGTACGTAATGTGACAAGTGCGTTGTTGTTGTTGTTGGTTTATGTTAAAACGCAGTCCTCAAATCTTGCCATATTTGGACTAAATCGACGCTCGTTGACTCAATTAAAGGACAATTGCTTTTTAGGGTAACCGTAGTTACAGAATGTCATTATACGAAAATAACAGACAAATAGCAATAATTATTGTACACCTACTGACCAGTGAATGACCGGCAGAAATAATACAAATTAATTACCACTAATTATTATCTAACTGTACGCACAATTGCTCGCTCTACGTTTTGTGTGCCGAAACAAATACGAATTTAATTTAATTTAATTTACAATTATTATTATTATTATTATTATAAAACATGACATGCACTATTGACGAAAATAGTGTGTGTGTGTGTGTGTGTGTGAAGTGTACTTATTCAAAACCAGTGGCGGGTATTGTAGGGATGATGGAAAACATTATAATTTTTTTGAAATGAATTTAAGAATAATTTTATTTTCTAAAAGTACATTTTCCTAATAGTAACTAAACATTAAGTAGTTTATAAAATTGCTTGCGTTTGTTATTTTACGGCTTTGTGTAACTTTTATGCTTTTTTTAATGGGTACCTACACGATTTATGTTTCTGTAATAATTAGCTAATTTGTTATTTTGTTGGTTTAAGTTACTTACTATAGTTGTTGCTACCGAACAGGGTAGATATTTTTTTTTATCCTACCCTTAGATTTCAAAAAGTAATGATTCTGCACTTATTTTAATAAAAGAAGAATTTCTTTCCGTTTGTGTTTTAATAATTTGCCATAATAAGACGAGAATTTGCTTTTCGAAAGTCAATTTTGCATGTTTACTTTTTAAGTTTACGCCCGAACCTTGAAAGTATTTGATTGTTCAATAATTAATTTTTTGTCGTGATTTTGACCGTTTATTTAATTTAGTAACACGTGCTGTATATTGCAGCCCATTCGCTTTTTTCTTCAGTTAAAACATTTTATTAATTGTAAATGCTATAGCTACAAATATGTAGATACATATAGTTTTTAATAGAAATTAAAGACACAAAAAAATAAAGCACATTTGAAATCAAAAATCGAGTTAACGTAACAAAAGTAAGCGTTACGGAACTAACGCTGCTACTTCCATAGATATATGCCTTCTTCTCTTTCTTATACCAGCAACCAACCCTACAATCAGTCAGTGTTAAAATTAGAAAATAGGGTGTTATTACTACTTTCACCTGTAGTTACTTTTCTATGATTCTTTGTTGTTTTTGCATCTGCCGCCATTATGCTCATATTTACCAAGTTCACTGATTATGACTTTCTTCGGCTCATAATATGAAACTTTCATTTTTTATTCTTCTTTACGCTATTGTTGATGTTTACACGCGTTGTTCGTTCTCGTTCAAGTATCTACTTTTGCGACGATTGTTATCTAAACAAACGATTTGATAAGGTGGGTGCTTCAGAAATTTATAGACCGTCAAATTCAACGACGCACCATACACACAGAGAGATTGCATCGTTTGAAATAGTTTGCACTTTTTTTTTTTTAAATTTATTTCACACGCTGGCTCTCGTCATTTGTTAAAACAATGAAAAGGACAAAATGTTTTTTAATGTGTGAAACTTAAAATGATCCCCCCAGGGTTGGATTTGGATTATTAAGTATTATTTTTTTTTTGGGGCCTTTTGTCGCCAGTGTTGCTACAATAGGATGTACCTCACCTACAAGTGTGACAATGACTAGAGTGTATAAATGTAGTTTATTTTCGGCTCGAAGTCGTCGAACTCTGGCTGTTGTGGCTGCCACAATTCCAACGACAGCACATGCAAACCATGCCAGAAAATTGACGGGGGTTGACCGAAAAATCAATACGGTTAGAACAAAGGCGACAGGATCGCGTGACACGTCACGTTGGCTCCCGAGGGAGATTTTCCGTGTCACTATTAAAATCGTTTCTTTGTGTCAAATGTTGCACGTTAACAATTAGGTATCTAGTAAGGAATTATGTGTACCACCTCTTCAATGTGTATGCTTACCAACGCGATAACGACATCATTAGTACTCGTATTGTATGGTGGATTTACATGAACCCACACTTACTACCGCATAACCTATGGTTCGTTAAAAAAATATTACATAGGGATTAGCAGTATCATATTATTATAGTGTGTACCTATATTTCTTTTTAGTTGTGACGGTTCGATGCGCTTACTCGAATAAATTTGCGAAAATCGTGACGTAATCGTTTCGAGATGACGAAACAAACAAATTCGAAGTGTTAACGTAACTCGTGAAATCGGTTTCTTAACTATTTTTGTAATTGTTGCTTGCAGCAGTTTGCCATTACATTACATTATACAACTTCAATTCGAGTTGCTTAAATATAATTATATGGCGAAAATAAATCGTTCTTTAACAACAAAAACTTTTTTTTTGATTGTTATCGTAATATTTATTGTTTGTCATTACATTACAATTGATTTTATTGTTTAAATATTTGTTAATTAATTTAGTGTTCAATTTCTTGAAGTTTCACCAATTTTGCCAGGAATTTAACAAATTGATATGGTTTAAAGCTGCAGGCGCACTTCTATGACGTACTTATGGTAATTGCAAATTACTCTCTCAAATTTGCGTTTATTGCTCAAATGTAATGTCATGTTTGCGTATATTCTATCTATCTGTCCGATATCCATAAAAGTCATAATGGAAATTAAAATATTGACACTAGATAATATTTTAATGAAGTCGTATGAGCGGTGGGCGTGTAATGAAATATGCTGATCAAAATATTTACGCTACTGTAGTAATAATATCGTGCAAAAATTATTAACAATAGCAGAATAGTTGTAGGGAATTCTCGTCATTAGGCGAAATGGGAGATATTCCGCATAAAACCATATTTTTTTTTATCTATTTCCAATTTCAATCCAATCTATGTATATCGAAGTGTTGGAAATCTTTTGAGAATAATTCGGAATAATCGACAACGATGAAGAATGTTCCAGAATATCCAAAAAATGTCAGAGAATGTTCTGTAACATTTCAGGATATTGTGGAATATTTAGGAATGACCTATAATGTTCCAGATTTGTCGAGAGTGATCTAGAATATCCCAGAATGTTGAAAAATTGCTGAGACAGATTCACGACATTCCAGAAAATTCAAGAATGTTCCAGAATATTCAAAAATGTCAGAAAATGTTCTGTAACATTCCAGGATATTCAGGAACATTTAGGAATGTCCTACAACGTTCAAGATTTCTTGAGAATGATCTAGACTTTCCCAAAATATTGCAACACTGCTCAGAAAGGTTTAGGCCATTCCAGCAAGATACATAATGATCCAGAATATTCAAAAATGTTCTGTTACAATCCAGGATATTCTGGAATGTTTAGAAATAACCTAAATAGTCCCAATTTTTTTTGTGAATGATCTAGAATGTCCCAGAATGTTGAAAAATTGCTGAGACAGGTTCACGACATTCCAGAAAAATCAAGAATGTTCCAGAATATTCAAAAATGTCAGAGAATGTTCTGTAACATTCCAGGATATTGTGAAATACTAAGGAATGTCGTACAATATTCAAGATTTTATGAGAATGATCTAGAATGTCCCAGAATGTTGAAAAACTGCTGAGCCAGGTTCACTACATTCCAGAAAAATCAAGAATGTTCCAGAATATTAAAAAATGTCAGAGAATGCTCTGTAACTTTCCAGAATATTCTGGAATACCTATTTAGAAATGAACTATATAGTTCCAATTTTTTCGTGAATTATCTAGAATGTTCCAGAGTAATAAAAGATGTTAGAGAATGTTTTATGGCATTCATCAAAGACCCGGAATGTTTCAGAAAAAAAATAATCATAGAGAATGTTCTACAACGTTTGAGGATCTTCTGAAATTTTTAGGAAGATTTTTGGAGAATAATTTGGAATGTTCGAAAATCATTAAGAATATTCCAGATTTTTCGAAAATGATTTGAACGTTCGAGAATGGCCTAAAATGTTCTTAAAGGTTAGAGAATGTTGTACAACGTTCCAGGTTGATCCATAGAGCGTTATTTGCGTAAATCTAAAATAGAAAAGATGAGGTCCAATAATTATTGTGCCTCTTTATGTCTTTTTCAAGTACAAAATTAGTCCCATAACCTCAAAAAGGGCAATATTACAGTACATATATGAATTTTATTCCAAAGTTACCATATTTAAAGTGTTTCAGCCATGTAGGTTTATTATTATTGTTGTACAATTAGGAAGGTAATTAACTCGAAAGTTGATGTAGCAGAAGGAAGTGACATAAAAGTAAAACACTTACATATCTACATTACGTCTGTGTAACATAAGTTAATTTAGGGAATATTTAATTGTACCCATTAAAATAATTCATTTTGCTCACTTTCTCGCACCTACAATAATAAACGCTTCCTCGTATACAGGGTGGAAACAAACAATAAAAAAATTGTAACACTATCAATACTCGACGAATTTTAAAAATTCTTTACAATTAGTTTCCTTTGCAGTAGATTATATAAAAAGTCCTTTACAGTATTTTTTTTTCTTTCACTAGTGGTAATAGTTTTTTTATTCCAATTGGAATATATTTATTATTCACGAGATTTAAAAACGTCTTAATTTGCGGGTCCGTTTTGTTCGATTGAATTAAATTTAATTAGCCCGAGTACCTCTTCCGCGTTCGTAATCATGCCTCGCTCCAGCAAATGGTTGTTTCGATTAGCTTTTAATTAAGCCGATTGATTGACGTCGTCGCCTTCAAAATCACTAGTAACTGACCGACTGCTTCAAAGCAGAAATTGGCTTTAAATTGTGCAAAAGAAACACGGCCAATCAACGTTCAATCCATAAACAATTGAGCAAATAAAAATATGTGATTGGAAATAAAAGACTAATCGAAGTATACAGGGTGTCTCATTTAAAAAATCGCTAATGGCGTCATAACTCGAGAAAAATAGTCACGCCATTAATGACCACATTACGTCAGTGACTACAAAAAAATTTGCAACCCTGTATATATATATCTAAATGTAAAGTTCTAAAGATTTCTCTGTGGAAATTGACATATTAGACAGGCAAAATTAATTGCGATTTTAAGGTAATTAGTTTCGGTTTCAATAGATTATATTGTTCGGTAAATTTATTGCCTTTTTTATGCAACCAATTGACTTTTTTGACACGTTAAAATAAATTGTTTCTTTCATCACGATTAAGCAATTATTATAAAATTTGGCTTAAATGGTTTTACGAAGTTTTGCATAAATAATTGCGATAGTATTACTTTATATCCGGCTCGAAGGACCATAATTTTTCCTTTAAATAAAAATAAATAATGTTTATTTATTTGGAAGTGTGTCAAATGTGATAATGATAAGTGCACAATGGGTTGTTTTAATTAAGACTGCAAATTTTTGTATTTGTTTGTATATTGTAAATTCATAGATACATAATTTGCGATTAAAACGGATTGGAATACATGTACACATAGACACAGTCTCGATCGTCCTACACGGTAGACCCACATTAATAAGTGCAATGATTCATGCGATTAATTTATAGTCGCGAGACCATAAAAAATAGAGTTCAATAAACTTTTATTGGTATTCGCCATAAGCGTCTATTTACATTAATTTATTATGCATGGACAGAGACTGTATTAGATATTATGTTTTTACAGCATTTGTTTATCGTATCAAAATTAATAGAGGGGAATGTTTATATGAACATATAATAAAATGTGGGGTAGATAGGTACGTTGTGGCCAAAAGTTTTGGGACACCAAAAATTAAAAAGTTTAGTACGAGAGTTTAAAAAAAAAATTAATTTTAAAAATAAGATTTACTTTATTACAATTTTTTTTTTGTAAGTTTCGATAACTTGAGTTACTTGGGGTTTTTTATTTTTTTTCTTTTATTGGTGGTGAATCAACAAACCGTCTCCTGTGCCTAAATTAAACAATTGCAGATTTTAAACAGAGTCAAAGAAGGAAAATTAAAATATATTAAAACTACTACTGACCTCCTTGTTATGCCTTTATGCACTTGTTTGTAAGTTCAACGAGCGGTCATTTATTAAAAGGTCTTTTCTTTAGCTAGCAAGGAGCCGTGCTGTTTTCTTATGAGTGGCACAGGATGTGTACTAATAAACGGAGAATTTCCGGCTTATTCTAAAGTTCGGCCAATTTACAATTTATATACTAGAGAAGTAGGTAATTTATTCATTGTGGAAGAAAGTGGGTGTCCTGGGGAGTATACTGTGGTTGGAATTGGTTCTACGATATATACAGGGTGTAACTAGGTGGAAGCAGGGTAAAAACACTCTTTGATGGTTCATCTTTGAGTCCATCCAGAAGAAGTTGTCTCTGTAACTGTAACACCCTGTATTTCAAAACAGTAGCACTTTGCGACAAATGTTTACAGGAATTTTTATTCAGTTAATCACCTCCTTAAATATCGGTACTTAATTATGAAACACTCTGTATAATATGTATTAGTTGACACCCCCTTACTGGCGCCCATGGTTTGAGACATTTATTAAGGCAAAATCTTATCGTAACTGAAGAGGTCTTTGGGTAGATGAATGATTGTAACCTTTGGTGGTTCCAAAGATCACTTTTGAGTCCTTCCAGAAGAATTTGTTTCTGTAACTTTAACACCCTGTATTTTAAACTAGGGGCATTTTGGGACCTGTGTTTATTTGTATTTTTGACCCAGATAATTAGCTCCTTAAATATCGGTGCTTAATTACGAAACACTCTGTATAATATGTTTCACATGACACCCCCTTGCTGGTGCTCATGGTTTTAAGCACTTCCTATGGCAAAATCTTACCATAACTGAAGACCTCTTTGGGTAGATGAGAGATCCTAATCTTTGATGGTTCCATGGAACCCTTTTGAGTCCTTCCAGAAGAATTTGTTTCTGTAACTTTAACACCCTGTATTTTAAGATAGGGGCATTATGGGACCTGTGTTTATTTGAACTATTGACCCAGATAATCAGCTCCTTAAATATCGGTGCTTAATTAGGAAACACCCTGTATAATATGTATCACTTGGCTCCCGATTGCCAGCGCCCCCATAGTGATGAGGTCTTTGGGTAGATGAGTGCCTCTTCAAGGTTTCCAAATTGACATTTAAAAAAAGAATGACATTTGCCATTATGCAAATGCAGTGAACGCAATTTGTACGTTCCACGTTCGCGTACTCGCGATCCCACAGAGCTAAAAGTACGTCCGTACGTACGTACGTATAATGGAGCAACAATTGCACGTTACGTACATAGTTGCATACCAATAAGGACGGCCTTATGCACACTCGGTCGTTTGTTTTTCTTCCCATCCTTCTCTCGTTTCCGTGCCCACGGAACGTAAATTGTTGCATGGCAACCTCTTCTGTTGCACAACAAGAACGATCGTCGTTGATGTTAACAATAATTATCGACGCGAAGGAGAAGATGGTCGGTCGGTCGGTTGCTGGATGAGCTGATGGGAATGGGATCGGATGAGATGTGTGCACGCTTTTGAATTGCGGCAGCGAACGTTGTGACATATCACGAATCGCGTTGGCATTCTTACCGAGATGCACCTTAATTTGGACAAATGGGGATGGAGTAGATACAGGGTGGTCCCTATTCGAGAAGAGACTTATAGGTAGACGTCATATGGGCTTGATTTTTGAGAAATATTAAATGGGTATGGGTGTGATATGTAAATATAAACGCATCCATCCTCTACCCTAACCTTTTCTAACATTTGTATACCTACCTACAAGGTTGCAGTAATTTATAAAATTATTTTAATAACACCTCATGGGTGTTAGCGTGTGTTGTTTTTTTTTTTATGTCTAATTGACTTTTGCTTTTATAATATTTATAAATACATACATAGATACACACATAGATAGTAACGTGGCTGTTGGCGGATGTTAATTATTAGGCGGCTTATGCGAAATTCATACGTTTTGTATGCAATATACATCTATTAATAATTGTACACACGCATAGATTCCTTTTATATAAATTATGAACACTTCTATGGAAGTTGTGGTCGTGCACGCGGTCGGTCGTGTGGTAAAAAGTCCCATAATTATTACGTATTCCAATCGTGTGAGGTCGTAGCCCCCTTTGGGACCAGTGGCGTAGGTATATGACTTTATGCAGCCTTATATAATTTTTGAATTTTTAAAATCTCCATTTGGCGCCCCCCTAAATGTCTACCCATTACGTTTCGGTATCTGTTATCGTACATTAGTCACTGTTACGTTTTATCGCGTTATCTAAAGTGCCTGTATAAAGTCATAAAAACGACGTACTTACATATGTCTGTGTATGTATTATAATAATGTTCGTTGTCCTTATATGGTCATATTTTTCGCATTAAAAAACTTTCTATCTATCCTCTCTCACTGTATTTATGTACACACGTGTACCTACTGATTCGCAAGTAGCGCGAAAGTGAGTCGATGAAAAATCGAAGCAGGCTTGCTTCAGGCATATTAATGTATATTTGTGTTGTTGAAAATCATGATGATGGTCATAATAAATAATGAGCAGGTGTGTGTTTACTTATTATACACATTGTGTAACTGTAACAACGCCGGAATTTGTTGTTACGACACAGTAACGATCAGCGAAGTTTAACGTTACCAGTTTTGAAATTTTGTAATTTCCAAAAAATTGTAAATTTTGTCGACAAAATCTTGAAGTCAAATCTCCACCGCTTTCACTCAGCGCATCTCTTTTCAATTTTTGATAAATGGTCATAGACTTCAAAATATGCAGATCGATTCTAAAAAATTAATAATAACTACATAATTGTAAAGATCCCTACTTTGGACTGATCCTGAAGTTGTTGAATGTCGTTACTATTTTAGATTTTATTTTTCAGGACTCTTCAGATCCAACGACCGAGAATGCAGACAAAAGTCGAACTCCGAAAAGGTACGTTAAAATATTTGATTGAGTTACAATCAAATTGTAGGTACCTAATTAAACAATCAACGTTAAATACTTTGGCAATTTAAAAAAATAATAATTTCTAACACACTTGCGCCCATTTAATATTATTTATCGAGATGAGTTTCACTTTTACAATGTTTTTTGTTGGTTAGAAACTGCCGAAAAACAAAAGTGAACGTAACGGAAGTAAGCGTAACGGAATTAGCGCTGCCACTTCCATAGATATGCCTTCTTCACCCATCTTATACTGAAAGAGAAACGGATACGTATGTTAACATAACTAACTCGTGGCACATGGTGTATTTATTTAAGTAAATGAAGTAAAATTCTTAACTTTATTTACATTATCAAATTAGTATGTAAAAAAAGAAACGTATTTTGGGCCTCTAAGTAATTATTTAAAAGATTTTGTTGCTCTGAAGGAATGGGGTTTCTTTGATGTTTGTTTAGAACGTTACTTTTTTTTAAATATAAGGTAAAATACCAAAATAGCTATCTAGAAAACTTTAAATTTTAAAATTAAATACGTGCAGTGGAATTTACTTAAGTACCACAATTGTGTGACCACTCTGTATTTGCGAAAGCAACCTTAGCTATTCAACGACGCATATGTCAATATATGGTCGTAAAGATTTCAGAAAGCGATTTTAATTTTTATCCATTTAAGGTTAACAGTAGCACATACAATGTGTTTCCTCCTTATGATTTTTAACTTTAAAAAAAAAAAACATGTTCTTCAAACAGTTACAATAAGCACTAAACACTTTTGAAAATTTAAGCTCTTCTACATCTTTTTTTTTTTTTTTGAGAAAATCATCAAATTTTAAAATTCAAAAAGATTAGAATCGAGAGCAATTCGATTTTTCTTCTATCGGTTCATTTTTGCCCTTTATTTTACTGAAAATATTTTTCTAATTTTTTAACGAATATATTTCATACTTTTTTTTTTTTTTTGAAAAACTACTGATTTCCGTTCACTAGTTTTATTGCGAGTACTTGCAGTAAATAACTTGAAAGCCTCTCATACAACATAGGTATAAAGTCAGACGAAAGTGATTGATAGGCTATTATTTTATTTTCGATTTAATTAAAATAGAGAAAGGAGACTAAGTGTCCACTTCTCGTTAAAACGCAATTGCCCACATAGAGGGCAATTACGTTTTTGCCTCTTTAGGAACAGACGTAATGAGTGTAAAGATATTTTCATTATTTAATGGCACTACTTATTGAGTTCATTTTATAGCTATTCAAAATTATTAGGTATGCCAGGGGTAATATGTATCAAGTAGGATAATAGGCTAAAGCCACTGACTCAATAAGAAAAGTAGAACGTAATTTTGATGACAAAATCGCCAATGTAGGCATAGGTTTCGGCTCAGTTGGTATACCTGCGTTTTCTCAGTTGGACGCGATACCAATGTTTCAATTTTATATTCTGCCTCAGTTGGTGCACGTCCAATAATAATCCTGGTTGTACATATGTTTTCAGTTGCACTTAATATCGTCATTTTGTTTGTAAAAGCTGCAATGTACCCCCTGGTATCACCTCAGTTGGTATACCGGCGTTTTCTCAGTTGGACGCGATACCACTGCTTTAACTTTACGGTCTAGCTCAGTTCGTACACGTCTAACAAAATCCTTTTTCTACATAATATCTTCACTTGCTCCTAAAATCGTTATTTTTATTGTAAAATCTGAAATGTACGTCTCAGTTGATGTACCTGCGTTGCCTCAGTTGGATACGATCCCACGGCTTTAACTTTGTGGTCTGCATTAGTTGGTGTACAATAGTACAATAGTCGTAGTTGTACATATGTCTTCAATTGCACATAAAATCGTAATTTCAATTGAGAAAGGATGCTACGTACATCTTGCCATTACCTCAGTTGATACACCTGAGTTGTATCATTTGGACATGTTCCTTCGGTTTTGATTTTATGGTCAGCTCAGTTGGTACACGTGCAATATAAACCTAGTTCTGAATATGCCGTCAGTTGCACTTAAAATCGTAATTTTGATTCAGAAAAGCTGCAATGTACGTCTTGATCTCATCTCAGTTGACACACCTGAATTATCTCAGTTGGACATGATCCTAATTCTTTTATTTTATTGTCTGTATCAGTTGGTATACATACGTATTCAATTGTATATGAAATCGTAATTATGATTGAGAATAGCTTCTATGTACGTTTTGGTATAACCTCAGTTGGTATATCTGCCTTGCCTCAGTTGGACAGGACACCACAGCTAGTATTGAGGTCTGCTTCAGTTGATATAAGTCCAATAATAATGGTTGATTTACTTGCGTTGTCTCAGTTGGTTCTTGAATTTTATGGTCAGTCTCAGTTGGTATATGTCCAACATTAACAATAGTTCTTCATGTGCTGTCAGTTAAAATTGTTGTTTTGACTGAGAAAACCTGTTGGTTTCATTTCTTTTGATATATATCTTCATTGTCTCAGTTGGACATGATCCAACTGCTTTAATTTTATGGCCTGCCTCAGTTGGAAGATCAGCAATGTACGCCTTGGTGTCAACCCAGTTGGTATACCGGCTTGTCTCAGTTGGACATGATCCCACGGTTTGAATTTTATGGCCTGCCTCAGTTGTACAACAAACGTAGCTCTATTTATGTACATAAGTTTGACTTCGATTGTAATTAAAATCGTAACAGTTTTTTTTTTAATTATATAAACAGTATTTTTATTCGTACCAGATGAAAACTAAGTGTACATGTAAGAGTCATTATTCGTGTATCGTAACAAGACTATTATGTGATGTGTGACAGGTGACAACGAGCAGATAGGTAATTTAATCGACTTGAAAGTAAGAACTTTTATTTTCAATATGTCTCCCAGTATGAAAGCGGAAGCTCAGCGACAGATGTTGCAGGAAAAATAACGTAATACCAGACAGTATAAATTTTGCTCATTCTTCCAATAAATTTATGTTTGTAGGTATCTGCTTGCACGCGATGTATACAGGGTGATTTATAAATAATGGAAAATCCATAGGTACTTACTAGTGTCGTTAAATTATTTTGATTCAGTATTCTTTCTATTCACTCGCTGCCCCACTTTATATAAATGAAGTCTCACTTTGTTCACCCTGTATACTAAGCTATAGTTTCTGGTACGTACCCAGTAATTACTTTAGAGTGGGTAATAGTAACGATAATAAGATTACAGTAGCAATTTTCTCACAACC
Organism: Agrilus cyanescens; assembly: GCA_947389935.1. Lineage (NCBI taxonomy): Eukaryota > Metazoa > Arthropoda > Insecta > Coleoptera > Buprestidae > Agrilus > Agrilus cyanescens. The sequence continues at coordinate 29,764,903 of OX376707.1, read as the reverse complement.
AGTCTCACTTCCATCAAAAACTAATAAAGTAGCGTGTGCGCCATTTCCTCTTTTCCTCTCGCTCTCATTACTCTCACTCCCTCGCTTAATTTTAATTGCAAATTAACTCTCGTCACTATCCCTAATTAACTGTTTCTCATTTGCTGCTCTACTCTCTCTGATGTAACCTATCGAAAACAAAATTATTTCGGCAATAAAATTGTCACTTCTCATTCCCATACCCAGTGGAAGTTAAAAGAATTAGAAATCGCTCGCGCTAATGATGCGCGGCTGAAGCTTCACTTTCTGCTCTTTTCAAGTCTTTTTTTAAAGGTTTTTTTTTTCTTTTGCCTTTCGAAATTCCTAGTTAGCTCTAGCTGATAATTGTGTTGATATAATTTATGGTATTATGCAACCAACAGAAAATGTTCTTACGTTCGTTGCCTTAGTTTTGTAACAAGTCGTTCGGATAAAAACTGAAGCAAAACAGTTTCTTGATTATTTCTCAGTGACAGGTTGATATAAAGTCGTTGTAACTGATTGGAATGTATCTTTAGACACAAAAAAAAAAGGTGTATCATTGCATCACACTGAACCGCCACGAGTTGTAGACGGGATTTTTCGTACATTTTGTAGGGTATAAACAACGCAAACGGAATGATTAAGTGGCAGAGTCATAGCCACAAGTGGTGAGAGTGGTCAGTGATGGCTACTTGTGGCTTAATTTAGTCACCTGCCACTTGCGGACACAGGACCGCAATCATCAGCCACTGTGACTTCAATTTCGACAAATCACTTGAAAAATTGACGCGACTGGTGGCGATGTAACAGCGACTTGTGGCCGAGTGTAGTAAATAACTTAGTTGAGGTACTGGTGATGGTCACTGGTCGTCGCTTCATGTGGCGGACACTAGTCGTCTTCACATGCCATGGCCACCAGTCATCTTCGCATGTGTTAGCCACTAGTCGTCTAGTGTTAGTCACTAGATTGGTCACAGGTCGTCTTTTTATGTGAAAGCTACAGGTCGTAGTTACATGTCATAGCAACTGGTCTTCAAATGTGCCACTCCCTAGTCGTCATGACATGTGATAGCCACCAGTCGTCACATGTGTCGGTCACTTGTCTACAAATAATTCACCCACTGGTTGTCTTCCTATGTGATAGCCACTGGTCTTCAAATGTGCCACCCCCTAGTCATCGTCACATGCGGATAGCCACTGGTCGTTTCGCATGTGATAGTGACCAGTCGTCTTCTTACATATGTGATAGCCATTGATCGTAGAAACATGTGATAGTAGATACCAGTCTAGAAATGTGCCATCCACTAGTCGTCGTCACATGTCACGGCCACCAGTCGTCGTGACATGTCATTGCTACCAGTCGTCGTCACATGTGTTGGCCACTTGTCTACAAATATTCCACCCACTGGTCGTCTTCCAGTGTGATAGCCACTGGTCTTCAAATGTGACACTCCCTAGCCATCGTCACATGTAGATAGCCAATAGTCGTCTCGCATGTGATAGTCACCAGTCGTCTTCTTGCATATGTGATAGCTATTGGTCGTAGAAATATGTGATAGCCACCAGTTTCGAAATGTGCCATCTACTAGTCGTCGTCACATGTCACGGCCACCAGTCGTCATTGCATGTGACTGCCACTAGTCCTCAAATCAGCTACTCCCTAGTCGTCGTGACATGTGATAGCCACTAGTTGTATTCACGTGTCATACGTACCACCAGTCTACTTTATATGTGGCAGCCATTGGTCGTAACAACATGTAATAGCCACCAGTCCCAAAATGTTCCATCCACTAGTCGTCGTCACATGCCATGACCACCACTCGTCTTCACATGTGGTAGACAATAGTCGTCTTTACATGTGATGTCACCGGTCGTCTTTATATGTGACGGCCACAGGTCGTCTTTATAATATATGATAGCTACAGGTCGAAGTTACATGTGATAGCCACTGGTCGCCCCGAATGTGATGTCACTAGTCGTAGTACCATGTGACAGCCACTAGTCGTCGTCACCTGTGTCCTTTTTGGCGACGTTCGATTGTTATGATTCAATTGTCATGATTCAGTTGTCATTTTCCCACAATCACTCGTATTTTTTTACAATATCAAAGACCACCCTGTATATCGTTAGTTGTAAGTCTGTCCACGTAATCGCGTAATAGCGTGACGAATTATTAATTTGGTCTTTTTTTAATTGCAACAGAAAAAAAAACCGATGCAGTTGCAACATTTCCTTTTCACGTTTTTAATGTTTGCCGACAAACAGTAGCAGTAGAAGCCTTCACTTTGCGCAACTGCATTCATTCTCTTGGCTGTTGAATGACAAAATCGCACGATTTCGCGGTCTGTTTACTTAATAACGACGACCGGTGAATTTTTATGCAACTGTTATAATTGCCACGTCATTTTACCATATTTTTTATTTTTCTATTGGGTTTAAAATTATGAACATACACAGATGCAGTAACAAAAGATTTTTCGAGTTTGGGAGAAAGTCGCAGCTGTTTAATAATAACAAAAGGATGACAATAAAATGAATACGAACAAGTAAATTGGTTCGTGAAAAATTGACCTTTTGATGAAAGTGAAATTTAAAAGCTGATTAGAAAAAATGAAAGCCGCTGGCAGAAACAAAAGGTTTTTCTTTCTACTTTTTTGTTCACGTCTGGTTGATTAACGAACTGTATCTTCATCATTAATAGTAATAATAATACTAACGAGGTAATGAAACGTGAATTAACAATGGTCGAACTTGATATTAATAGCCATTGTAAAAGTGTAGGGGAAATCCATAGATAGTCGGCTCGCCAAATCGACCTGGCGCACACCTATCGGCGAGTCTTTGACGTTCTTGCGGCGCGGCGCACACATTCGAATTTACGTGCGCCGAGCCGAGCTCATGACACATAATAGACTCGCCGTGGAAGTTCAACTGTATATTTATAAGCAAATCTATATATAGAGAGAGAAAGCAAAAATAAAATGCAAATTGTTGTTCGAGTAAGATAACGTTCGTTAATCGAAAACATATTACGATACCTATTATCTTTTTATCTCCGTAAGATGAATAAAAATCGAGTGAAAGCCTTTATAGAGACAACAAGATGAATTGTGGATGTTTGCTTTTTCATAATGAGGATCTCTTTTTCTTCAAATCAAGCATGTCAATGATGACGTGGAAAAGTTAATTTACGTTAAATGTAAGTCGTATCCGTATTTGGGCGGTAAAAGTTGCTGTCGCATTTGTATTTGGTTGTAGATATACGAATAAGTGTTCGCATACGTTTTATCTACGAATCAAAACAACATTGTAACATACCTATTCTCCAAGTACAATAATTTATGAATAACTTTACAAAATATGTACCTACAGCGCAACAATTTCAAGAAGGGAAAGCCTCGATATCTTCAGTGTCAAATACAATTTTTCCAATGTTATAATTTATGTAAAAAAATGAATTTATGGACTTTTTCAATTTCGATACGCGTGGAAATAGTTTTGGGAAGAATTATGACGTTAGTGGTCAAGGAAAGCAAAAGAAAAATGCAAATTCCATAAACAATGGATGGACACCTTGAAATTTACCAATTAAAGCTCTTCGACTTCAAAGAAAAGTCCAAAATTTTATAATTTTTAAACAGTTGACGGACACGTTGAAATTCAGGGAGAAAAAAAAAACATTTCAACTCTGAGGGAACGCAAAGAAAAGTCTAAAGTGTTATAATCTTGAAATAGTTGATGGACACGTTGGGTCAAGTCCAAACTCGGGAAGAAAAACTTTGAAACTTGCGAAGGAAAACTTCGACTTCAAGGAAAGTCAAAGAAAAGTCAAGTCCATGTTTTTATAGTGGACATCTTAAAATTCAGGAAGAAAAACTCTGACTTTGAGGAAACTCAAAAGTCCAAATTCTTATATTCCGTAAATTGTGAAAACCTTGAAACTTGAGAAGAAAAACCCATGAACTTTAGGGAAATTCAGGAAAAGTCCCAATTTTTATATTTCGTAAACGGTCACCTTAAAATTTTCGAAAAGAAAACTCTTCCACTTCAATTAAAGTCAAAGAAAAGTCCAAGTCCAATTTTTTATAGTGGAAGTCGAAAAACTCTGACTTCCAGGAGATTCAAAAGTTCAAATTCATGTATTTCTCAAGTTGTGAAAACCCTGAAACTTAAAAAGGAAAATCCATGAACTGTAGGTAACTCAAAGATAATTTCATTTTATTTATTCTATAAACAGTGAATAGACTTCAAGAAATATCTTACATAAACGTTTCGGATTTTATGAATTGCCTTCCATTCCTTGTTATCGACAATCTCGTTCCAAAGCATACTGCTTTAACAAAAAGTCATTCATTTGTCCGGTGGAGGGATGCGCCTCTCAGTTCTCCCCGTTTTGCAGCGATACAACAGAAAATTATTATGCGAAAGAAGAGGGCGACCGTTTCACAATCCGAACATAAAAATTTAGTGTCATGGGAGTTGATATTAAGAGCCCTTCTAACGCAAATCCAACGCACGAGGGTGCTTTTGCAAAAATCGTGGGGTTGTAATTACCGCAAGGGGTTGATGGATTGCTCCAGTAATTCATCTTGCTTGGTTCGTTTGCTCGTTGACGTTCTGCCAACTCAACCGAAAATCTATATATGCAGTTATGAAATAGATCCATCAGAAAAACTGTAGATGATATTTTTTAAAATTTCCTTTATTCAGTATTTTGAAACTGTTAAACCATAGAAGCACAGATGTGATTTAAATGAATCGAAATCCGGAAAATAGAACAAAAAACGAGTTGGTCTTCTTCTTTTCCATGATGTTGATGTAAATTCATGAAGAAACCGGTCGGTTGAGCCGACCAGTTAGTCGATTTTCCTCATTCTTTCATTGCATTTGACGTTTCCTCCTTTAAAAACGGACGTATAAATAAATCGCACGTCGCGAAAGAAATAGTATCCATGAATGGGCACGGATGTCAACGGAAGCCCCATTAATGCCAGACTAAGCGATATAGAGCTGCCCCTGCCGAAGCCGGTGCCGGTTTGCTCTTGGATTCGATAAAAACTGTCGGAACGGTTTCTGAACGTGATAAGAATTAAGACAATGGTCACGCACCTGTACTTACATAGAGAACAGACAAACAGTAGCGAGACGCTTTTAAGATCCATTAAATCCACGTTTTATAGTATGAAAGTTTATTGGATGCTTTCCAAAATTTTAAAACCTTTTTAACCTAAAAATCCTGCATAATAATCACATATAAGAAAGATGATGCCAAGACAACCAAATGAATATGAAAAACGAACTATAACAGAAAAGAAAAAGAAATTGTTTCTATGACGTAGTGTGATGTTTACAAAAACAAAATCCACGTACATGTTCGTACAATAGAATATAGGCAACCCATCTAGCCTAACCTAACCGTCCGTGCAATTGTTTCTTTAAAATCTGGAGTTATCAAAATTAACGACTTTTAATTACAAATTCTGATAAAATATATCAACGTCTGGTTTGGGTCATGTAAAAGTTAAGAAACTATGACAGAAAAGAAGAAGAAATTGTTCTGTTTTATTTTAAATTTAAATCTGATATAATATTTAATTATAGAACTTTGAGCAGTAATTTAGACTATTTTAGAAACCCAATTAAAAGTGATTTTGTTCTTTCTTTTCCTATTTCTCGCGAAACCATTTTGGTTGCTATAATATTCATAATTATTTAAATTAAAAAATATACTTAATAAAATTGTATAATTCTTTATTCTTTAATTTAAATTATGTAATAATCATAGATTTTCATTATTCTACAAAATTTTGTAAATATCACAAAGAAAATTTATGGTTAAAAAAATCTGTTTTTACCCTTTCTGATTCTGATGTTTGAGAGCTTGATTTAATTGTGTTGTTTATGTTAATGTAGTAGCTTAAAAAAAAACTTTCTAAATAATTTTACATTTCTCCTGAAGCTAATTAACAAAAACAGTCGAAAATTTATTCATAGTTCCTGAATATACTTCCTATATTTATTTATTATTTTTATTGACTTAAGTACTAATACCAAGTACACACAATTTTCAGATAAAAATTTAAAAAATTAGTACAAATACATATTTATAGTTGCGATAACCTTTGTTATGTTAAATCGAAATGTATTTATTTATTTATGTATGAGAAATATTTTGGTAGATAGTTCATCTAACCTTCAGTGTCTAATGACTAATGACTAACAATAAGAACTATTGTTATAACAGTTACTGTGGATACATTTCTTTTTCTACAATATTGTGTATTGTATACTGTATCCTGTAACTGCAAGGTTTTTGGTGTTTATTAACAAAAAAAGAAATGCGTCAATCTATCAAAAAGTAACAGTAAAGTGCTACTTAGTTTAAAGAAAATTGAATTGAAAAAATGTCTTCAATGTGTATGTGTACCAACGCGATAATGACATCATTCATGAGTAGTTGTATTGTTGATTTATTTTAATATTGGGTGCATGTTGTATTTGTTATTTTTAGATTAGATAACGAACTATGCATAGGTTATGCGGTAGTAGGTGTGGATTCGTGTAAATTCACACGTCCACGCCTACATGATATATAACCTAGTGCATGGTTGCAAGATTAATTAAACACAGCAATACAACTACTAACGATGTAATTATCGCGTTGGTACACATATACATTGAAGACAAATACACGTCATTTTTGAAAATTTAGAAAATCTTTTACATTTGAAAGTTTCGTTTCTCAAATAACTTTTCGCCTGTATAAGCCTCGCTGCCAATAAAGTGAAAATAATGTGAAAATGAATTCCTCTGTACGATTACGATTAAAAAAGAAAAAAAATACAAAACCGAACACCTGCGCAAATGGAGTCTCGACATAGTATAGTATAGTATAGTATTTGAATGGGAAATACGAGAATGCCTACATATACAAAAAGGCTTTACAAAAAAAAAATTAAAGAAAACCGAGCGGCGAGCAGTCGAGTGTAATATGTATATGCGTGCACAAAGATCGAAGAAGGCAAACCACTGCCTGCTCTGTGAAATGGTCGGTCGTTGTTGGACATGCAGGTATGCCGGGTGTTATTATCGTATAAGTCGGCCATGAACGCTTATACAGAGATCGACCGAAACGCGATACAAATCGAAGATATTGGATATCGATTTTTGCAAGATGATCGCCTTGTAAGAAAAGATTGATGTTTTTTTCCTCTATAGAATAGCGTGTGCAACAATTATTCTTTTTTTTTTTAACGATTCGAAGCCAAAATCTAATCAAACTTTTCATCGTTATCAGCGAAAGTGGCTAGACTAAAACAGTTGTAGAGCAAGGACGGCAATAAGCGACGTCACGCGCAACCTGTCAGCCCTTCAGTACTGGTGGAATGTCTAGTTGATTTGCTCACGACTCCTGGGGTCTTGCTGGTTATTATTAAAGCCAATGACTACGGTTTCTTGCGGTTTATATAAAAAATATAACTTGTTGCGACCGAGAACGATCTTTTTAAGCTATTGCATAGCTTTTATCGCGGGAATTGAGCGCGGCGACCGAATCAAGAAATTCCGTAACGAAAAAACCTAACACCCCCCACTCCGACCGGCACAGCGGTGCGGCGTGTGCGTGCGACTAGACGTATACGTGTAGACTGTACAAAGCTCGCACGGATCGAGACGAGCTGCTCCGAAATCGGACGAATACGTAAGCAGCTGTTTTTGAGAAAGTATATAGGTTTATTGTTATATTAATATAAAAAAAAAAAAAAAAATTGCATAAGTTGATAAACTATGCAATAGCTTTACCGCGGCAGTCCCGGAGTGCCACACGTATCTTTTTTTATAATGTCGATGGTTAAATCATAAAAAAAATATAATTTATGTATATTTTGATGAATTATTCGCTGATTGGTACGACGTTGTACAACGTACACATGTCACCGAGACATGCAACTACGTCACATTAATATGAATGGCGCATAATGCATATGAACGCCTGAATAATAATTTATAAGCGCTTTGTTGTTTTGTTTATCGATCTAGACAGCGATGCATCCGTATTTTTTTTTTGCGTACATTGAAAGGCCATCGACTCGTATCAGTGGTCATTTTATCGATAATGTTTTCGATTATTATCGATCGAAGTCTATCCACCAAAACATTGGCAGCATTAATCGATCCAGACAGCGATACATCCGTAATATCCGTATTTTCTTTCTATTTTTTTTTTTTTTTTCATAATTTGAGAGGTCATTGACTACTATCAGTGGTCATTTTATCGTCAATTTTTTTGTTGAAGTCTATCCACAGTATTAGGTGATCATGGAGAAAATTTTGGACAAACAGAAAAACGCTTCTCTGGTTAGCTGCCATTTAGACTTACAACTCATGATCAGCCTCTTTTTTTTTATTTCGTGTATTTTTTTTGTCGATGCGATTTGACTTGGCGAAAATACCAGCGATGCTTTTTGTGAAATGCGTGACAGAATCAGATAAATGGCTTTCACGTGCATAACCGTGTGCATATTATAAGTACATATGTAGGTATATAGACAAAGAATGAAACGATGGTGGATGGCTGATGCATTCAGATTAAATGATACAAGAGAGTTACAATACGCCCGCTCCGGTTTAGGTTTTTAAAAACGATTTTATTTAATTTGAAAGAAATAAAAGGTTTACAAACTTTGTTGTTAATTATTTAATGAATTGCTTGTTGATTATTTATTAATTACACTTTTGATTTATTACCTTTTTTAACCGGAGGGCGCATGGAGACAACGAGCTTTTTGGGTAAATGTTACCACTTTTACATTCACTCGAAGACTAACTATTTTGTTAATGCTTTGCATTAACATCGCCTCTTGGCAAAAACACTAGTTCAGCAATTTCAGTTTAACTTTACTATCAATATCTTATTATTGCAATTGTATTAAAGCAGACGCTAATTCAGCATTAATTAACAAAGACTTATTGTTTTTAGGTCTCTTGACTAGAGAGGGCCTTTAGGTCACAAAACCGTGTGTTCCAAAATTTATGTTTGACATTAACGTCATGTTCTGCGACAAAAAGTAGGTAACGACGTATCAACAGGGTCAAAAGGTTTATGAAAGGAGAGAGACGTTTGATATACATAGATACATATGTCTACTATCTATGTATGTGTAGGTATGTACAAGAGGATTTTCGTTCCAGAAATTTTTGTATTAGTTGGCAATGTTTCAAAATAAAAAAAATCAAATTTTATCTCTCTACATCGACGTTCCTTAACTATTAGAGAACAATAATCTAAACTAGATCACCCTTTAAATTTTCAATAATTTCTTATACTTGTCATCAATGTGTATGTGTACCAACGCAATAATGACATCATTAAGAGAAGCAACAAAGCCCAACACTTCAACTTTGCTAATATGTTTTTACATTTTTACATCAAAACCGCTGATATTAACACGTTTATGCTAAAATCATTTAAAATTTGTCTAAGTGTACTCCTCTGTGTTGAATTTTTTTTTTTTATTATTTTGCTTGTGGTTATTATCCATTGTGATTCTTCAATGCTCAGATTTATGATAGCATTGTTCGAACGGAGTTAAAAAGCCGGATTGTTTTTGAGAATGGCGTCTTATTGTACTGTGTAAATTGATTTATATCATACACTGTAATTAAATTCCTTATTTTTATTGATTGCTGAATCTTAAGTTATTGTTAGCAAGTACCTTAATTAACGCTAATTGTGAGATTCAAAGTACAATAAAACTATTGAAGGGAAAACGTAAAAAATTAAATGTCTTATCTCGTCCGGGTGTGGGACGATTGCACGCAACGATTGATGTGCTCCAAGTTACTCTAAAAGTGATGGGCTAATTGCACGCAAACATGACATTATTTTCACTTTTTTGAATATCTTTTTTTAGTGCCTGTTATGAAAGCGTTCGATATTGTGTTTGCGTATGTCAAATCCATTAATTCGTAATATGTTTTCACAAGAATTGTTTACATAGCTGCGTTTTGTTGCAATTTTCACGTCGCCATCATTTCCACACGCAATTGGAGTTTCACATGTTATATTTGCACTTTCAATTTTACGTCAGCGTGTTTTATGTATATGGTAAACTGTTATTGTTTGTAAATGGCATTTTGAAGAACTTTCATCGTCTGCTTTTATTTAAATCTATTTATAGTAATGAATTTCAGTAATATATGTACGTACGTAAATATTGGTGACTTTACCATAAAAAATAAAATCTTTGGCAACCATGTAACCCCTTCCACTAAAAAAAATTATGTTTAAATGCACCGCCTTGAATATATTTGAGTAATTTGTCTAGCAAACGCTTTTCATTTGTCATTCTCTTCAATAAAAGAAATGTATAGATGTAAAACGACATCATGGTCAGGTATAAATACTCGCCACTTGACCAGAAAAAAGAACTTCTGGCAACCATGCAACCCCTTCCACTAGAAAATTGTCTCCGAAAGTTCAGACTTGTATATATGTTTTTGAGTAGAATGTCTGGCAAATGTGTAGACGTGTATACAAACGACATCATGGTCAGGTATAAATACTCGCCACTTGACCAGAAAAAAGAACTTCTGGCAACCATGCAACCCCTTCCACTAGAAAATTGTTTCCGAAAGTTCAGACTTGTATATATGTTTTTGAGTAGAATGTCTGGCAAATGTGTAGACGTGTATACAAACGACATCATGGTCAGGTATAAATACTCGCCACTTGACCAGAAAAAAGAACTTCTGGCAACCATGCAACCCCTTCCACTAGAAAATTGTCTCCGAAAGTTCAGACTTGTATATATGTTTTTGAGTAGAATGTCTGGCAAATGTGTAGACGTGTATACAAACGACATCATGGTCAGGTATAAATACTCGCCACTTAACTGGAAAAAAAGAACTTTTGCCAACCATGTAACCCCTTCCACTAAAAAGTATGTTTAAAAGTATCTCCTATTTGAGTAATATGGCTAGTAAATGCTTGGTCAGGAAAATACTCGCGACTTGGCCAGAAAAAAGAACTTCTGGCAACGATGTCACCCCTTCCACCAGAAAATTATCTCCGAAAGGACAGACATATATATCTTCTTTTTGAGTAGAATGTCTGGCAAATGCTTTTCGTTTATCATTGTCTTCAGAAAAGGAAATGTGTAGATATGCAGACGACATAATCCGTGTTGTGCATAAAAGCACAAATGGCAAAAGTACAACGAGTTTCAATTGTTTTGTTTTTGCGGTAAACCAAAGCAAGATAGCGCGAAGAGCAAAGTAAGCTATGACTACCACCGATTGCCGTTCTGGTTAGCATTCAAGGCGAGAGAGAATTAATTTCCGGGTGTGTGATAGTATAGTGGGCTCGTGATACTAGTGGGCTTATCTAATCGCTACTGCCGTGGTTTTTCGTTCGTTTAATTTGTCCATCGAATACGTGCCACTGTTGCCTACTAACTAACTGCTAAATACATTAAATAGAATTATTATTCTTGATGCACCTCTATGACTAATAAACTGGTGACTTCACTTTAGACAATTTTTTGTGTCATACTGTATATATGGGTTAAGTGAGTTAGTTAACATTAATGTTCACTGTGAAAGGTGTCGTGTGATGTAGCGTAGTAAGATTTTCATTAAAATTGTAATTGAGTGGTTCGACTGTTGTGGACGACATTTCGCGATTCTAGCTGGCGTCCGTTATGAGGAGTGTCTTCCGCAAAGAGGTCATCATGCCCAAAAAAGTGGCGCATAACTTTGTTCTGTATCATACCTACAAAAGAAAAAATTCTAACGAAGAGACCAGACGCGGCGCTGGATCGTTTTCCATTGGCAGGGTTGCCTAACCTCAGAAAAATTCGTTACAGCTAGAGAATTAAATTTGTATCTAGTGAGGAGAGTACATAAGTTTTTGCAAATCAATTAATATCAAGATCGACACATTTTAACGCCTTTAACATGTCTCTGACAATGATTGTGCAGAAGTTCAAAGAAACGATTGATAAATAATTCATGGCGTGTCCTATAGCCCACAGTCATCTGCAGAATTCATTTGTTCGGGGGACAATGACGATGAATAAGTAATAACTGTCTATTATGTATGCATACATACGAGTACATCCATGTAAATTATACCTGTAAGCAACTGCATTCTGTGATGGGTTAAAATTTGAGTCCGGTTACTTTAATAAAAAAATATGTATATAAAAAAATAAAGAATTTCTTCAAATTCAAATGATGGAGATATTTGAGAACCTGCTAAATTTGGATTTAATTTTCACATTTTTAATAAGTATTTTTCGTTTTCCAAACAGAAAAAAAAATCTTTTTTGTTTTTATATTGGAAGAGGTGAAATAGATCAACAGAAAATCAGGACGTGCGTCATCATACATTCGGACCACCAGTCAGTCAGTCGGCTGCTTTATTTTCATTTATATTAGTAATAAATTGGTCGACATTGATGAGAAATTGTAGTATTTAAGAAGTAATGTGTCGGCCGACTATTTGTGACAATAAGTCGATGTTAATCTCCTTTATTAGGAGTGTTTGTAAACAAGGTCATCTTAAATTCATGACATGCGTGTACACACATCCAATTGCGTAACACAAGAAGTAACAGAGACGTCGACAAGTTCGTTATCGTGCATGTTTTATTTAAGCAGCCTAATAAGCTTACGATCTGATAGTGCGTACGTTTTTGTGCGTTACGAATAACAAAATACATCGGCTGGAGGCTGAAATGGTAATTGTTAATAGATTTTTCAAATTTAAATCCTTAAAGGCGTAAAATGGGGTTTGTACCAACTGAGGAGACCCCTTAAGAACAGTACCAACTGAGGTGATCCCTCTTAAAATCAGTACCAACGGAGGGAGTGCTCCTTAAAACGCCACCAACTGAGACGATGCTCCATAAAAACTGCACCAACTGAGGTGATTATCCTTAAAACTACACCAACTGAGGTGATTATCCTTAAAACTACACCAACTGAGGTGATTAATCCTTAAAAGCGACACCAACTGACGTGATTAATCTTTAAAAGTGACACCAGCTGAGACGATTAATCCTTAAAAGGTGACACCAACTGAGGTGACAATCCTTAAAAAGTTACACCAACGAGGTGACAATCCTTATAAAGTGACACCAACTGAGACAACAATTCTTAAAAATTGGCACCAACTGAGACGATAATTCTTTTAGGCGACGCCAACTAAGGCAACAATCCTTAAATAGCGACACCAACTGAGACGATAATCCTTAAAAAGCGACACCAATTGAAATGATAATTCTTAAAAGCGACACCAACTGAGACAACTATTCTTAAAAAGCGTACAACTAATACGATATCCTTAAACCAGTACCAACTGAGGTGACTCCTTTTAGAAACAGTACCAACTGAGGAGCCCCTTCCATAATAGTACCAACTGAGGCAATTTTATGGACAATGAGTATTACTAACTGAGGTAATTTTATTGATCAGTTTTTACACCTGTATTGGCTCAGTTGGACATGATATTTCAGCTTTAATTTTGTAGTGTGCCTCAGTTGGTGCACTTGCATCCCGAAAAATGGGCGTGCGAGAATATTTAAAATTTTCTTTTATTAAAAATGTGGGAAATCCAAACAATCGGTTGGCGTGTCTTGTCTAGACTGAACGTTTTCCAGGTATTCGACCTTACGGTACGCCCAAAACGCGCAAAATACGCGAAATTTAGGTAAAGTTCGTCTAAAAATACGTCAAGCGCACGGTACGCTGCCGTTGTTAGCACAACGCATGAAAATTTATTTTCGGACCTTTATTATTTCTTTATGGTGTACGGCTGTTTTCAATTTCTCAGCGCGTTTGATCTTGAAATAAACGCGCCACAAAACCGTGTTTAATTTATAAATACTATTAAAACTATTCCCATGTTTGTACGCCCTATTTGGGTGCCTTAGTCAGTCAAAAATTTTGATAAATCTTTTTGTTGGGTTGTAATTTTTACACGAGTCATTTATTTTAAAATGCATTTTTTTTTAAGCAAAGTGAAAGCAAAATAAAATAAGACCCATACGAAGAAATTGTGTGTGTAACGTTACGGTTACCATTGTCGATTTCTTAGACAATAAAATAAACGGTAATCGAATGTTTAACGATTATTAATAGTCGTTGTGTTAATTAATCTTTAGTCATAGATGAGTGCATGTGTGAATTTTTACTTGACTGTATGTATGTGTGTTTGGTACTTAATTTTCACTTAAAACTTTAAAAAAACGAATAAAATTTTTTTTCAAATTTCTATACACGTAGGTAAATGAATTTTTCAATTTCTTCAATGTGTATGTGTACCAACGCGATAATGACATCACTACTGCCGCATAACCTATGGTTCGTTATCTGATCTGAAAATAACAAACACAACATTCACCCAATATTGAAATAAATCATATTTTGACCTATTCGGTTCTAATTTTCTATTTTCCTCGTACCAGACAGACCTCGTGTCTGTTGACGTTTACATGGAAGACAATACGTTCAACATAATATGCATTTGTGTGCATGTATAATAGTTATTATAATAAACATTAACGTGCGACAGACATAGGTACACCAAACAATCGTCGTCCATGCTCACGATCAGTGCGTTAGTGTATGTATGATAGTTATTGGTGAAAGTGGCGTGCGACGACAACGGATGGTGAAAGTGTTACGCGTTTCGGTTGTGATGATAATCCTTCGTGAACTGCATTATTATTTTAATCTGAGTGCATTCACACATGTCTTCTTATAAAACTTCTAAATTAATATATTATTACTCATTTCTGTGGTACGTACATACATACATACATACATTTAGATATATCTGTTGTACCTCAACCCTGAAGAGAGCGATGTGAAGCGAAACAATTTAGAAATTTAAATTTCGAAGATTTTAGGGTTTAAGAAATATTTCAAAAAATATTAAGAGATTTGACAGTTTCATGCCACAAACATAATAATTTTGAAACTTTTTTTGTTGTTCTTTATTTTGCCAATTTTTTTTGTATTTCTCAAGCTCTTTTTGGGTTTAAGCTTTTTTATAGTATTGTCAATAAATCTCGTATTTATACCTAAATTATTACGTCGGTTTATTTTGAAAATTCCAATACTTTAGAAACATCAATTTTTTTCTTGGAATGTAACCCCTATGGACATTCCAGTCTGACTCATGTATAACTAATAGTTTTATAATTATATCGTGTGCAGCATTTTAGAAATCAAATTCTTTGGTACAAAAATATTTATAACTTTGATTATTTATTAGTTGCAGTTATTTCAAAATAAAGGTTGTTGGTCCTGATTATGACTAACGTGCCTTCTCAATTAGAAATTAATTACTTAATCAGTTAATGTAATACACATATTTTTGGAAACGAAGAGTTTAAACAAATTTTAAATGTGTATGTATTACCTTCGAGAATAGAAAGGCCCGGTAGCTTACGCGTGACGTCATCCATCGGCGTCAATGTAACACAAACTGTTTTAGTCTTGTATTTAAGGAATTTATAGAGCAAATTTTTTTTTGATCGCTGATTTCTGTACACTGATACATAATTGTTACTATTATTTATTTAATGTTAAATTTCAAAATGCTTCGTATTTACCCCTATTTTCCCCTAGCTTTAGTTACGCCCAATTGAAAGTTTAAAAACACCCCTTGCTTGTAACGCTGCTTTAAATTCTCTCTTAAATTTCACTACTCGACTTTATAAGACTCTTGTTTTTGTAATTGGAGCTTTTATGTTTCGTTTTTTATAATTATCTTCCTACGTTTGAGCTTTAGCAGCGTCCACGTTATATACAGTATGTAACAAAAGTCACTGCCAATTGAAAAGTAAACAAATTTTTATGTTAATTATTTTTTTGAAAAAATAAGTTTGTTCTACACTTAATATTAGAGGGTGCTCTCGTTACCTGACGTGAGTTCCTCGGTCAAATTCGACCCCAAGCGATTTCTAATTACGAAAAGTAAATACATTAGAGCTGTTTATCTAACCCTGGTATCACCCTATTACCAAGTGTACACAGTATTTTCATTTTGAGTTGCACAATCCCCTTGGGTATTTCGCTACGAAAATTTAATTTTTTTTTATTAAAGCGCAAGAAGTGTAAAAATTTCTGAACTACGTACTAAAAAGTCAAATTCATATTAACAACGCTGTGTTAAGTCTCGGTGAAATAACAAAGTCACGTTTTGGTTATTAAATTTGCTCTACTTTTTTTTTTTTTTTTAATGGCCTTGTCGCAGAATTTCAAAAGCTTTAGCTTTACCAAATATGAAGGATGAAATGAATATCTGCTACTGTCATTGTAATATTATTCAAAAAAATATGATTAAAAAAAAAGGATTGGATTGATAAATAATTATTAAAATATTTTGCTAAAAATCGTGTTCGACTTACTCTTGATCTTTTAAATAATTTCGCCATTAGCTTTCAAAATTAAAATTTTTTATTCAAAGGACGAGGTCAGTTATATAAAAAAAAAAATGATGAATATAGAGACAACGA
Source organism: Agrilus cyanescens (assembly GCA_947389935.1). Classification (NCBI taxonomy): domain Eukaryota; kingdom Metazoa; phylum Arthropoda; class Insecta; order Coleoptera; family Buprestidae; genus Agrilus; species Agrilus cyanescens. Next base: position 29,748,377 of record OX376707.1, on the reverse strand, counting down.
CGTTGAAGAGAAAGTTCTAAAATCTCATTTGGATTAAAAATATTAATAAACCTCAAATTTTGTAAATAAAATTGCAAATTCCAAGTTTCATGTGTTACAAAAGTAACTTTTAAACATTTAACTTTTAATATTAAACAAATAGATTTGTTTAGTTATTTGCTCGGCTTTTGTTTCTTGCAATAATTTTGTTGTAATAAAAAATTATCAACACAACATTGTTCTAAATTCCATTCGATTTGTTTATGTAAATATTTTGATAATCGTTAATTAGCTACTAGTTCATCCTCACGCTATAAATTATTTATTAATTTAAAACTAAAGTGACGTTCATGCAAATGATTTTTTTTTTAATAATTACAAAAATTGTAGTCCAACCCATTAAAAAAGTTTAGATTAGATGTTCTCCAATTTCGTCTAATTTTTTTAAATTTTAATCTTGACCTTTTTTTTTGAATTGGTTTTTCATTAAATTTCCATTGTGGTTTATCTGTGTCACTTGACATTAATTTCTACATATTTTGTCAACATTATGTAAATTCAAAATTAGTATTTTGCAACCATGGTACTTAGTCTCCACCATGTATAATTATTATTAATTGACCAGGTATAATCAAGTCTTAACATGTAATTGTGCTTAATTACCTGAAAACGTACCCGTACACCTGCAGCCTCTTATTGCATCTTAAATTTCCTATTATGTCATGGTCATATTAAAGTTCTTTATTAGAATTATTATAATAATGTCCATGTGCCTATCGAGTCGATTGTTTGTTTTCGTTTTCGAGGTCTTAAATTGCCACCAGTCATTAGAAAAATTAACACACCTGCTCCTTTTAAAATGTTTAATGCAAAACGGTATGCAAATGAGGCCTAAAAAGGGTATTTGTGGCTCTTGGATGTCACACCGTTTGTTATTAAAACTGGCTGCGAATGTGGAGCAATTACAACTGACCCAGTAATTTCTAATTACATTAATAATCAGTTTATTGGATATTGTATCGTAATTGATATCAAGTCTTAAAGCCTTTTTTTTAAGCTGCATGAGTTCAGTTGTGCGTTGCAAATTAATGAGAACCACGTGTTTGTATTTGGAAAAAAAAATAGAGTCACTTAAAAAATGTTGTTCTACAATCTCAATCAGGTTTTCTCTATTAACACGTGTACTTACTCATAGTTTTGCTTGTTGTTGGAAATTGTTCAAAATTGCGTCTCAAAAGTATTACTCTACTTCTGAAGTTGGTGACTTATTCGTAAATGCACCCGAAAATGATGTTTTCGTTTGTGCTCCCGAAAATAACTTGTATATTTACTCGAAAATGTTTTCTTTTATTCACCTTAAGGTGACGTCTTGGAATATTTTTTGAAAATTATGTTTTTGTGTATGCTCCCGAAAATAATTTTATATATTTACCCGAAAATGACATCTACATGCCTACATACAACGGAAAATGAGGTGTACCTACATTCATTCGTAAGATACATCATTAAAAATTCACCCGAAAATGATGTTTTCGGGTACGTACCCGAAAATAACTTGTATTTTCACCTGAAAATGACGTTCTCTTCTTTTATTCGTCCGAAGGTGATATCTTTAAATATTTACCTGAAGATAACTTTTGAATATTCACTCGAAAATGATGTTTTCGTGTATGCACCCGAAAATAATTTGTATATTGACCCGAAAATGATATTTGCATGCCTTCATACAATGGAAAATGACGTTTACATACTTACATTTTTGAAAATTCACCAAAAATGATGTTTTCGGGTATGTACCCGAAAATAACTTGTATATTTACCCGAAAATAAGTTGTATTTTTACCCGAAAATAATGTTTTCTCCTTTTATTCGCCCGAAGGTGATATCTTTAAATATTTACCTGAAGATAACTTTTGAATATTCACCCGAAAATGATGGTTTCGTGTATGCACCCGAAAATAATTTGTATATTGACCCGAAAATGATATTTGCATGCCTACATGCAATGGAAAATGACGTGTACATACTTACATTTTTGAAAATTCACCAAAAATGATGTTTTCGGGTATGTACCCGAAAATAACTTCTATATTTACCCGAAAATAATTTGTATTTTTACCCGAAAATGACGTTTTCTACTTTTCGTGTCATAATTTGCAATTCGTACGTAGAATTATATTTTGTTAGATTTATGTTATTTAAAAGTCATTATTATGCGGCAAAGGTGGTATATGAAGATAACGACTTAATTTCGAAACATGGAAATCTTAATTTATGTAATTTTAAGCAGACAATGTACAATAGAACGTTTAAGTTAACACGCGAATTTCCGTTAAAACACGTCCTTCATTTTTATTCTTTTAAGCGGAAATGTGCGTGTACTGTTGAACAAAGAGGTCACTCCACCGTAGGTCACTTCTGCGTTGGTCAAAAAGATGCAAATGTTATTAATTTTTTTTTGCAATAACTTGTTTAACAATATTTTTGCACAATATATGGAAAATTGAAATTGTAGGTTTAACCATTAAGTATGTATTTGATTTTTACAAACAAGGGTAATAAAAGGACCCATCCTGTCTGTGGAAATGCGTATCTACTATGTAATTAGAAAGGATGTGGACGCTAAATGAAAATTAATTTCTATGGGTGTGACATCTCGAAAAAAAAAAAAAAGAACAGCATGAGTGTATAAAATCGCCCTCATCAAGTAAACCAGCGTGTCTATTTAAAGGTAATGACGCACAAGAAAAAAAAAGGGCGATACCGAAGCTAACAGTAAAGTAACACGCCAAAGCTTTGTTTTTTTTTTTTATTTCTGTTGTATTACGCTTAATTACATAGCCTGTTAGTCATTCCACAAGTATGCTCTTCATTTACTTATTGACATGCATATAATGATTGTATTGATATAAGCATTCAGTACATGGTTCATGTGTGTATAAACCACAATTTTAATTCAGTGACAGCTGCTAAAGGGTCACGTGTCCACTTGGGGTGGTTTTTTTTAAATTATTTGTTTTGTATTAAATATTAAAATTCGGGACATTTTCGGGATATATATATATATATATATTAATACAGGACAGGGCTCTCCCGAGAAATTCGATAATACAACAAGCGAGACTTTAATCAGAGATTGTCCCGAAAATTTCACTCTCCCGAAAAATTCGGTAATACAGGACACGAGACTCTAATCAGGGACTGTCCCGAAAAATTCGAAAATACAGGACACCAGACTAATCAGGGACCGTCACGAAAAATTCGGTAATACAAGACAGGAGACTTTAAGCAGAGACTGTCCCGAAAATTTCACTGTCCCGAACCATTCGCTAATATACAGGACATGAAATTCTAATCAGGGTTTGTCCCGAATTTTTTTTCACTGTCCCGAAAAGTTCTGACCTTACATATCTATTATATCCCATAGAAAGTACCTAATACACAAATGTGTAAATATGTGAGTACATAGATCGTTGGTCTGTCAAAACTTTCTCCTTTCATATCAATAGGTATATCAAACTGTCATTAGCATTTTGCGTTGGTGCCCTATTTAATTGATGCTTTAATGACCCACATATTAACATTGTTGTATGCATATTTCGATTAATGTACTATAGAGAAACATTGTCGCCCTACCACAGATACCTAATAAGTATCTTGCGTGCAGGAGGTTATTGCCCCCTTTGTTAAGGCTTCGCGTGATTTCTATTTACACTCACTTTTGTTGTTTCGTGTTTATCTCCTCTGTTATTTGATGGCTGAGGGGGTGAACTTGGCGTAATTACCTCCCCCCTATCATTATGTACATACGTAGTCGTATAATAAGTAAAATGCGTGTTATTACTTACCCTATGCTGTACCTAATACAGCCGAGGGTAGTTTTCCCTTTACGCTCATTTTAGGATTTTAAGTAATTGGTTAACAGAAGGAAATTTAAATTAATTTTTTTTGACTCAGTTTTGTAGTCGTATGTGGTCCCATATAAATAAATTTTTGATTTATTTAGATATGGTAAATTTGTAACAATTTGTTATTTAGAAAGTAGGTACCATCAACCAAAGAAAGTTAATCCTTTTTGTGTAAACATAAACATAAATATATATTTATGAATAACGACCAATGATGAAGAACATTCGTGTCAGTCTTAATTTTAGTTTATGACCATTTTATTGCATTCTGCGGAAACGACCTTTCAAATCAAAACTGGAATTAGTCATACTAGTCATACCTTAACTGTAAATTTATTTTTCGTGTTGTATAATGACATAGATAAGATGGTGATTTTTTTTCTGTTAGGAAGTTCGAAGAAAATAGAAAGAAATTGCCTTTCTAGGTCATAAATACGAGATTCAACTAGGAATTGATTATGATACTCCTCGTAAACGAGTCTATGTATCACAATGTATCGGAGAAAGTGCATAAATGTGTGACTATTTCTAAAATTAACATTTGTAATAAATGTGCACTGGCACAATGTATATTACATCCCTCGTGGGTTGTTTCTCGTTGCTTTATGCCAGCTTTCTGAATCAATTTGGAGCCCATAATATACACGAGAGCCTAGTAATAACATTATGAATGTACTGGAACCGAGATGGTGCAGGTGGTTTTCTTTCCTGAGGCATGACGCGTCATACTCGCCAAGCCACGCGTCATACTCGCCAAGCCACACGAAAGACTCGCCTAACCGCGCGTCATACTCGCCAAGAAACACGCTGGACTCGCCTAACAACGTGTCACACTCGCCTGATCATGCGTCACACTCGCACAAGCCACGTGTAATACTCGCCTACCCACACGGTAGACTCGCCGAGCTACACGTAACACTCGCCGAGCCACACGCAAAACTATTCGCGCCTCATATTTTTTAAAATTCCTGCCACATAATTGCGAATAAGTCTTAAAAATGCTCAAGTTTCCGCAAACTTTTTGTGATAATTAACGTTATATGTTGGTGAGTCTTTATGTACTTCCCTTTATTTAGAATTAACAGTTACTTCATTACAGTAATTCAGTTTCTTATACCGAATAATGACACCTTAGTATGCGCAGGTGCATAAGCAAGCATAAGTCTTATTTTATTAAATACTTCATCTAGTCTATTACGACGTAATTTGTATTGGATTGTTCATGAAAAGCTCATTAATCAAGAAATTTTTGTGTAATAACTTCCTCATTTCGCGGAGACTCATTAATCTATTTATTAATTAATATCAGTACTATCCTGATGGTTATTACGAAATCCGGAGAATCAAGTGTACTATGTATAGTTCATTTCACAATGTCCATTATGAACCGAGACATTAAATTAAGATTTATCTTCGAACCAATGCAGATAGATAATAAAATGGGGCTTTTAAAGTTAATTGAAGAAAAATTATGTAATCGTAAATTAATTAAATTATGCATGAGTCAGTGGTGTATTTTGGTAATTGATTTCTGTGGCCTAAAACTCGTTTCGACACCCAAAATGTTATCCTCAGTTATATTTTTATTTATGTATATCTCTAATATTTTTCATATTTTATTTATTAAATCGTCCTCGTTTTGAATGGACCAAACTTCAGAAATCAATTAAAAAAATAAAAAACTAACCATCTACACGAGGTAATTAAATCCATTAATCGTTTTAATAGCTTCTAATGTATGCTGCAGACCTCAATGTCTCAGTCAATGTTAATTATTAGTATTGGAAAAATACAGTTACATTATGTTTATAAAATAACATTGCTTAATAAAGTTTTCGAACCTTTTAAATTTATGAAATATAATTCCGATTATATAAAAAAAATTAATTCAATAAGATGATTCAACAATATTTGCTTTAATTAAAGTATTTCTACTTGATATTATTGAAATGATAGAATTAAGTTCGATTGAGTGACTGTAAAAGACTTGGCTCGCCTAATAGGTCTATCATGCATTTATTGGCGAGCCTATGGCGCACAATCCAAAGCTACGTGAGCTGAGCCGAACCGAGCTGGCGCTCGCCACGTCGTATTTATCGACAACAACAAACTGAGCCGTGTGGATCGTAGCCGAGTTAACTCTTTGCCATAGATCGTGGCTTAGCACTCGACGAATCGAGAATCCTTAGGCTCGCCTAATCGGTCTATCGTGCATTTATTGGCGAGCCTATGGCGCACAATCCAAAGCTACGTGAGCTGAGCCGAACCCGAGCAGGCGCTCGCCACGTCGTATTTATCGACAACAACAAACTGAGCCGCGTGGATCGTAGCCGAGTTAACTCTTTGCCACAGATCGTGGCTTAGCACTCGCCGAATCGAGAATCCTTAGGCTCGCCTAATCGGTCTATCGTGCATTTATTGGCGAGCCTATGGCGCACAATCCAAAGCTACGTGAGCTGAGCCGAACCCGAGCAGGCGCTCGCCACGTCGTATTTATCGACAACAACAAACTGAGCCGCGTGGATCGTAGCCGAGTTAACTCTTTGCCATAGATCGTGGCTTAGCACTCGACGAATCGAGAATCCTTAGGCTCGCCTAATCGGTCTATCGTGCATTTATTGGCGAGCCTATGGCGCACAATCCAAAGCTACGTGAGCTGAGCCGAACCCGAGCAGGCGCTCGCCACGTCGTATTTATCGACAACAACAAACTGAGCCGCGTGGATCGTAGCCGAGTTAACTCTTTGCCACAGATCGTGGCTTAGCACTCGCCGAATCGAGAATCCTTAGGCTCGCCTAATCGATTTATCATGCATTTATTGGCGAGCCTATAGCGCACAATCCAAAGCTACGTGAGCTGAGCCGAACCGAGCAAGCGCTCGCCACGTCGTATTTATCGACAAGAACAAACTGAGCCGCGTGGATCGTAGCCGAGTTAACTCTTTGCCACAGATCGTGGCTTAGCACTCGCCGAATCGAGAATCCTTAGGCTCGCCTAATCGATTTATCATGCATTTATTGGCGAGCTTATAGCGCACAATCCAAAGCTACGTGAGCTGAGCCGAACCGAGCAAGCGCTCGCCACGTCGTATTTATCGACAAGAACAAACTGAGCCGCGTGGATCGTAGCCGAGTTAACTCTTTGCCACAGATCGTGGCTTAGCACTCGCCGAATCGAGAATCCTTAAAGATTAGGATCTGTAACATGACGTTTTTGTTGACAAAGTGTCCTATTGAAAGATATTACCTAAACACTCTGTACAATTATAGGAACATTTTGTAAATTTATCGATGACGGTGATGATGCCGGCCGACCGCCCACTCGTCACGCTTCACGAGCGGCGAAATTGGCGTCCAACTGAGACTACTAGAAACACTTTTATTATTATTCGGTTTCAGTGTTCGCGGAATCTTCGCCGTGCGATATTACTCGCTTGCTGTTGTATATACAACGCGTTCGTATGTTAATGGTTTTGACCAGCTGAGCCGGTACGAACCCAGTGAAGTGAACCGTGATCGTGACGAGACAAGACGACTGACGATGTTGTTATTGTTTTGCTTGTAATTTTTTTATGTTTTTATTTATTGTTTTAATGTAAGGTTGACACCCTTGTCGTCGTTTCGATTATCGAGTCGTCGGCAGGTGTAGTTTTTGTTTGTGTTTTGTGTGGTGGTTGAAATCGACGGAAAAATTGTCGACAGCCCAGTCCACTCGTGCCACGATTGGCGAGCGATACCATGTAACCGACGACATCGCTGTCCATACGGACAGCTGCAGGTGCGTGACGATGTTTTATCGTGGTGTTAACGAAAAAAAAAAAATGTTTTTTCTTGTTTTATTTAAATTATAACCAATAGATATTAACGAATAGGAAATACCCATACGAATAGGTCCATTGACAATCCCATAGAATTCGCAAATTGGACTGTGATAAAATTTTAATTATCTTTAGATATTTGTTAGAATAAATATGTGTTACGTGTTATTTATCTTCAAGAAGATAAGTTTGCCCTTTTGACTTTGATTGGTACTGTACCAGTTTGAGTATTGTTTTTGTGTAGAATAAGTTATGTTTATTGTTTGTTATTATGCGGAAATTGTGCGCAATGACTTACATAACATGTAACATCTTCAATGCGTATGCGTACCAACGCGATAACGACATCATTATTAGTACTTGTATTGTTGTGTTTAATTAATCTTGCGACCATGTATGTACTAGGTTATATGGTTGTAGGCGTGGACGTGTGCATTTACACGAACCCACACCTACTACCGCATAACCTATGGTTCGTTATCTAATCTAAAAATAACAAATACAACATGCACCTAATATTTTAAAAAAATCTACACGACTGCAAGAAATTTTTGAAAATTTTTTTTTGTTATTAATTATTTTTGGCTTTTTTTTTATTGTAATCTATATTTCTATCCGATAAAATAAACCGCACGGCCCATGACCTCATTTTTTTTTCTTTTTTCTTACGACATTTGGCGCGCTGTGTCTCGCTATTTAGGTACGTGTCCTTTCTATTATTTTGTGTTTTGTAAAAATGTCCTTGCCTTTGGTCTCTAACGATGTCGCGCTCAAAATACGAATTTAAATATACAAAAACATACCGAAGTGTTTTTAGATTGATAATAATTACGGAGCGCGACGTTGTTTAGCAAACGAATTAATAAGTTCAGTTTGCGACGTCTCGACGACGTGCGTCGCGACGCCAGAGCGCATCGTGTGCGCGTATTTGAGAAAGTTTTGACGTGGGCGATTTTGTGTTGGATTTTCGCGACGATGCTCGCGTTTGGCAGACTTATTTGGTAATATTGGCGGCAAAACGGAATTTCTTTGTATTTTCTACTAATTTAAAAAAAAAAAAACATAAATAGATAATAAATTGAACTTATTTAAATACAAATAATAGAATTAAATAAAATTTAGATCATTCTTCAACTTTATTTATTTGTTATAACAACAAATAAACCGAAAAATCTTCTATTGACGCATTAGGTACTTAAAAAGTATCTATGGTAAAATGTGGCAACGCCGCAACATACGTAGTTCGGTATCAAACACTTTCCGCATATAATTTTTAATATTTAGGAAAGTTGTTGTGGATTTTCGATTTGTATATCTGATAAATACAATGGTTTTATACAAAACTACATTTTAAAGATTTTGTAATAGACTGCAAATGAAAAAATCATCAGCACTTGACATAAAAACTTAACATAACCTAAAAACTCACGTACCAACCAACTGTCAAAAGAGAAAAATACCCTAGGCGATGTTGTCAACGTTTACAACTATTTTTAAATATGACTTACTTTTTGATTACTAATAATTTTGTGATTAAAGAAAAATTATAGAAAATTTGAGAAAACCAACCTCCATAGATACACGGTCTTACTCTAATTTTTGTTTGACGCCTATGCCCATGTACCTACATACGTATGAATGAAGTGTTTGTAAACGATTAAGGTTTGGGGCCGGATTGAGTTGTCACGGAAGACTGGGTTGATGAACTTGAAGCTAAGTCGATTTGCGGTCACATTCATCTGAGCGGTGTCTTGTGTGCGCATCCGAAATGTGTGTCAATATCGTTCACATTTTTGCTGCAGGATAACAATAGCGTTTAAAGAACCACAAGTCGTCGTTAATGGGCCAAAGATCGAAGCTTCAATCGTGAACGGAATCTTCAGCTGAAGATTTCATGAAATAACTTCTTTATGCGCGTCATGCGATTTTTAGTAAGGGTTAAAAATGTCGATTCACAGAGCGAGACCTCTCCAGCATTAGACTGTCCCAGACGCGCATACGTTAAGAAATTTCACCTCTACAGCGGCTCACTACTGGGTCATCTGACGCTCAAGTTGTTTACTTTCTTATTTAGAATAATAAAAACTAATATTCTCAATTATTTCCGGTCAGTAGGAAATTGGTTTTTAAATTTCAACGGAATTTCCTGAAGTTGGACTGTGATAAACGAAACGATCGGTAACTGTAACGGTAGCAGGTTTTTGTGAAAAACAAACATCGAGTTAGTTAGTTATTCGAGTCGATTTATCCGATTGGTTGGACGTGCGATTTAAATTGTAAATTATCACTATTTTCTGTGTTGACACTGCAAAGATATTATGTTGTATGTCTGTGCATAAATAAAGTTGTGCAACGTGCGAGTTGTGGTATTTAATACATAAGAAAATCCACTCGCACAGAGAAATTAATTAGCCAGACGATCGATGATAGTGACATATGTAGATGGGGCGTTTTAATTGATCACGGTCGTTAATCATCCAAAGGGACTTGCTAATTTAAATTAGTTATAAATTATAAATTCATTAGATCACGTTATTTATAAATATAAACAGACAACAGCAGCAGTTAATTAATTAATTTAATCGTTAATTAACGAATAGTTTTGATGCTAATTTTCAGTTGTATCTAAGTGAGGGTGAATTAGAAAAAGTAGAAGAACAAAGGGCGCAAAGTGTGTTAAGAAAAATTAAATAATAATAAAAAATATCGTGAGTAAATTGATTTTTATTGCAGCCTTAGTGAATGTTACTTTGCGGGCAAGGGCACCGCTCTGGTGCTTCCCGCGGAGGCGCACAATTCGAGAAGACAGTCGGAAGCTCAGGGCAGCAACATCCAAAAACATTTGCAGTCGATGTTCTATCTGCTACGACCTGAAGAAACGCTGAAAATGGTGAGTTGAATTCTTAATCTGTTATATGCCGAAGGCGCGTGGTTTGGCGAGTGTGACTCGTGGTCTGGCGAGTCAGACTCGTGGCTTGGCGAGTGTGACGTGTGACTAGGCGAGTCTAACGCGTGGCTAGGCGAGTCTGACTCGTGTCTCGGCGAATGTGACGTGTGTCTCGGCGAGTATGACGCGTGGTATGCCAAGATACGAGCTGTGCGAAGGACTAGAACTTGAAGTTCCCATAAATGAGGCTCGAGTCAAAGAAAAATGCGTCAGCGCCTCCTCAGCTCGCCTTAAATGTTTTTGAGAAATAGATTGGACAGTTTTTTGTGAGATTCACATTTTTCACCAAACAAACATCCGGTATCTATTTCGTCGAATTTACATTGACGTCAAAAATAACTTGGTACTTCATTCAGTTTAAAAGTCATTGAGATCAGCTTTAAAGTAATTCCACAGAATTAAAAACTATAAAAGAAATTAGCTGTTGGCAGTACGTCCAATGGTAATATTTTATGCTTTTCCCAGTAATAGTGGTAAACTGGTAGAATGCAGGAGTCTCTATGAAATAATTTCTATGATATGGTAATAAGTTCCGTTTATAATTTCATACCTGTGCTGAGGTGCCATCGTCGAAACTTTAAGGTCATTGGATTACGTCGAAGCTCTTGCATAAATCAGCCGTTTATTATAAGACAAATCTACATAAAAATGCACTTAAAAACGAACTGATATCAACGAAATTTTTACGATCAATTTAATGACGTACATTTATTTATGTGACGCTTTCTCATTGACAGTGTAACAATTTGATTGTGATCAGTAAATCTGCTAAATTAGTAGAAACTTGTCACTCAAAAATAATTTTTTTCATAATTTTTCTAAAGAAGTTTAACTGCAATCTTATTTGAACTACATGTATCCCTTAAAAGTAAATAAAAACACTAAAAACCCAAAAACATTTAGGAATCGAAAGCAGATTCTCACAGAGCACCGTTCGGTGAGTCTGGCAGGTGTTGAGTCAAAGTACAAACTCGGCTACGATCGGCTCGGCTTACGTAGACCTGTAATTGACTTCCCAGGCTCGCCTCGGCGCGTGGGTTGTGCGCCGTAGAAACGGCAGGCTCGCCTAGAGATGCGCGTCAAATTCAATAGGCGAGCCGGTAGATCTAAACCCTTATGGGGACCAATAATATTACGAGAAAAAAAAAAAAAAAAGGAAACGAGTAGCAACGTTAAATATGATAAGTTATTGTACGTACTCGTGTTGATATGTTCATTCTGATTAGGTACCAACATTAACATTGGAAATTAATACTTAATTACTTCACTGATTAAGCTTCGCCCACTTTAATTTATTGTCAATTACGGAAATGCGACAGTGATGCTACACAATATACTTACATGTTATGTATCTACTTAAATACGTTCATAATATGGTACAAAACGTTTTTGACCATAAAAATTAAAATTTAAATAACTTTTATGTTCACTCTTTCACCTAACGTAAAACTGGTTCAGATTTTGTAATGTTCTGTATATTTTAAAGTTTTGTTTATAATTTAAGATGTATAACCACCGTTTCGTTTATTTTTCGGGACTATTTTTAGTAGTTTAAATCCCCTGTGTATGTACGTACTCGCATACATAGTGAATATACGTAGTGTCATGGTGTTACGCAAAGTGGTATCAATCATTCGCGAGATCACTGATTTTATTACCCAGCATGTGTGCTTTGCGTACCCTACATACTTGTGCCATGGTTTACATTAACCAGTTCTCATTATGCAATGATACACTATATCAATTGATTGCTGTCATAAATTACAAGAAAAAATAAATTAAATGTACCTGTAGACCGGAAGCGATCTTTCCAGGGATATTTTTGCCCAGGATTGCGTCTCCTGTTGAGGTTGTAACGAATTTTAGGCTCTGGTATCCATTTGAAATAGGTTAGGGTTGAGGGTGGGTGTGTTTTCATTTACATATATACCCTACATCCCGTACCCTAATCTTTCCTTTGCGTACTTTTTTTTTTTTTGACATTTAAGACTCTTAAACGCAAAATAAATCAAAGTCAGGCGTCCTCGTATTCAGACAATTTAACTTTTCGATACAACAACAGTAATAAATTAAATAAATTGAAGAGTCCAAAGTTGTTTAAATGCCAAACGCATTCGCATTCTGGCACGGCACTGTTGCAACGCTGCCGTAATAATTTGGCCACTCGATCCATTCGCATTGTGCTCGTACCGGAAAAGTATAAGATGAAAGGTTGACCTTTTGGGTGAGTAAGCGTTAAAATACTAGATAATAAACGTAGTCTTACAATTAATGATTACGAAATAGCGACGTTTCTACAATCCGATTTCGAAAATAATCGCAGACCCCCTTTGGCGAGGAGGCGCGGCGAGAAAATGAGGTCGAAACCGGAATTCTGTGACTTGAACTCGTTATAAACGCGCATGCTTTGGCGAGCCTTTCCGCACTCCGAGATGAGCTAAGTAAAAGCGCCTCGAATGCACGTGCGCCCAGCCAAGCCAATCCGGATTCTAACGGCAAAGACTCGCCTATAAGTGCGCACTGAAATCCGTTGACTCAAGGGCGGCCAGGTGGCCGCGAGGCAATGATGATTAACCGAGCGACTTGAACAAGCGGAGTACCGTGCAGGTCGTTGTCGGTTCGAACCCGAGTATGGGTAATAGCTTTATTAAAAGCAGATACCAAAAAAATTATTAGGAACAAGAAAAGAGATCATCAAGAATATTATTTATGTGAAGTTTAATAAAAAAGTTAACTCGTGGCTTGACACACGACGCGCCAGACTCGCCGTGGAATTCCGGCTCAACATATAAAAACATTCGCGTTAAAAAAAAAGTCGTAAACGCCCGTTTGTCCATAAATAGTTGATTACGTAGGCTGTCGTTTGATCTATGTCGACGGTCTTTTAAAAATGACCCACATACATCCACGTCCATTGTTTTCTGATCGTTCTCCTGGCAAACTTGTAGTACGATGCCACACGTTTCTGTACAAAGACCTGAAACGAAACGCGAACGAAAAGAAGAGAAAGTGTCTAATCATAGACTATTACAGTAATTTTATTATGCGTAATAATATTATACGAGGAGGTGTTGATAAATATCTTACTTATCTTATTCTCCAATGTAATTGAAAAATATTGAAAAACATTTTTCAATTACTAATTATTTTGTGCTTCCGTTATTATTCTTCCTCATTTCCATATCCGTTAGGTGTTTGTTATGACCGCATGCACGTACACGTTAACCTTACGGGAAGGCAACCGCATATAACATGTCTCGACAGGTACTTATTTGGTTATAATGAGCTGTTGAAACAATTTAGTCGAGATTGTTCAGGGTTTCGTGCAAATTTGGCGCTGGAGGATGACAGCAAAATGACCAAAGAGGGCATTAACAACTCAATTTACTCTAACGTATAGGTTCTTCAGTTTAAGAAAGGTGATGTTAGGGTTTTTCCCGAAGAAGTACAACCAAATAGAACAATATAGGTAACGGTAAAGGGTGATACAGTAGTGCATAATTTTTTTTTAAGAAAATTATATTTTATATAATAAGAATTATAAAAGGAAAAAGACTGTATCGAGCACGGCTCTGTGGAAGAGAAATGTTTGAGGATCGTAATCGATTGTCGACGTCTTGTATGTATATATTATAAAACACATCTGTTGTTGGCAATGGTCAATTACTTTTCTCATTATGATTGATTTCGATTGCACAACCAACGCAACGCTTTAAAGCTGCTTCCGATAGAAAATTATTTCCGATTCGAGACGCAAAAGTTCATTAAATACTAACGGCCAGTCTCGTTACACTTTCACTGTGTCTATTAATTTGTCACGTGAAAATTGAGTCTTTTAAATCCACGGAAGATTTTGATTAAATGTTTAATGGTGCGTTTAGATTATGGGAACAAAAAGTTCAGTTATTGATACAAAGAAATTGTTGTCTTGGGTGAAACATGTCAAATCCGGCTCGCCAAATTAGTCCGGCGCATATCTATCGGAGAGCCGTTCTCACGGCGCACAATCCGCACGCCGTATCGAATCGAGTTGGGCTCCCTTCCTTTGAAATATATCATATGCGGCTCGCCAAATCAGTCCGGCGCACATCTATCGGCAAGCCCTTCTCACGGCGCACAATCCGCACGCCGAATCGAACCGAGCTGGTCTCCCTTCCTTTGATATATATCACATGCGGCTCGCCAAATTGGTCCGGCGTACATCTATCGGCGAGACAGTCTCATGGCGCACAATCCTGACCGAGCTGGTCTCTCTTTCTCTGAAATATATCAAATCCGGCTCACCAAATCACTCCGGCGCTCATCTGTCAACGAGCCCTTCCCACGGCGCACAATTCGGACCGAGCTGGTCTCTCTTTCTCTGAAATATATCAAATCCGGCTCGTCAAATCACTCCGGCGCTCATCTATCAACGAGCCCTTCTCACGGTGCACAATCCGCACGCCGAATCGAACCGAGCTGGTCTCCCTTCCTTTGAAATATATCACATGCGGCTCGCCAAATCAGTCCGGCGAGCTCTTCTTACGGCGCACAATCCGCACTCCGAATCGAACCGAGCTGGTCTCCCTTCCTTTGATATATATCACATGCGGCTCGCCAAATTGGTCCGGCGTACATCTATCGGCGAGACAGTCTCATGGCGCACAATCCGGACCGAGCTGGTCTCTCTTTCTCTGAAATATATCAAATCCGGCTCGCCAAATCACTCCGGCGCTCATCTATCAACGAGCCCTTCTCACGGTGCACAATCCGCACGCCGAATCGAACCGAGCTGGTCTCCCTTCCTTTGAAATATATCACATGCGGCTCGCCAAATCAGTCCGGCGAGCTCTTCTTACGGCGCACAATCCGCACGCCGAGCCGAACGAGCTGATCTCTCTTCCTTTGAAATATATCACATTCGGCTCGCCAAATCAGTCCGGCGCACATCTATCGGCGAGCCGCTCTCACAGCGCACAGTGCGGATCAGAGCTGGTCTCTCTCCCTTTGACATGACCCACTGTTATACAGCTGAAAATAACTTATACAGGGTGATAAATAACAAATGGCCGTTCATTAATTTTTCCATTGCAATTTTAGAGTTGTAACTGGAAAGAAAATTAATTTAAATCGTCTTGTACGTCATTATCTTCTCGGAATGATCTTTAAAATTAGTGCGTTCTATCTGGCCACATGTGGCCTTTTATTTTAATGGAACGGTGTCTAGCTAAATGTTCTTTTTTTTTTGCTTCTGCCCAGATGTATCTATGGTACTGGGTCTGCCTGTATCTAATTCTGTAAAATAACCATCATTATTTGGAGACAAAAGACATCCTTGACACCGTTTTGGGAAACGGTGTTAGAAAGTAAGTTGAAGATGTCGTGCTGTTGGTACAACAAAAACATGATTAATTTTTTGTTTGCCTCTGGTATTTTTGAAAATTGTATTTTCGAACATAATAGATTATTTTCGGGACGTCCAATAACATTCTTCATATCCAAGAGCGTTTTATAGCATTCTTGAATGTTCCAGAGCATCCTGGAAAATATTTCATTCTCCAGGGATGTTCCGGAACATTCTTGAATCTTCAGAAACATTCAGTAATATTCGAAAACATTCTGGAACATTCTGGAATTTTCTGGAAGATTTTAGAGTGTTCTGGAACATTTTCAGGGCTCTGTTAGTTTATGAAACCTTTCAACTAAATTCTAAAACATTTTCTACGATTCTCGATCATTTTGGGATATTCTTCAATGTCTATGAAGGTACTTGAGTCTTTAGAAATTTTCTGTAATATTCAAGAAGATACTAAAAACCTTCTCGAAACTTTCGGAAAATTAAATAAAATTCTAGAACATCCTGTAAAATTCTTGTATATCATTCTCAAATATTTTTGATAGAGTACCTACGTGTACTTTTGATTCGGCGAGTTTGGCTCGTGGTGTGCCAAGTCAATGAGTAAACTCGGCCACGATCGATGAAGCCCGAGTAAAACAATAAAACCGGTTGAACGCCAGCTCGGCTCGCTCGGCTCACGTAGATTGACAACGCTTTTTATTGAGCTGGGCGTCTGCATTGTGCAGTGGCTCGCCAATCGATACTCGCCAGATTGACATCGCCTAACCACTCGCCGTTGAAACTGAGCTTTAGAGAGCTTTAGACATCTTTATGACTTCCTGCGTCTACCGTTTGCAACGTTCTACAAAACCGGTTGAATGCCAGCTCGCTCGGCTCACGTAGATTGCCAACGTTTTTTCTTGATTGTGCAGAGGCTCGCCGATCGATGCTCGCCAGATTGACATCGCCTAACCACTCGCCGTTGAAGGCGAGCCTTAAATTTTTTCTTTTTTTTCTTTTCAGGCTGTCAAACTCGAAAGCGTTCATCCTAATCGTACACGTTACTTGGTGGTAGTGTCGCGTTTTGGCCGCAGGGCAGAAGAGTCTTGTCTTTTGGGAATCGACTGCAACGAGAAGACGACCGTTGGGTTGGTACTGAGGGTTCTAGCAGACACCGCCATCACGCTGGACGGAGATGGGTGAGTGTCCTTTGGGCTTTTTTTTGTTTGTGAAACTACGAAAAGCAAAACTTTCTGCATCAAATTCAGCGTCTGTCTATACCATAAACATAACTATTGAAATAGAATGTGACCTTGTGTAGCGTAACGTAATAATAAATGCTATTAAGATTATTATTGGTCACGATTTCACTTCTTCGTGTACTTGGTATTCGAAAATTATTACAGTTCTGTCACGTTTTCTTTGTCATTATTATTTTTTTTTTAAACACTGAAAGCCGTTGTTGTTGTCGTGGCATCTTCGACTCTAATCGACATGCAGTTTAATCAATTTTTTCTCGTGCCAAGTGTGAATCATACTAAAGTTTATAATAATAAAATTTTCAAAAGGAAAAAAGAAAACGTTCTTTTAGGGAAACGTCTGCTACAGTAATACCTATTTCAAAGTTAATCTTTCACTCCTTCACCAACATTTTCATTTCGCCTCCCCCTAACCACCTTCCAACCACTCACACTTCCTCAAATCCCCAAAAAGATTGAAGACGGTCTGACATTTAATCCTCGACTTCAGGTGCGTATGCTTTGTCACCTTAATGTATATTGACTCGCCTATGCAGGGAACTTAAAAGCACAGAGGAACAAAGGGATGTCCCAGATTTTAAATAATGTTTTTTAATTCTAACTTTGTTGTCCACTCAACATATAGCTAATTATAAGAAGTAGTACACGTGTTTTTATTTTTTATTATTTTTTTAATGTCATATCGTGGAACAATCTGTCAACTTTAATTGATGTATATCTTATTGATATTCGCGTAATTATTATAACTAGTAGACGCGAATAGTGCCTCAGGTGACTTTCGTTCCACTTTTAATATATATCTACATTTCCATCTCAATTTAATAAGTAATAAAATTATTGCAAGCAAGATTTATGCTAATTTGGTACACATGAGACGTATTAATATCGCGTATGTGTTCATATCTGACACAGTTTTGTTATTTAATTAAAAGAAGTGGATTTCTTCTTGTTCCAGATTTCTATTGAATAATCATAATAAAATTTAATTAAAGTTGTACATGTACGTACTTCAGTATCGTATTATTTAAAATTACTTTCAGAGTTTTCCTTAACACTTCGTCCAGATGAATTATGTTATCTGTCTTTCTTAAAATTTTTAGAAAATCGTATTTTCGAACATTCTAGATCATTTTTGAGACGTCCAACAATATTCTTCATGTCCAAGAGCGTTTTATAGCATTCTCGAATTTTCCAGATCGTTCTGGAACATTCCAGAAACTTCTAGAAGATTTTATAATATTCTAGAACACCTCTGAATTTTCTGGAACTTTTTATAGGGTTCTGTTGCTTTGTGATACCTTTTGGAAAATTGGACAATATTTTAGAACATTCTGAAAAACTCTCAAGGATTCTCAATCATTCTGGGACACTCTTTAATATCCAGGGAGATTCTTGAATGTTTGAAAACATTCTGTAATATTATAGAACATACTGGGAGTTTCCCGAAACTTCTGGAACACTCTAGAAACTTCTGGAAGATTATATAATACTCTGGAACATTTTAGAATCTTTTGGAACTTTTATACAGTTTTGTTACATTTGAGCTATACTCTAAAACATTCTGAGAAATTCTCTAATATTCTCGATCATTCTGGGATGTTCTTCAACGTCCAGGTAGTCTTTAAAAACATTCTGTAATTTTCTAGAACATACTGGAACTTTCTCGAAACTTCTGGAAGAATCTTTGAAATTTTGGACAATTTTAGAAATTCTGAGACTTTTTAGATTCTAGTAAAAGTTTCTCGAGCTTTTCGGAAGTTCTCTATGGAAAATTGATTGGTGTAATGCAAAAAAAGCCATAATACATTTTGGTGTATTTTTTTAATAAAATAGATTATCATTTTATTAAGCTCTATAATAATATGACAGTTGGTACAGAATCCTTTGCGCTCGAGTCCTTATCTTTTTAAATCCCTTAAAGTGGGTTCAAGAAATAAATAGAATGCACCTACAAAATCTTTTTGACGGATTTTTTTTTGTGCTTACCTTCATTCTTTTTGTTTCAGCGGCTTTAGCGTCACCGTGTGTGGCCGACATCACATTTTCAAGCCTGTTTCTGTCCAGGCCATGTGGTAAGTGTTTATTATTTTTATTTTGAAGAATTTCAATTTTCAGATAACGAAAGACAATCTCGAGGATTATGAAGACATGCATGTTGTAGTCGTGCCTACAGCGAGATTTAATTAAAATATCATATGGACACAGTGAGCAGGTAGAGGATCATCAGAAGATACGATTCGCTTCTTACATTTTTTCTTTTTATTCTTGCACTTCAAAAAATATTTAAAAAAAGTTAAGCCAGTGTTGAAAAATCTCCTTTAATTTAAGTTCTCTTCAGGAATATTATACATAACATGTCATTAATGTATTGTATAATTAAGAGAGTGTTTGTGTAGATATACATACCTATAGAAGCGTGTGAATTAGGTAGTTGATTTTGCATTCTAACGTAACGTTGTCACCATATTAGTAACAAAATCACGTAACCCAATCTGCTTGTTCTCATTGCATATGTAAGTAGAGCTTGTTCTGTAAAAAGAATCGCCAATTCTCACACAAATTGTATCTGTACACTCATGTAATAATTTAAATTGAGTAACTGCTTAGTTACTAAAACTCCATATAACGTCACACACTTCTAATAACGCCGAAAATACGACGCTACACTCTATGTAGCGTAACACCCACTGGCGCACATCTATTGGCGAGTCGTTCCCGTCGCGCACGATCCACATGCTGAGCCGAGCCGAGTTTACTACCTCTACATGGCATGTCACGTGCCAGACTCGCCTAATGACTCGTCGTAGGAATCCGGCTTTACAATAAGAAAAATAATTGGTAATAATTTTGTATTTAGGAGCATTTAACCGGAAAGAAATTGTGTTTTGTGTGTACGATAGTCAGTAATAATATAAATTGAGTAACTGCTTGGTTACTAAAATTCCATTTAACGTCACACACTTTTAATAACGCCGAAAATACGACGCTACACTCTATGTAGCGTCACACCCACTGGCGCACATCTATTGGCGAGTCGTTCCCGTCGCGCACGATCCACATGCTGAGCCGAGCCGAGTTTACTACCTCTACATGGCATGTCACGTGCCAGACTCGCCTAATGACTCGTCGTAGGAATCCGGCTTTACAATAAGAAAAATAATTGGTAATAATTTTGTATTTAGGAGCATTTAACCGGAAAGAAATTGTGTTTTGTGTGTACGATAGTCAGTAATAATATAAATTGAGTAACTGCTTGGTTACTAAAATTCCATTTAACGTCACACACTTTTAATAACGCCGAAAATACGACGCTACACTCTATGTAGCGTCACACTCACTGGCGCACATCTATTGGCGAGTCGTTCCCCTCGCGCACGATCCACACGCTGAGCCGAGCCGAGTTTACTACCCCTATATGGCATGTAACGTGCCAGACTCGCCTAATGACGCGTCGTAGGAATCCGGCTTTACAATAAGAAAAATAATTGGTAATAATTTTGCATTTAGGAGCATTTAACCGGAAAGAAATTGTGTTTTGTGTGTACGATAGTCAGTAATAATATAAATTGAGTAACTGCTTGGTTACTAAAACTCCTTTAACGTCACACGCTTCCTATAACGCCGAAATTACGACGCTACACTCGTTTGTAGCGTCACACTCACTGGCGCACATCTATTGGCGAGTCGTTCCCCTCGCGCACGATCCACACGCCGAGCCGAGCCGAGTTTACTACCCCTATATGGCATGTCACGTGCCAGACTCGCCTAATGACGCGTCGTAGGAATCCGGCTTTACAATAAGAAAAATAATTGGTAATATTTTTGTATTTAGGAGCATTTAACAAAAAAAAAAAAATATCGTGTTTTGTGTACAATAGTCCTGTGTATACGTGTACAGATGGTTATTTATTTTCGTTGCTCGTCTCGGCATAACGCCCAATGTACACTATGTGTGTATACGTTTTCGTTTTCAATTAAAAATAACCACATTTCTCGCTTAATAATAAACAAACACAACGTGGCCTCGCCGATTGGCAAGAAAGTAAATATGTGTATGTATGTATAATAAATTGGTTATGAAGGATGATCTACAATAATATTCTATTTTGGACATTTGAAAATCACCTACGAGTTATTATTACCTACAAATATCTTTATATATAACATTAATAGTTTCTAATATTTTTATTTTATCTTCAAATAAACTTTTTTTATTTGTCTTAAGTGTTATCTAAGAAAGTATGTGCGTAAGTCTTGTTGCGTCGACGTACATTGAATGTCCTTAAATGGTTAGACGAAGTTTGGTAGAGGGGATGCGTCGCGACGCTGCGTGTCTTATTTTAGACAGGTTCCTAATCTGACCGTTACCATCGTGAGACAAGGCCTGCGCGCTGACTATGATAGTAGGCCCATGCACAGGTTACGTAATCAGCGCGCAGGCCTTTTCTCACGATGGTAACGGTCGTATGGTCGTTTCATTTGCTTATATAGGAATGGAAGGAGTTTTTTTTGTTACTCAAAATTTTGAAATAGCAATTGTATATTTTTTATTATTATGTAGGTACCTACATTTAATTAGGAGTACCGAACAGTTTGCAAATCTTACGTTGCTTCACAGGCCTTCATCAATCTCTTTGACGCAAGTATGTGTGTGTGTACTTCTAAGAAATAAATGTGCACTTAATTGCCTACTTATTATTGCGCTTAAGTACATTCTAATACACAACCAGTTTTGGCTGATCTCGTGTCAGTTCTATGGGAGGCTATCATGGTCGATCGTTTAGGACAATTTGGCCGTTTGGCCCACATTCTCTGTTGTGATACCCGCAGCAATAACGGGATCCCATCAACTGCGTCTGATTAGTGCCTCAGGATGTCTAATTTGACTTTGAAGTCAACATTGCCTGTGTGTGTGTGCACACCCATTAAAAGTAGCAAATAATTTTTAAATGCTTACTCAGTCAGAATCGCAAAGCTGCGGACTAAGGGTGAAAGGGAATCCGTCATGTTGCCATTTGGCAAAATATTTCTCGTAAGCACCCTTGTGGTGTACTTACCCCAACCTAAGGTGCTCTGGCATTCACTTTTTGAGAACCAGTGATCTGAAGATGATCAGGTGATTGACACAGTAACCAAGTGACCAATTCTTGTTTGTTAATGACATTTGGGAATTGGATTATTCAGAAATAAATGTTGAACAAAGAATTTGGAAGATGAAAAAACACTAAATTGCCCATTACACGTCCCAACATCCCCACGATTTCCTGACCAATGGCATTTTTCAAGTCTTTCAAAATTTCGAACTGGTAGCTTTGGAGTGTCCTTTTGGAGGCCAAGGAATATTTCCAAACGTGCAACGAGAATTGATGACTTTTACTCATTACATGTTGGATTCCAAAATGATTCTGGAGCTATCAGTTTGTGTTATTCATCAAGGAGATTTTTGAAGACTCGTCTTCGGGCATAAGACTCCCAGAAGTCTCGAAATCTGGAACGTCATGTGCCAGTAGACGACTCTTCAAAAATCCCCACAGAAAATAATAACCAAAATTGATGGGTCTGGAATCCTTGGGGACCCAAGTGCATTTCCAAAACTTGAAATGAGTATCCTTCTTGAACTGCACATTTTGTGGTTTTATGCGATTCCTGATTCATGTTTAGAGATCCTTTCAGGAGTAAAGAGGTACAAAGGAAGATCTCGATAAATGAACTCATAAATTGTCTTACTTTGTAAATTTAACCAGAAAATCTCATTCGATCCCGTTTTTTTTCCCTTTCATCGGACGTGAATGGACGAACCATATAGAGAGGATTGCAAGCAGACACTGTTGCTGTTTCAATGGGTCGTTTCTTATACATATACATATATTTATGAGTCCGTAGGTTCACATTTATACCTCTATGTATGTATGTGTGTTCTTGCGGTAAGGTCAGTCCCGTTATTATCGGTTTACGATGTATCTGTATATAAACATGTCGATGGTTCTTTGCTAATCCGATCATGCCTGAGGACGGTCTGATATGGTTTAATCGATATCCGAAGATCCGAAGATTTTCTTCAGTTAATTCAGAATTCCTTCTCATATTGTTTAAAAAGAAGGATTATTGCCATTCGGATTCCTTTGACTTAAAACTGATTAGATTATTATTTTTTACTCGTTAAGCTGAAAATCTTAATTTGCCGTTATGGCGGCTTGTGGTTGCCATATTGATTTTTTCGTGACGCCATTACGACAGCCGAAGGGCTTCTTGGTTTTTAATGTCCGTTGGATCAGTATTATTGATTCGACTATACATACATGAAAACGGTACGTACACATGTGTAAATTTACACGAAAACACATATACATTCATTATTATTAAGCGCTACTGGTTGAGATTTTTCGTGGACTGCCAATGGAATGCGTCCTTTTAAGGGTATCGTCGCTTAAAACCGGTCGACGCGTATCTATGTACTACATCAAAAATTGTTGTTAGCCTGCCTATCGAAATGATTATGATGACGGGCCCGGGAGCTTATTATAACAATGACCACTTATCCAGTGGCCGTTTAGATTTATCACTTGTCAAAGTTCCCCTTCTTTATGTGCAAGAATCATAGCAGCACAATCAGTAAACGAAAATATATTTATGTACCAATAACCCAATAAATTAATTCGATTCTGTTGTTAGTTGTTGCTTAAAATTGTCCTGTCCTTATATTTTGTGTAGAATTAAATAAAAATCCGCTTTTATCGAAATTTCCCAAGTATAAGGAAATTTCCCTACGTTTGGCAACCCTGCTAGGCTCGCCTAAGTTCGAAACGCTCAGCGCGGTGAGTGGAGTGTGCGCTGGGGGAACGGCAAAGGCTCGTCGAAAGGTGCGCGCCTGATCGATTCGATGAGCCGAACCGGTAGATTCTTGTGAGAAGCGATTTTTAAGATCTCTATGAGTTGCTCAATTAGTAGATACTAAATTTAAAGTTACCCTTCACATTTCTTACTTACTGTTTGTTAATTTATGACGCATTGAAGGTCGTATAGACTTTCAGTGAAATATAATCACTTAAAACCTTTATATTTAGTGTAGAATTAAATAAAAATCCGCTTTTATCGAAATTTCCCAAGTATAAGGAAATTTCCCTACGTTTGGCAACCCTGCTAGGCTCACCTAAGTTCGAAACGCTCAGCGCGGTGAGTGGAGTGTGCGCTGGGGGAACGGCAAAGGCTCGTCGAAAGGTGCGCGCCTGGTCGATTCGATGAGCCGAACCGGTAGATTCTTGTGGGAAGCGATTTTTAAGATCTCTATGAGTTGCTCAATTAGTAGATACTAAATTTAAAGTTACCCTTCACATTTCTTACTTACTGTTTGTTGATTTATGACGCATTGAAGGTCGTATAGACTCAGTGAAATATAATCACTTTAAACCTTTATATTTAGTGTAGAATTAAATAAAAATCCGCTTTTATCGAAATTTCCCAAGTATAAGAAAATTTCCCTACGTTTGACAACCCTGCTAGGCTCGCCTAAGTTCGAAACGCTCAGCGCGGTGAGTGGAGTGTGCGCTGGGGGAACGGTAAAGGCTCGTCGAAAGGTGCGCGCCTGATCGATTCGATGAGCTGAACCGGTAGATTCTTGTGGGAAGCGATTTTTAAGATCTCTATGGGTTGCTCAATAAGTGGATACGAAATTTAAAATTAACTTTCTCATTTATAACTTACTGTTTGTTAATTAATGACGCTCTGAAGGTCGTATAGAATTTCGGTGGAATCAATCACTTTACACCCGAAAATATATTTTCCCATCCATACTTTAATGTGTATCCGTAATAATGATCTATCGTGTTTACCATGCAGTATGAAAAATGTGTACACGTCCACTGATAAATCAAGATTAAAAACGTTTACGGAATAAGAATGGGATTTTTCAAGGCTGACTTGGAAGTTATCTCACGGGATCGATTCTGATTAAGAACTTTGAAGGCCAACAACAGATATATCCTTGTTTAAAGGGTCCCACTAATCAACAAGGATTCTTTATTTGAGGAAATATTTTCAAACAGTGGCGCCTCGTGGATTTATTACACGAATATGACAAACGCACATTAACTGAGATTAAAAGAAACATTTTAAATTCTATTTAAGTGGTTCATTAATTTTATCTTGCAAAGAAAACAAATACGACACATCGTTAATGTTTTTAACCGAAGCTCAGAAACAATTATGTAGGTGCCTATTTTATCCTTGCCAGGAGATACGTGAAATGACCTCGTGTTGTCTTTAACCTTTTACGAGCGATCGTGTTGTTTTTTTTTGCCGTTCGCGATCAGAAAACTTCGTCGTCCGTCAGCTTGACCATAAACATTAACTATAACGTACGTATGTATGTATGGAAAGATCGCCATTGAAAGTGAGACATCTTATTTTGCATTGGGTTTTGGTCGTTCTCAGTTCCCCGGCCTCAAACGTGCCGGCTTCTTAGTATTGTACTTCCCAGAGGTCGGGATCTCACTGAACTCTTGTCTGAGACTAAAATTTTCCGAGCGAAAATTTGCTCTCTATAGTAAAGGTCAAGTATCTCTGCGGGCGCCCTTATAAGGCAACAGCAAAAACTCTGCGAAACTATAGAAATTATTATGTATGTACCAGCGGCGGATCTTGGATTTTGGGAAACGTGGAAAAGGTTTTCAAGGATGTTGAAAAGAGAGAAGAAAAGAGGGGCATAGATGTCGTGTGCCTGGAGGAGGGAAGTATTGCACGTGGGGGTAGCCAAGAGTCGTAGTAGCAGTCCTTTTTCTGTCTGTGGTCCTTTTTCTGATAAATTGGCAAAGGTTCTTTTTCTATCAGTGGACCCTGTTCTATCAGTGGTTCCTGTCTATTTGTGGCCCTCATTCTGACAAGTCGGCAAAGGTCCTTTTTCTATCAGTGGTCTCTTTTCTATCAGTGATACGTTTTCGGACAAATTGGCAAAGGTTCTTTTTCTATCAGTGGACCCTGTTCTATCAGTGGTCCCTGTCTATTTGTGGCCCTCATTCTGACAAGTTGGCAAAGGTACTTTTTCTATCAGTGGTCTCTTTTCTATCAGTGATACGTTTTCGGACAAATTGGTAAAGGTCCTTTTTCTATCAGTGGTCCCTTTCTATTTGTGGCCCTCATTCTGATAAGTCGGCAAAGGTCCTTTTTCTATCAGTGGTCTCTTTTCTATCAGTGATACGTTTTCGGACAAATTGGCAAAGGTTCTTTTTCTATCAGTGGACCCTGTTCTATCAGTGGTCCCTGTCTATTTGTGGCCCTCATTCTGACAAATTGGCAAAGGTCCTTTTTCTATCAGTGGTCTCTTTTCTATCAGTGATACGTTTTCGGACAAATTGGCAAAGGTTCTTTTTCTATCAGTGGACCCTGTTCTATCAGTGGTCCCTGTCTATTTGTGGCCCTCATTCTGACAAGTCGGCAAAGGTCCTTTTTCTATCAGTGGTCTCTTTTCTATCAGTGATACGTTTTCGGACAAATTGGTAAAGGTCCTTTTTCTATCAGTGGACCCTGTTCTATCAGTGGTTCCTGTCTATTTGTGGCCCTCATTCTGACAAGTCGGCAAAGGTCCTTTTTCTATCAGTGGTCTCTTTTCTATCAGTGATACGTTTTCGGACAAATTGGCAAAGGTTCTTTTTCTATCAGTGGACCCTGTTCTATCAGTGGTCCCTGTCTATTTGTGGCCCTCATTCTGACAAGTTGGCAAAGGTACTTTTTCTATCAGTGGTCTCTTTTCTATCAGTGATACGTTTTCGGACAAATTGGTAAAGGTCCTTTTTCTATCAGTCCTCCCTTTCTATTTGTGGCCCTCATTCTGACAAATTGGCAAAGGTTCTTTTTCTATCAGTGGACCCTGTTCTATCAGTGGTCCCTGTCTATTTGTGGCCCTCATTCTGACAAGTTGGCAAAGGTACTTTTTCTATCAGTGGTCTCTTTTCTATCAGTGATACGTTTTCGGACAAATTGGTAAAGGTCCTTTTTCTATCAGTCCTCCCTTTCTATTTGTGGCCCTCATTCTGACAAATTGGCAAAGGTTCTTTTTCTATCAGTGGTCTCTTTTCTATCAGTGATACGTTTTCGGACAAATTGGTAAAGGTCCTTTTTCTATCAGTGGTCCTTTTTCTGTCAGTGGACCCTGTTCTATCAGTGGCCCTTTTTCGTATAAATTGGCAAAGGTCCTTTTCTGTCGAAGGGAAGGTTTAACTGATAAATTGGCAAGGAGCCTTTTTCTATCAGTGGTCCCTTTCTATTTGTGGCCCTCATTCTGACAAATCGGTAAAATTCCTTTTTCTACCAGTGATCCTTTTTCCATTACGATTTTTCCTTTCCCATCACAACAGCTACTTTTCACGTCTCAATGGTCCTCACAAATCCCACTTTTGGTGACAGATTCAAAATACACATTTAAAAAAAATCGATTAAGTGGCGTTGTTCCAATTGTTTTCCATAAAATTGATCTCGATCGCGCGTCACTAAGTTGTTAGATCGAGCTGCTCACGTCATACCGGTGACAGTTGTTGTCTATTCCAAATTAGAGGATTGTTTCGAAAAGGTTAGGTGAGGGAGCGGTGTGTTGGTGGCCAAGGCGATCGGCCAGTGAGTGAACGATACAGGGTTGCCACATGACTTTACTTTTATTCCAAAGACTTTTTGCTGGCATTTCTATATATTTTCCCAAAAACATTATTTACTCCTAAATAATTTTTTGCCTTTGTTATTCAAACTTGTCGTACACGTATTAAAAATTTCTCAGAATATTTATAGAATTAAAAAAATAATTTTCACTATGCTGGCTGGAAAATCTCTAGATTTAGGGAAAATTCCGTAGATGTGGCAAGCGTGTGAAGGAATGTAACATTGATGGCCATGTTAGGGAGTCTCTCTCCATTAAGCGAATGTTCGCATTATTACGTTTGCAATAAACGCGCGCGCGGTATGTTTTAATTTCGATTCGGATCCGCGAGCAGCAGGTGTCCGTTGCGAAGAACTTGTGTCCGTTCGCATGTTTTACGAACGAATATTTAAGGGTCTTAAATAAACATATCTACGTACGTTGTGAAATTTTTAGTTGTTTTGGATATTCAAAACGATTGTAAAAGTGCATGGTGTTGGGGCGCTTTTTCTCGTTTCGCGAAAATTTTGAAACGAGTCGTAAGTGCGTTTGGTGAAAAATTTCAAAGTGGTTGTTTTTTTTTAAGTGCTCTTGTTGGTTCTGTCATAATCAGAATTTTAATTAAGAGTTTTGAATTCCACTGTTTTTTTTTTTTTTTTTGAAACAATAATACTAACTGATGGATATTTTTGTGAAGTGATTGTGAAAAAAAAATTGTTTACTTTTTGGTTGTTATAATGGTCGTTAATAGAAGATGCAGTTTCACAAAACACCAGTCATCTATGTGGGACACTAACGGGTATTTTTTATATATATTTTTTTTTTGTATAATTCGAAAAATGGGAAGGTCAAAAACAATCAAGACAGAGACATTAATTTTTACCATTACACAAAAGAGACATTAATTTTTACCATTACACAAAAGAGCCATTATGAAAAATTGTGTGCAGGAAGTCTGAGTGCATGTGGGACACCAAATTAAGATAACAGTTCAAATTTTCCATGAATCTTTGTTGACTGACTTTTGCCTTTCATTAAGTCTTTCTAACTAACACGCATCTCTCATTGCTTTAAAACTCGTGTGAACGACAAGTTTTTTACTGATATGTGCCATCAGCGTTTCTTCAAGTGATTCCAAAGAAAGTGTGCGTTATGTCTCTGAAACTAAAACGATGTAAGTGACTTTTTATCATCGTTGTTATTTTATTTCTTGGACTCGTTCGCTCGCTCTCGTTGACATTTCACTGACTACCGTGTTTTTCCAGTTTTACATATAAGGAGCGAAGTATTCATATTTTTTTCATTTTTTTCCCTTCAGAGTACCACATAAATATACTTACACACCTTTTTGAAAGTGTTCGTGGAAAGCTATGTTACTTAGGTGCAATTAAAGACAAGATTTCCATGAACTACGGCCGTGAAAGCCCTAGATCTAACGGTAAAAAAAAGTTATTGACAAATATGATAACTAAAAACTAACAAGTATCTATTATGATTTGTAACTTGTACTTATATGTCTATGAGTTCGATCACCGCTCCAAAAAAAATGTTTGTTTTTAGATAATAATGTTAACTATTTATTTACTAACAAGAAAAATGTACGTATGTGTTAAAATCATTTACAAATTAATAATTATTTAATTTCTGATAAATGGCAAAGATAATTATTAAAAGACGATGCCGAGTTGGTTCCCAAAGGTAATTAGTACGACATTAACGTGGTCGAATTGGCTCTAGAGTATTAGTCGACTTGGCTCCAGTCTCAACACCACTGGGAACCAACTGGGGTGCCACATTAAGAGCCAACTCGACATATCAATAAATTTAATCGGTACACGGGTGCCAACTCGAAATTTTAAATAGTGGACGATGCCCGGTTGACTTCCAGAGGTAATTAGTTCGACATTTATAAGGTCGAATTTGCTCCCGGGTACCAGTCGACTTGGCTCCAGTCCCACCACCGCTGGGAGTCAATTGGGGTGCCATATTAGTAGCCAACTCGACATATCAATAAATTTAATCGAGCCAACTCGAAATTTAATCAGTGGATGATGCCGGGTTGGCCTCCAGAGGCAATTAGTTCGATATTTATGTGGTCGAATTGGCTCTAGAGTACTAGTCGACTTGGCTCCAGTCCCACCACCGCTGGGAGTCAATTGGGGTGCCATATTAGTAGCCAACTCGACATATCAATAAATTTAATCGGTATACGTGAGCCAACTCGAAATTTTAAGTAGTAGACGATGCCCGGTTGACTTCCAGAGGTAATTAGTACGACATTCAGGTGGCCGAATTGGCTCCCGGGTACTAGTCGACTTGGCTCCAGCTCCACTACCGCTGGGAGTCAATTGGGGTGCCATATTAGTAGCCAACTCGACATATCAATAAATTTAATCGGTATACGTGAGCCAACTCGAAATTTTAAGTAGTAGACAATGCCCGGTTGACTTCCAGAGGTAATTAGTACGACATTCAGGTGGTCGAATTGGCTCCCAGGTACTAGTCCACTTGGCCCCAGTCCCACCACCGCTGGGAGTCAATTGGGGTACCATATTAGTAGCCAACTCGACATATCAATAAATTTAATAGAGCCAACTCGAAATTTAATCAGTGGATGATGCCGGGTTGGCCTCCAGAGGCAATTAGTTCGACATTTATGTGGTCGAATTGGCTCTAGAGTACTTACTAGTCGACTTGGCTCCAGTCCCACCACCGCTGGGAGTCAATTGGGGTGCCATATTAGTAGCCAACTCGACATATCAATAAATTTAATCGGTATACGTGAGCCAACTCGAAATTTAATCAGTGGATGATGCCGGGTTGGCCTCCAGAGGTAATTAGTACGACATTCAGGTGGCCGAATTGGCTCCCGGGTACTAGTCAACTTGGCTCCAGCCCCACTACCGCTGGGAGTCAATTGGGGTGCCATATTAGCAGCCAACTCGACATATTAATAAATTTAACCGGTACATGTTAGTCAAATCGAAATTTTAAACAGTGAACCTTTTCTTAAAGACTAAATCTGAAAGCCATTTCGAATTTTGAACTCAAAAATTGAACAATTTTTGCCATTCCACTTGCATAAAAAAATTGTTTTGTTATTTTACCAATTCCGGGAAATAAATAGGAAATCGATGTGATCATAAAGCGACATATTTATTATAATAGGCAATGACGTGCTTTCTCGACAACGTCTCCAACTCTAGTAAGATTGTGGGTTAGACGTGTAGGTTTGCCTACGTTCGTGTTCGTTGGCAAAAAAAAACCCGACGACTTCTTATGACCAACTTGGACGCGTCCCGCCGCCTGTTCAGAAACCCATTACTAGGTTGATATGTGTGTAGCTATGTACAGGTACGTATGTACTACATTCACTTAAACGGTACTCGTGACACTTTGTATAAGTATGCGAATTTATTGTCTGGAAATTTTTCTAACTTGCAAACTGTAAAACATGGTCCAATCGTGTAATACGTCCTAAATCCTTAATAATCCCTCAGTTGCTTAGGGGAAGTTTGGGTACGCACAGGATTAGGGAAATCAAAATTATTTATTGGAAATATTACAAGTCCATTTGATCTAAACACCCAGTAGATTTTACGACATTACCCGAAAGGGTAACTTGGCTAATTTTTATTATTTATTAAGTGGTATTAATTTTTGTTCAGGTAAACCGCTGGTTTTAGTTTGATAAATTATGAATATGTACGTAACTATCTACCAACTGATCATTTGTAGCTGTTTTTTGACTTGAGGAATTTTTCTAATTCATGTACGTTATTTTAAAACGATTTTAACGGCTAACTCGCCACTGTAATCGATAAAACGTTTTAAAACGGTAATTTTCTACGACTGAATTTGTCATCGCAGCTAACGTCAGTTTATTTAAATATAAAGTGTTTTCTGATGTTGGAAACCGGAATAACTGTTTTCAATATAAGCGTGGTGTGCTAATCCACGCTAAATGTGGCCCGAGTCAAAGAAAAACGCTCCAGAGCCGGCTCTGTTCACGTATATATTCGGCTCGGTTCACGAAAAAATCGGCTCGGTTCATACAAATTCGGCTCGGTTCACGCAAATTCGGCTCGGCTCACGTACATATTCGGCTAGGTCCACAGAAATTCGGGTCGGCTCTCCAATATTCGGCTCGGCTCACGTACATATTCGGCTAGGTCCACAGAAATTCGGGTCGGCTCTCCAATATTCGGCTCGGCTCACGTACATATTCGGCTGGGTCCACAGAAATTCGACTCGGCTCCCCTATATTCGGCTCGGCTCACCTGTATTCGGCTCGGCTCACCTGTATTGGGCTCGGCTCAACTGTATTCTACTCGGCTCACTTATATTCGGCTCGGCTCACCTGTATTCGGCTCGGCTCACCTGTATTCGGCTCGGCTCACCTGTATTCTACTCGGCTCACTTATATTCGGCTCGGCTCACCTGTATTCGGCTCGGCTCACCTGTATTCGGCTCGGTTCACACGAATTCGGCTCGGTATGTGGATCGTACGCCATGAGAATGGCATAAGCTCACCGATATGTGCCTGTCAGTTCAATTCAGGAGCCGGTAGTTTCGACGAGTCAATAAAATGCCTCAAAAACTTGAGTGCTAGGCTCATCGAATCACCTTTTTTGTTTTAACATTTCTCTTATATTAATGCACGTGTTCGTATCAATTAACGTTGCTGGAGTCATTGAATTCTAAAAATGCTCATCTTCTTGACTCGACAGACATTTAATTTGCGATTTGGCTTCCGTACCATCCATCCATCCATTTGCGCTGTATCTGTACGTATCTGCTGCGATGTTCAGTTACGAAGTGGTTCATGGTTAGTTTACGCATCAAAAAGGCCACTTACACAGGCAATCGTTCGTTAATTTCATCTTAATCCGCGATTGCTTTTATCCTTGTGAATTAATAGCCACACAGTCTCTGCATATCTGCATCCACGTGCGAGTCGATGTCGAACGTAAAATGAAATGATGGCCTGCATCGCAGATTTTCTTACTTTGATCCGAACACATTTCTAAGATACGCGTATTTTTAACAGACGTTCTCGTACAAAAATAGATTCAGTTCTGAAAAAATCAATCCATTTTACTGCAAGTTTTTTTCACAAATAACTTCTAATATAATTCAGAATTCCACAGCTACTTTTTTATTATTTTTTTTTTTTGCCCTTTGCCCACTTATTTGGTGATAATTTTTGTATCAACTAAAAATATTTTATCTCGTAAAATTTCCTTTCCTTTCCATGTTCTTTTACTTCGAATCTTTGCAATTTCTTACGTAACAAATGTGTGGCATAATGCGGTCATAATAGGATTATAATTTAGTACGTAAGCCATTTCGATTCGAAATCGCTGCCGAGATAAAACAGCTTTAAGTAGATGTTAAAAGAGTGTATCGTACACCACCCGGAAATAAAAGTCGACGTCGTCGATAATCCCATCCATCCGTATAACCCGCGCCTGCTGTGTGTTCTAGGCGCGCACTGGCGTACCTACTAAAATACAAAATGATATTTTATCTTTGAATTGCTAATGGATTTAGTGAAATGAACCACCTGCCGATTGCAGAGATGATCTCATCATCGATGTACACTTTTTTTTTCACTGCTGCTATATCGAGATGCAAAAGCTTATGGGAAAGGCGTTAGTCGTGACACCTGCTGAAGGTGCAGCATTACCTTCTGATTTTAATTAAATTGCAGATAAAATAAGATGTATGTAACTAATTTTTGTTCTTCATTGTTACATTTGTTTAAAAAATGATACATTTCCATATGGATAGTAGTAGTACTTCATAAATGGCATAAATATATTATGAAAGGTCATCTATTGGCAGTTTAACTAAACTAACGTCAGTTTTATACACACAATTAAAGAACGCACGCCACTGGTGAGCTGTTGTATTTTTAACATTACTCTCATTATCCGGTTTGGGTTCGAACTCTTCGCCTGTTAATCGTCCCACTTTGATGCCTTTTGTACCCAAACAGCTGTATTGAGATTAGATTACTCTCACTGGCCGGTTTGGGCTCGAATGTAAACTACGTTCATTAATTGTCCCATTTTTATGGTTTTTATTCTAATGCCACTGGTAAGCTGTTGTACTTATATATCATTACTCTCACTGGCCGGTTTGGGCTCCATCTATTCGCCAATTAAACGTCCTGCCTTTATAATTGTTATGTCTACGTCACTGATGAGAATTTACGTTTATAAGACTACTCTCACTGTCCGGTTTGGGTTCGAACTCTTATGTCTACGTCACTGATGAGCATTTACGTTTATAAGATTACTCTCACTGTCCGGTTTGGGTTCGAACTCTTCGCCTTTTAATCGTTCCATTTGTGTGCCATTTGCACCTAAGTAGCTGTATTAATTAGATTACTCTCACTGGCCGGTTTGGGCTCCATCTATTCGCCAATTAAACGTCCTGCCTTTATAATTGTTATGTCTACGTCACTGATGAGAATTTACGTTTATAAGACTACTCTCACTGTCCGGTTTGGGTTCGAACTCTTATGTCTACGTCACTGATGAGCATTTACGTTTATAAGATTACTCTCACTGTCCGGTTTGGGTTCGAACTTTTCGCCTTTTAACCGTTCCATTTTTATTCCTTTTGTATTATATATCATTACTCTCACTGTCCGGTTTGGGTTCGAACTCTTTGCCTTTTAATCGTTCCATTTGTGTGCCTTTTATACCTAAGTAGCTGTATTAATTAGATTACTCTCACTGGCTGGTTTGGGCTCGAACTCTTCGTCCATTTATTACTAATTTTTGTAGAAGGTACTACAGACTTTCTTTTTAAAATCTACTATATAAAATCTGATCTTTACAAAAAAATAATATTTTAAAGATTACATTTAAAACTTTAATGCTTTTTCTGTTTCTCCATTCCAACTTGGGAAGTTCATATTGTCCATTTATGTTGAATATGTCAGCGTGGCGCCACTCTAGTGTGTGGGATTTTACTTTCCATCAGACCATAATTTTTATGGTCATACTGATGAGTAAAAATCGAATAAGTTTTATTTGAAGACGTCGTAAAGTTTCAACTAGCCCATGTATGTATCTGGGTCGCGATGTTTTTATTTCTGCTTTCTAATTTGTTAATATATTCCAAATTCACAATAAACGAAAAGCATTAATTTGATAATTAATGCGGAAGTCTAATAAAGTATTGGATCACGTTGTAGACTCTACTGAGTAAAACGAACGCAGTATTTTTTTTTTCTCTTAATCAAGGTGAGCAAGTTATCGTGTACCTATAAACTTATTTGTATTGTTTGTCTGTTATAAGTGTGTTTTGTGTAAAAATGTTGTCATACTTGTTAATGTAATACGTATGTCATAAGTGGCAGAATCAGTGAACTTCATTATAGATCGTTATGTACAGAATTTATTATTTCAAGTCGATTTTTGCCATTAGAAAAAAAAAAATGTTATGATGTAATATTACTGAGAATTAATTTTTCCAACAAAATAGAGCTACGCTGTTACAAGAAAGCGTTATTTTGTTACAGGTCAGCCCTTCAAACATTGCACAAAGCTAGTTCGAAAGCACGTGAAGAAAACTACTTCCAAGGGGGTTTGTCCCACGATTGGGTCGATTATTATGAGGGAAAAATCGAATCGGACAGGTCGTGTCTCAACGAGTGGCATGCAATGGACGATCTGGAGTCGCGTAGACCTCCGTCTCCGGATTCTGTTCGACATAAACCCCACGAGAGAGATGAAACCGAAAAGGTGATTCGATCTACCCTGAAAGAGATCATGATGAGCGTCGATTTGGACGAAGTAACCAGCAAGTACATCCGTGGTCGTCTCGAAGAAGAACTCGACATGGATTTGGGCGAGTACAAGTCTTTCATCGATCAAGAGATGTTGACTATCTTGGGACAGATGGACGCACCAACTGAAATATTCGACCACGTTTACCTGGGATCGGAATGGAATGCTTCAAATTACGAAGAATTAAAAAAGAATGGGCAAGTGTTTTAACTGGGGTTATAATAAACAATTTAGTTGTGAATGTTTTATTTTTATTTTTTTCAGGGTGCGTCACATTTTAAACGTTACCCGAGAAATAGACAATTTCTTTCCGGGAACTTTCGATTATTTGAACGTGAGAGTGTACGACGACGAAAAAACTGATTTGCTTAAGTTCTGGGACAACACATACAAATACATCACTAAGGCTAAAGACGAGGGATCGAAGGTGTTGGTCCATTGCAAGATGGGCGTGAGCAGATCGGCCTCCGTCGTAATAGCGTATGCCATGAAAGCTTACAACTGGGATTTCAAGACTGCGATGCAGCACGTGAAGGAGAAGAGGAGCTGCATCAAACCGAATACTAACTTTGTCGCTCAATTAGAAACGTACCAAGGCATTTTAGATGCGATGAAAAACAAAGAGAAACTTCAGCGATCCAAATCCGAAACTAACCTGTCATCGAACGGCGAAAAAATCGAGAAGACGTTGCCCGGAAGTCGACCGACGCCGCTCATCCAAGCGTTGCAGCAGTGCACTGACGTGGAGATGCGGCTTTCGGGCGAAGAACTGAGGAACACCGGGGCGAGACCGAAATCGTGGTCTCCCGATCCGATACCAACAACCGAAATCAGCAGCAACTCAGTGACGTCGCACAGGTCACTGGACAGTCTAAACAGAGACGGCGTTTCGGAAGAGAACTTGCAGAAGTTGAAGTGCGAGAAGAGCATAAAAAACGTGTTGTTACCCTGTGATAACGGCGAGTCGTACAGCGTGTCGCCGAATCAAATAAGACACATACCGAGCGAGAACCAGGACTCTACTGCAACCGCAGGAGAAGTTGCTACTACTACGACCAGTGCCGTGGTTAGTGCGTCCGTTAAGCAAATGGTGAACGAATTCGAATCGCAGAAATCGGTCGAGTGTCGCAAAAAGCTAGTCCTTAATGTAACAAAAACTAACGATACTAACGCATCTAAATCTCCGTCTCCCGACATGGACGATAGTTCCTCAGAAGTGCAAAAGAAGTTACCGCAAGATCTCG
Organism: Agrilus cyanescens; assembly: GCA_947389935.1. NCBI lineage: Eukaryota > Metazoa > Arthropoda > Insecta > Coleoptera > Buprestidae > Agrilus > Agrilus cyanescens. The sequence continues at coordinate 29,711,480 of OX376707.1, read as the reverse complement.
ACAGAAACGAGACGTGGGACCCGGGCGAGGCAACTCAAAGTAACAGTGACAACATCAACCGCCCTTTATCCAAAAGTACAACAATAACTGACGACTGCTGTGATCAAACGTCTAGTGTAAGCGCGAACGGTGACGAGCAGACAATGTGGACGTCGTCCACGGTACTACAGACACAAACTTCGGAGTGCACTAGTGGTACGTTGGTGTTTGCGAATACTTCTAAAGTTCCTGAAAACGTTATCGAGAGTACCCCTTTGAGGAAAGGCAGTGACCCGTTTTCTAACCAGTTGGACAAAGTGTTCGATAGAGAAGAGCGGAAGCAGCAACGCGTCTCCGTCATCCCGACTTTTCCCCTAAAATTTCCCGAAGAAACAGCGGAAGACCCAGCAGCTCACAGAGAATGTCCTTCGCGCCAAAGTTCGTGGAGTTCGTACGACAGCGCCGTCGTTCTCGGTTATCAAGGGGAGTCTCGCGGTCTCCCGTCGAGGCATAGCTCGTGGGGATCGGGAGACACGAGGACTCTCCCGTCTCGTAACAGTTCCTGGGGCTCGTACGATATGAGACCGACAGGCAAAAGTTACACGACGAACAACGCGAACGACAAAGATGACAAAAACTTGACTTCAAGTGGTTCCGATATATTTAGAAGCAGCTCGAGTGGCATGTTCCCTTACGACAAAGAAGATATTCCATGGTACCCCGGTACAGTAAAAAGAACGAAACAAAGAATCGAAGAGAGTAACAAAAAACCGGAAGATAAACACGACGTATTTTTTATGGACGATGGCAGTGAGATTTCGTTGGCAGATTCTCATCTGAAATCAAATTCTTCCGAAACTCTCGGCACAACAGAATCCGCAATCGAGAACGAAACACCAACTGGTGTGGTGGAAGCGGTCAATACGTGTCTCATTCAAAACAAAGCTGAAGCTGATCTCCGTAACGTCAACCAAAACGTTTTGTCCTCCAGTGCCATATCGCCGAAACTCGAAATAATTAACAGCAAACGTAACCTGTTCAGCAGCGGATCTTCCAGATTATCCGTGAGCGCTCCAGAAAGCTCAGCGATGGAAATGGTGGCTCCTCAAGAATGCTCTCTGTCACGATCTACTTCAAACGTTTCAGCGACTAGTTACGAATTAAACTCGAGCGTAGTTAACACCGCTCAATGTTCTTCAGTCAAAAAACATAAGATCTACCTCGAAAGCTTGTCCAGCAAAGATATAAAATCGCAGAAAAGAGAAGACGCGACTCTAGATAACGTCAACAATAGCCCCAGCATCTCAGGAATCGTGAGGAACTTGAAAAAAGAATTCGAATCAAAAACAACTCTGAACGTGGACGAACCAAAGCCTAACAACGCGAACAGTGCACCAACATCTCCGGTCAGTGTGCACGTTGAAATCGACAACGAGGCTTCTGATCCTGCAGGCGAAGACTTGAACCTCAAAAAATTAATTGGAAAATTCGAATTGACATCTCGAGAAAATTCTCAAGTAAACTTACGTGCTAAACAGCAACACAGCAAGAATGGGGGACGTTATTCCTGTATCGAGGTGTCTGGCGATAAAGCGCTCCACAGCCCTATCATTTCCTGTTACGGAGACAAAGGCAGAACGACTGGCGAATTCAAAAGACCTCCTATTGCTCCGGTTGTCAGGAATCCAACCCCGAATGTTGTCATGGCCACTGTTATCGCGAAAGCAGCTAAGAAGCAACAGCAGTTTGGGAAGAGTCATCCCTTAGCGAGGCTGCACATCAAACCAAGGCACACGAATCCCGTGTACAATACGATGTAGTAGGGTTTTTTTTAGTAATTAATTAGACGCGTGTAATCGGCTCAAAACTTTACACTGTCCGGCTCTGTGATGACATTTAATGAACTGAAGAGTGTACTTACTTTTCATTTTGACGGTAGCGGTGTGGAATCGTGTCGTGGACCATCGACCGACCATCTATTTGTATCTAATAATTGCCAAATTGTTATATTTCTCAAGGTTATATCGAGTATATAAATTTTTTCCAAAGACTTTTTTTTTTGTTCCAATTCTGTTTTATTTTTGTTAATTTATTTTAATCAGAAAAGGGACAGGATATACGTATAACATACTGTGTATGAGTTTAATATTTTCTTCTTACTTCCGATAAAAATAAACCTTTTAATAAGTGAATTCTAATTTTTATATACTGGACTCTAAAAGACTTTTTTTTGAAAATATACACTTTTATTTTTAATTTAGGTTCGTTCATTAATTCTTCGGTGGATTCCCAGATTATAACCCGATGTTTAGATAAAGAGTATGCTCGATATAACCGGTATGGAAGTAAAAAATGCTCACTTTTTCGGTAGATTTGCTAAAGTAAAAATCAAAAGTAAAATATACTGCCAAAGTCACAGGACAAATTCAACAAAAGCTCCCGCTGCTTTATTTCTGCTCCTGTTTTTTCTTCCAAGAAGGAGATACGAGCGCTTGAATTAGTGGGCTGTAAGCAATCTAGTCTAGAATGAATTAATTTACGAATGGAGTACTTGATTTTGCAAGAAAACAAATTTTCATGACAACGGAAGATCTGAGCGAATTATTTTCTCTCTCTTCTACTTCCCGTAGAGATCTTTCAACTTTTTATTACGGAGTTGGAAAGTACAAAGTGGATACGTATTTGCAAAACTGTTTTCTTACTGAAATTTGAGGGAATTATTAATTTTTTTTTTGTATATACGTTTTGAAATTGTTAGTAAAATAAGTAGTGCAGGTCAATATTTCTATGTCGCTAGGTAGAAGCAGCCTACAGTTGAACTAGAGCGCATGCGTGTGCGGCTGAGGTAAGCAAGTGACCTCGCCATCTCGGTTTAAGTTCATGTGGCGCATGCGTAGCGCATGCGCATTAAGATTCGAGTAGGTGTATAAATCAGACGACGACTGCTCCCAGCACAGTTGTACGTACGTTAACAATAACTATAGTTTCGGTCAACTTACTTGAATATATTTTTGATAAGAAAACCGCCAGACATATGTAAATTCATAAATTAATGTATCGTGACTTATTTTATGGATCAAATTCTTAAAAAATGGACATAGATTTGAAATTTCAGTAAAGATAATTAATTAAATTTCCACGTTGTACTTCTGCTCCACACCCGTTACTGTTATTACTATTATTATTAATTAATTATAATTATAATTACGTTCGTGTATAGTATAAATATTATTAATTATATATGAATGTGTGATAGAAATTTTTGTACTTTAGTTTGTAATATATAATATTGAAGAGAAAACTGTACTGCTTAAAAAAAAAACTTTTATGCATAGACAAAACATGGATGAAATAAATGCTATAATTTATTTAGCAGAGAAGTCTATTTGAAATATTTTTGTTCCCGCTGAGAAAGCTACGCGAGGCAGGGAGTTAATCTCGTTCGTCTTGGTCATGTATTCTTTAGCCTTCTCCTTACTCAATTTCGAGTGACCTACGTCGATAGAGTACACACCTTTCGGTAAATTCTTAATGTTTGCGGCTGACTAAATTCCAAAAAAAAAAAAAAGAAATTTAAATTAAAAATTAAATTATGGAAAAACGTTACTCACAAAAGAAGTCGATTTATCCACAAGTCTCAATAAATTACTTTGACACCCACCGCAAATCAAATAGTCTTTCCCTATAAACCTTCCACAATACAACTGTAATAAAATAGTCGACTTACTTATAGCTTAGTTTCTTAACGTTTAAAAAAATTTAAACAAATTTTAGTATTTACCTTTGTATTAAAAATGTCAGGTTCTAAATTCGAAATAAGATTGCCTGAACCATAGTCCCAAAGTTGAAGTGAATTTTCGTCTTGCCAAGCGCAAGTTAATATCTGAAAAAAATGTAAATTTTGATCATCCCTATCTCCTCCCCCTTTCGGGTTCGTCCCTTACAGTTTTTCCGGTTGTGTCGATATCCAACCCTTCTCCCCCTAAATGTAAACCAGATAAATGGCGCAAAGCGAATGGTTGACGAAGATCCCAAAAAAGTACAACGTCATCCCAACCCCCGGTTATTAATTCGTAATTCGATTGAGGGTTGAAGCACGCGGCGAATACTCTCGAAGTATGACCGTCCAAAACTGAATGGTTGTCGCTTTAAATGAATTAATTAAAGGGGCTAATATTTTTTGTATAAATTAAAGTAAAAAAAAAATACCTTCCACTTAAAATTCTTTCTTGTACTTTTGATTCCTCGTCATAGTAGTACAGTTTACCATTATCACCACAAGTTACAAATTTGGGTAATCGAGGGTGGTATGTTATATTGTACGTTTGCCTTTTTTCTCGAATTGTGTACGTGCATTGATTGAAACTGTAATTCCAACATTTTACCAGCCCATTTGCATCTAATTCGAAGTAGAAATATATCAAAATAGTACCTAATGACTCAAAATGATTCCTCATGACTCAATACAGTACCTAGTGATTTAAAAACAATTACTAATAACTCAAAACAGTACCTAATGACTCAAAAATAATTCCTAACATCTCAATGCAGTACCCAATGACTCAAAAACAATTTCTAATAACTCAAAGCAGTACCTTATGACTTAAAAATGATTCCTAACATCTCAAAGCAGTACCTGATGACTCAAAAAATGATTCAAAAGTACCTAATAATTAAGAAAGGAACAAGTTTCTCTTCTTTTTATCAAAAGGGGTCGTCTTAAAAATAACAAAGGGGTGTAACAGACTGAGACGATGAAATTGGGGAAGGAATGTAACAAATTTATAGGGGTTTATATTTATATTTATTTTCTTTTTTCCAATTGTAATTAAGTATTTTCTATATATTACTTACATGTAGCAGTGATGCAATTGATAATGGGATAATTTTTATTAACGGGTCTGTGCTTTATGCTTGTTACTGGAGCTGAATTTTCGTTAATTTCATCATCAGTAAGGGTTCCAGTACACTTAGAGTTTGCAGCGGAAAATACGCGTATTTTTCCATCGGTGAAACCGGCGCATAAATAATCATATTCTTCAGTGTATTTTACACAATAAGCCTCTTTTGTTGTTGTTCTATATGTTAAAGAAGAATTTTTGAAAGAAGAAACATTTTAAGCTCGCCTAATACGGCACGGGATACGCGGCCTGGCATGCCACGCGCCAGATTCGTACAAACCCGGCTTTATTTATTTAACAATATTCAGTTAAAAAAAATAAATAAAATTTGCGTACATAGAGGAAAGTACTTTGATTTGACCTGTAAGTTCCAAGTCTTCTGTGGCTTGTAGGTTTCGTAATTGACCCTGTATGTCATTGGGGTCTTTATTTCTAACAAATGTGTTTGTTACTGCAAAATTTTGTGCTTGGGGTTGTACTTTAACAGCAGTGGGTCCTGCTTGAAGTTTTCTTCTTGGTTCCAAGTCCCACTCGTCCATTGTCCGTTTATTCAATTTTTATGTGTATATTTTCTTATTTTCTGTTGCCATTTTATTTAATTCAAAGGGTTTTTAATATTTTTTTTCATTATGAGCTTAATATTCAATTTTGTACTTAAAATTTTGAATTTTTAAATATTCAATGCTGCCAAATATGACATGTGACACAAGTCAATTTATTACCAACTTAATGCTCCTTAGAAATTGGTAGCCATGTATAAAGTACTCAAAATCGTTTGTAAAATATTACTAATTAATTAAATTACGTAATTTTTTTTAACACAACACCAGTTTTAAATAACAGTTCGCATTTATAAATAAGTATAAATATAGAAAAATATTTTAGTTAGGAGTTTTTATTGCGAGGGTTGTTATTATTTTCTATGGTATTTATTTTGACGTTTCTGGAACTAAACCCGTCCGTTGATGGTGAACAACAAAAATATTTGATAAAAGTTTTCGATGCTGAATCGTAATTTTAGTTTAAAAAAGGTAGGCGTCCTTTTATTATTTAATTCGAGTGAATTTATTTAGAGTTATTTTTCTATTTTTTGTGTGCCAGAAGTTCATCATTAACGCAAAGTTGTGTCATATGTTTTCGTTACATAACCTGCAAAAAGATAATTAACCTATTTTTATTAAAAAATAATAATCTTTTAGATAAAATTGTAAAACTATGAAACGTGGAAAGCCCGTTCAACAGATTTATCGACCAGGAAGTGGTCCTTTACGAAGGACCGGTCAAATTTTGGAAGAATCAGAATCGGATACTAATGTCATTATTAACACTAGAAACAACGCTATAAAATCTCCAGTGAACCGTTCTAAATTAAAAAGTGAAAACAACTCGCCCAGGGATCATAATTTGGACGCAGTATCTGATAAACTAGGTGATATGGATATAAATGACAACTCTACCATCAAACGTAAATCAAAGAAGCCCGACCAGACCTTGTATGTTCCTAAACCTGTACTACAAGCTCGGGAAGGCAGTGTTAATAAATCCACAGAAAATTTATCATATGTTAACACAGAAAGCAGAGATTCGGGTGGTAATAATAGCAATTTGGAGTTTTCTAATGGAATTGTTGAGGTTCCAAGATCAAAACGGTCTTACAATAACAGAAGAAGATTGAGCATATCGTCAGACACTCAAGACCGAAATTGGCGAGCCCCTTCACCTTCAAAGAAAGAATTTGAATATCGCAGAGACAACAGGGATTTTCGAAGAGGTTCTGAACCCCGAAACGTATCACGTAACTGGGACCGTGGCGCCCGCGATTCACGCAGTGTCGACCCCGCTTACAAGGGCTACCACCAACAAAACGAAAAAGTCCGCGCCAAACCTCCAACCGGACGAAGACCAAGCGGCGTAAGTTTAGATTTGGCAAAGTTGGATTCGTTGCCGCCGCGACTTCAGAAGAAATTTCTGGAAGAAAACAAACTCTTAGGTTCCTATATCGGCACGCAATCGGAAGGCACTTGGGATGGTAATAGCCTCACGTTTCAAGGCTCCCATCGAACAAACGTACCACCAGCCGGCTATATATCTGATAGAAATTATTCCTTACCCAGCCATGCACATTTGTCTGTACCGCAGCAGAATGTGCACAATCAATATCAGTTCTCAAATCCTCCACAATGCTACTATACTCTGCCGCATGGAATTCCAAGGGGCCGAGGCCGATTGCAGCATGAATACGAACCTTCTCACGCAAGCTACCACAATAAGTAAGTCATACTGATCAATGAAACAAACAAAATACATAATAAACTAATATTTTACCAATATATTTCATTAAATGTTTGTTTGAAGGTGCAATATGGGAGACGTGTACTATTTAACAAGTCCTTTCAATTCCCGTCCTTCTACTCCTCCGTCGGCTGCTCAGACAACTTACAGTAGCGAGAACGTGTCTCGTCATGGCAGCCGCCCTTCGACCCCAACGTCTCAGTCCCACAATGATAACGGTGCAATAGCTGGTGCTGAACGACAAGAAAACTGTGATAAAAGTCGAGAAATCGGCGATTCGCAAGCTGCATCTGATGCTGAAGGGAGTAATAAATCCAGGGACGTGTTGATAAGGGGCTTCAGGGACAGTTTGAAGCTGCAGTTGTCGCCCGTGTCGCCCCCCACGCCGCCAGAGAAACAAAATGCTATAGAGAAAGATGCAGCTGTGACCGTAAATAAAATCTTAGTAAGTTTCTAAAGTTTGTTGTTTGTTGTTCCTAAATGTTTGGTCATAATTAGGACTGGAGCGAGGAAGTTGAACTGGAAGCACTCAGCGACGCTCTAACAAGAAGTTCATCTGTTACTAGTTTAATAGAAAGTAGTACAGCAATTAGCAACACACAGAATACAAGAAAACAGTCTAAAAAGTAAGCCGACACTTTTTTTTCCTAGTTAATTAATAAACCCATTTGTCAACTTAACTTTTAGGAAAACAAAAAAGCGAAAGAATAGGAGTAAAAGTAGACAAAACGACAAAAACTCGGACTACCAACATATACAATATCCAGAGCACGGTTTCGATCAATCTCGCAGTTCCTCGTCAAGGGACCAACCGTTTAAAGTGCCAGAAGGTCGGGGCAGTCGCCGTCGTAATTCTCGAGACGGTAGCTACGATCGCAGAGGTTATAGATCGAGAAGAACCAGTCGAGAACCGAGCTTTGAACGTAACATAAACGAGAACGAACCACAGAATTGGCGAGAAGAGATCATTCGAAGCCGGACAGCGTCCGAAAAAGACGACAGGATCCGGAGAGACTCAGAAAAAGATGACAGAATTCGCAGAGATTCAGATCGCGACGACAGGACACGAAGAGATTCGGAACGAGACAGTAGAGTACGAAAGAGTTCTGGCGACAGGGAAGGTGAACATAGACCGAGAAGGGAATCGGAGAAAGATTACAGAACACGTAAAGATTCAGACGTGGTAAAAGAACCGGAAATGGGTTCGAAAAAAGGTGGACTACTCGTTTTACCGCAGAAGGAAGCCGAAACTGTTTCCGGCTTGACAGAAAGACCTCGCTACCCCGAAATGCATAGGAAACCAATAAGTCCAGGCACACAACAACAAAAATGCCTGTTTGACCCAAAAAATCCCGCTAAACCGATCATAATTAATTCAAGCAGTTCCAGAGTGAGCGTTCCAGGATTCGCAGACAACACGGAGCCTCCGCCAGAATTAAATCAGTACACAGATCAATTGGGTAATCAAAGACCTGCGTGGTACAACGAAAATTCGGATAGTTGGAAGCTGTGTCGTTTCCCAGATTTATTAAAGCAGGTTAAACAGGCCGACCTCGAGCTTCAATATATAAACAGTTCGGGTATGATGTTGGTCAGTTGGGGCAACGTCATTAAACTACGTCTGTTCCTGAAGGAAAGCTTGAAGTACCTCTTGTGCAAAGACATAAAATTCTGTCAGTCGGAGAACGTTGAGCAACATTTATGGAAGATTCTTTACCATAATATAATCGAAACTATGCGTAAAGCGATTGCAAACGATGCGCAAAATAAAGAACAGTACAAGGGCTTTTTATTATGGATTATCGAAGAAGGAACGAACTATTTCGAATCGTTGCTCGAACTTCTAGAACAGACGCATAATTTCAAATTGAACGACCATTTGGGTAATAACAACAACACGACTCCAAAAGGATCGAAATATGCAGGACTGGCCTTAGTTTCGGCTCAGAAATTGTTCCTTTTTCTCGGAGATCTCGGACGGTACAAGGAAGAGGTTAATGAGACGTCTAATTACGGAAAGTGTAGGCAGTAAGTGAATTAATTTTTGAAACAAAAACAGTTGGAGCATATTTTTCTTATTTGTTTCAGGTGGTACATTAAAGCGTGTGAGCTTAATCCTAAAAATGGTAGACCTTATAATCAATTAGCTGTCTTGGCTTTTTGTGCTGTAAGTGTTTGGTTATTTTAATTTTATAAAAGTTTTGATTTTTATTACTTTAGAGACGAAAATTGGATGCTGTTTACTTCTACATGAGAAGCCTTATGTCCTCTAATCCCGTTCAGTCAGCGCGGGAGACGCTTATATCTCTTCTGGATGAAAGTCGGAAGAAGGTAGGAATAAAAATATCCTTAATTTTTTTTTTTTGCGTCGTCTTGCAAATTACTTTAAGTATATGAAGAACACGAACCTAAAACAATTTTTTTTTGGCAAGAAAAAACACATAAGCAATCGCAAAACTTAAAAATGTTTTTGTTTTTGTATTATAATTTATATAATTCCTGAATTTCTTTTTTGATTGGGTTGTTAATTGTATTTGTACGCATATGTACTGAATGTGTATCATCCGATAATCGAAGGGGGTTTACAAAAATTACTGCCCTTTTTACTTGTCTGTCCGAATAATTCGTTTATAAACATAATATAGCTATGGGTAAAGTACAGAAGACTTAATGTTGACCGTAAAAAATACGTTCACAATGATAAATAAAATAAAAACGATTACATGGAACTGGTCGACCGTGATGGATGCTTTGGCAATTCCTGGTATATACCATGTTGACTGAAGACAAAATGGGGTGTAAGAGTGTAAAATAAAGACAGTTGGTAACCCTAGTGTTAATTAACAACCCAATCAAAACGAAAGATGAAAACATTGAGGTGAAACAATTACGATAAATGTTGGTGTATGCGCTTCGGTCTTTCAAATTTTGTACTAACAGTAGTTATGTGTCCATACACGGCCGCATTCGCGTACACATGCCGTATAAACAGGTATTTATGTCTTGGCCGGTTCCAATACAAATGCGTAATTATTACTTATGTTAAAGAACGACATAAACGTCTGTAAATCTCGATGACTAATAACCGTTTCTTGTTTCTCTTGTTCCACGCCGCGCTGCCACGTTCAGTACCACAATCAGATATGCGTACGTATGATTTATTTTATGCACATCTTGGGTCACACTTTACAGTTAGGGGTTCATGCGACGTAATTGTCCTTGCAGGACTCCTAGTATTTTATTGCAAAGAAACGCGCCGCGGCCGAATTTCAGCTGTTGCGTTGCGTTGCAATGCGTGCCGTGCGTACGTGCCACTTATTATTTAATACACTCGCGCTTATCTATGGTCGGATAACTAACGGATAAAGACGCAATGCACTCGTCTTAATTTTCTCAAGATTCATGGCTAAAACCTTTTCCTCTGTACACTTTGATAGACCTAACAACGTTTTGCTCTTCCCAGTCTCTGCATACTTCGTGGAGGAGCTGAAGGCGTCAGCTTTCCTGCATCCTAATCGTAGTAGATCTCTATGAGTCAGTCCATCTCATTAGCAAATCGTCTGCAATTTCGTTTCCCTTAATGTCATTATGGCTAGGGATCCATAGCAGTATTATTAAGGTCTGCTGAAGACCCTTTACTATTGGTGCCATCTTAATTTCCTTCCGTGTTCTTGGGTCTTCATCACACGGAGGTTTTTGGTGCGGTCAAGAGGCACCTCGAGGATTTTCAACTCGGTTGAGCTCGTTGATCCCTTTTTTGATCTAAAATTCAAATAGTTTGTATGGTTGATCTGATCTTTGTGGTTTATAGGTGTATGACAGTGCATTCGTCTTAGCCCGACCATAAGTAAGTGCCTCTTGCCGGTTTTGCAGTTGTTATCAAGAGAAATGATTAATTATAAGTGTTTTGTGCATTTAGAAATTCATCAATATCGTTGGCTAGGAAAATGGCCACGGCGACCGTTAGTATTGTGTAAAGCAAGCTGCAATATATTACAGCCTGGTCTTATGTGCCATTTAAAGTAATTCCTATCATTAGTAGTCCGTTTGTAAAGGAGGAAGTCTATATGTCAGATTAAGAAATTTGAAAAATCTTGGTAAAAATTAATTAACACTATTTTTTTTTTTTCATTTCAACCACCCTAATAGAATCTTCTATTTCTCCCCCCAATCGCACAATGTACCATTTCTTAAAAATAATGCCAAAATTATAGTGCTTAAATTAACTTTAATGGGAAATTGTAGAGTTCTAAGGATAAGCCAATGTCTGAAAATATATGACGTAATTAATTGGAATTATTGTCAGTATTTTTATTATTTATCAACGTCCATATACCATACGAACGTTATCTAACATTCAGTAATTAATTGGAGTAGCGTTGGTTCATTAATGTGCAGATATAAGTATAACAGGATTCCTAAATTAATTAGAGAGTAGTACATAGTAGTAGCTGGTTTCTGTTATCAGTTTCATTTGGTTAAGCTAACAGTGCTATTTTTAATTGGAATCAGTTTCCGTTTGTAAAAAAAAAATTCTGGCAGTGCTGGTTATTTATGCATGTCACTGGTGTAAAGATTTATTAAAAATTTAATCAGATTCATGGGGGCAAAGCCACATGACTTAAAAAAAAAATTAAAAAGGGTAAAAGATATTTTTTTTTGCAACATTAATCATGCCCAGAGGATTATAGTTTCATTTAGGTATTCAAAGGAAGATTTATTAAAGTTGTACAAGCATTTATCATCATCAAATCTACTCTTTTTATATACAGGGTGGTTAATAAAAAAATTGGGTAATTATTTCAAATAGTCGTTTGTTGAATATTATTTTTTATTTTTTGTTATGAGTACCTACATCAAATCTTTTGAAAGATAAAATAAACATAACCGTAGTTATGCAGCAACTTTTACGATGTTGTAAAGTGCATGGCATGGTGATTTTCTTCAGGTGCTTATTCATTTGCAAAAATTTCGTAACCGATACACCAGGTAAATACCACTTCCTAATGACTTCTATCTTTGGTAGTGGTGATCAGACGAAATTAGAAAATGGTACGTACAAGAACATATTTACTGACATTTTATACTTATACATATACATAAAAGCTCAGCTTCCCGTATCAATAAGTTGTCGGGTGAAATGGTTCGCGAGAAGTTTCCAGTAGAGATCATTTTTAATTACTTACCAAAAGGAAATGATGATGGTATTTAGTTTATAATTTACGATTATTTGAAGTATGCACATTTAAAAGGCGCTTTATTTATCCAGAAATCATTCCTGATTACTAATTACTATTTAGAAAAGAAGCGAAAGTTAACTCAAAATGGTCGTTTTACTGATTTTCATTTTGATAATAGCATTCGATTAAATCGATTTTATAGAGCTAATGGAACATGCATGGGAAGAGCTTAAAAGCTCATTTGAGATATGTTTAATTGAAACGTAATTGGTTCTTTATTTGGGCAAAATATTTACTGTACTGTATCTTTCTTGTTTAATAAACCACTTCAGATGGGCAATTGGCCGCCATCTGTGGCGATTTGTTTGTAAATTGATTTACAAGTTTCTGTACTGAATATACCAAAAAAGTTGTGGGGAAAAAGAGAAGAAATTAAGAGTATCTAATTGCAATTTTTGTTAACAGAGTTATTTTTGGTAAAAAATATGCTCTAAAATGAAAATTTCAACTTCAAATAAATCGGTGAATCCCATAATAGATCGATTAAGCTGCCATCTTGTGGTACGAGTTAGTGTAATGAATATGTAGCTATTCATCAACAGATGGCGAACCATGTATCAGATCGGGGTTTTTTGAATGTTGATCAATGAAAAATCATCCAGCATTGATACAAATTAAGATTTTATAGACATATAGACTTCCTTGTTATCGAGAAAAATTATTTTGCATATGGTAGTCGTTACCTTTTATTGTTTTAGAAGCATTATTTTTGGCAATGAATTGATGGTGAAGGTTTGTTGCCTTGGATGTTATTGCACGGCTGATGGCTTTAGTTTTTTTTTTTTTTTCTGTATCAGTTGATCTGTCGCGGGTGTTTTTCCAATTTACGAATTCTATTTGTTTAATCAGTATGAGCAAGGCGAAAAGAAAAGGCGAGAAGAAAGACTGGAGAGGGCAAGACAGCACATGAAAGACAAAGAATCGGAGAGCGCGAGTCACTCGAGTTCCCTGAGGAAGGAAATTTGGATACGACCGGACGGTGGACGTCGTGTCCATCGGACGACTTCAGCTGTACAAGATCCGAAACCACTCGATTCGGAAGAAGAAGACTTGGCTTCGTTGAGTAGTGTTGAGGTATGTACATATAGAGGTATTGAATTTGGGGAAGAAAAATAATTTTTAATTTCGTTAATTATCTGGAATTCGCGAGTTGATATCGTCAATGATTATTATCTCTCGGTACCGAGGATAATGGTCGATTTTATTGATAGTTGTACCATTATGGTAATAATACGTACATATAGAATAATAAGAAGAAAATGAATGGGGAATACAGGAAGTGAACATAGTGTGTTGCAGTGTAAGTATATAACGGCCGATTTTTGTCCACAGGTGAACAAAAGGTTCGTAACCAGCTACCTCCACGTCCACGGCAAGCTCATTAACAAGATCGGGTAAGTGTAACGCAATTTGCATCTTTATCTCGAACTAATAAAGGCGGCCATCGGCGAATTGTATTATGATTGATGGTCGACGCTTGTCAGACGGGACAGTTATAATAAACGGACCCGAGGGTAGCGGGGTTTATTTTAGTCCTTCAGATTACACTCGATAATAATAATGTTAATATAAATTCTACATTGCGTACGACTGCTTCAATAACTTGCCAGGCATTTCAAATGCCATCAGTCAGCCACAAGTCGTTGACGAGATTTTTTATGCTTATTATGTGAATTTAACGATTGGTAACCTTTGAGCCACAAGCTGACAGCACTGGCTACTTGTGGCAATAAGTAGTCTCCTGCCGCCTGCGTACACTAGACCATTAGACAAAAGTTTATGCGGCTTGTGATCACGTCTAACCACGTGTCATTGTGACCTGTGGTCGCGCCTAGCCACGTGCCACTGTGACTGGTGGCGACGCCTAACATATTGTTGCCGCGACTGACAACTGCGCCTAGCCGATACTGGTGGCTGTGACTGATGACCGAGAATAGCCACGTGTCACTGTGACTGGTGGCGACGCCTAACATATTGTGGCCGCGACTGACGACTGCGCCTAACCGATACTGGTGGCTGTGACTGATGACCGAGAATAGCCACTAGTAACTGACTGAGCTTTGAAGTTGTCGCTTCATCTAGCCACTGGTTCGCTATCCGTGACTGACTAGCTACGTGTCACTGTGACCTGTGGTCGTGCCTAGCCACGTGCCATTGTGACCTGTGGTCGCGCCTAGCCACGTGTCACTGTGACTGGTGGCGACGCCTAACATATTGCGGCCGCGACTGACGACTGCGCCTACCCGATACTGGTGGCTGTGCCTGGCCACTGGTGGCTACGACTGATGACCGCGCCTAGCCACTAGTAGCTGACGAGTGGTTGCATCTAGTCACTTGTGCGCGATTTGTTACTGACTAGCGACTTGTCACGGCGACTGTGCGACTGGCGGCTGCGCCTAATATCTTGCGGCCGCAACTGATGGCTGCGCCTGGTCACTGGTTTCTGGGATTAGTTGCTACAACTTATGACTGCGCCTAGCAGTTGTAACTTTTTGGTGGCTTCATCTAGCCATTGGTGAACGATTTGTGGCTGACTATCCACTAGTCACCGCGACTGACGTTGCGCCTAATATATGTTGTGGCCACAATTGCGCCTAGCCACTAGTAGCTGTGACTGGTGGTTACGTTTAGCCACTAGTTGCTACGACTGATGACCGCGTCTATCACCTTATCATCGCTTTTTGATGTTGGTAGAACTACACGTATAATTTTGTGATGAACGAATATATTATTGGTTTTATAAACGTTATAGAATGAAGTGAACATATTTTGTTGAGTTGCCTTGATTTACGAATATTCGTTATGTTGTGACTTTATATTCGTAGGAAGTTAAATATTTTTGAATTGCGAAGAAATTGAATCGGTAGAATTTGACGTTATCGCATTATCATGTTTCTGCAGTTGAACTTTACCGCGTTCGTCGTTCATCTATCGAATGATATGATACAGTGCGGTAATAAGGACAACAACCGGTGAGTGCGCTTCGCCTCGCCAGCCATCCATTCCGATCGCCTATGGGAAAATACGAAGTACATGTCACAAACATATTACACAGACAGGAGTGTAATCATTGAGCAGACAGTGTTCGAATGTTTTCATAATTTGCACACTTTTCCGGGTTACCATTTGGAAATTAATCGAAGCGGAAATTAAAGATAACTGTACGGACTTGTACAATACGGAAGTTTGATGAAATTACACGTGACCGATGGAGCTTTAAATAAAGTAATAATTTTTTCTGACACTTTCAGTTAGGGGCGGTTTTCTGATTTTTTGAGAATGTTCGAGAATGATCTAGAATGTTCCGAATTTTTCGATATTGATTTAGAAAGTTCGAGAATGATCCTGATCTTTCGAAAACGATTTGGAATCTTCGAGAATAATCCAGAATCATCCTGATTTTTTGAAAATGCGTTAGAATAATCTAGAATGGTCGAGAATGATCTCGAATGTTCTCTGTTGTTCGAAAATGACTTTTTCTTTTGGTTTGAAGAGATTGTTGGTCGTCATGTTTTTTGTTGGCAGTGGTTACTTTGGCCGTCAAATTAATTTAATCTAATTCAGCCCATTTGTCAGAGGAAGCTTCGTTGAGAATTAAATGTTATTCGAATTCCAATTTCTCACAGACAAAATTGCCTTCCGAGAATGTCAGTGTTGCTGATTACCTCGTCTATAATTACACTTGTACGATGTACGTTGCTATGTAGCTAGTGCGTTTTTACGACTGTCATCAGTTTTGTCCCAGATGATAAGTTATGATTCGTGTGTAATGAGAAAGTGTTAAGGTGTTTCTTCCAACTTTATTGCACTTGTTCTGTGTCTAATAAGTTGCGGTCGTTGTTATTATTCTTGGATAGGTAACGCTCTCTGCTGAAAAATTTTGAAAGTTTTCTAACGTATCGTATCGAAAAGGGTTATAAAACTTCGTCGTTTCCTTTCAAATGTTACCTGTCATTCATTTATTTCACCTTATGATTTAGTGGTAGTTAATTTATTGTTGCGTGAACAGGGTAGGTAGGTATGTCTACTTTGAAACGTACCGGTCTACGCGTAAACATTTATATTCGCATGAATAAGTCGGTAAATATTAATTTTTTTAGTGAATGGTGTCTAGATTATTGTTGTAATTAAAAGTAATTATACATTTTTATTAATGTCATCACATGCAATTTAACTTGTTCTAAGAAATTAATGAATATTTTGTTTTTTTTTGGAATCATTTTTGAATAAACTCAATCATTCTGGATCATTTAAAAAAAAAAACCGGAACTAAAACATTTAAAATCATTCTGGAAAAATCTCTCTCAAACGTTCTAGAACATTCTCAAAACATCTAGACCATTCTAAGTTCCTGTCAAAAGATCTGGCACATTCTAGACCATTCTTAAAACTTCTTAATATATTCTAGAACATTTAAAATAATTCTAGAAAATTCTGGAGTATTCCAGAATACTCTCAAACGTTCTAGAACATTCTCAAATAATTCTAGATCATTCTAAGTTCCTGTCAAAAGATCTGGGACATTCTAGACCATTCTTAAAACTTCCTAATATATTCTAGAACATTTAAAATAATTCTAGAAAAATCTGGAGTATTCCAGACTACTCTCAAACGTTCTAGAACATTCTTAAATAATTCTAGATCATTCTAGGTTCCTGTCAAAAGATCTGGGACATTCTAGACCATTCATAAAACGCCAAATTGTCTTGGATCAAATTTTGTGTACAACTTGTGTGGTTTCGGTTCAATTAAAATTAGTTTAAAAGCCAGAGGCATAATAGGTACGCGGTTATGGTGAAGAAGACGAAAAAAGAGAAAAAAGATTCCGTGTCGCCGTGCCGGTGTTGAGCAGAGAAAAGTTCGTTCCGTAAATAGCCTATGAATATTTAGAATATGGATTATGTAAAATCATTCGGGGATAAGCACTAAATAACGGTCTTAATACAAAGTGTACGTATGCCGCGGCGAACGTTTCTATTCAGGAAACGTATGACGCGCAAAAGCGGAATGGTTCTGAACTATTTTACGTGCCGTGCCTCGAACGATGCTTATTAGTGCACTGTGATGTGCAATAATTTATTGAAAACGGTTAAACGAAATTACCATAAAAGGGTCACGTTGTGTAATATGCTAAACTTTGATGGAGAAACGCGAACTGTCTTTTTTTCTTCTCCTTTTCAAACGAAACTTCTACGTGCATAGGCGCGTGTTGTAATAAACGTGGCGAAAAGTTTGGACACTTTTTTTGTACGTATAGATAAAAATACAAATATCTTACGATGCTTCGTAATAGTCGATGGTGTGCGCCCTTTTGCGATCTCGTGCGTTTTTAAATTGCGCACATCATACGTACACGATTCACCCCACAAATACTGAAATGGTAAACAGTAATAATACGCGTTCGCTCTTTCGTATTGCACCAGCGCACCTTATAACCTACTGTCCCTGAATTTATCATTTTTATCAAGGGACTTGAAGACACCCCACCCTGATTTCGGTTATTTACGCCACTGCTGGTTTGTTCTTCTTTTTGCTTGTATTTTTTTCCGTTCGTTCGTTCGTTCATTGGTTGGTTGTTAGGGTGGTGCGGCGAATGTTGGCGGCCGCCGTGCGTTTCCGCGAATCGTACAAATTTGCATGTCGATCGGACGACATGGAAGCGTCTGTATGTTGCCTAAAAATGCGTTCGGAATACTAATCGGCAGATAAATTGTGCATTTTATGCAACAAGTGGGCATGAACCGAACCGAGCCGTTCCGTTCCGTTTCGTTCTGTTCCATTGTAAATGCATAATTCGTGCGAAATGCAGATTATGAGAATCGTCGCATTACGCAGATGGTGCAAAAGAGTTGGTCTCTAGAAGTGAACGAACACACCCTCAGCAATTTGTCGTACCATTAAGGTACGTTCTGGAATAATTAGGAACTTTTAAGAATGGTCTAGACTACGCCAGATTTTTTGACAGGATTTTAAAATGATCTAGAATTATTTCAGAATGTTCTAGACCGTTTGAGAGTAGTCTGGAATAGTCCAGATTTTTCCAGAATGATTTTAAATGTTCTAGAATATATTAGGAAGTTTTAAGAATGGTCTAGAATGTGCCAGATCTTTTGACAGGAACTTAGAATGGTCTAGAATTATTTGAGAATGTTCGAGAGTAGTCTGGAATAGTCCAGATTTTTCCAGAATGATTTTAAATGTTCTAGAATATATTAGGAAGTTTTAAGAATGGTCTAGAATGTGCCAGATCTTTTGACAGGAACTTAGAATGGTCTAGAATTATTTGAGAATGTTCTAGAACGTTTGAGAGTAGTCTGGAATAGTCCAGATTTTTCCAGAATGATTTAAAATGTTCTAGAATAATTAGGAACTTTTAAGAATGGTCCAGACTACCCCAGATTTTTTGACAGGAATTTAAAATAATCTAGATTAATTGGAGAATGTTCTAGAATGTTCGAGAGTAGTCTGGAATACTCCAAATTTTTCCAGAATGATTTTATGACTTCTAGAAAAAAATTTTAGTCAACTATCCTATTGCTGCATATGTGTAAGCCCATCCTGACTGTGAACAAATTAACATTCGTTAGGCAAATTCCATTTAGAAATGTTTGTTTACTCGTGTGAAACGAACTGAAAATGTTGGCGCCAGCGTTTAGGTTCTTGTTTTTCTGATCTGTAATTATTGGCTTTATCACATTCGTTTTCACCGTACTTATTATCTCTACTGGTTAATTGTACCTACATACATACATTACACCACTACCACTCTGGTTACAAAGTATCGGGTAGGATGCAAGAATGTTTCAGTTCTTGCATTTCGGTGGCAAATAATGAGCTCATGTGGCAAAACTGCCATAAAATGTACTTAGTGTGCTCAACGAGACCGTCATTTTCTTCTTTTAGTCTCGTTTATGGACGTTATTTTGTCTCGACAATACAGGGTGATCAATTAATTTAATATTGTTTAATTAACTGGAAAATTCTGTGACAATGACGTAAAATTATTAATCATTAATGATCGATACGTCAGAGCGTTTGTGGTTTAATAGCCTCTCCCTACAGTAGATTTTTGAACCAAATATAGCCACTTAGAGAGTAATAAAGGTCTCGTTGCGAATGCTCTTGATACACAATTATTTTCCGGAATGTCCGATGGTCAATGTTTCGAATTGCAACTGTGGATATAAAAGACGGACGAGACGGACACAAGTGCAACATTTCTCATCCGTATGCCGGCGAGGTGTCCGCGTTTCGCACACAATCTGGGAAACTGCTGACCCTAACCAACAGAAGCTTATTTAAGGCCCAACAGTTCACGCGTGACGTCAGTGCAAGTAGTCTAGTTACTCAACAACAGTTTCGTACAATGGCCTACTTACGCCTTCATGACTGTCTTGTAGGCAACGCTCGGCTGTTGTTGTGACGTAATAATTGTACATTAACTGTACACTCATCTCATCTGATGATCCATAGAAGTGGGCATTTGCTTTTTCTGGCTTTTCTGTTTTTCGAAGATTGTTTTGTGAGATAGACCTGCATGTTTCTTGAGATTAGCAGAAGAAACGACACAACAACACCGGCGGCACCACGACCAACCCCTATATTCCTCTCCGTCATGGGCCACGCTTCACTTCACAGCGCGAACCGTTGTTTTTATCTTAGCCCAAGATCCGATGAAATACGCGAAAATGGAACGCGGAGGTGACGGGTGAGGGTTCTTCGACCGTTCTTGTTACTCTTATCGGAAGTCGATCGGAAATTAACGGAAATGATGCGGTCTAAATATGGCGCCTATTCCTCAGGATGTTGCGGGATCTTCAGTTCATGTCTCTCTTGACCTCTTGTATTTACATTTCCGGTATAAAGAAGTATAAATATTTGTAAATAAATATAAATGTAATGAGTACGAGAACGCACCATTCAGCCATTTCACCCTTAAAGTTTATCCAGTGTTGGGGCAGGAATTTTGAGGATTATCTAGTCACATAAAATCGTCAAAGTGATTTTTTTCTCGTTTACATATATATATTATCGCAATCGGTTCCCAGGACTCCGGAAACCATAGAGCTCGTTGACGCTATGAACGAGAGGAGACGTCGACGTAAAATTTGCGACGTGTACTTAGATTACGTATGCATGTGTGTTTCGTTGTTTATGGGCGTAGATTGTCGCTTTGATTCGAGGAGGTGTTATAAATAGAGACATACATACAAATACATCCAGGCATGGGAAAATGGGATGATAATGACGGACGTAAACGTATCCTGGATGATATGTGATTTCCTTATCAGAGTTTTGCTGATTTTCTGATAGGATACAAATTGGTATTAGTTCGTCGGTTAAATTCTAAATTTATACCATCGTCAAGTATTTTATTTTTTTACAAAATTATTTTATTTCTTACACAGATACAATCAAAATGTAATTTTTGCTTAAAAAACTTTTTTTTTTTTGTAAAAAAAGGTTAATTGTATGTTATTTTATTGCAAGTCTGTACGTATCAACCCATTACCAAAAAATTAGGGACGTTGTCAATAATTACGAAATTAACGTTCTTCGCATACGGTGCTTTCGTTGAGGCCGTCACGTTTTGGTAATTTAAAAGTAAGGTCCGATTATCCTCCAGACAGCGTAACGGTCGTTTTAGTTGAAGTAATTATGCGAATTTTTGCCCAACATTTTTCGAGGGAGAAAAGCAATCTTAGAGGAATTTGCAATGGTGGTTAAAGATTAATGAACCTGTAGAAATTTACACGTTCAGAAAAAAAAAACCTACCTACCTGTGGCGGTTGGTTATAAAGCCAAAATTTTTTTAATTTAGTATTAATAATTTTCTTTAATAAAATAATCGACAATTAACGTGCTTCCGTGCGCGGTTTAAGAACGCACGAGACGATCTTAGGGTCACGCACCGCCACTGGTACTTACCAGTAGAATCGATTTTGGGTAGCAGTGCAGTTTGTTGGAATCTTTGAATTCTTTTTTTGAAAATATCTAGATCGACATGTTGGACTTATTGCGGACAATATAATAAATCATCCTAGAGTCGTTTTGTTGAATTAATATCGTCGTGTTCAAGCTGCCATCATTATCTCTATGGCAGGTTGTACGAGAAAGAGATGCTGCATGGTATGGCTTTAAATGGGCAACAGTTTATTCCTAAGTGGGATAGCGAATGGTCCATAACGTACAGAAAAGAAACAAGTATTGTGGGAAAACTGAAATAACTCAATCATATCTCGTACGATCTTTGAATTAAGATTACAAAAATGAGCACCATATTGCCGTGTTATTGATCCAAGATAAAACGAACTGTAAACATTCATTTACCATGTGCCTTGGCAACTAACTGGTTACAATATTTGATTATTGAATCGGTCATTTGTGAAAAATAATAACAGTGATGGTTACGTCTTTGTAGTTCAAAGGGGATAATTATCCTGATTATACGTGTGAAAGCTTCCAGAAAAGAAGTTGGTAGTTGCTATATACACAGATTGAAAGTAAAACTTTGAAAATTGCAAAAAGAGGAGAGCAAAAAGGGAAAATAGTGTACGCAACATGATATTTTTTATTCACAAGTCTCAAAAAAAAAGAAAAACTAGATGTTCTGCTTCTTTCTACTCAAGTTTCTACCCCTAAGGTGTTTTTTTACCAAACCCTTATGCGTTAGAAGGTGTGTACGTGAAGCCGGAGTGAGATGCACTCGTGCAGGGGCCTCTAAGGCGTTCCCTCGTTCGTTTCATTCGCTTCCTGTTTTAGTCAGTTACCGATAGTTGGAGTGTTTACTTATTTATGATTTTCAACAGCAAAAAATTAAATACTGTTGGCTTTGAACTATTGTATGAGTATTTAATTTACTTATAGATCGATATAGATTATAGATAGAACAATTATTTATTTATTTACAAAAAGGTTAAGAATCACTGATGTACATTGAGCGCTGACGCAGTGTGTTTCAAAATAAAAAATTAAAATTAAGCAGCTGTTAGTTGTTAAGTTCCTTTTTTCTTTTCAGAATGGAAACGTTTCAAGAAGCTGCGATGCAGATGCTTAAAGAATTTAGAGCTCTCTTGCAGTGTTCACCTTTGCCTATCAAAAGTAATCGACTCTATCAACTTTTAGCTCTGAACATGTTTGCGATCGAGAGCACGCAGCTAAAAGGTAACTAATTTTTTTTTTTTTTTTGTAAAATCCAAAATCATTTTTGGTAACTGTTTTCGTACGAATTATTTTCTAATTAGTATAAAGTACAGTTTTGTACGTGCGCAAACAACGAATAACGTACTTTTTTTTTCTTCGAAGTACCATAATAGAAAAATGGTCACGATTAAGCCTCAAGTCGAAAATTAAAATCTAATTTAGTTCAATTAGCCTGTACGTTGCGTTTATTCGACCTTTTATGACGACCGCTGTTATGTATCATTTATTTCTATTAGTCTTCTTTAAGTGTTTGAAAAAAAAAAATGACAGCGTCTGTTTGCGTGTTAAGTGAAAATAATTTTGATAAATACACATGCGTATTAGCGGCGTGACAGAAAAAGTATTTGAACGCCTTTCAAATTTTTTTAATAACCAAGAAGCCGCTGTTTATAAACCAACAAAGTTTCGAAGAGCATTCAATGTTAATGATGAGGTGTAATTATTTTTTTTATTGCATATCAGGACCGGACCGTTCATTCAAATCAATTTTTCTCGAAAAAGGTTGAGCATTCGAACATGAAACATTTACTTAATTTTCTTGTTTGATAGTGGCCTTTTACCTCCTGCAGTTACACCCTGTATATATATTTTGTGTTACATTATTTACAATTTTTACTGACGCCACCCATGTTATCTTTATCTGGTCGTGGGCGCTTTTGGTAAAATGGCATCTGTGATGTATTTTCCTCGACCGTCGTAATCGTAAGTGGTCACTGTTGCCGTTGTGTCCTTTTAAAACCGCAACCACTTTAATTATTACCTCCTGCAAAAGTGTCCAAGGAAATCTGCAATTCTTGTCGTCCAATAAATTAACATTTATTTATGCGCCCCGATCGCCTGCGTAGGTTTCAGTTTGGTGAAATTATTTTCTGTCACATTGTCAATGACCTCCCAGGTTGTTTTATTTCGTTTTTTTGGGGAGAATAAAAAAAGAAGAGTCAATTCGTGCTCATACGAGAATAATTGAAGAGAATTTTATTTGGAGTGTCAGTAGTAGTAGTAGTAAGCTTCCGTTGTTCGCAGCCGCCGTATAGTGACGTCATATTTCAATATGGCGCCCGTTTCTTGACCACCCTATATATGCGTTTCATTCCGAGTTCACCCGAAATTAGCCTAGTCCATTGTTTATTACTGAAGAACTGTTACTTAATCGAATTTCAAACCGAAACGCCTTTTTATCATATGAATTTCGCATGATCAGTACTTCCTAATTAATGCGTTCAAATTGATAACTGTAATGAATATCTCAAATTATAGATAATTAAATATACATGTGCATGTGTGTATTAAATAATGCACATGAAAAGTACATAACGTAAGAAGTGCTCTGACGTCGTTTAAATCTGCATATCAGGTAATTAGTTGAACATTGGTTTCTGTACGTCGCATGCAAATATTAATTAAAATATATGTTAATTATTTATCGGCACACAACGGTGTTCGATACTTATTAGAAAATTCTTTTGCAACAAAATTGTGCGTCGATTCATTTTTCTGAGAACTAGTGCGCTACTAAACAAGGAAGTTGCGTTAGCTAATAATGTAAATTTCTGTAATTTATTATTATGACTTAATTAAATTGATTCGGTTTTCCAAATCGGGTAAATTAATACAGTTTTATCGGATTTGATTTGGAGCTTGTTCAGGCGACGCGTTATGGGCGCATTTAAGCCCGGCTGCACACGGCGAGTGGTCTAGTGCGCTAAGAGTCGAACGAAAGCTTTGATTCGTGACGCTTTTCCAGACTCGGCGCGTGGATTGTGCGCAGCGGCTCGCCGAAAGGTGCGCAACGACTCGCCTAAAAGTGCACAATATGGTTCGCAGAAAGGTGCGCAACCGCTCGTCCAAACGAGCGCAACAGCTCGCCGATATGTGCGCAACGGCTCGCCTAAAGGTGCGCACAGACTTAAAGTCGTGCACCTTTTCTTAGAATTAAACAATTTAATTTTCGTTAATTGTTTAATACTTGTTTCATACTCTACATTAATGACTTACAACAACAGAAGTAATGTAGTGTTATCAGTCTTGTCTTGAAGCTGCTCGTATCAATTATTTATTTTTTATTTTTAATGCCTATTTGTTATGTAAAGTTTGTTCGACCTGGTGTTCAAGAGTCATCAACTGAACATGCACTGCTTTCGGCGTCTGACAAATAACAGCAGCACTAATTCATGTAATCGGTTTAATTAAGCGTCAATAATGTATAATTAAAGGCGTTCATCCAACGGCTTCATCAACGTGCACATTCAGAGAGCCGCTATGTATATTGCCTGTTCTCATCGTTGCACTCCACTCACTGGGGCGACTCGTGGTGAAATTTGATACGAAAATTAATAACAATAATTTCTCACTAACTAATGAGCGAATTTCTATGGGATTTTCATCAGTTTATTGAGCAGACATTGAGGAAGGTTTGGTTAGGTTAGGTTGATTAAAATATAGTATCAATATTCGACCAAAAACTTTCTTTGAACTTAAGTTTTTCGACTTTTCAACCCTTCCTTGGTGACATCTGCCCTTCTACTGACGCTACTTGTGAAGGGTGCCCTTCATCGTAAGGATTTGTTGATCCGCCACTGTTGTTGAGCAAGTGAACGTGCGTATTAAGGTGCCATTAGCAAAAGCCACGGATGAAATGATTCGAAAAACATTGGTAAACGACCAATAAACAGCAGGTACGATGACTAATTGAACGAGAAAACAAAAGGATAAGTGCAAAAAAAAAAAACAGCAAACGTTCTTTCTAAATATACAGAGTGATTGATGGAAATGTTATTTTGATGCAGTTTTAAGAATTTATTTTAATATTTTCTGTTTCTATCATACGTAGGTACTGATTATACTTAAATGTATCGGCCGTGACCGCTTATCTGACTGTCATCTACGCGTTCAGATCGAGATCAGTTTGAAAAGCGAACGACTGAATGTATAATAACAAAATATATGTGCACATAAACGTTTGTAACTTGTATAAATTGCAAATTACAAGGACACGTGGTTTTTAGACAAGAATTTAATGCACTTGTTCAAGGAAAATACCAAGTAGATACCGTATATAACTGACTCCCTTAATCTACTGGGTTAGGGCAGGTTTTAAATCATAACTGGTACGACTTATGTACATAGACCTGTTGAAGACATACATAAATACATACATGGTGGTTAAACGATGAATAAATAACGCTAGGATATGTATTTGGCTGAGGCAGTTTAGGAAGGCAGATTTTGGAAGAGAACTCGGAGCTCTCGAAGACGGCGTGCTATCCAGCTGCAATTTTCAGAAAATTACCCTCAAACATTAGGTGTTTTAAATGCCAAATATTAAGCGGATTCGATTCTTGCGTTATGTTCTTTACACCCTGCTATTATTTTACAAACTTGTACGTAGATTTTTAATTATTTACCTTACGTTAGCAATTTTTGCAAAGGGTTTGTGCGATTTGTTCTCTTTGTATAAAACAAGTCCGTCGTGCGTGAAAAGCTATGCAGTTTATTTTATATTCTGCCCTCTAGACACGTTCTTCAGCTGAGTGTACTTAGTGCTCGTATGAACGTAAGTAAACATTATACGTCATTGACGTGGGCACGTTTGAACTTTTTTTTTCTGGCGTTTTTTCCTTAAATTCCCTCAAGTGTAAGAAACTCGGCACTCACCGTGACAAATATGACAAAGACGCTTTTAAATTTAATGGGACAGAAAAACATGCGCGTTCGCTTTTTGCAATCTTAACGAGCAGAGATATTTTATATTTGCAAAAAAGTTCTACTGACGATGCACGTAAATATTCGTACTTTGTTTGACTGGTGCGCCCGGAAAATTCGTCGACAACATCTTGAAGCCAAATCTCCACCGGTCGGTCTTCTTATGTCGACGTTGACGTTTGTAAAAATCGAATATAAATAATGAAATATTAACAAGTAAATTTGTGTGCAATTTTTGTTGTCGGAAACAACGGAAACATTCACGGAATAGACCTTTTTATATTGTGTACCTTGTTGGTACAAAAAAGGGGAAAAACACTAACACTTCTACCATTAGGTACCTATGTACCTATGTGTATAACTATTGTAAACATTCGCACTTCAGCAAAACAACCGACTCTTAAACGTTCTCCTAATTGACTTACGCACTTAACGCGGAAATCTACAACCAAATTAAATACAATGTTGAATATATTTATTACTTTAGCAAGACTAGACAAAAATATTCTTTTTAACCCTTAACGATGATGAAACACAAATACTCACGCTTAAGAGGAAGGTGAACAGAAGATCAGTGGCTCTAAAATCGGATTCCAATGGCATGTGGTTCGGCGAGTCTGTTACGCGCCGAGAGGCATTAAACTCGGCTCTGATTAGCGCAACTTGAAATTCCCATTGATTGTCGCAGTCTGAGTCAAAGGAAAACGAGCCTGCGCTGGTATGGCTCACGTTGACTCGTAATAAAGTCAGATTCTGTGTGCTACGCACCGCGAGAAAGAAAAACTCGGCTCCGATCGACGCAGCTTAAAGTTTCCATCGATTGTTGTGATCTGAGTCAAAGGAAAACGAGTCTGTGCTAGTACGGCTCATGTTGACTCGTATTAATGTCAGATTCTATCTGCCACGCGCCGCGATAAAGAGTAAGCTCCTCTCCGATCGACGCAGCTTAGAGTTCTCGTCGATTGACGTGGTGTGAGTCAAAGGAAAACGAGGTATCGCTTGTTTGGTCCACATTGACTCGTAATAGAACCATCCGATTCCCATGTTGCGTTGTTTGGCGAACCTGCCACGCACTGTAAGGAAGTAAACTCGACTCTGATCGGCGTAGATTCAAGTTTCTATCAATTTTTGTGGTCTGAGTCAAAGAAAAACGAGTCTCTGCTAGTATAACTCACGTTGACTCGTAATAAAGTCAGATTGTGTGTGCTACGCGCCGCGAGAAAGAGTAAACTCGGCTCCGATCGACGCAGCTTCAAGTTCCCATCTATTTTCGTGGTATGAGTCAAAGGAAAACGGGCCAGTATCGATATGGCTCGCGTTGACTCGTAATAAAGTCAGATTCTGTGTGCTACGCGCCGCGTGAAAGAATTAACTCGACTCTGATCGGCGCAGATTCAAGTTCCTATCGATTGTCGTGGTCTGAGTCAAAGGAAAACGAGTCTGTGCTAGTATGGCTTACGTTGACTCGTAATAAAGTCAATTTCTGTCTGCCACGCCCCGCGAGAAAGAATGAACTCGACTCAGCTTAAAGCTCCCATCGATTATTGTGGTCTGAGTCAAAGGAATAAGAGCTAGAGTTAGTTTGGCTCACATTGACTCGTAATAAAACCGTCAGATTCCCATAGTGCGTTGTTTGGCGAGCCTACCATGCACTGTAAGGAAGTAAGCTCAACTCTGGTCGACGCAGCTTAAAGTTCCTACCGATTTTTGTGGTCTGAGTCAAGGGAAACGAAACTTTGCTAGTATGACTCACGTTGACTCGTAATAAAGTCAGATTGTGTGTGCTACGCGCCGCGAGAAAGAGTAAACTCGGCTCCGATCGACGCAGCTTCAAGTTATCATCGCTTTTCGTGGTCTGAGTCAAAGGAAAACGAGTTTGTGCTAGTATGACTCACGTTGACTCGTAATAAAGTCAGATCTTGTCTGCTACGCGCCGCAACAAATAGTAAACTCGGCGTCGATCGACGCAGCTTCAAGTTACCATCGATTTTCGTGGTCTGAGTCAAAGGAAAACGAGTTTGTGCTAGTATGACTCACGTTGACTCGTAATAAAGTCAGATCTTGTCTGCTACGCGCCGCAACAAATAGTAAACTCGGCGTCGATCGACGCAGCTTCAAGTTACCATCGATTTTCGTGGTCTGAGTCAAAGGAAAACGAGTTTGTGCTAGTATGACTCACGTTGACTCGTAATAAAGTCAGATCTTGTCTGCTACGCTCCGCAACAAATAGTAAACTCGGCGTCGATCGACGCAGCTTCAAGTTACCATCGATTTTCGTGGTCTGAGTCAAAGGAAAACGAGTTTGTGCTAGTATGACTCACGTTGACTCGTAATAAAGTCAGATCTTGTCTGCTACGCGCCGCAACAAATAGTAAACTCGGCGTCGATCGACGCAGCTTCAAGTTACCATCGATTTTCGTGGTCTGAGTCAAAGGAAAACGAGTTTGTGCTAGTATGACTCACGTTGACTCGTAATAAAGTCAGATCTTGTCTGCTACGCGCCGCAACAAATAGTAAACTCGGCGTCGATCGACGCAGCTTCAAGTTACCATCGATTTTCGTGGTCTGAGTCAAAGGAAAACGAGTTTGTGCTAGTATGACTCACGTTGACTCGTAATAAAGTCAGATCTTGTCTGCTACGCTCCGCAACAAATAGTAAACTCGGCGTCGATCGACGCAGCTTCAAGTTACCATCGATTTTCGTGGTCTGAGTCAAAGGAAAACGAGTTTGTGCTAGTATGACTCACGTTGACTCGTAATAAAGTCAGATCTTGTCTGCTACGCTCCGCAACAAATAGTAAACTCGGCGTCGATCGACGCAGCTTCAAGTTACCATCGATTTTCGTGGTCTGAGTCAAAGGAAAACGAGTTTGTGCTAGTATGACTCACGTTGACTCGTAATAAAGTCAGATCTTGTCTGCTACGCTCCGCAACAAATAGTAAACTCGGCGTCGATCGACGCAGCTTCAAGTTACCATCGATTTTCGTGGTCTGAGTCAAAGGAAAACGAGTTTGTGCTAGTATGACTCACGTTGACTCGTAATAAAGTCAGATCTTGTCTGCTACGCTCCGCAACAAATAGTAAACTCGGCGTCGATCGACGCAGCTTCAAGTTACCATCGATTTTCGTGGTCTGAGTCAAAGGAAAACGAGTTTGTGCTAGTATGACTCACGTTGACTCGTAATAAAGTCAGATCTTGTCTGCTACGCGCCGCAACAAATAGTAAACTCGGCGTCGATCGACGCAGCTTCAAGTTACCATCGATTTTCGTGGTCTGAGTCAAAGGAAAACGAGTTTGTGCTAGTATGACTCACGTTGACTCGTAATAAAGTCAGATCTTGTCTGCTACGCGCCGCAACAAATAGTAAACTCGGCGTCGATCGACGCAGCTTCAAGTTACCATCGATTTTCGTGGTCTGAGTCAAAGGAAAACGAGTTTGTGCTAGTATGACTCACGTTGACTCGTAATAAAGTCAGATCTTGTCTGCTACGCGCCGCAACAAATAGTAAACTCGGCGTCGATCGACGCAGCTTCAAGTTACCATCGATTTTCGTGGTCTGAGTCAAAGGAAAACGAGTTTGTGCTAGTATGACTCACGTTGACTCGTAATAAAGTCAGATCTTGTCTGCTACGCTCCGCAACAAATAGTAAACTCGGCGTCGATCGACGCAGCTTCAAGTTACCATCGATTTTCGTGGTCTGAGTCAAAGGAAAACGAGTTTGTGCTAGTATGACTCACGTTGACTCGTAATAAAGTCAGATCTTGTCTGCTACGCGCCGCAACAAATAGTAAACTCGGCGTCGATCGACGCAGCTTCAAGTTACCATCGATTTTCGTGGTCTGAGTCAAAGGAAAACGAGTTTGTGCTAGTATGACTCACGTTGACTCGTAATAAAGTCAGATCTTGTCTGCTACGCGCCGCAACAAATAGTAAACTCGGCGTCGATCGACGCAGCTTCAAGTTACCATCGATTTTCGTGGTCTGAGTCAAAGGAAAACGAGTTTGTGCTAGTATGACTCACGTTGACTCGTAATAAAGTCAGATCTTGTCTGCTACGCTCCGCAACAAATAGTAAACTCGGCGTCGATCGACGCAGCTTCAAGTTACCATCGATTTTCGTGGTCTGAGTCAAAGGAAAACGAGTTTGTGCTAGTATGACTCACGTTGACTCGTAATAAAGTCAGATCTTGTCTGCTACGCTCCGCAACAAATAGTAAACTCGGCGTCGATCGACGCAGCTTCAAGTTACCATCGATTTTCGTGGTCTGAGTCAAAGGAAAACGAGTTTGTGCTAGTATGACTCACGTTGACTCGTAATAAAGTCAGATCTTGTCTGCTACGCTCCGCAACAAATAGTAAACTCGGCGTCGATCGACGCAGCTTCAAGTTACCATCGATTTTCGTGGTCTGAGTCAAAGGAAAACGAGTTTGTGCTAGTATGACTCACGTTGACTCGTAATAAAGTCAGATATTGTCTGCTACGCGCCGCAACAAATAGTAAACTCGGCGTCGATCGACGCAGCTTCAAGTTACCATCGATTTTCGTGGTCTGAGTCAAAGGAAAACGAGTTTGTGCTAGTATGACTCACGTTGACTCGTAATAAAGTCAGATCTTGTCTGCTACGCTCCGCAACAAATAGTAAGCTCAAGTCTGGTCGACGCAGCTTAAAGTTCCTACCGATTTTTGTGGTCTGAGTCAAGGGAAACAAAACTATGCTAGTATGACTCACGTTGGCTCGTAATAAAGTCAGATTGTGTGTGCTACGCGCCGCGGAAAGAGTAAACTCGGCTCCGATCGACGCAGATGCAAGTTCCCATCGAATGTCGTGGTCTGAGTCAAAGGAAAACGAGTTTGTGCTAGTAAGACTCACGTTGACTCGTAATAAAGTCAGATCTTGTCGGCTACGCGCCGCAACAAAGAGTAAACTCGGCGTCGATCGACGCAGCTTCAAGTTACCATCGATTTTCGTGGTCTGAGTCAAAGGAAAACGAGTTTGTGCTAGTATGACTCACGTTGACTCGTAATAAAGTCAGATCCTGTTCGCCACGCGCCGTGAGAATGAGTAAACTCGATGCAGTTTAAAGTTCTCATCGATTGACGTGGTGTAAATCAATGGAATGTGAGCTATCGCTAGCATGGCTCACATTGACTCGTAATAAAACCGTCAGATTCCCATAGTGCGTTGTTTGGCGAGCCTACCATGCACTGTAAGGAAGTAAGTTCAAGTCTGGTCGACGCAGCTTAAAGTTCCCACCGATTTTTGTGATCTGAGTCAAGAGAAACGAAACTTTGCTAGTATGACTCACGTTGACTCGTAATAAAGTCAGATTGTGTGTGCTACGCGCCGCGAGAAAGAGTAAACTCGGCTCCGATCGACGCAGATTCAAGTTCCCATCGAATGTCGTGGTCTGAGTCAAAGGAAAACGAGTTTGTGCTAGTAAGACTCACGTTGACTCGTAATAAAGTCAGATCTTGTCTGCTACGCGCCGCAACAAAGAGTAAACTCGGCGTCGATCGACGCAGCTTCAAGTAACCATCGATTTTCGTGGTCTGAGTCAAGGGAAAACGAGTTTGTGCTAGTATGACTCACGTTGACTCGTAATAAAGTCAGATCTTGTCTGCTACGCGCCGCAACAAATAGTAAACTCGGCGTCGATCGACGCAGCTTCAAGTTACCATCGATTTTCGTGGTCTGAGTCAAAGGAAAACGAGTTTGTGCTAGTATGACTCACGTTGACTCGTAATAAAGTCAGATCTTGTCTGCTACGCGCCGCAACAAAGAGTAAACTCGGCGTCGATCGACGCAGCTTCAAGTTACCATCGATTTTCGTGGTCTGAGTCAAAGGAAAACGAGTTTGTGCTAGTATGACTCACGTTGACTCGTAATAAAGTCAGATCTTGTCTGCTACGCGCCGCAACAAATAGTAAACTCGGCGTCGATCGACGCAGCTTCAAGTTACCATCGATTTTCGTGGTCTG
This sequence comes from Agrilus cyanescens, assembly GCA_947389935.1. Taxonomy (NCBI): domain Eukaryota; kingdom Metazoa; phylum Arthropoda; class Insecta; order Coleoptera; family Buprestidae; genus Agrilus; species Agrilus cyanescens. Next base: position 29,679,179 of record OX376707.1, on the reverse strand, counting down.
AGTCAAAGGAAAACGAGTTTGTGCTAGTATGACTCACGTTGACTCGTAATAAAGTCAGATCCTGTTTGCCACGCGCCGTGGGAATGAGTAAACTCGATGCAGTTTGATGTTCTCATCGACTGACGTGGTGTAAGTCAATGGAATGTGAGCTATCGCTAGCTTGGCTCACATTGACTCGTAATAGAACCGTCAGATGCCGATGGTGCGTTGTTTGGCGATTCTACCACGCACTGTAAAGAAGTAAGGACAACTTGCCGATCAACATTCACGTGAATAACGACAGGCCGAGATTAATTTTGAAATTCGAGTCGCGCGAATCGTAAAGCCATTTAACGGCAAACAAATGCAAGCAAATTGTTGTGTTGGCGCTGGCCAGTTTATTATCCAACGTCGCGAACGTATACGCAGGTATATAAAGTGACGGCACTTTAACGGCAAATAAATCGACGCTGCGGCGACCGGAAAGCCATTCAATAAATCAAGATGGCGGCGCCAGTGGCGTGATACCGAAGCCAGTAGTAATAGTAGTAGCAGCAGCAGATGAGTGGCGCCAATTTACCTTGGCCTAAGGTTACTATCAGAGTACAAAGTTTCGTTTGAAATAAACCATCTTCGATTTTCGAATTTAACAAAAAAAAAAAATAGATGTGGTTGTTTACAGTTGTCAGTTTTCAATTACAGTCGAGTGTGCGCCGATAAAATAAAGGGGACATAGCGCCATGGGCGCCGTCGTCGCGTCCACGTGGGCGTCGTACACGATTCGTGTACTTGTTGCAGAGATGTATTGAGTTATCAATCGCGTTGTTGCATCGCCGATAAAAAGTAACAGCCTCACGTGTCGATTATTAGATTACAGATGTAACGTCACTATTTTATCGAAGTACTTTATATACTGAGTGTTACGAAATTAAAATTATGTAAAGTTGAGTTGCAATGTTGGAGTATATGTGTTCATGTGTTCTAGTTTTTAACGTTCTTACACTTTTCCCTTTGTAGGTTCGATTTTATCGGTGTTCATTTCATTTTAAATTACCAAGTGGTGACCTAATTTGCTATTAGCGATTCAAACTAATTAATTGATTGGCTTATTTGACTACATATTTCAAATTTATTATTATTCAACTGTATAAAGTAGTTGCCCATATTTGGGTCGCATTTTTTTTTTTAAATACAAGTTATTATTTTCGTCCGATAGTTGCCATATTCTCATGACCCACACTGTTGCCGATCTTTTTCTTCAAAAGTGTGTGCTTGTGATGACCATGCTCTTGCATTACTAATTATATTATTCGTTCACACGGACGTCACTTTTTTTTTGCTCATCTTTTCAAACGGTCAACTTCCCTAAGAGGAAGTCTTTGACGTACCTATCTGTTTATGTGGATGGATGATGGACTGAATTATCTTCGGAAAAGATTATTTAGCGACGATCTACATAAATATATAGTTATAAACATTGAGGGCAACTGGAACCAATAAAAAATTATGAGTACAAATTAAAATAATAATTAAACAATATGCATATATTGGTTATTTTAATTGGTACCTAATTCTCTAGTCTAGTCTAGTGCTGAAGTGGTCTCGGCCTGTTGATGACGGCCTATTAGGCGTTTATGGAAAACTAAGGTGTGAAAAATTTTGAAAAAAAATCGTGTTGTACTTACGACACATGGTCTATATTTTTAAAATATTTTTAATTTTGTAGCACTTCCGGTTATACCGGAAGTTGATACCAACTTTGTTATTTTAAATGGAAAGGTATATTTTTTACGACGAATTCGAATAAAATGTTAAATTTTAAGTTAAGTTTGATAACCAACTTGTACGCCTAGGATGAACAGTTTTTGAGATAGTTTAATTTATAGAAAAAAAAAATCACCAACGCAATCCAAAGAATAAAAATCACAACTTTCCTAAAAAGTGACTCAGAGTACTGAAATTTTTACCTGTTGTAGTAGAGGTTTAAGACTAACGTCCTGCCAAAAATAAGCTTTATAATTTATACAGGGCGTTCTTAAAAAAAATCCAAAGTTTAAAAACTTTTTCTCCTCTTTATTAATTAATTGCATAACAGTTTTTCCTTAATTTTACAAATTAATTTTAAGTGTTGCTCATCTGGTTTTCGGTACAGACTAATAAATTATCGGGTTGTTTTTATCCCTCCACAAGCAGAAGAAGTAGCAACCCAAGACTTTGTTAACCTTTGAAATAAGGCAACCTTGACAAGGTCGCTGAAGAAACTGTGCAATATTTTTGTGTAATTGATTATTCCTAATTGCACAAATTTATTATTTTGTCGAATATTTCAACTAATTCTTAAAAATCTTAAGCAGATGTCATTTGGTCGATTTCTGAGTCTTATCAATATTTTTTTTTCGTTTTTGTTCGTATAAAATTCCTGAATTTCCAATGTGGTTGTGGTCGGATCATTTTTCACGGCCTCTGCGTACATCTGCATACGTGTACATAATGTACTTGGTCATGTGTAAGTTTAAATGGTCGACTGCAAGTAGCCACATAGAGTGGCTAATGAAGTCGGTAAGAGAGAGCCGGTGTTTATTTATTTATTTTTTCTTAGTTCGATTGGCGCCAGTTAACTGAGGAATGTCCGCAAACGGAGCGGCTCTCCGGGCCATTTATCATTGAATCTGCCTATTAAATACCTATTTTACGAATACCTACCGCCTATTTGTCTCTGTTTGTTATCGAGACTCGCATATTTGGTAAATTGGTAAAAAAATGGAATGTTCTTAAGTATGTACCTACCTATCTCAACTGTGGGAAAGTGTATAGTCACATTACTCCCCTCTTTATTCCCGTTTCTGTCACTAATTGTCTTAATACAAATATGAGCCTGATTGATTTGTATCTGTGTACGGAAGAAGCGTTTTCTTCTCTCTTGGGATCGTGTGGTGTAGGTAGTTCTTTTTTTCCCCTCAGAGCCGTCACGTCATTGTGAAGTATAAATGAAACGTAACAGTAATACGATATGCCCAGAAGAGAATTTTTCAGCCTTGAGAAATGCTCGTGCGTCTTGCATAAAACATAAGGAGCCAAAGGAGGAGAGCCGTACAGTACGTTGCAGGAAGTGGATGTTTTGCCTGGCCGTAAAATATTGACTAGGAACTGAGACAAAGCTCTTCGCGATTTACTGCCCTTTAAGACGTGGGACTTAAAATATTAACTAGTCAAGTTCTACGAAGCTGAGGCAGTTTGCTTGCTCTCTCTCGTGAGAGCTTCTTACATTACGCCGTTGTTGGTACAATGTAGGTGCACACAAACACCCGGAGCTATTCAAAACTCTACAATAATACATACCTAAGTAATAATTGAAAAGTGTCAGTGCTTTCATTTGACGTTGACGTCACTTGTCCCTTTTCAATAAATGAGGCAACATCTTTCTCGACGGTTATAGCAGAGGGTTGTCTCGGAGCTACTTATCTACCTATGGAGTGTCGATGAGGACTATGAAGTTCAAAATCCTGATCTACATCTGATGGTTTCTTCATTGATCCTTTTTTAGGGCCGTCTCTAACACTACGATACTGCAGCTACCACCCAATGTCTGCAGATGAGGACGGTATCTCTTTTTCTTTACATTCAGGCTTCTTGTTGGCCTTTAGTATCTGTGGTTTATCAGAACTACCTATGAAGTGCTGATGAGAACCAAGGAGTTCGAAATAATAGTCTAATTTTGCTGGTTTCTATATACATAGTAATAGTGACCAGAGAGTCCTGGATACCCCTTGTAAGGACTGTGTCAAAAATTACGAAACACAACCAACTTCTTGGTCTTTACCATCCGTGGATTGGTCTCTTATTTACGAAATACTGCAACTTGGTGCTGATGAGAACCAATAAGTTCGAAATCGTGATCTATTTCTCTTGATTTCGAGAACTGGAGAATACTGGAAACCCTTTGTAAGGACAACAACCTCTTTTTTGATATTTAGGCTTCATGTTGGTCTTTAGCATCTGTAGTTTACCAGAACTACCTTTTTGAAGTGCTGATGAGAACCAATAAGTTCGTGATCTACTTCTGGTGATTTCAATGACTTGATAGATGTTCTTGATCCCATTAATCTGGGTGTCCTTCGAGGATTCAGTTGAATAAGTAAATATCCTTTTTAAGGACCATCATCAGACTTTGCTAAATACTCCAGTTGTCTGTTCTTTTTTTTTACAATTTTGTTGCATTCGTCCTTAAGTCCTTTAGAAAATGAGTTTGAGTGTGTGTATATGTACATATTTTAACATAGCGCGTGCTTCTTCTTCTGCATGAGTAGATACTGCGGGATGCTGTGTGTATGTTGACCGCCGGTTACCCCTGCAAGGCCGTTTCAAGGCCGTGCATTAGCCAAGCTCACCGTTTTTACGATAACTATCAATGTTTCTCCATACACACACAACTACACTCTAAATACGTCAGTACGATCGACCCATGAGAAACTGTAACAGTTCTAATATTCTTTTATAATCCTGTCATCTAAAAAAAAAAAAACGATTGGCATTTCATAGAAAAAGTTAGAAGATACCATTGATAGAAATTGTTAAGCAGGAGAAGTTTTTAACACCCTGTAGATTGGGTCATATTCAGCCATATTCTTCCATGAGGATGATGGTCCTAAAGGTGTCTCAGACATGGTGAAAAAGTGGCTTTTTTAAAGACCTGCAGTTACAGCAAGTGGCTGGATTTGAATCTAATAGAAAATTTGTGGTCTCAATTAAAACATAATATTCTCTATGATTCACCACCATATCCTTAATGAGTCATGGAATCGAATTCAGGAATGATGGGGGCAATCTATCTTTCCTTCGTTCTACTTTTACGTGACTGAAAATTAAATTACCTTTATAGTGGACCTCTCCAAATTATTACCCATTTGTTAGAAATTAAAAGAAGGCCTCAACGTAACTCGTTGTAGGCCAGGCTGGATTTTGCCTCTTCTTTTAAGTCAGGTTTTCTCGAAACTATAAATATTTAGTCGCGGAAAAATTGGATATGTTGCAAAGAGGTTTTGGTGATTACGTTATGTTGCAAAAACGGCTTTTGGTGGTGAATTTATATTGCAGAAGGTTTTAGTGATGAAATGATGTTATAAAATGGTTTTGACAATGAAGTTTCAAAAAGGTTTCAGTGAAAATGTTGTGTTGCAAAAGGTTTTGGTGATGAATTTATGCTATAAAAAGGTTTTGGTGGTGAAGTTATGTTGCAACAAGGTTTTGGTGAGAATGTGGTGTTACAGAAAGGTTTGGGCTATGAAGTTATGTTGTAAAGAGGTTTTGATGATTATCTTATGTTGCAAGAAAGGTTTTGGTGGTGAATTTATGTTATAAAAAGGTTTGGCTGATGAAGTTATATTATGAGAAGGTTCTTCTGATGATGTCTCAAAAAAATTTCGTGATGAAGTAATGTTGCGAAAAGGTTTTGGTGACGAGGCTGTGATGCCAAGGTTTTGGTGATGATGTGGTGTTACAGAAAGGTTTTGGCTGTGAAGTTATGTTGCAAAAAGGTTTTGATGATTATCTTATGTTGCAAAAAAGATTTTGGTGGTAAATTTATGTTATAAAAGGGTTTTGGTGATGAAGTTATGTTATGAGAAGGTTCTGATGATGATGTCTCAGAAGAATTTCGTGACGAAGTTATGTTGCGAAAAGGTTTTGGTGATAAGGCTGTGATGCAAAGGTTTTGGTGATGATTTGGTGTTACAGAAAGGTTTTGGCTGTGAAGTTATGTTGCAAAAAGGTTTTGGTGATTATCTTATGTTGCAAAAAAGATTTTGGTGGTGAATTTATGTTATAAAAGGGTTTTGGTGATGAATGTATGTTATAAAAGGGTTTGGCTAATGAAGTTATTTTATGAGAAGGTTCTGCTGATGATGTCTCAGAAGAATTTCGTGACGAAGTTATGTTGCGAAAAAGTTTTGGTGATGAGGCTGTGATGCAAAGGTTTTGGTGATGATTTGGTGTTACAGAAAGGTTTTGGCTGTGAAGTTATGTTGCAAAAAGGTTTTGGTGATTATCTTATGTTGCAAAAAAGATTTTGGTGGTAAATTTATGTTATAAAAGGGTTTTGGTGATGAAGTTATGTTATGAGAAGGTTCTGATGATGATGTCTCAGAAGAATTTCGTGACGAAGTTATGTTGCGAAAAGGTTTTGGTGATAAGGCTGTGATGCAAAGGTTTTGGTGATGATTTGGTGTTACAGAAAGGTTTTGGCTGTGAAGTTATGTTGCAAAAAGGTTTTGGTGATTATCTTATGTTGCAAAAAAGATTTTGGTGGTGAATTTATGTTATAAAAGGGTTTTGGTGATGAATGTATGTTATAAAAGGGTTTGGCTAATGAAGTTATTTTATGAGAAGGTTCTGCTGATGATGTCTCAGAAGAATTTCGTGACGAAGTTATGTTGCGAAAAAGTTTTGGTGATGAGGCTGTGATGCAAAGGTTTTGGTGATGATTTGGTGTTACAGAAAGGTTTTGGCTGTGAAGTTATGTTGCAAAAAGGTTTTGGTGATTATCTTATGTTGCAAAAAAGATTTTGGTGGTAAATTTATGTTATAAAAGGGTTTTGGTGATGAAGTTATGTTATGAGAAGGTTCTGATGATGATGTCTCAGAAGAATTTCGTGACGAAGTTATGTTGCGAAAAGGTTTTGGTGATAAGGCTGTGATGCAAAGGTTTTGGTGATGATTTGGTGTTACAGAAAGGTTTTGGCTGTGAAGTTATGTTGCAAAAAGGTTTTGGTGATTATCTTATGTTGCAAAAAAGATTTTGGTGGTGAATTTATGTTATAAAAGGGTTTTGGTGATGAATGTATGTTATAAAAGGGTTTGGCTAATGAAGTTATTTTATGAGAAGGTTCTGCTGATGATGTCTCAGAAGAATTTCGTGACGAAGTTATGTTGCGAAAAAGTTTTGGTGATGAGGCTGTGATGCAAAGGTTTTGGTGATGATTTGGTGTTACAGAAAGGTTTTGGCTGTGAAGTTATGTTGCAAAAAGGTTTTGGTGATTATCTTATGTTGCAAAAAAGATTTTGGTGGTAAATTTATGTTATAAAAGGGTTTTGGTGATGAAGTTATGTTATGAGAAGGTTCTGCTGATGATGTCTCAAAAGAATTTCGTGACGAAGTTATGTTGCGAAAAGGTTTTGGTGACGAGGCTGTGATGCAAAGGTTTTGGTGATGATTTGGTGTTACAGAAAGGTTTTGGCTGTGAAGTTATGTTGCAAAAAGGTTTTGGTGATTATCTTATGTTGCAAAAAAGATTTTGGTGGTAAATTTATGTTATAAAAGGGTTTTGGTGATGAAGTTATGTTATGAGAAGGTTCTGCTGATGATGTCTCAAAAGAATTTCGTGACGAAGTTATGTTGCGAAAAGTTTTTGGTGACGAGGCTGTGATGCAAAGGTTTTGGTGATGATTTGGTGTTACAGAAAGGTTTTGGCTGTGAAGTTATGTTGCAAAAAGGTTTTGGTGATTATCTTATGTTGCAAAAAAGATTTTGGTGGTAAATTTATGTTATAAAAGGGTTTTGGTGATGAATGTATGTTATAAAAGGGTTTGGCTAATGAAGTTATTTTATGAGATGGTTCTGCAGATGATGTCTCAAAAGAATTTCGTGATGAAATTATGTTGCGAAAAGGTTTTGGTGATTATTTTATGTTGCAAAAAAGGTTTTGGTTGTGAATTCATATTGCAGAAGGTTTCAGTGACGATGTTATGTTATGGCGATGAAGTTTCAAAAAGGTTTCAGTGGTAAAATTATGTTGCAAAAGGTTTTAGTGATAAATTTATTATGCAAAAGGTTTTGGTGATGATGTTATGTTGCAAAACGGTTTTGTCCTCTCACGTCCTGTAATATCATCAAAACTTTTGTCTGTCTTTTAGTTTTATTCTGTTTTGAATTCTTTATCATTAACTATTTTGACGTGTGTTCCATTTCCGTTTTACGGTGTGGTACAAAATTGACCGTACTTTGCCTACTGTGATTATAGTCCGTACAGAGCAGGGTACAAGTAATTTCGTACGCGAAGAAAGAAAGGATGAACTTGGCACGCAACAGTGTTACTCGTTCCAGGCCAATGCATAATGGTGATGGTGACAACCGAGGGTCATTGTCATTGCCATCGTCTTATTTATTTATTGGCAAAATTGAACCACTTTCTTTCATCCTAAAACACCTGTCTCAAATTGAGGTGTTGTCTCAACACAAAAATTCGATTCGCTTTTTTTTTTCGTAATCAATTTTTTTTTTTTGAAATTAATTCTCGATGAAATGCCTGAGTGGTTTTAGTAACTGCTCCAAATTAAAACGTTTAGTAGAAGTTCAGTGTAGCAATAACTTTTGTTTTTTGCCAATGACCTCTTCTTCATGGGGTTCCTGTCCGGAGTTAGAGATCGATGGCCCTCGAAAAGCCAATCTTCCTTTAGTAAACAGTTTTTTTTTCATTGCCTAAACCACATCAGGGGCAATAATCCAGTTTTTTTTATTCCTTTATCTGGAACTCAAATGATCCATCTGCTTTCGGTTTTCTTATTCCGTCAAGTTGTCCATTTTTTTTTCCACAACAGACGACCGCTTTTTATGTTTGGTTGGCTGCCCTTCAGATATTCAGAATATTTTGTTTTGATTTTTTTTTTGGGATTGGATTTTCCATCATACGATAACATCTTTTGTTGGCGTTGATATACACTGTGTCCAGAAAAAAATCCTGGCAAATTTTTTTATTTGCTTCAGATCCACAGTTACAAGCTCAGCCAGGATACAGATCAGAGTTGCAGGAGCGTGCTCTCGTTGTGTCCTTGCAAATGTTCAACTTGATTTTGGAAAGATGCAATTTGTTACTCCAGGAGTATATCAAAACAAACAAAGAGCAAACCAGCAGCCTCAGAAACAGTTCTTTGTTTGAAGATATTTTAGTTTTACTGCCAGCTGTTAAGGTTTGGTGCGATTGGATGCTGTGCCATAACAGCGTATGGAATCCACCACCATCCACTCTAGATTACAGGGTTGGGTAAGTTAAATTTATCAGAAAACGTAATTGAGTCACACTACTGACTTGAAAGTAGAAGGTGCCACCTAGTGACAATTTTTGAAATGATTAAGGGTGTCCCTTTTTCCTCGGTTCGACTTATGCATTATTTATTTGAAATTGTAATTAATTATTGATTTGTTGGAAGGCCTGCGGGAGACGCGTGGGCCCGCTTAGCATCCCTTATGAATTTACTGGAAAAGCTGGATAAAAGCGTCGCTGCGTCGTTTATTACAGAGCCGAGGGAAGGTAAGTGGATCGTTTTTGTCTTTCTCGTAATCTCCAAATGTACAGGGTGGTCTATAATTTTATGGGCATTCAGTAAGATAAAAGTTATGCTCATGTGAAAATTTACATTGTTTCATTCGCTCATGCATATGATGCGCGACTGTTAGCAAATACATAACTGCAAAAAGGGTGATGAAAATTTGTTTTGTAGTTTTTGCGTGACAGTTGTACGTCTTATGAATCACCCTGTATTTGCTTAAAACTGTGGATTAGTGGGCGAGAAGGAGCGGGAAACGTCTGAATAATAATGGGATTTGATCTCGCACCCTGCACTTCCGTCACCACTAATTGTTTCATTGGATTAAGTCCAATGATTAATCATTGTGTTGAATACCAGCCCCTCGCCCTGTTACATTACACAGAAACCCTAATTTTCGTACAAAATGCGACAGATGTGTACTTCCACTCATTTTGGGGGATTTTATTTAGCGTGAGTCAATTGTGAAGTCGACAAAATCTTGAGGCCACTCTGTGCATTGTTTTGAGGGTTTAAATTAGGCGGACAGATGCAGGTGATTTTCTTTTCCAGGATACGAACTAGTTCGCCTCCCGGAGGACAGTGCCCTTAGCGGTTTCACGCCTCTCATGTATAACGAAAACATTCCCCAATTTGCTCCGACAGACGTCGATATGGAAAGTGCTCAATTTACACTTCGTCTTTCAAAATTGCTCTTTTTTGGAACTGTATTTTTGTGCGGACTGGATCCTCCAGTTCTCAAACTAGAAATTGAAAAAGATTTTCAAAAATATATTTCGGTTGTTAATGTTTGTCCTAATCGCGATTCGACACCGTCACCACCCGAATTGGTGAGTAGTAATTTTTTTTTTTGTAATTTTTTATCCGGTTTATCAAGTCCTCAGAAGGTAAGTAAGGGTAATCACTATTGTCGATTTTAATGCTTGTTACAGAATGAAGACAGCGACCTTTACTTGGAATGTTTCAGTGAAGACGAAGAAGAATCACCCCCGAAAATAACAGAAGATCCACCAGCAGAAATTTCAGAGCTTTTATCCCGAAAGGTTGAATTAGAAAAACGACATCGTACCCAAGAGTTGCATAGACAACGTGTTCAGGTAGGAGTTTAGAAAAATTCTTTAGAAATAGTTTTTGAGATACGTCAGGAGTTGTTTCAATGTGATAAAAAACAGTCATAATTTTTCTAAAGGCACGTATAAGTTTGCTGAGCAAAGAATTTGCATTAAAATTTGTTTTTGGTATAAATATTCGGTCGTGGAAACATTGGAGATGCTGCAAAAAGGCTTTTATCAAGAGGGTATGTTGCAAAAAGGTTTTGGTGATGAGGGTATGTTGCAAAAAAGATTTTGATTATGGAATTATGTTGTAAGATGGTTTCATTGATGAGTTTATGTTGCAAAAGGTTTTTCTGGTGAAGTTATGTTGCAAAAGGTTTTGGTGACAAATTTATGTTATAAATAGTTTCGGCGATGAAGATATGTTACGAAAAGGTTTTGCTGATGAAGTTTCAAAAGGTTTTGGTGATCAAGTTATGTTGCAAAAAGGTTTTTGGTGATGAGGCTATCATGCAAAAAGATTTTGATAATGAAGTGGTGTTACAGAAACATTTGGTCATAACGTTATGTTGTAGAAAGGTTTTGGTGATTATGCTATGTTGCAAAAAAGGTTTTGGTGACGAAGTTATGTGGCAAAAGGTTTCAGTGATGAAGTTACGTTATAAGAAGATTCTGGTGATGAAGTTTCTAAAAGGGTTCAGTGATGATTTTATGTTGCAAAAGGTTTTAGTGATGAATTCATGTTATAAAAGGGTTTTGGTGATGAAGTTATGTTATGAAAAGGTTCTGCTGACGAAGTCTCAAAAGAATTTCGTGATGAAGTTATGTTGCAAAACGGTTTTGGTGATCAGGCTATGAAGCAAAAGGTTATGGTGATGAAATGGTGTTACAGGAAGGGTTATGGCTATGAAGTGAAGTTGTAAAAAGGTTTTGGTGATTGAGTTATGTTGCAAAAACGGTTTTGGTGATTGTTATGTTGCAAAAAAGGTTTTGGTGGTGAATTTATGTTGCAGAAGGTTTTAGTTTTGAATTTATGTTATAAAAAGGTTTTGGTGATTAAGATATGTTGCAAAAAGGTTTTGGTGATGAACACAAACTAAATAATAAGTGCATTGGAAGTTCTTTGAATGTAAAACAAGCAAATGTTTTTCTTTCATGAACAAATTCGCCTTCGTTGTTCACCTAATTGGATTTACAACAAAAGTTCAATTAGTCGGCACAGTTGCTTCGTCGCGACGTGTAGCGTCTCGTCGCTTGACGTACGTCACTTTCCGTTTATGTGTGCTCACTCCCCGCGTGTTTTAATTTGTAACGACGTGGTAATTGTATTTTCGCACGGAACGGCAGCGTCAGTCGCGCTATATAGAAACGTCGCAAACGTACAATTCGCATCTATACATATTGCAAGTAACATACGTACAAAATTATGTTCGGTTTGTGCGAAACTTGTGCAGAATTTCTAACGCGTCTTCTTCCATAATACGTTACGTGTCTATATACAGGGTGTCCCGATAACGACTTATCTATCACTATACTCTATTTACTAGTACAAATAAATAAGAGCCTCGTATTGAATGCTACAGAGGACAAACTAGAAGATGATCAACTATTAGGATTAATGAGCACTGTTGGTGATTATTTTCAGTAACATATGGATAATTGAGGCTAAAGTTTTGGTTATCAAACCACTGAAGTTAGTGATTGTATTAGTTTTTTTTTTGTGATGGATCTTTTTGAACTTGCGCCTTTGTGCATTTTTTGGGACAGTCTGTAATTAGTTTGCATTCGAATTCCGATCACGCTCAGAACCATTCACATTTCAACAGATTCCAGCAGGTGACGTGAGAGATCGTTTTCAGTTGAACTTGATTTACGAGAATGGTTGAAGACGGAATTCAGCTGCACGATTATATTTGCATATAAATCAAGTATGTAAGGTACCCATGGCAAGCAACGTTACGTAATAATTTTTGATTCGACGCTTGTTATCTCTCTCTCTCTCTCTCTCTCTCTCTCTCTCTCTATTGCTGCGTGGATATGTGTGTCTGTTTGAAAATAGAAACTCGGGAATGTGCATGTCGTATCTATGGAAGTATAGCAACACACAAAGAATATCCTAATGAGATAGGAAGTTGGGCTTGAGGGTTATTGGTCTGTTAGGGGAGAGTAGTAGGATGGTGGTGTGTCGTCAAAAAGTCACTGAAGAGTTACCTTGATGACTGCTCGATCATGAGAGTTCTTCAACATTCAGAGCTGGGATCTTGGACCATTCGACTTCTTTCTCTTCCCAAAAATGGGCTGGGTAGGGATTATACTGAAACGTTGGGAACATAATTTTGAAACCTCCTGCACCAAAGGTCTGTTTGTGGCCTTCGAAGGAATGTGGTCACAATGAGGTCCTCTTTAGACTTGAGGTGCCCATGGACTGTTGGAGGTGATGTCTTTTTTTAGACTTGGGTGTGGATAAATCGTCTTGGTTGTTTCATTGATGTTGGGGGTGATGTCCAAATAAAAAGTTTTCACACCATTCCTCGTAATTATTCGTATTGGACGAAATGGCGAATACGTTGGCGTGATTGTTCCTTACAAATCGGTGTGGTATCTGTTTATGCGGAAAAGAGTCGTAACAAATCTTGTACGTGATACATATTATGCAAGTCGGTGGTATCGTACATGTGCGTACAACGACGTACAGTATGATAACACATCCACACATTTAAAATCTGTGTTGTTGCATGGCTGATCCGGTGTCGCGTCGTAGTCTTTCTCGGTCGTTCGTTCGTTCGTTCGTTCGTTCGTTCAACGAATTGGCAACGGTTCAAATATAATAAGAGATAGAGTCGAATGTCCACACCTTTTCGTTCCCACGGTCATATTTATATTTGTTTCTGGTATTATCGCAGACATCGTTCGTTGTCTAATAAGGATGCGTCCAGACTGTTTATTTCTCACTTATCCTACATTCCTCAACCTGTCTGCAACGTCAGTGTCACATAATAACTTCGGAGTGCAATTTTGGCCTTGGCTTCCAATTTATATCGAATAATTCCTTGAAGGGTGCGTTAGCTCTATCCACCCTGCACCCATTTCGGAACTTTTGCTGTATCCAGAAAATTGTGGAACTTTATAGAATATTCGCAGCTTTTCTAGCAATTTCCAGAACTTTCTCAAAGTCAGTTCTAGAAAATTCTAGAGCTTTCTGAAAAATTCGCAGTATTCTATCATATTCTGGAACTTTCTGGTAGGAAGTTCCAAGAAATTGGAATTTTTCTAGCATATTCTGGAACTTTCTTGAAGGAATCTGCGAAAGTTTGTAGGAAATTGTGGGATTCTGTAAAAAATTCGGAGTTTTCTAGCAATTTCCAGAACTTTCTGAAAGGAAATTCTAGAAAATTCTAGAGCTTTCTGAAAAATTCGCAGTATTCTATCATATTCTGGAACTTTCTGGTAGGAAGTTCCAAGAAATTGGAATTTTTCTAGCATATTCTGGAACTTTCTTGAAGGAATCTGCGAAAGTTTGTAGGAAATTGTGGGATTCTGTAAAAAATTCGGAGTTTTCTAGCAATTTCCAGAACTTTCTGAAAGGAAATTCTAGAAAATTCTAGAGCTTTCTGAAAAATTCGCAGTATTCTATCATATTCTGGAACTTTCTGGTAGGAAGTTCCAAGAAATTGGAATTTTTCTAGCATATTCTGGAACTTTCTTGAAGGAATCTGCGAAAGTTTGTAGGAAATTGTGGGATTCTGTAAAAAATTCGATGTTTTCTAGCAATTTCCAGAACTTTCTGAAAGGAAATTCTAGAAAATTCTAGAGCTTTCTGAAAAATTCGCAGTATTCTATCATATTCTGGAACTTTCTGGTAGGAAGTTCCAAGAAATTGGAATTTTTCTAGCATATTCTGGAACTTTCTTGAAGGAATCTGCGAAAGTTTGTAGGAAATTGTGGGATTCTGTAAAAAATTCGGAGTTTTCTAGCAATTTCCAGAACTTTCTGAAAGGAAATTCTAGAAAATTCTAGAGCTTTCTGAAAAATTCGCAGTATTCTATCATATTCTGGAACTTTCTGGTAGGAAGTTCCAAGAAATTGGAATTTTTCTAGCATATTCTGGAACTTTCTTGAAGGAATCTGCGAAAGTTTGTAGGAAATTGTGGGATTCTGTAAAAAATTCGGAGTTTTCTAGCAATTTCCAGAACTTTCTGAAAGGAAATTCTAGAAAATTCTAGAGCTTTCTGAAAAATTCGCAGTATTCTATCATATTCTGGAACTTTCTGGTAGGAAGTTCCAAGAAATTGGAATTTTTCTAGCATATTCTGGAACTTTCTTGAAGGAATCTGCGAAAGTTTGTAGGAAATTGTGGGATTCTGTAAAAAATTCGATGTTTTCTAGCAATTTCCAGAACTTTCTGAAAGGAAATTCTAGAAAATTCTAGAGCTTTCTGAAAAATTCGCAGTATTCTATCATATTCTGGAACTTTCTGGTAGGAAGTTCCAAGAAATTGGAATTTTTCTAGCATATTCTGGAACTTTCTTGAAGGAATCTGCGAAAGTTTGTAGGAAATTGTGGGATTCTGTAAAAAATTCGGAGTTTTCTAGCAATTTCCAGAACTTTCTGAAAGGAAATTCTAGAAAATTCTAGAGCTTTCTGAAAAATTCGCAGTATTCTATCATATTCTGGAACTTTCTGGTAGGAAGTTCCAAGAAATTGGAATTTTTCTAGCATATTCTGGAACTTTCTTGAAGGAATCTGCGAAAGTTTGTAGGAAATTGTGGGATTCTGTAAAAAATTCGGAGTTTTCTAGCAATTTCCAGAACTTTCTGAAAGGAAATTCTAGAAAATTCTGGAACTTTCTGAAAAATTCGCAGTATTCTATCATATTCTGGAACTTTCTGGTAGGAAGTTCCAAGAAATTGGAATTTTGCTAGCATATTCTGGAACTTTCTTGAAGGAATCTGCGAAAGTTTGTAGGAAATTGTGGGATTCTGTAAAAAATTCGATGTTTTCTAGCAATTTCCAGAACTTTCTGAAAGGAAATTCTAGAAAATTCTGGAACTTTCTGAAAAATTCGCAGTATTCTATCATTTTCTGGAACTTTCTGGTAGGAAGTTCCAAGAAATTGGAATTTTTCTAGCATATTCTGGAACTTTCTTGAAGGAATCTGCGAAAGTTTGTAGGAAATTGTGGGATTCTGTAAAAAATTCGGAGTTTTCTAGCAATTTCCAGAACTTTCTGAAAGGAAATTCTAGAAAATTCTGGAACTTTCTGAAAAATTCGCAGTATTCTATCATATTCTGGAACTTTCTGGTAGGAAGTTCCAAGAAATTGGAATTTTGCTAGCATATTCTGGAACTTTCTTGAAGGAATCTGCGAAAGTTTGTAGGAAATTGTGGGATTTTCTAAAAATTTCGGAGTTTTATAGCAATTTCTAGAACTTTATGAAAAGAAGTTCCAGAAAATTGTGGAACTTTTTGAAAAATTCGAAGTATTCTAGTATATTCTGGAACTTTCTGAAAGGAATTTCCAAAACATTGGAAGTTTTCTAGCAAATTCTAGAAATTTCTTGAAGGAATTTCGTAAACTTTGCAGAAAATTCTTTGCCAAAATGAGCGTCCACAAAAGAAATCCGAAAGATGACCAAAGCTTACTCAAAAATTGAATCCAATAGACAAACGGTCCCTCTTTTTTTTATTTAATGTGGCTGTCAATATCAAACCGTAGGGGTGCAATTATTTCATTTGTTCCAGAATATTTTACGACAACAAGTGGTAAGTGTGCAAATAGAAGTCAAACCAAAAGTCCTCGTACCTGACACCAATTGTTTCATCGACTATTTGCACATGATCAAGGCGGCTGCTTCTGCCCATGTGTATACGTTAATGGTACCTTTAGTGGGTAAGTTAATGGACTGATTGTAATCTATCCTTAGAACAACGATTAAACAAACATGTCATCTGGGTACGTGATCTGACGTTAAAAGCATCAGTTGCCACTGACTTAAATATATTTAAGTCAAATCCGTATCATGGCGACTCATTGTTTATATTATTCGTTCTGAAAATGTTTTGATGGGGTTAGAATCAATAAAAGTTGTGGCGTATGGCTCGTTTAATGGTTTTTTTTTTGGTGGTGATACTTTGTAGTTTTGTCATTTTTTGTTTATGTTACGTTACAGTTTTAAACGAACTGGAAGGTTTGGCTAAGGGTGGAAAAGGTCCTTTACCATCACCACGAAACGTTTTAGACCCAAGTCATATCAAGAAAGTGGCCATAGCTGCCAAATTAGCTTTAGATTTTTTACAAATCCGCCAACCAAATATAAAATGCGTCACCACAAAAGGTACGACATTAACTTCGTTCACTTTTACGGTCGAAGATGATTCGTCGTTAGATTCCACCCTTAAGAACGACGACAAAATTCTAGCCACTTGTTTGGTCCTCTGTAAGAACAACAAGGACGAAGTCGTTGAAGGTGAGCGGTTTATTTGACGTTATTTAAATGTCGCTGATGTTATTGTTTTTTTTTTTTTTTTGTTTTGCTCGATTGTTCCAGGTGAGCCGAAAAAATTATTTAGGGAAGTGGTGTTACTGACTGATGATCGAAATTTGAGGGTGAAAGCTCTAGCCAGAGATGTGCCGGTACGAGAACTTCCAGATTTCATAAAATGGGCTGGATTAGGATGAACCACGTGACCAGCAGTTTCGATGCCAATTCAGAAACGGAAACCGGTTCTTCTCAGTTCCGTAACGGTAAGTGTTTCTTCTCTGATGATTTGTTTTGAACTATCTAGAAAATTCTAGGACTCTCGTAAACACTCGAAGTTTTCTAGCAAATTCTGGAATTCTCTAGAAAGTATTTTCGAAAATTTGTAGGAAATTGTAGCACTTTCTTGAAAATTTAAAGTTTTCCAGCGAATTTTAGAACTTTCTGAAAAGAATTTTCGAAAATTTGTAAAAAATTGTGGAAATTCTATACAAAATTTAAAAATTTGTAGCAAAATTCTGAGATTCCTAAGAAGAATTTTCGAAGATTTGTAGAAAATTGTGGAAATTTCTAAAAAATTTCAAGTTTATCAGCGAATTTTTAAAATTTTTGAAAAGATTTTTCGAAAATTTGTAAAAAATTGTAGGAATTCTATAAAAAAATTAAAAATTTGTAGCAAAATTTGGAAATTCCTGAGAAGAATTTTCGTAGATTTGTAGAAAATTTCTAAATAATTAGATGTTTTTCAGTATATTTCATTAATTTTTCGAAAATATGTATAAAATTGTGAAAATTTCTAAAACATTCTCCCAAATTTCAGTGTTTTCTGAAAAGGTTTTTTACTGTTAGTAGAAAATTGTTTAAATTTCTAAAAAATTCCAAGTTTTTCAGCGAATTTTTAAAATTGTTGAAGATTTTTCAAAAATTTGTAACAAATTGCAGAAATTCTGTAAAAATTTAAAAAATCGTAGGAAATTTTAGAACTTCTTGAGAAGAATTTTCGAAAATTTGTAAAAAATTATAGAAATCTAAAAAATTCTAAGCTCTAGCAAATTCTAGAACTTTCTGAAAACAATTTACCAAATAGGAAATTGTGAAAATTGTTAAAGAATTGGAAGTTTGCTACAAATTGTAGAACAATCCGGAAGTAATTTTCCAAAATTTGTAGAAAATTATAGTTTTCTAGCAGAACTGAACATATTTCTAGAACTGAAAAGTTTCCGACACTGTACAAAAATTGTAGAGCTTTCTAAAAGTTCGAATTTTCAATAGTGACACTTAGATTTAATACGTAATTATTGTGCAAACATGTTTTCTGTCGTTTTAATTTTTTTTTCTCAATTTTCAAAATTGTTGCTTAATGCAAGGGCTCGAATACTTTGAAAATTATTGTATCATTAATGAAAGTATAAATTTTTTTTTATTAGATATTTTTTACAAAGGGGATTCCCATATTATTAAATGTTTTATGTTAAAGGTAAGGCTGAACAATAATTATAATTTAATCACTAAAATTAAAGTTAGTGACAACTTGGAAATGTTTCAGTAATATCCAAGTCATTTTAAATTCAAATTTGTAGTTTAATACCTATTACTGTCCAGACGATAAATTTATGGACACTTACTTATTGTACATTAATTCCTTAAATATTTAATATTCACAGTATGAGCTACTCTTATCTTCTAGCATTCTAGGCCTTACTCTGCCCCTGTTCACTCCTGTTTCTGCCCCTAAGATGCCTCCAACTAGCTCTTCTTATTTTTTTCTACTTCAATATGTGCATAAACAATTAATATGTAGGGTACGTGTATTAAAACGTGTAAATTTCTACGTCGGTTGAATATTAAATTTTACAGTCGTAGTGAAAAGGGTAGGTGTAGTAGTTTGTCCGGCAAGTGTAGGTGGTCCGATCGGCCAACTGTCCGCATGTGTACACTAGGTCAGTGATCGACTTGTTTCGAATACGTAATAAATAAATAAATATTATGCATTGAAAACATTGACACGATTACCACGATTCTCATCTTCTGAGAAAATTAAATAAAAAAAAAAAAAGGCTGACTCCTAGAACGAAGTCCACATGCAAGAAACGCGGCAAGACAGTTGAATTTATTGTAGGTGTGACTGCTTGGGTCAATGGCGCTCGTTGGTAGCATTTTTCCTGGGTTAAATATATTCATTTATTATTTTTATGAACGTACACCCCCTGTCACGTAACAACGACGTAGCAACACCTTTCTTCTATCTTATATACTCTCTCAAACCCCCTTCCTCTTTATTTCCCCCCCTCTCTTTCACTCGCCCTCTCCTCTTCCTTTATCGTCACTCTCTCTCTCTCTCTCAGCGCTACTTAAGCAAAGACAAGTGCATTCTAGTGTAGATGGGATTTGGCCGCTGCAGTTGCAGTGTTTGAATTTCAAAGGAATTTTTTATTTCAGGTTTCAAGAGACGATGGATTCAATATTTAGCAGTCCAGTTTTTGAAATTACAGTTTTAATATCTAACAATATTTAATATGTGAATGAATTTGGCAATTGCTTGATTTTTCAGATATAGTTGAATAATTTTGTACAAGTAGAAAGTTCTTAATAGGTTTTTGAAAAAAGTTAACTACATATGAAGGTTTTGTTGTAATTAATAAAACTGCATTCCTATAAAATGATAAAAAAAAAGCGTCTAAAATTACCATCGTGAGCCTTATCGTGCCATGTAATTATTTTTTATGTTCTCATTGTCTAGAGAGTTGGGTGTCACAAAAAACAATTCTGTAATTAATTACTAACTAAAAATCGTACGGTACCTGTACTGACACATCTTATTTGCGCTAAGTTTTACTATTGTTTGACTTTTATATTGTACTTATTTTGTTTAATTATACTTTTTTTTTTTTTGTTTTAATTTTGTGCCATGAAATCTTGGCAGACTATTAATTATAGTAATTTTAATCTTACAATGTTCATTATTTGTGTAAGTTTTGTATTATATATTTATACAATTTTACGGATTTTGTATGCTCTAATTTTTTTGCTCAGGAAATACAAAAAAATATAACTGTTTTGTTCAACAAATAATTTTTTTCCCAATCGCTTCGCATTAATTTTAATTTCAAAAATTTTATCGTTGTTAAAATACAACAAGAATTACGTAGGTAGGAGGTGAAATCCCATCAAAGTTGATCTCTTAATTTTATTTTTCTTCATCTTTAAAGGCTCTTAGCTTATAGTCAATCTGTGGACTACGTCACCAATAAAAAATTGTAAAGTGGCTTTTTTCTCAAACATGTTTTTTTTTTTTTTCTCAAAATCTATCAACTTTAGAGCAAAATTTTATAAGGGCTTTTTTGTAGAGAATTTAATATCCTATAAAAAAGTCCTATAAGTCGAAACCGTAAAACTAATAGGTTCCGAGATAAATTCAAAAGCTCTAAAAACCTCATATGGAGCTTTCTTATAATTAACTGAATTTATCTCGGAACCTATTAGTTTTACGGTTTTGGCTTACAGGACTTTTTTTGTAGGAAATTAAATTCTCTACAAAAAGCTCTTATAAAATTTTGCTCTACAGTTGATAGATTTGGAGAAAAATAAAAAAAAAACATAATTTTTGAACAAAAAGCCACTTAACAATAATTTATTGGCGACGTAGTTCATAGATTGAATATAAGCTGACTGTAAGAGCTTTTAAAGATGAAGAAAATTAAAATTAAAAGCTCATTTTTGGTAGGGATTTTTTTTAAATGTTTAAAGCAATATTCCATCAATGGAGGGAGAAAAAAAAGTCGCCTGATCGCAGGCACCCTGATGTGGAGGTTTGGGATCTTTTTGAAAAGGTAAGTGCCTTTATTTTTTTTTTGTTTTTGAGTGTCAACCACTTAGTTTTTTTGTGTGGGGGTGGCTGCGAAAAGGTTGAAAAGTCAAACAAAGTTTTTGGTAAGCAGCCATTATTTGTGACCATCATCCCCTCAAGTATGATGGAAAACCCTGTTGACTTTTCTATTTATTAACTAGGGGTTGACGGTTAAAATAGGTACTTCAACTAATCGACGAGCTTTTCTCATTTAATTTTTTGAAAATTTTCACTTTTCACCTGATGAGCTGGTGGTTTTCCACCTTTACCCATTTTTCCAAAGCTCAGCTGTAAAAGCTCGCCGATAAATGCGCTGGTCACACGTCCCTTATATGGATAAAGCAAAGTGGAATGTGTCTGAATTTAAGGTTATTGCCACCGATGGGCGAAAAAAGAAATATTGAGAATTCAAGTTGTTTTTCCTCGCATAAAAAATGTTTCCAGGCAAGCAGGCGGTCAAGCAGGTACATATATGTACCTACATTAATTGAGTTTATATTTAGATATCTGTCCTTCCGATTCTATTTAAAGAACATCAGTTATGCTTTACGAGAAAAATCTACCGGTTTTTTACAGTTACTGGAAGATATTTTTAGATGTAGGTACAGCATTCCTGATGTTTTTAAAAAAAAAGCCTCAGAGACACTTGGACGTTCCAATTAATTCCCATTCGAATTAGCATTTTGTATCAATCAGAATCGGCTAGAAATAAATTAATAAGCACCAACAGTTCGTAAGAAATAATCAGTGGTATTTTTCACACATCATCTGAATTTGTTAGTTCAAGCTCAGGTAGGACTTTAACCGATTAAAAAAAGAATTTTTAACTAATGTGGCGCTATATTTACCGTAAGTGCAAATCAGACGAAAAATAATTTTGATTACTGTAATTATTTTTAAACGTACGAAAAAAATTAACACCAATTTATTATAATTATTAACTATTTATTAAGGTGAATAAAAAAACTGGAATATTTCTATTTTTGTTTCCATCTTTTTTTTTTACTTGTCACCAGATACAAAATGGTGAACAAAATCTGTCTTGGTCTTGTCAAAAATACGACACGTCTGTATCTCTAGGGACATCTACAAGTAGGGGTGTTTTTTTGCCTACTGTTCCTTGCGAGGACTATTGTAGATTACGTCACGCTGTAGCACTTAGCCCTTGATAACGATCGTAATAGTTTTCATAACCATATACAAAAGCTTATTGGTGGATTGTAAATGTTACATCACAGAATTTTTTTATTATAAAAAAATATATACTAATTAATTAATAAATACGTACTTAAATAATTTTCAGGAAAAACCATAACTAAAACTTTTGAACAAAATTTCAATTGATTTAATATTTTCATTATGAGTATCTATAGGTAAGGCAAATTTAATGTTCTATGGTTTTCAAAAATGTTTACGTTTTAATTTCCAAGGTTACAGATCTGAAAAGGACACACAAAGGACAGACGTCATGATATCAGTTAACTCTGGCGTTCAGTTCCTTTGTCAACAACACAATGGTCGTACACAAATCGTTTAGTAACCAGAAAGTGTAAATTACTTTTAATTAAAAGAAACAATAACGTGTAACAAACATTTTTAATCGGACTTTTTAGTGAAGTGAAGTTTGAGTTTTCCAAAATTCCAAAAATGCTTCAAGATAAACTGCCAACAAATTTATTTGAGCTGCTGATGCGGATTGCTATGGCGATGTAAGTTAAATTTTTATTTCGTGACAAAACTAATTGAAACTGGTTATAATTTATTGTTACTAAAAATTATTTCAATATTAATGAAAACTTCATAATTTACTTCATACGTAATTGCGGTCATAAATAACTCATACAATTTATGGCTGATGTCTTCAAAAATATTTTATTGCTGACCATTAATTTACAATGTAGCCAGTCGAATATTATTTAAAAGTTGCAGCTAATAAAATTGGTGTGCACATGCTGCATAAGCAGTAACGACAAATAATTATTTTATTTTATTAAATTTAAATTTTGACTGCAACTATGACGAGCCCTGAACTCGAAGTCTTCTGACTTATCGGACTGTAACTCCCGAACAAAGACATGAATCTAAAAAATAGCAGAAACCAAATTTGTAGGCATTCGAAGGATCTATCAAATAGTGACCTTGAATTTGTCCTTGAGGACGGATTTTTAAAGGTTATTTCAAGGTCAAATTGAGAATTCAGGTTTCATATTTTTTTTTTTTTTTTTGAGTTATATTAAAGAATTTAAATTGCCTAAGAAAAATTTAAAATATTTAAGATTGCGCCACTTAATTTATTGAGTTATAAAGGCGTTATTGCAATAAAATGCTAACAAATTATTCGGGTTCCAAGTAATTTAATTAACTGATTAATTCTTTAATGAAGATAGCACTTATTATGAGGGATTTTATAACCGAAAAATGTTGTTCAAGCCTGAAGAGGTTTTATATAAAAAAGTGGTCTTAGTGACTGTGTAATCGGATGCTTGTAGAGGTTAATTTTATTGCATTCATGAACATGTTGTGTATGTTCACCGACGAAACGAACGGTTACTTTTTTGTATACTGACTTCCATTTGTCTTGATAAAACCACAAATTATGGTCAGGATTTAATTAACGACACCTTCAATTATAGTGGGTTATAAAATTTTGCACAATGCTATTAAAATACTTTAGCCCATTTGATCCCATTTTGTCACTAGTAAAGGTAGCAATTCCTGATTGTGACCATTTACTATATTCATGGGTGAAAAAGGGAGTAGGTGGTTTTAAATTGTTAGAAATTTAGGAGTCGTTTAAATCCCTTGAAGAAGATTTGGTCGAAATCCATTTTTGGAGAAAAGTCAAATCCTTATTCTATTGAAGAAGTTAAAAATGTGACGTCAAACTTAAAAACCAGAACGAAGATTTACGAACGACAAATGAAATTTCTAATTTTTTCTCTAAAATTTATAAAACCTTTAATTTATCGAAGAAGTTTGAAAAAACTAAATAAATAAACTTGGACATAGTACTAGCTTGAAAAAATAAAGTTTTTGGAAAATTTTTTTTGGTGAATCGTTACGTTATTTTTGTAAAATTGGCTCTCTTCTTTTTCCTCTACGAGATGAATTGTAGAGATTTGTGTCCTTTTGTAAAAAATAAATTCTAAAACCTACCCTTTCTATAGAAAATCAAATCCAAAAACTCTTTTTTGATTTGCCAAAGACCTTTTGCACCACTCCCTTACGAATTATGAAAAAAAATGTCTTTTTCAAAAAAAAAAAAAAATTATTGATATAGATACTGTATAATTGAAGGTATATAGTTCATATACTTATACAGGGTGGCCTAAATTCTGTGGCCTATTAGATGTTTATAGAAAACAAATGGCAGGGAAGTTTTTAAAAAAACGTGGTGCTCTGTATTTTGAAAATATTTTTAATCTTGTAGCACTTCCGGAAAGAGGAATCGAATGATACAAGTAAAATGTGGTGGTGGGTGCTATTAAAAAAAACCAAGTTGTTTGAAGTTTTTAAACTTTGGTTTTTTTTAATGAACGCCCTGTACAAATTGTGAACCTTAGTATTGGCAGGACGTTAGACCTAAACCTCTACTACAACCAGTAAAAATTTCAGTACTCTAAGTCACTTTTTGGGAAAATTATAATTTTTTTATTGTTTGGATTGCGCTAGTGATTTTTTTTCTACAAATTAAATTACTATTTCAAAAACTTTTCATCCAAGCTGTACAAGTTAGTTATCAAACTTACCCTAAAATTTAATTTTTTATTCGGTATAACCGGAAGTGATATGAAATTGAAAATATTTTAAAAATATAGGTACACCATGTGTTGTAAGCACAATACGATTTTTTTAAAAAATTTCCTCCCTTTAGTTTTTCATAAACGCCTAATAGGCCACTTAATTTGAAACACTCTGTATATAAATATGTCTAATACGAGTACATGTCTGTGTAAATCATTATGCGAACAATGTGTAACAGTTTTCTTATTCGCACAATTTAAGATATTTAGATAATGAATAGATCGAGTGTAATAAGTAGTTTCATGTTATCACGAGCGTAACGTCTTCAATGAAATTACACTGTTCTTAAAATTACCCAAAATGCTTTTATACTTAGCGATGCTTAAGACATGCCAGATAGATTAATTACCATGGGAATTTACTATTCTCAAGAAGTTGAGAAAAACCTTCTTAAACCAAGCAAAATTTATAGTTTCCATGTTCGTTAATAATTAAAAGCAACAGCAATTTTTCAGTTTTAAAAATGCTCTTCAAAAATTTGCGATCAAAAGAATTTTTGCACCTTAAATTCCGTGGTTATTACATTAAAGAACATTTGTAGGGCATGGCCGGCAGTTAATGACGTCACACGTAAGCTGTTAGGCGTTTAGTCTCGTAGGTAACGGTGGAATTCGGTTATATTGTAACGCAAACGTTCATTTTACACCTTTAAGGGGTTTGATCTTGAACAAACTTTTAAAGGATTTAGTAGATTTGAAAATGGTGTTGGAAGAAGTCTTAACAGAAAATCAAGACAATAACTATCTATGGTTTCTATTTGATTAAAGAAATATATAATTTCAAGTAATACAATGTAGTATTTTGTAATGATTGAACCACAATTTATGGGTACCAAAGAAGGCGGGTCGGTTATTTCTCACGAATCGAAACGGGTACGTGATTTTCTTCGAAACAATTCGGAACCAGTCAAGCGCACAATAAAGTTGGTGCAAGAACTAACAATTCGAAATTTTTGCATTTTAATAAATATTAAGTTGTAGACACTCTTAGGGTTCCATAGGAGAAATACAGAACCCAGCAAAAAAAATTTTTTAAGTAAGTTTGCAAGTTGATGAGGTCCATTTTTGGGACAGTCAGAAATTTTAGGGTTCCTGAATGGAACTCTTATGTTATCTCTCAATTAAGTTGGAATTTGGTATACATTTAAAGCTCTGTGACCCACACACCACAACTTGTTACGTCTATAAAGTAATTTTGAGTGTTAGGGTTACTTATGGGGGGTAAATTTAATTTTTTTAAAAATATCGTGTTACATATCAAATGAAAGGGCTCGTTGTGGAGGTCTCAAATATGTATATTTATATATATTTTAAGTAAGTTTGTAGATTGATGGGCTCCATTATTGGGATAGTTAGAAATTTTAGGGTTCCTGAATGGAACCGTTGTAGTATCGCCCGATTAAGTTGGAATTTGGTATACATAAGAAGTTCGGTGACCCACACACGAACTTGTTACGTATATAAATAATTTTTGAATTTGGGGGCTACTTTTGGGGGTAAATTAATTTTTTTTTAAAATATCGTGTTACATATCAAATGAAAGGAATCGTTGTGGGGGTCTCAAATATGTATATTTATATATATTTTAAGTAAGTTTGTAGATTGATGGGCTCCATTATTGGGACAGTTAGAAATTTTAGGGTTCCTGAATGGAACTGTTATAGTATCGCCCGATTAAGTTGGAATTTGGTATACATAAGAAGTTCGGTGACCCACACACGAACTTGTTACGTATATAAATAATTTTTGAATTTGGGGGTTACTTTTGGGGAGTAAATTAAAATTTTTAAAAATATCGTGTTACATATTAAATGAAAGGGATCGTTGTGGGGGTCTCAAATATGTATATTTATATATATTTTAAGTAAGTTTGTAGATTGATGGGCTCCATTATTGGGACAGTTAGAAATTTTAGGGTTCCTGAATGGAACCGTTATAGTATCGCCCGATTAAGTTGGAATTTGGTATACATAAGAATTTCTGTGACCCACACACGAACTTGTTACGTATATAAATTAATTTTGAATGTGGGGGTTACTTTTGGGGGGTAAATTAAATTTTTTAAAAATATCGTGTTACATATTAAATGAAAGGGATCGTTGTGGGGGTCTCAAATATGTATATTTATATATATTTTAAGTAAGTTTGTAGATTGATGGGCTCCATTATTGGGACAGTTAGAAATTTTAGGGTTCCTGAATGGAACCGTTATAGTATCGCCCGATTAAGTTGGAATTTGGTATACATAAGAATTTCTGTGACCCACACACGAACTTGTTACGTATATAAAGTAATTTTGAATGTAGGGGTTACTTTTGGGGAGTAAATTAAATTTTTTAAAAATATCGTGTTACATATTAAATGAAAGGGATCGTTGTGGGGGTCTCAAATATGTATATTTATATATATTTTAAGTAAGTTTGTAGATTGATGGGCTCCATTATTGGGACAGTTAGAAATTTTAGGGTTCCTGAATGGAACCGTTATAGTATCGCCCGATTAAGTTGGAATTTGGTATACATAAGAAGTTCGGTGACCCACACACGAACTTGTTACGTATATAAACTAATTTTGAATGTAGGGGTTACTTTTGGGGAGTAAATTAAATTTTTTAAAAATATCGTGTTACATATTAAATGAAAGGGATCGTTGTGGGGGTCTCAAATATGTATATTTATATATATTTTAAGTAAGTTTGTAGATTGATGGGCTCCATTATTGGGACAGTTAGAAATTTTAGGGTTCCTGAATGGAACCGTTATAGTATCGCCCGATTAAGTTGGAATTTGGTATACATAAGAATTTCTGTGACCCACACACGAACTTGTTACGTATATAAAGTAATTTTGAATGTAGGGGTTACTTTTGGGGAGTAAATTAAATTTTTTAAAAATATCGTGTTACATATTAAATGAAAGGGATCGTTGTGGGGGTCTCAAATATGTATATTTATATATATTTTAAGTAAGTTTGTAGATTGATGGGCTCCATTATTGGGACAGTTAGAAATTTTAGGGTTCCTGAATGGAACCGTTATAGTATCGCCCGATTAAGTTGGAATTTGGTATACATAAGAATTTCTGTGACCCACACACGAACTTGTTACGTATATAAAGTAATTTTGAATGTAGGGGTTACTTTTGGGGAGTAAATTAAATTTTTTAAAAATATCGTGTTACATATTAAATGAAAGGGATCGTTGTGGGGGTCTCAAATATGTATATTTATATATATTTTAAGTAAGTTTGTAGATTGATGGGCTCCATTATTGGGACAGTTAGAAATTTTAGGGTTCCTGAATGGAACCGTTATAGTATCGCCCGATTAAGTTGGAATTTGGTATACATAAGAAGTTCGGTGACCCACACACGAACTTGTTACGTATATAAACTAATTTTGAATGTAGGGGTTACTTTTGGGGAGTAAATTAAATTTTTTAAAAATATCGTGTTACATATTAAATGAAAGGGATCGTTGTGGGGGTCTCAAATATGTATATTTATATATATTTTAAGTAAGTTTGTAGATTGATGGGCTCCATTATTGGGACAGTTAGAAATTTTAGGGTTCCTGAATGGAACCGTTATAGTATCGCCCGATTAAGTTGGAATTTGGTATACATAAGAATTTCTGTGACCCACACACGAACTTGTTACGTATATAAAGTAATTTTGAATGTAGGGGTTACTTTTGGGGAGTAAATTAAATTTTTTAAAAATATCGTGTTACATATTAAATGAAAGGGATCGTTGTGGGGGTCTCAAATATGTATATTTATATATATTTTAAGTAAGTTTGTAGATTGATGGGCTCCATTATTGGGACAGTTAGAAATTTTAGGGTTCCTGAATGGAACCGTTATAGTATCGCCCGATTAAGTTGGAATTTGGTATACATAAGAATTTCTGTGACCCACACACGAACTTGTTACGTATATAAATTAATTTTGAATGTGGGGGTTACTTTTGGGGGGTAAATTAAATTTTTTAAAAATATCGTGTTACATATCAAATGAAAGCGCTCAATATGGAGGTCTCGAATATATATTTTTTATAATTCTAGAATAAGTAGTGTTAAGATTATTCAAGAAAATATATGACCAAATGTGTACGAGTACTTGTGTTTGTGGTGATGTTGACGCGA
Source organism: Agrilus cyanescens (assembly GCA_947389935.1). Classification (NCBI taxonomy): domain Eukaryota; kingdom Metazoa; phylum Arthropoda; class Insecta; order Coleoptera; family Buprestidae; genus Agrilus; species Agrilus cyanescens. The sequence continues at coordinate 29,650,556 of OX376707.1, read as the reverse complement.
CTGTTGTTTCTTTCTACATCTCGGAGAAGATCGCCGAGGGGAACTACCGGCGTCGCTGCCGCAGTTACCGAGATTCCCCTGATAAGCCACTGTTTAATGAACAGCGAGCAATGGCCGATTACAAAAGAACAATTGCCTTCCAGTGAGAATTTCAATGCCGTTACTTTGAAAGCATTACAACTTCGGCTTTTTAACTGATGTGATGCCGTCGCTGCTGCTGCTGCTGCTGCTGCTGTTGTTGATGTTCTGTTCGCTTACCTGCTTGTTGTTTGTGGGCTTCTGCCTCATCTGCCACCGTTGTTTCATCTGCGATCTTGCAATTATACGTACACTGAAGTGGGCTGGAGTTGCAAATCCGAAACTTTCGAATTGGCTTCACATTTTTGCCACATCTCATTTTTGATGAGTTTATTGCTAGATTTTACTGGCAACAAATTGAATTTGAAGAAAGGAATGAAGCCAAGTCGTTGGTTGTATATTGCAAAAAATTAGTCCTCGCCTTCCGAATTTGACCCGACCAGAATATACAGTTTTTAAAATGGTTTTTTACAAAGACCAAACTGATTATTGATCTTGTGCATGCTCGTAGATTTAATAGAAAATGCAGCAAGTGGCTTTGTTTTGTAGGAAATTAGTCCTCGCCTTCCGAATTCGACCCGACTAGAATATACAGCTTTTAAAGCTGTTTTTCGCGAAGAAAAATTGCAAGTTCTTTCATACGCTGCGTTGTTAGTTTATGATGGTCGTAAAGTTTTAATTTTGAGAAAAATTTAATGTCGTTATAACGGTTTAGATAACAAATGCGAGTTAAGTTCATTTTACTTAAATTTATTATGACGTGGGAAAATTACATTGTCTCTACACTGTTGTGAGCCGGATTATTAGAAAAACCACCAACTTTCGCGTCTCTACGTGATAATTAGAACGAGAAAATTATTTATTTTGCATAAATGCTCGTATTTGCGTCAAATGTTATTACACATTGTGTGTACGTGGGTATTGTTATGTTAATTATCACTAAAGTTTATCTACGTAGGGCAAACTAGTACGGCTTTTCAGACACGCATTAAAGAACATTTTTGAAACCCTCGAAAAAGATAATGGTAAGGATTGATGTATGTGGAAGAGGAAAGTTTAGAAGTATTTTTTCAAATTTTGTCTTAAGAAATCTTTTTTTTTTTTAATTCTCAATGGGCATAATTGTAACCTCTTTTGACGAACGGATTTTCACATGCAGAAATCTTGACGATAGATGGATGGATGTACATACGTTAATTAACAGCTTCCTAAGTAGCTAATTGTTTTCACGGCCAATAAGTAAATTTATGTTGGTAGGTACGTACGGAAAATTTATAAATGAAGTTATTAACCATTAACTGGAACAATGGACGAGCCGGCAATTTTCGCTGATTAACGGTAACCGGTACGCACCTCCAAGACCATTAGTCGTTTACGATGTGTCATATATTATGTATGTGCATGTGCGATTTTATGTGTTCGTACTTGCGAATAAACAATGAGGAAGTTATAACTAATTATTCATCTGCGAAGATGTTGTTGTTATTCGCGGCGTATCCTTAAAATTATAGGGACGTTTTTCTTTTTTCTAATAAATTGAAGTGAAAACTTCTTCAGGCGCGTTATACGATTTTAAGAAGGGGATGAGTTTGTCGATTAGCGCTATCGAGACCAGCTGACCGCTCCAGCAGTAGACTAGCACGGGGAAATATCCACATGAATTAAAAGAGGATAAAAAGAAATGAATGCAAAAAAAAAGAAACTTTTTCAAACTTTAGAATTTTTTTCTGAACGCCCTGTATACTTTTTTGAGTTCGTTTTTGTCAGGGCGTTAGCTTTGTGATTCAGCTATTACTGGTAAAAATTTCAACACTCTAGGTCGTATTTTGTAGAAGTTATGATTTTTTATAGTTTGGGTTGCTGTGGCGATTTTTTTCTATTAGTTAAATTATCTCAGAAACCGCTCATCGTCGGTATACAAATTGGTCAACAAAGTCACTTTAAAATTTTGTGTTTAATGCGAATTCGTCGTAAAAATATACGATTCCATTTAAAATAACAAAGTTGACTTCAACATCCGGTATAACCGGAAGTGCTACATAGATGGCATTATTTTAATTGAAAAGAGCATACCCAATAACGTTACTGCCCAAATTTTCAAAATTCAAATCGAAGTAGTTTACGATATATCGACCAGCGCGCCTTAGGTGGAACACCCTGTATAAATAACAGAAACAAAACATTTATTTTCTAATATTTTTATCGCGAATTTAAAATTTTTACATTTAGTGTGGTGTCGTTTGATACATCGTAGCACACGACCGATCCTAACGTGGACTTTCCCGAGCGTAGCGGCACCTTTGGTCAAACACGAGTAGGTACTAACCGGTCGATCGTCGTACTCGTACGTAAAATCTTTGCGTAACCCTGACAATGACATTTAGCGTGTTGAATTACCTCGGCATTGCGACGAGTAAACGGCGAGTGTCTACCTGTCGGACGCGGACGTTCGCGGTCGCGGTCGGCTGTTCGAAGGCCTGCGACCGTGCCGGTCCGCGCGCGCGGTCGTCTTCGCGCCCGAGCTGCGACCGACGATGGCGCCTACGGTCTGCAAAAGTTAATGCGCCTCGTGCGTGTAATGTAATGGTCGGACACTTTCTCGACAAAATTGATTGCGTTTTTCGTTTCGACGACTAATCGGCAGCAGAAACGGGAGATTAACTAACGACAGATCGCAAATCGATGCGACGACGCGTCCGGTCACTCTCACGCTCCAACGATAAATTAACATGAATATTAATTTATTACTTACATCGGATCGTTTATTTTATTTTTGTTTTTTTGTGTTTTTCATACAGCTACTTAATCGTTTCTATCGCATTTTAAGAGTTCGGTTCCATGCCCTTTTTTTTGATCCTCAATTCAACAGTGGCGTAGACATGAAAAAAAAATTGCACTAATGGGTTCAAAATTGTTCATATTTGATATTTTTTTTGTATACCTAACCTAACTTTTAACTTAACCTCCTGATAACGTTTACCAATTAATTATTATTATTGTTAAGCAATTTAACAGTTATTTAGTGTCAGTTTTTTAATGTTTTTTTTTTTTTTCGTGCAGTTATAAATCGAAACCGCTGCAACTTTTGAAGCGGCATAAAACCGACGATGAGTACGTAAAAAAAACCGCTCAATTTTTAAACATGAGATGTGCAGGTACAATATTTTTAACGGTCGTTACTTTGTAAAAAATTTTTGGTCAAGTTTAATGACCTCACGTAAAAGTGTTCGGTTTGCACATGCATTATGTAAGCGTGTAAATTTCTTTAATAGCCTGCATATACGCAGTACATATTACCTTTCGAATTTTTCTTCTAAGTCTAACAGAACCTGATGCAGGGTATTCTTTTAGTTTGACGTATTTGAGTTCTCATTTTACTTTTTGAAAAACAATTGTAAAATCAAGACATTTTCTAAACATATTTGGTAATGTTTTTTCAAAGAGATCCAGGTCGTGTTCCATCTTAGGGTCCTGTTTCGATTTCACTGAAGCATGCCTTCAACAAGGAAACGTTTGGAACGACAGAATTCTATAGACCGTGATCCAACAGTCCAATTTTGATATCTGTGAGAGTATTCCACAGTTAGACACTTTCTGCAGTTTTCTTATCTTATCCCACTGTTGGAATCCTGCTGTTCCAGACGTTTCCTTGGTGATGGCATCTTCAGATGCTGAAATCAGTGATGCTCAGCATCTGCCAACTCAACAGTGAAGTATGCCTTCAGTAAGGAAACGTCTGGAACAGCAGAATTCCATGGACCATGATTAAACAGTCCAATTTCGATATCTATGAGGGTGTTCCAGAGTTAGACACTTTCTGCAGTTTTCTTATCTTATCCCACTGTTGGAATCCTGCTGTTCCAGACGTTTCCTTGGTGATGGCATCTTCAGATGCTGAAATCAGTGATGCTCAGCATCTGCCAAGTCAACAGTGAAGCATGCCATCAGTAAGGAAACGTTTGGAACAGAAGAATTCTATGGACCATGACCCAACAGTCCAATTTCGATATCTATGAGGGTGTTCCAGAGTTAGACACTTTCTGCAGTTTTCTTATCTTATCCCACTGTTGGAATCCTGCTGTTCCAGACGTTTCCTTGGTGATGGCATCTTCAGATGCTGAAATCAGTGATGCTCAGCATCTGCCAAGTCAACAGTGAAGCATGCCATCAGTAAGGAAACGTTTGGAACAGAAGAATTCTATGGACCATGACCCAACAGTCCAATTTCGATATCTATGAGGGTGTTCCAGAGTTAGACACTTTCTGCAGTTTTCTTATCTTATCCCACTGTTGGAATCCTGCTGTTCCAGACGTTTCCTTGGTGATGGCATCTTCAGATGCTGAAATCAGTGATGCTCAGCATCTGCCAAGTCAACAGTGAAGCATGCCTTCAGTAAGGAAACGTCTGGAACAGCAGAATTCCATGGACCATGATTAAACAGTCCAATTTCGATATCTATGAGGGTGTTCCAGAGTTAGACACTTTCTGCAGTTTTCTTATCTTATCCCACTGTTGGAATCCTGCTGTTCCAGACGTTTCCTTGGTGATGGCATCTTCAGATGCTGAAATCAGTGATGCTCAGCATCTGCCAAGTCAACAGTGAAGCATGCCATCAGTAAGGAAACGTTTGGAACAGAAGAATTCTATGGACCATGACCCAACAGTCCAATTTCGATATCTATGAGGGTGTTCCAGAGTTAGACACTTTCTGCAGTTTTCTTATCTTATCCCACTGTTGGAATCCTGCTGTTCCAGACGTTTCCTTGGTGATGGCATCTTCAGATGCTGAAATCAGTGATGCTCAGCATCTGCCAAGTCAACAGTGAAGCATGCCATCAGTAAGGAAACGTTTGGAACAGAAGAATTCTATGGACCATGACCCAACAGTCCAATTTCGATATCTATGAGGGTGTTCCAGAGTTAGACACTTTCTGCAGTTTTCTTATCTTATCCCACTGTTGGAATCCTGCTGTTCCAGACGTTTCCTTGGTGATGGCATCTTCAGATGCTGAAATCAGTGATGCTCAGCATCTGCCAAGTCAACAGTGAAGCATGCCATCAGTAAGGAAACGTTTGGAACAGAAGAATTCTATGGACCATGACCCAACAGTCCAATTTCGATATCTATGAGGGTGTTCCAGAGTTAGACACTTTCTGCAGTTTTCTTATCTTATCCCACTGTTGGAATCCTGCTGTTCCAGACGTTTCCTTGGTGATGGCATCTTCAGATGCTGAAATCAGTGATGCTCAGCATCTGCCAAGTCAACAGTGAAGTATGCCATCAGTAAGGAAACGTGTGGAACAGCAGAATTCCATGGACCATGACCCAACAGTCCAATTTCGATATCTATGAGGGTGTTCCAGAGTTAGACACTTTCTACAGTTTTCTTTTCAGTTTTGGGGAGGCGGTTTGAAGGCTTAAACGGCTCAAATTGTGCCCACGTAATACTTGAATGACCTCCGACCACTTAGCATAACAATAACATATCAGTCAGAAGGTATAAAAGTTATTCGTACGCCTAGACAAATATAACAGGTAATAAATTGGGAAACGTTATTGGCTGAGCTTACGACAATGAGTTTGTCGAGCTTGTTTCCATTCCCAAGGTAATTATTACTCGGCAGTAAATGTTTGCACTGTGTGATGTTTGCCTATAGGTCTCGCGGAATGAAACAAAAGACACTCCAGGTGCAACAACCGGTCGACGGACGGCACAAAGACGTCGCAAATTCGCTTTTCTTTTTGCAAACTCTCAAATTTGTAACGGTCTATCCCATATATCGGTAACTTGTATAATAACTACGGTATCTCATTCTTAGCAAATTATTATTTATCCAAAGTCATTATAGTCAATTAACTTTAAAACCGTTTGTTTTATAATTATTAAAAATATATATTTGAGATCCTCACAACAAGCCCTTTCGTTTGATACGTCACACGGTATTTTTTAAATTTTCTAATTTGCCCCCCAAAAGTGACCCCCCACATCGTGCAATACGAAAGAGCGCACGCGTATTATTACTGCTTACCCCCTCCAGAACTAGAAAAGGTAGTGGGAGAATCATGTACATATGATGTGCGCAGTTTGAGAACGCACGAGATGGTGTGAATCTCGTATTAGGGTACGGGTACGGTGCATTCCCGGTCTTAGGATCACGTACCGCCACTGATTAGTCAAGCAATAAACGAAAACGATTGGGTATTTCGAGGGTGCCGAAGAAGATTAAAACAAGGAAGTTCAGTTAGTTTTAACGTTCGTCGCATCTCAGTCACCAACGAAATAAATGGTCATTAATTAAATTCGCCTTCGTCGAAGACTTTGTTGCTTTGTAGGTACATACATAAGTAGTAAACGTTTTATGGCGCAACGGAACTTATACGATTGTTCTGTAATCGAGATCGACTGAAAAAATGCTCCACATCATTGCAACTGTACCGTTCTCCACCGTGGAATTACAACTAGGAACACTATTTTCGTTTTTCCTTTTTCTCGCTATTTATCGTTACTTTTTCTTTTTTTCGTTGCAATTCGCGTTTGCGATATTAACTCCACCCACGTATCTTCAATTTAATTCCTTAATCGAATCCTTTCTCCCGTTTTACACGGCCGTAAATCAACCGGGAAACACATTAAATGTTTAATAATAATCGCCTGACGTGAAACATTAACAAATATAGTCATTTCATTCCGCCAGTACTCTACAGGGTGTTCAAATACAATATTTATATTAAAATTTAAAAAAAGAAACAAAAAACAAAGGGCAATTGTTTAGGTACAATTACTTACCCCAAAAACCAGTATAAAATACAAGAAATGTCGTAATACTTTCGGCTGTATAGCAATAGGTTATGGTAGAGGGTAGGTGTGTTTACATTTTACATATCTCACGCCCTTTACCTTAACCTTTCCCCAACATTTGTATTCGTAAAAGACAAATAATTCCGTATCTAATCTACAAAATAAGCAAACAGTTTTTTTTTTTAAAACTTTCTGATAAATCGTATAAATTCTACATTCGTTGTTTTTTTTTTTCAGATCTGCTCAACTCCATACTGTCTCCATTAGTAAGTAAATTTATTTATTCGTCTCTTTTTTAATTTAAAAGTGTCGTATTCCACTTAAGAGCCGTCCTTCGTACGTTGTGAAACAAAAATATGTCAAAAAAAGACAAAAGTCACTTATCCTTCGCGTTCATTTGTTCATATTTTTAATAACAAATAAACAAGTGCTATCGAATTATACGAAAAATTAGGAAACAACGAAACAAAAAAAAAAAGAATGTGTTTTCCACGTTGACAATATTGTTTAGTAAAAAAAAAAAAAAATGAAAGTCTAGGCCGTTGAAACACGACTGTCACACTTGTTATTATATGCAAATTGAATGATGAATATGATATTACGAACAATGGTGACATAAATGAGCACCTGTTATTATGGTAGGTACCCACCATTATAGATGGATGATACGTATCCATGCTTATGGTTATGCAAAGATGATGTGCACAGTAGCTGTCAGTCAGTAAAAGATGTCACATCTCTTTTGCATAATCAGATACGAATTATTTGTTTATAATCCACTTATAATTGCACATTTTCAACCCAATGTACCAACAACTGTAAGAGAAAACTACAATAAATAGAATGTATGAGATGAGAAGGGTGTTCGTAGCGCTGATGAAGCCTCGTATGTAGGTCGAAACGTTGGTATCATAATCAAATAAATATGTTTAAAATAAGGGGAATATACAGGGTGGTTCAAATTCAATGGACGTTTATGGAAAACTAGTAAAAGAAAATTTTGAAAAAAATTGTGATCAGTGAAAATGTCGAAACATTTTGTTGATCTAACTTCTAAATTATAAAAGTACGATTTCTTCGGTTCCTCTTAAAGGTACAAGCAAATTAAGGTTAAAATAACAGAATTAAGTGCAAAAACATGTTGGTCATTAGCAAAATACAACATATTCCATCTAATAAATAATTAAACTTAAAATATTTATGTTTGCCACATGAAAATTCTCCTTAAGGACACTAATTAATGTAATGATTCTAACGAGCGATTCAGCGATTACAAAAAATAATAGAAAAACTGCTTTTATATGTATGTCATGAATTTATTTATCTCCTTAATTAATGATCATCACGAGAAATATTGTTAGTAAGTTATTTATATCATCATCTCTTGTTGTCGATTTAAATATGTATCTGCAGGATAATTTATGACTCGAGAAATCCTGACGAAAAAAATCGTCCTGATGACAAATCTACCGCAAAGGACGTTAATTAATAACATCAAATGACGCCAATAAATATACTTTAAAATTTACAAAAGTAGTACTTGCACAAATGTTCAATGATAAATTTGCAACAAATGCAAACAGGACATTATAGTAATGTCATCTATCATTGGGTATTAAAATTTAAAATGATAAGAAAACAACTTATGATTAATTCAAAAATGAGCACTCAACATAAAAATAAAGACGGCCTTCTACTTATAGAATTACACTGTCTGTAGGTAAATGACAAAACTTTCACTTCCACGTTGGAAATTAGATAAATTATTGGTTTTGTATAGAATAAAAGAATAAAAATTATAATTATACAATGGTAAATATTATTATTAACGTTCAAGATCAATGTAATCGGGGGTGGAGGGTAAAAACACACCTTTACCTCATCTGAAATATTTAGGAATGATTTAGAATATTCCAGAATGGATTTAGAATGTTGCAGAATGGTCTAAAATGTTCTACGTCTTTCAAGATTGACTGAAAATGTTAGAGTAAGGTTTGGAATATTCCAGAATCTTCTAGAATACCTTTGAAATGTTGGAGAAAGGCCTAGAGTGTTCCAAATATTTTGAAAAGGATTTAGAATGAATTAGAATATTTTCTAAGAGTGTTCTAGAATGTTAGATAATGATCTACCATGTTCTTCATCCTTTTAGAATGATTTAGAATGTTGTAGATTTTCTGAGAATGATCTAGAATGTTGGAGAACGATCTAAATTGTTCTAGAATGACTCTAAATGTTTGAAGAAGGTTTGGAATATTTCAGAATGATTTAAAATGTTCGAGAATGATCCAAAAATGTCTCAAATGTTTTGAGAAGGATCTGAAATTATTCAGAATGTTGTACGTTTTCTCAAAATCATCTTGGAATGTTCAAGAATAATATTTAAAGTGTTCTACGTCTTTTGAGAATGACTCGAAATGTTTGTGAAGGCTCTAGAATCCTTCAAATATTTGGACAAAGATTTAGAGTGTTATAGATTTTCTGAGAATGATCTAGAATGTTGGAAAATGATCTAACATGTTCATTATCCTTCTAGAATGACTTAAAACGTTAGAGTATGATTGAGAATGTTCTACAATTTTCCAGAATATTCCAAATATTTTAACAAGTATCTAGAATGATGTAGAGTGTTTTAGATTTTCTGAGAGTGATCTGAAATGTAGGAGAATGATCTAGAATTTTCGAGAATGGTCCACATTGTCTTAAATATTTTAAGAAGGATCTGGAATGACTTAGAATGTTCTAGAACGATCTAAAGTGTTCTTGAATGACTCGAAATGTTTGAGAAGTGTCTGGAATGTTCCAGAATGTTCGCAAGTATTTTTAGAAGGATCTGGAATGACTTGGAATGTTGTCGATTTTCTGAGAATGATCTAGAATGTTGGAGAACGATCTAAATTGTTCTAGAATGACTCGAAATGTTTGAGGAGGGTCTGGAGTGTTCCAGAATGTTCGCAAACATTTTTAGAAGGATCTGGAATGACTTGGAATGTTGTAGATGTTCAGAGAATGATCTAGAATGTTGGAGAACGATCTAAATTGTTCTAGAATGACTCGAAATGTTTGAGGAGGGTCTGGAGTGTTCCAGAATGTTCGCAAATATTTTTAGAAGGATCTGGAATGACTTGGAATGTTGTAGATGTTCAGAGAATGATCTAGAATGTTGGAGAACGATCTAAATTGTTCTAGAATGACTCGAAATGTTTGAGGAGGGTCTGGAGTGTTCCAGAATGTTCGCAAATATTTTTAGAAGGATCTGGAATGACTTGGAATGTTGTAGATGTTCAGAGAATGATCTAGAATGTTGGAGAACGATCTAAATTGTTCTAGAATGACTCGAAATGTTTGAGGAGGGTCTGGAGTGTTCCAGAATGTTCGCAAATATTTTTAGAAGGATCTGGAATGACTTGGAATGTTGTAGATGTTCAGAGAATGATCTAGAATGTTGGAGAACGATCTAAATTGTTCTTGAATGACTCGAAATGTTTAAGAAGTGTCTGGAATGTTCCAGAATGTTCGCAAGTATTTTTAGAAGGATCTGGAATGACTTGGAATGTTGTCGATTTTCTGAGAATGATCTAGAATGTTGTAGAACGATCTAAAATGTTCTTGAATGACTCGAAATGTTTAAGAAGTGTCTGGAATGTTCCAGAATGTTCGCAAATATTTTTAGAAGGATCTGGAATGACTTGGAATGTTGTAGATGTTCAGAGAATGATCTAGAATGTTGGAGAACGATCTAAAATGTTCTTGAATGACTCGAAATGTTTGAGAAGTGTCTGGAATGTTCCAGAATGTTCGCAAGTATTTTTAGAAGGATCTGGAATGACTTGGAATGTTGTCGATTTTCTGAGAATGATCTAGAATGTTGTAGAACGATCTCAATTGTTCTTGAATGACTCGAAATGTTTGAGAAGTGTCTGGAATATTCCAGAATGATTTAAAATGTTCGAGAATGGTCCAAAATGTTTGAAATATTAATAACTATTGTAAAAGCAGAGTTTTGTGTAAAATAGGCCATCTTCAATTCAAAAAACTCCTTCAGAAGACTCTTCAGAGTAAATTTAAGTTCAATTTCACGTTTCTTTTAGGTGCGACATCATTCATAAGTGTATTTGATTTCTGACAGTTGATTGCTTATTTTGGAAGACATAAAGACCAAAAGACCGATGTTCTTGTGTTGTTATACAGTCTAACACGTTGTTTGCCATACGGTAATTGCCTTTCGCAGAATTCAACTGAGATTGGTTAACTAACTAGTTAGGTGTAGGATGATCCCACGTTCTACAAAACGTCAAGTATTATTAGATGTCTCTTCGTAATGAGTGGGCAGATTTGGGGTTACGCGAAGTTCAATATGCCAACCATTTTTTTCCGACATACCTACCTACAGTTCACTCCATTCGTTACGCAAACAATTGTTATTTGCAATTCGTTAATCCGAAATAAGTTTAATAACACTTAGTAACTGCTGTGCGTTATGAATACTTACTCAATAAAAATTAGGTAATCGATCATCATCGTGTGGCTAATTGGTAATTAAACCTATGTGACTGTCCACACTTAAGATGGAATTAGGAATAAAAAAAGTACCTACTATTTCTCTGGTAATGAGTGCCAGTTACTTAAAGAACTAGTTTTTCATTAGCTATTGTTGCTAAAAGTTAGTAGGTTACTAGTTTTAATGTTTATTAACAGAAGCCTTTCAGTTTGATGTGAAAGTTATATTGCCCTTTACTGTTAGAGAGAAATATTTTCATACAATGAACACACTGAAACATTCTATAAACTTCTGGAATTCCTCCGAGGATTCCACAATATTCTTCAATACCTAGAAACGTTATAGAACTTTGTCGAATCCTAAGAAACATTTTACAACCTGTGGAGTACTTATTCGCAAAACTTCTGCAGGATTCAATAAAATTCGTCAAATGTTTTAGAATGTTATTTATGTTTTCCAAATGGGTTTATTAAATTATGGAATCCTCGAGGAGGTCCTCCGATGTTCTGGTGTGTTGTGCAATGTTTCTAAAGATTCGGTAATATTCTACAACGTTCCTGAATGTCGACGAATGTGCAATTATGATCTAGAACGTCAGAAAATGTTTCAAGATGTTCTAGGAAATATAAGTATGTGTATTCCTGAGTGCAATTGAGGATTACCCATGTCAATGACTCATGCGCAAGGTAATAGTTAATTAAATCAGTGAAAATCAATAAACTGATTTTCTATTATATTTTTTATTGACATTTTAATATTAATTTTACTGCAAATTTTTCGTTAATAATTTATTTATTCGTCAGCAGTTGTTTAATTATAATTACTTAACTTATCCATCCCCCATTTCACCCTTAATTTTATATCTGTCGTAGCGAGGTTTATTTTAATTTTTATAATAGACTGAAATAAATTTTTTGTCAGCAATTATTTTTATTTATAACGTTATTTTAATATTTCAAAATTCATCGTTTAGTATTTCGAAAACGCTCCGTAGTACGATTATCGATAGCGCCAGCAGTCCTTTTGTTTAACGTCCACAACAACAAAATACGTCAGTCTTATAATTATGTCGGGCGGATGCGCGTGGTTGTAGAGTACATTTTCGTGATTTTGTATCGATATTATTTACTTATTTGGACCAGTGTTTCATTTTGTAATTGTAATGTGATCTTCCTGCAATTTATTATGGTGAGTTACTACTTTTAATCAAAATCCCTTAATTCTGCACGTAAAATCATAATTATCAACCAATGAAATGACCCTACATACAATTTATTCTACAAATCTCTTTTAAACGTCTGCATGCCCATTGTGTAAAAATATAATTGTTGTATTATTTACGGTTTTCGTAAAAAATGTAGTTTTATGTTTAACGTCTCACCGCTACAATGATCGTAACGGTAGATACATATAGTTCGCGAAGACAATAGTACGTCAAGTAGTAATACGGTACGTTAGATTCTGGCTGTAGTACTGCCGCTGCACACGGAGGGCGCCTTAACTGTGCACTAGCGGCGGGAGGCAGTTGGATAAACTACCGGAGGTCGGCCCATATTACTAGCCTGCGTTTAATCCTTCGTTCTCCTTGTTGATTAATACGTCGTATTCCTGGTCTTCCATAGCGTGCGTCATGGTTAGCCATGTCGCGATGTGAAGGTCCAGGACATCGGCGTTTAATTGGCAAGTCGTGCGGGGGCTTAACCGTGGGTATTTTGCACTTTTTGGACACCACCACAATGTTTATTTAACAAAAATGCTTTTGTTTTTGAATGATGAATTATGAAATTATCTTTAACATTTATATTTAGAAAATTTTTTTAGCCATTTAAAAACATAATTCTTTCGAAAAAATAATTCGTTCCTGAATGTTGACGAATTTGCAATTATGATCTAGAACGTCAGAAAATGTTTCAAGATGTTCTAGAAAGTTGTTTATTTTTTCTAAATGGGTTTATTAAGTTATGAAATCCTCGAGAAGGTCCTCGAATGTTCCATAATGTTATAGAAACTTACAGAATGTTCTGGTGTGTTCTGCAATGTTTCTAAAGATTCGAGAATATTCAACAACGTTCCTGAATGTTGACGTATGTACAATAATGATTTAGAACGCCAGAAAATGTTCCAGAATGTTCTAGGAATTGAGGATTACCCATGTTTGCTTTGATTATTCAGTGACAGAAATTCTATTGATTTATTTTATTAATAGAGAAGAGTAGAAATTTATCAGGTGCTGCAGTGTAGTGACACATTATTATAGTATAATTGAACCTAATTACTTGATTAAAAAAAAGTAATCACGTAAGATGTTTATTATGTTGAGGCTGCCGTCAATCTGATACTCGGAAATCATAGACAATTACCATTCTGTGTTTGTGGTATTATTTGTTAAATTCATTGTCAATTAGTCGTGAACAATCTGGCGCCATTTGATGTCTTTTGCACGTTTTTTTCTCCACGCTCATTATTTTCGATTTGCTTTGTTTAATTACATTCGATTACTTTCTAGTTCCTATAACATTAAATTGTCATTTTTTTTTTTGATTAAGAATTATTTCAAACTAATGTCATTTATGTCAAAAAAAATCATCAAGGTTGTTATCCTCTCCATTTATAATAACTTTCCCGATTTTTGTGTCATAGGTATGTGAGAGTTGGAAGGTCATAGTTGTGTTGTCATCATTTGGAAAATAATTGAAAATCTTCGTTACCTACTTGTTTTCTTACTCTATTATAGATGAATCTTCACCTAACACTTACTAGATTTTTGTCTTCGTCACTTACCTTATTGTCACGCACAAGGCCGCTTCTTTGGGTACTCATCAATTGCAAGAAGGCTCGAGAATGTTCTAGAATGTACCAGAACGCTTCAAGAAGTTATATAATCCTTCAATACATTCTGGAAGGTTCTAAAATGTTCAGGAATGTTATAGAATGCTTCTAGAATGTTACACTACATTATAGATTGTTTTTAAAAAATCAGGAATGTTCTATAACGTTCTAGGATGTTCTAGAATGTTAGTGGATCTTCCAAAAAATTTGAGAATGTACAAAAATATTGTAGAATGTTTCTAAATATTTAGAAGTGTTCTACAACGTTGCTACGTATTGTGGAGGGTTTCAAAATAATCTGGAATGTTCGAGAATATTTCAGTGAGTTCGAGAATGTTCGAAAAAGTTTCAGAAACTTACAGAATCCTCGAATGGGTTCTAGATAGTTATACGATGTTAGAGAAATTTCCAGTGTCTTCTGGATTGCTTGAAAATGTAGCAAGATATAGTAGAAAATGATTGAATTTTTCAGAAGTGCTAATATTGTTCTAGAATGCAGAATGTTTTTAAGTTTCTATTATGAATTATAGAATTCTTGAAAGGTTCCAGAATATTCTAGAATGACCTGAAGTAGTGTCCGTAAATATTTCAAAATGTCACTGAATTTTCCAAATAGTTTCAGAAAATTATAAAATCCTTGAAGAGATTCTTGAACGTTCCAAAATGTTATAGAATCTTTCAGAAATTGCAGGAATATTCCAGTGTGTTTTAGAGTATTATAGAATCTTGTAGAATGTTCCAGAATGTTCAATAATACTTCAGTAGGTATGTTCTGGAATAGCACTGACTTTTCCAAGGGGTTCCAGGAACTTATAGAATTCTAGAAAGATTCCAGAACGTTCCAGAATGACCTAAAGTGTTCGTGAATATTTCAGTATATTGTAGAATGTTACAGCATTTTCTAAATGGTTTCAGAAACCTTTAGAGTACTCGAAGAAATTCTAGAATCTTTCAGAGACTATAATACATATCCCAAAATCTTATTTATTTTTTGTTGTGTATTCGTGAGTGCAGTTGAGGATTGCCCGTGTGTTCCGTAATTCCTAGTTTGAAGATGTGACGAGTCGTAGTTGAGTGAGTGAGTGGAGCTACCCTTGAATCGCTGTGCCGTATACGATAAAAGGTTCGGGTGGTGACATCATAATCTTCTTCGCAACTAATTAAAATCCTTCGTGAGACTGCATGAGCGAACGCTATAATGTTTTCTACCTTGCCATGACACGTGCATGGAACGCACTTCTTGTTCTTCTATTTGTATTTTCAATTTTTTTTTTTTACGTAAAATTATTTATTTTGAATTTTGTTTTCTATTAACAATATTAGATACTTCTAAAATACTTTCATTAAATATTTACTTGAAGAATTATTATTAGACGAAGTAGTGACATAAATAATTAATTATTTATTTATAGTAGCGTGAAAGTCAATTAATTAATAATTTAATAAATAAACTAATGAAGTATAAATCCCAAGTGAATGATATTAAATAATTCAGGGTTAAACTTTGGGTCG
Source organism: Agrilus cyanescens (assembly GCA_947389935.1). Classification (NCBI taxonomy): domain Eukaryota; kingdom Metazoa; phylum Arthropoda; class Insecta; order Coleoptera; family Buprestidae; genus Agrilus; species Agrilus cyanescens. The sequence goes on along the minus strand of OX376707.1, from coordinate 29,634,835 downwards.
TAAAAAGCACTTTTCTTTGTGTTTTTACTTTCATCTTGTTCGTTGCGTTTCTGGTAATAAATTATTTAATTTAAACTCAAGTTTTTTGAATAATTTGCAAGGTTGACTGTCATTGATTCATTATCATGATTTTTATTGAATTTTCTGGTTCACTTACAATTAGTGTATTAAAATATTTAATACTATTTTTTAGTTCGCATACAAATTTATAAATTAATTAAACTTATAAATTACTGTTCTGGAACATTTGAATGTTTATCTGTTTGTTCTCGTCCTAATGGTTTTTTTTATATATCAGATATTTCGGTCGTCTGACGTATTTAAGTCAATTTAACGTTCTAGAATATTTGTTAAAAATTATTTTACTTTGTTTTTATTATTCATTTTACTGCAAATTTTTCGTTAATAATTTATTTATTCGTCAGCAGTTGTTTAATTATTATTACTTAACTTAGCCTTCCCCCATTTCACCCTTAATTTTATATCTGTCGTAGCGAGGTTTACTTCAATTTTTGTAATAGACTGAAATAAATTTTTTGTCAGCAATTATTTTTATTTATAACGTTATTTTAATATTTCAAAATTCATCGTTTAGTATTTCGAAAACGCTCCGTAGTACGATTATCGATAGCGCCAGCAGTCCTTTTGTTTAACGTCCGCAACAACAAAATACGTCAGTCTTATAATTATGTCGGGCGGATGCGCGTGGTTATAGAGTACATTTTCATAATTTTACATCGATATTATTTACTTATTTGGACCAGTGTTTCATTTTGTAATTGTAATGTGATCTTCCTGCCATTTATTATGGTGATTTACTACTTTTAATCAAAATCTCTTAACTCTGCACGTAAAATCACAATTATCAACCAATGAAATGACCCTACATGCAATTTATTCTACAAATCTCTTTTAAACGTCTGCATGCCCATTGTGTAAAAATATAATTGTTGTATTGTTTACGGTTTTCGTAAAAAATGTAGTTTTATGTTTAACGTCTCACCGCTACAATGATCGTAAAGGTAGATACATATAGTTCGCGAAGACAATAGTACGTCAAGTAGTAATACGGTAAGTTAGATTCTGGCTGTAGTACTGCCGCTGCACACGGAGGGCGCCTTAACTGTGCACTAGCGGCGGGAGGCAGTTGGATAAACTACCGGAGGTCGGCCCATATTACTAGCCTGCGTTTAATCCTTCGTTCTCCTTGTTGATTAATACGTCGTATTCCTGGTCTTCCATAGCGTCATGGTTAGCCATGTCGCGATGTGAAGGTCCAGGACATCGGCGTTTAATTGGCAAGTCGTGCGGGGGCTTAACCGTGGGTATTTTGCGCTTTTTGGACACCACCACAATGTTTATTTAACAAAAATGCTTTTGTTTTTGAATGATGAATTATGAAATTATCTTTGATATTTATATTTAGAAATTTTTTTTAGCTATTTAAAAAAATAATTCTTTTGACTTAAATGAAATTTATCCCAAAAATAATTTTGCTTTTTAAATAAAATCCTATTAACAAATTCAGATTTTTTTAAGTTTCAATTAAATATGTATTTTAATATCAAAACTGTTCATGTTTTTTAAATATTACTACAATAAATTATCTGTAGTTTTCAGGCTTTCACGGCCGGCGTTGTATTTAGATATATATACATTTTCCGGGCTATTGTGCCGTGGTCGACATCTTCCTCCTCCTCGTTGCGACGTTTCGCCAGATCTTGCTTCTGGCATCTTCAGGCAGGTTACTTATCTAGACGATTTGTAACTTTACAAATCGTCTAGATAAGTAACCTGCCTGAAGATGCCAGAAGCAAGATCTGGCGAAACGTCGCAACGAGGAGGAGGAAGATGTCGACCACGGCACAATAGCCCGGAAAATGTATATATATCTAAATAAATTATCTATATAAATAATTAATTTTAAATGTTATGTTTAAATCCCCCTGAAAGGGTTTTTTTCTTTTTAATTAATAATAAATGTTATTATTGTTTCTTTTAAAAAAATTGTATATTTTAATTAATTATTTTATTTTGTTACAGCTGCTTCTGTTTTTCCTTCTCAAAATCATAGAGCCTACATTGGAATAAAAATGAAGTAAGGAACGGATTACTATGGCAATGGTAACTGTTTTTTAGTTATTCATTTTATTTTCATCACCATTATCAGACTTTTTCCTTATTCCTGTTTATCATCCCTAATTATTTGCGAACAATAATCCAATTGAGGACTTCTTATGTCCCTCTTTACTCCTGTTTCTGTCTCTAATATACTTCTGGGAAGCTCTTCATGTTTCCTATTTCCATATCATTGTCATGTCCCTTGTTCTTTTTGGCAATTCTTTTCAACCGTTTTCAATATTTATCGTAAATTTCAATCTTTAATATTTTTTTTTTCTAAATTTTAATTCGCGTTGTTATAATGCGCTCTTTAGCGAAAGATTTTAAAATTAATTATTTTATTTTATTGCAGCTGCTTCGGGGGCTTCCTTTCTACAAATCACACGATTACGCAGGATGAAGCCAAAACCTAATTATGGACGTAGGAGTAAGTATTTTTTAATTTTTTAATTATGTTATAATAAGCAGTATTTTTTTTGTGGTTGATTTGATATCCTACGAAAATATAAAATCGAGAGTAATATTTTTTGACAATCACAACCACTACTTTTAAACCTTAATGAAAATTATGGTTTAAATACTCTGAAGATTTTTCAAAAACTTTTATAGTTTTTTTTAATTCGTTAAAACTTATTGTTTTTCTTTTTGTTTTGCTTATTATTATGAAGAAATTTTTTCTTATATCTATTTGTAGTCTTAATAATTTTCACTTTGGTTGCAGTTGCTTCTCAAAGTCGTAGAGATCCTTTTATGGAATGGGGAATTGAACCAACTGACGTCTCCACGCAACGGTAAGTGTTTTTTAATTTTTTTGCATTGCATTTTTCGAAAAACAACTATTTTTCATATTCAAATTGAATATTGAAATTTACAATATTTCAAAATTGACTTAAACTTAAATCAAATTTTCCACTTTTTCCCAATTTTTTTTATTTTGAAGGGGGAGAAAGAAGTATGAGCAAGGATATGAAGGAAAGGGAGGATAAAAATAATGAGGGAGAATCTTATTCATAAACTCCCTCTCAAACACATACACTTTTTCTCGCTCTCGCATTCTCTCACATAAAAGTATTTTTTCCCCTTATGGGAATCACTTGCAATTTTTCAATATTTATTTTCAAATATGAATGTTTTTTATAAACTCAATATAGTTAATTATTTCTTTTTGCAAAATTTCGGTCGTAATTCATAAATTTATGACTATAAATAAAATTCAAAATTAAAGAAAATTGAAGATAAACTTATAATTAGTGGAAAATTAAAAATTGTAAAAATAGGTAATGAAGATTAACAATAACAATAAAATTAAATAAATGAAACATGAAACTTTCAAAGCGATAAAATAAAAATGTAAAAACTACCCTTTCTGGATGGTGGTCGCATGTGAGACCTATTGATATAATTAAAAACCAAAATAAAATTCAAAACCAAATGAAAATTTTTTGAATTCTGCTTTGGTTTTTATCTCAATCGATCTTACACGATCTTACATGAGCTTTTATACAAAACAGGTTAGTTTTTATTTTTCTCACTTCGAAAATATCTTGTTAGGTTTTAAAATTTCCACCAATTCCATCGTTAATTTTGTATAATTTTGAATTTTCTTGATTATAAATTTGTTTCAACAAATGGAATAGTTTGATAAAGAATTTTATAATCTCAGTCCTTCACATTGCTCATTCGATATATCTTTTTTCAGTTTAATAATTTATTTTCCAGACTTTTAATTCAGATTGAAATGCTTTTTCATTTTTAACTTTTATATTTTATTAATCTTTATAATTAAGTATCACCAGTCTTACACAGTAATGTTTATCGTTGTTACTTTTTCAATTAAAAATTTTTAAGCTTAGAAATTTTAAATTTTGTTTACTTATTTAGTAAAAATAATTTTAATTGGTTTTCACGTTTTTTTATACATTGTACGTAATCGATCGTTTTATAGAAATTATTTATTTTTATCTTCTTTCAAAGTCATTTTTAAATTATGCCTTTGTATTACATATTTCACACCGATATTTTAATAGATTAACTTTTATATTTGTTCTTTTTAATGATCTAACATTTTTTTTACTTTGCTCTTTTCTTTTTTTTTTTTCTTTTCTCTTCCGAGTAATTATTTCTTTTTCTTTTTTATAATTTATATTAACATGTTTCGGTTACTTTATCTGTTTTTTCTCAACTTAAAAACATTTCGACTTTTAATTAAGGGTATAATTCTCTACATTCCAGATCCATTTTTAATAGGAAATTTGTCATTTTTTATATTTTCTATTTAACTTTTTTTTATGAATTTAATCTTGTTGGTATAAATGAAATATTGTAAGATCAAAAAAACCTAATCTTGCCAACAACCAAGATTAGATTTTATTGATCTTACTTATACAATTAATTTTTTTTTTCAGTATCACCATCATCAGCTGATCCATCTGGACTTGGTCTTCGCCATTCATCAGGAGGTTGTCGTTAGTGCGTGAGTGAGTGTTTCGGGAGTGTCTGGAGCTTCAGGTTCGAACTCCGAAGCCTCCAGTGCTCGGAATCTCGGAACTTCTGGGATTCTAAGTCCCAGAAACTTCGAAATTCGAATCTTGAGGTCTCCAAAATAAAAAATCCTTCGGGATTCTTTTATTTTGGAGATCAATAGATTCGTATTTCGAAGTTTTCTGGGACTTAGAATCCTGGAAGTTCCGAATTTCGTGCAGTGGGGGCTGGTTCGAATTTGGAAAATCCAAATCTCCGGGCCTTGTCCCGGACGGTCTTCGAATTAGAAATTATTTTTTACTAGACCTGGTAGGCGTGAAAAATTCATTTTTGTACCCCCTTTTATATTAAATAAAACACATTTTAAAGTTATTCAGTCGTTTATTTTCATCATGTCCCTACTGCCCCTGCCCCTGCCCCTCCCTTCCCCTGTCCCTCCCGCCCCCCTGCCCCTGCCCACCCCCGTTCACCCCCATTCGCTCTGAGGGAGGGAGGAAAGACGTACGTACGAGTGGGGGTGTACATGAATGAGGGAGAATATGAAAGTGAAAGAGAAGGGGTATGTGCATGAGAGAGGGGGTATGAGGGCTCTTAACCCCACACCCTCCCTCTCAAACACACACACTTTCTCCCACTCTAACATTCTCCCCTTCATTTACACCCTCATTCGCACGCATTCTCTCCCCCTCTCTCTCTCTCGCATTCATACTCATTCACACTATCATTCTCACCCCTGGTTTCTCATTCATCCCTTCTCACACATATTCCCTCCCTATCCACTGGGAGAGGGAGGGAAGACGTATGAGAAAACGGAGATGAATGTGTCTGTGTATGAGAGAGAGGGTGTATGATTTTTGTATCATATCCTCCCTCTCAAGTACACACACACAAACACATTCTCCCCCTCATTCTCATTCTCACCCCAAAATAATTACCCTTTCCCCATGATTTTTATTACATACCTTACAGCAAAGTGTCTAATATGAAGTGCCTATCAATATAAAAATAAACAATTGTTCCCTAAACTAATTTAAATAAATATTATCTCATTATAACATTTTAAATACTAATAATTATAATTAATATTATAACTTAAATATTTCATTACAATATAGTGGATATTTAAAAGTGGATTTTTTGAGTTTTTTAAGTTAGGCAAAGGTAAGTAAAAATACAAATTCATTATGAAAGGTAAGTAAGTATTTTTCATTTAAAATTATAATTCATAATTTATTTTATATGTTAATTAAAAAAAAATCATTCTCACAGATGATATGTAATAAATAATTTATGTAAGCAAATTATAATATAATTTGCTTACATAAACTTCACTGATTGTGAAAAAAAAATTAAAATAATTTAAACTTAACCCAAGAAAATCTAAATAAATATTAATTATTATTTATCAAATATTTTTGCAAAATTGGGTCAAAAATCCACTTTCGTTTACACCGTTACAAATTTTAAAAAAATATTCTGTTCAAAAATTGGTACCATAAAAAATTCAAGATGCAAATGTGTCCATTTTCCTACCCTTATGTGAAAGACTTATACGACTCCACCACGGCTCAAGAATGTACCCCAACATCGCAATCTGAAAAAAAAACAAAAAAATAAATTTTTAACACAGTAAAACGACCATATTATTGGTAATTATTAAGCAAAATTAATTTATTTTAATGAATTATGAGATGCTTATTATTGTTTAAAAGTATTTTAATTATTTAATTTAAATTATTAATTTACATTCAAATCTACATTTGTTGTTATTAAAGTCAATCTTATTTATAAAATTTTTAAAGCATCTCGTTTGAAGATTACGATTTCCTTGACGTTCTTCTCTAGATAATAAACGTTGTGTATTTGTTAGAAAATTTACATGTGTAATTCAACCGAAATTAAAGAAAATGTTTCAACAATTTCCATCTACCAAATAAGAAAATTTTACTTAAAATACTCCAAGAGAAATTTGCGAGAAAATCACAATATTTTTCCTCAGCTAACTATTTTAACTTTCATGTAAACTAATACGAATACATTGTCTCATATATTAAATTTTTTCCAAAATCTTACCTACGTACTAATCGATTTTCCAAGATGGAAAATTTTCCATAGGTACTATCTCATTGTCAAACACTTTCCACTTACAATCAGTGTCTTATAATTACTAATTATTTTATTACCATTACTCAAAACTCAACCAAAACATGGATGAGCACTTATTACATTTCCAAAATTTTCTTTCGAAAAGGACTCAACCGTGCCGTAACGTGTTAAAGACTGACACAATCTGACACCAGAACGAGCCTGGCTGATGATAAAAAAAAAATTATCTCTATTACGAACTCCGAATGCTAAAGCTGTTATCCCACTATAAATAATAACAAATTGGTATTTTGGAAAAATCTATTATTTTTTTAAAAAAATTCAAAAACAGGATTTTAAAACAACTCCATTAACAATATAAGTACTAAATTAACAGATAAATTTAATTCAGAATTACCCAAATATTTGAGGGATAATTAAAAATTATCTCTTTGGATTCACCCTTGTACATAAACGTAATAATGTTAAAGAAAAAATTAGAGTTCGGTGTCCTTTCAACAGTAAAATAAAAAAATTTTAAAATAAAGCGAAATAAAACGACCTTGACTCCTGCACGATACGTCCAAGGACTACATTTACTTTTATTTTTGAGTGAATATCCATTACTAAAAAGCGTATTCGTACACGCATACAGCTACGTATCTGTGCGTTTTTGAAATGAGTCGTAAAGATTTTAGTACCGCTTCATCCAAAGCTTCGTTAATGGCATATCTTCTATCGTATTTGTTTGCTAAGCCATTAACATTACAATAAAGATATAATTGAGTTAAGAGGATAAAAACAACTGATGAAGAACACTAAACTGCCTGACATACAATGCACGATATTTAAAATATGTACAACAAAACTAAAATTGAAGCAGAAAATTGGTTCAAGCCATAGAATTTAGAAGATAAAAATCTAATGAGTCGAAGCCGTTTTAAATGGAAATTCTTCGCTGGATATCTTAAGGGGCAACTTACGCCTAGTGCCCATCTGCAATTTCTAGTTGCCCACCTAATGCAACTACATAAATTAATTATGAAACTAAACAGTGTGTTGCATCAGTTGATGTTCGCGCAGAAAGGATGCAACTACATAAAATTAGTTGCAAAACTAATGATGCAACTACATAAAATCAGTTGCACAATTCTTCCCTATATCTATTTTCTATTCACGCTCGGTTTACCAGCCTTTCACACCCTCTTCGTGGTAGTGCGTTTATGTCCTACTGGAACCGTTAGCAACTGAACAGTTGGAAATGTGATACAAACTGCTTAGTTGCATTTTTTTGCGCAACTTGCTTGGGGCGAGGCTGTTCGTAACATTGTGGAGAGAATGCATTAAAAAAAATTAGTTTGTATGCTAGTGTAGTGCTCAAAAGCGATGCAACTATGTAAAATTAGTTGCACAATTCTTCCTTATATCTATTTTCTATTCAAGCTTAGTTTATCAGCCTTTCACACCCTCTTTGTGGGAGTTCTTTTATCTCCTACTGCAACCGGTAGTTGGAATTGTTATACAAACTGCTTAGTTGCATTTGGTTGCGCAACTTGCAACTAAACAGTTGCTTGGGGCGAGGCTGTTCGTAACATTGTGGAGAGAATGCATTAAAAAAAATTAGTTTGTATGCTAGTGTAGTGCTCAAAAGCGATGCAACTATGTAAAATTAGTTGCACAATTCTTCTTTATATCTATTTTCTATTCACGCTTAGTTTATCAGCCTTTCACACCCTCTTTGTGGTAGTGCGTTTATGTCCTACTGGAACCGTTAGCAACTAAACAGTTGGAAATGTGATACAAACTGCTTAGTTGCATTTTTTTGCGCAACTTGCTTGGGGCGAGGCTGTTCGTAACATTGTGGAGAGAATGCATTAAAAAAAATTAGTTTGTATGCTAGTGTAGTGCTCAAAAGCGATGCAACTATGTAAAATTAGTTGCACAATTCTTCCTTATATCTATTTTCTATTCAAGCTTAGTTTATCAGCCTTTCACACCCTCTTTGTGGGAGTTCTTTTATCTCCTACTGCAACCGGTAGTTGGAATTGTTATACAAACTGCTTAGTTGCATTTGGTTGCGCAACTTGCAACTAAACAGTTGCTTGGGGCGAGGCTGTTCGTAATATTGTGGAGAGAATATATTAAAAAAATTAGTTTGTATGCTAGTGTAGTGCTCAAAAGCGATGCAACTATGTAAAATTAGTTGCACAATTCTTCTTTATATCTATTTTCTATTCACGCTTAGTTTATCAGCCTTTCACACCCTCTTTGTGGGAGTTCTTTTATCTCCTACTGCAACCGTTAGCAACTCAGTAGTTGGAATTGTGATACAAACTGTTTAGTTGCATTTGGTTGCGCAACTTGCAACAGTTGCTTGGGGCGAGGCTGTTCGTAACATTGTGGAGAGAATGTATTAAAAAAAATTAGTTTGTATGCTAGTGTAGTGCTCAAAAGCGATGCAACTATGTAAAATTAGTTGCACAATTCTTCTTTATATCTATTTTTTATTCACGCTTAGTTTATCAGCCTTTCACACCCTCTTTGTGGGAGTTGTTTTATCTCCTATTGCAACCGTTAGCAACTCAGTAGTTGGAATTGTGATACAAACTGTTTAGTTGCATTTGGTTGCGCAATTTGCAACTAAACCGTTGTTTGGGGTGAGAATGTCTGAAATATTGTGAAGAGAATGTATTAAAAAAAAGTTTGGAAGTTGAAGGAATGAAAGAAATTAGTTGCTCAAAGAACTTTGCAAAAATGAACGGGGATAAGGGATGAATAGGGAAGAATCTTACAACTGATTATATGTAGTTGCACCCCATGTGAGCGGACCTCTAAAAACTAAATTATTTAGTTGCATTAGGTGCACCATTAGGTTTTCAAACAAATTAAGTGAAATTTTTAATGTATTAAATAAATTTTGAATTCCCTTTTTGCAACATGTAACCAAATTTCAATAACTTTACATTGTATTTCAAAATATAGTTCAATATAAGTTTATGGTAAGTAACAAAATTTAATTATTTTGTTTTCTAAACGCAATTAGTGGAGTTGGTGTGTTGACCACCGCATTTTAGCTAGCGACCAACGAAGCAACCAACCATCCAACATGCGTCCACTTTGGCTTAAAAGTAAAACAAAATGCCGACAGTTCAATTTTTTTTTGATGGGGTCAAGGCCCTCCGTGATTGGCACAAATTTCAGGTTCTTTGCACTTTTTGCTCACTCAGTACTTAGTTGTAGTTGTTAATAAATATCTAACGGGCTCTTCTATGCATATATTTTGATTTAATTGCCGTACGTAATACTAAACAAACAATCTCCTTTGCGGTTAAAGAACTTCTTTCACCGACGTTATTTATTATTTAATTTAATACAAAACGGGTACCCTTATAGGTACATACAACGTTCCAACAGCGAGAATTTCTGAACTGGAACTGACGTATTTTTCTATCTGTGGTGAACACGAAACGAAATTAACCATCAAGTTGTAGGCGCAATTTTTTATTAGAGCCAGTTATTTAGTTGTCAACTAGTCACTGTTAAGTATCAAACATAAGAACAAGTTAACAACAAAATTATCTTTTATGTTTCGACTTAAGTTTAACAAAATAGAAAGAAAATTGCCCGTGTCATAATAGTTGCACTTTGGTGCGCTCATCTAATGGAACTAAACGGTTGTGAGCTCACGTGGGATGCAACTGTGTGCGCCAGATAGACCCTGCGACTACTTGCAACTGAACAGTTGCGCAATCGATTGGTCGCAGTTGCATTTGGTGCGCACATCCAATGCAACTGAACAGTTGACGCATACAAACAATATGCAACTGTTTAGTTGCCATACGAGCGCACTCCCGCAAGAATCAATGCGCGTTGCTTTTGCAACTAAAAATTGCGACTAAACGAAACTGATGACGCAGATAGCTCTTGTTAAAAAATCATTAAATCTAAAATTCTAGAATCGGAATATAATTTATAATAGTCCAATAATAATAATAGTTAAAAAGGAAATATTTTGCGTCTTTTCAAAAAAGAAAAAAAAAAAGTTATTTTAAGCGCAGGTCGCGGGTCGAAGGCCGTATGAGGTAACGGATGAGCTCGCAGGTGATGATGATGACTACGATGACACCAAATAACACATCACACAATTTGAATACAACTCGACGAGTCGTCGGAAGTGACACCGCAAGGACGTTACCGTAAATTTTTCGTTTACCGCGCGCCGATCGATACGATCGATTCACACACGACTTTTCTTTATTGATTGCAAGTTTTAACATCTACCTATTTATGTGTGTACCTTTTTAAGACCGCAACAGTGTTTGCATAAAGTACCTACGATGGTGACTCATATCATTAATGAGTAAAAAGTGACTGTAAGATAAAACAAAAAAAAAATATATATATACGTAAGGAAAATAAAGAGAAGTACAATTAAGAATTTTAAAAACTTGAGCCACAATCTCAGCATTTCCGGTTTTGGATGGACCATCAATCTACAACCCTATACCAAATTTTATCCCAAATTATAATTACAATAACAATTTTTGGTTGCACGTTAGTGCGCCCACCGAATGCAACTACATATATAGTTTGGTTGCTAAGTGCCCGCTCACATGGGATGCAACTACGTGCAATGTTGCATCTCCTCATGCAATCTCTCTAATTAATACTCTGAACCCCATCTTGTACCTGATAATTGTAACACTCTGTATACACACACGACATTTAATTAGTGTTTTTTTTTATAACTAAGGTCAGTCGGAATAAAAATTATTCATTCTGAGTACGGTAATGGTATTTTCTTTGGCCTAGCTTGTTTAAAAGTCAAGTGTGGATTATAAGAAAATTACGCACGCCAGACTGCGTAACACATTACGTTGTACAAAAATGGGCACATTGAATGGGCACAATAGAAGATTTATAAACAATCAGTTAAAAGGAATTACCACCGAGACGGTTTTTCTTCTATACTCAATAAATTGAGCTTTTATTTTATAACAAATAAGTACTTTCAACAAAAGTTGTGTGTACCCAAATGACCGCAACACAAAAAAAACCATTTCTAATTAACTACAAAACCGTACAAAAATCAATGGCTTCCGGAGTTTTAAAAGCTCGTCAACTATCAAAGAAATAATAAAAAGCTTCAGCAAACATGCAGCTAACCCCTTTGAATCCGCGAAGGTTTAAGAGAATTTATCATCTTTTGGAAA